>CM075656.1:84095000-85345000 GCA_037953625.1 Crotalaria pallida
TGCCACGTGGCGTCATTATCATGCACATGAGCCACATTGAGCAGCAGTCTTCTTCTTCCTTTAAATTGAAATAAAAAGCAATAAAAGGAACACACACTCTCTGCAATTTTCCATTTCTCACCGCCGAACGATGAATTCCGAAGAGGAAACGAAGACTTACCAGGAATGGTTCAACGCTGCAGATTCAGGTTAGTTTCGTTTTACTCTTTACTTAAAACTAACTCATGCTACTGTTTAAGCATCAACTACGAAACGCTGCGTTTCGAATGCAGACGGAGATGGTCGAATCAGTGGAAACGAAGCGACGAGCTTCTTCGCTCTCTCAAACTTGCCTCGCTCTCAACTCAAGCACCTTTGGTCTCTCGCAGACACCAAACGGCAAGGGTTCTTGGGTTTCAATGAGTTTGTAACCGCTATGCAGGTTCTCTTCTACTGCATTTTTAAAATATTGTATCATCAATTGCTTCATATTCATATCTGATTTCGATTCGATGACGTAAACTCGCTATTTAATTCAATTTATGTTGTTGTTGTTGTTATGAACAGCTTGTTTCGCTGGCTCAAGCAGGATATGAACTCAGTCCAGATATTCTCAAAACTCAAGGTGAATTTCATTTCGTTGAACTGATTTTCTGTTTTTAAGAAGATTTTAAGAATGTTCATGTGATTTGGGATCTCGAGCTGTTTTTATGTGTTATGAGGCTTAGTTAAATGATACTGCATGTATAGAATTATAGATAGTAGAAGAAGATTTGATTTAATTAGAGTGAGCAGATTGTCTTAAATGGATTAAGTGAATTTTATCTCGACTTTGAGTGGTCTCTATAGTTAGATGAAGATCAGGTGACTTAAATTTCGATTTGTGTTTTAATTATGATTTGTTGAGATCAGAGTCTAAGCCGTCTGATCTTCATCCAACTTTGCAGATCAACCCAGGTTATGGTAATTTTTCTACCTCCAAGTCACCGATTTTTTTTTCAATTGTGTATTGCTGTGTCATTTGAAATCTATGACTTTTATGCTAACTATGTTAAGTCAGGCAGGACCTGATGTGTCTTATAAATTCTAATAGCTATCTTTGAAATTCACTTGTTTCAATTAATTTTCCTTACTCCATTTCTATTCAATGCAGATGACAAGGAAAATGTTAAACCTCCTGTGATGGAAGGACTTGATGCCTTATTAGAAGTAAGCACTGCTTTCTCATTTACTTGAATCATATTATTTCTACTTACTATTGTCCTTATTATCTTCTTTTATTTTACCTTCCTTTTCCAGAAAACAAAGAGTTTAACAATTAGTGCTCCAAGGCAACCTGAAGTAAATGGTTAGATATATGTTTTGTTTTTAATTACTTATGTTATTGTGTTGTTCACTTAATGTTTGGTTGAAGTATTTTACTGATAATATGTAGGGACTGCTCAACCTCAACCATTACTAACTAAACAATGGTTCAGTTCAAAGTCTTCAAAGAAAGTGAGTCTCTATTTTTTTAAATCAGATTTACAGTTCTTACTTTGTTTTGAGGAAAGTCAAATTTCCTTGCTATATGTTTTGTGAAGCCATATTATGAATTCCATTTTGTTCAGTTAGTTGTTGGCAGATGTCGGTGATGGATATTTTCGTTTCTATTTATTGGATATTCTTATTCTTCTGTATTTGATAGTCAGGGAGACACGTGAAGCTTATCCCAAATAATACTTTCACAAGTAATTAAAAGTGTTTAAGTGCAATAATTTCCATGCTTCTTACTCTTTATATTTGGCAATGCAGTATTTTTTTTAAACACTTCCATAGATTATTTTGACAGGTAGATGTGTCATTTATTCAGAATTTACAGTTCCCTTTCAGTCCTGTTTATGTTCGCTAGTTCAATGAGTCAAAACATGTGTGGGCTTATATAGGAGCTATGTGGCTATAGGGTGATTCTACTTTAAACATCAATTACAATGAGCTCCCTTTTGAATCTCAGGCTTTACTGCATATGGTCTTGTTCAATTTTATTTTGTTGCCTGATATATTCTAATCATAATAATTTGCTTTTTCTTAGTTACCTCTCAATTCAGTTACATCAATAATTGATGGCTTGAAGAGATTGTACATTGAGAGGCTAAAGCCGTTGGAAGTCACTTATCAGTATAATGATTTTGTATCTCCATTGTTGGTAAGTAGCGTTTGGACCCATTGTATAAATAAAAGATACTTAATTTTATCAGCTGCATGTGGGCGCATGGTACTTGCTCTATTTAGCATGCCTTATTCATCTATGTATGATGTAATTAACTTTAAGAATATCTTTGATTTCTCCTTTTCAGACCAACACTGATTTTGATGCTAAACCAATGGTCATGCTTCTTGGTCAATATTCCACCGGAAAGACTACCTTCATAAAACATTTGCTAAGATGTGATTATCCAGGTTGGTTAAGCTGTGGATGATCTAGCGGCTAGACTGCAATAACTCCTTAATTCATAAAATTGATGATAGGGGCATGAATTACTGTATTGACCTTTATCCTCCTTTGTTCACCTTTTAACTCTTTCTTTTTACAGGAGCACATGTTGGACCTGAGCCTACAACAGATAGATTTGTTGTTGTCATGGTACAAAAGCTTTCTTGTATTGCTTTAAGAAGTCAGAAAAGTCCTAAAGAAAATAATAGTCTTTTTCGGGTGTTAGTGATAGAGATCATGACAAGGGTCACCCTTGATGCAACGGTAAGGTTGATGCCTTGTGACTTGGAGGTCATAGGCTCAAATCCTAGAAACATCCTCACTGCCTGAAGGGGTAAGACTGCATACATATACCATCCCCAAACCCCACTTGGTTGAAGCATCAGGCATTGGGCCACCCTTAGTCATAGAGATCATGATTTTGTGGAATCATACTATTGTGTTAAGTTGCGTTGTGCTTGTGTTTCAAAGCTCACCATCTTCTTTTATTTATAGTCTGGACCTGATGAGAGGAGTATTCCTGGGAATACTATAGCTGTTGATGCTGACATGCCTTTTAGTGGCCTAACATCATTTGGAGGTTCATTTTTATCAAAGTTCCAATGTTCTCAAATGCCACATCCAGTGAGTTCTATTTACGTTTCCAATGTTTTCAATTCCAATGTTCATTTTTATCAAATGCTCTCTATTTGCGCTTGAATTTAAAGCAATTTTTCCTTTTAGCTGCTAGATGAAATAACATTTGTGGACACTCCTGGTGTCCTATCTGGAGAGAAACAAAGGACTCAACGAAGCTATGATTTCACTGGTGTTGTTTCTTGGTTTGCTGCAAAATGTGATCTCATTCTCCTCCTATTTGATCCACATAAACTTGACATCAGTGATGAGTTTAAACGGGTAATCTCATCTCTACGTGGTAATGAAGACAAAATACGCGTGGTTTTAAACAAGGCAGACCAAGTTGATACTCAGCAAGTAAGACACTATCAACAAAATTTTAATGTGATATATTATTTCTTTTCTGATTTCTGATCTACTTACATGCCTTGTAATATTGTAGCTTATGAGAGTTTATGGAGCTTTGATGTGGTCATTGGGGAAAGTTCTGAATACTCCTGAAGTTGTGCGTGTATATATCGGGTAGGTTTGCTATCCTTCAAATATGTCTAATGATCTACTACTTTATTAAAAATGGCTAAATTTAACCATTCTTTAAAGTCAATATTCTAAGCATGATGATGACATATCTGTTGGATTTTTGTTTACTGAGAGTTTTTACAGAACATTTGATCTCACTTTGTTTTAATTTGCTTTTCAATGCATGGTATCTTTCCTTGATATTCACATTGATGCACTTCATATTACTGCATTGCTCCTCATATTAATTGATCTTTTGTAGTTGACAGTTTATGCTACTTTTCTTGAATTCACAGCTCATTTAATGATAAGCCTATAGATGAAGGTTTTGTTGGTCCATTGGGACGGGATCTCTTTGAGAAGGAACAAAATAATCTGCTGGCAGATTTGATAGATATTCCAAAGAAGGCCTGTGATCGTCGGGTATGGTCACTAATTTAAAATTGTGACCTGGTAGTGCAAATGAGTGAATTTTATTTTTATTGTTCATATTTCCTGGTTCAAAGATTTGAAGTTGTCATTGGAATGATGCAGATCAATGAATTTGTGAAACGTGCTAGAGCTGCTAAAATTCATGCATATATTATTAGTCATCTTAAGAAGGAGATGCCTGCAATAATGGGCAAAGCCAAAGCTCAGCAAAGGCTTATTGATAATCTTGACGATGAATTTGGAAAGGTCTCTCCTCCTCCTTCTTTGTTTCCATACTTTGTCTTGGGCCCTTTGATTTCTCAATTACTAATCGTTTTTATTCTTGCAAAACAGGTTCAAAGGGAGTTCCATCTACCAGCAGGTGATTTTCCGAGTGTGGAGAACTACAGAGAAGTTTTAAGTAGATATAACATCGACAAATTTGAGAAACTAAAGCCTAAAATGATTCAAGCCGTAGATGACATGCTTGGATATGAAATACCAGAGCTTTTGAAGAAATTCAGAAATCCTTATGATTAAATTTGAAAATGTATAAGCATGTACTGATTGTCATGCATGTTTTGCTGAGCACAAGATTTTGATGTTTGAATTCATTGTTAATGGATTGCTGATGGTTTCTATTTCACTGTCTAACGTCCGTTATTCAGTTTAGTGCATAGTAAAAGTGGCAAGAAAATCCTTGTATCCATCGATTTTGTTTGCATTATAGTTAGTGGCACTGTGGCATTGCACCACATGAAGGTGCTCTCTTATCATATAATAGGCACTAGTTTCTTTCCCAACTTTTGGTGCTTTCGTGTGAGTGGGAATGTAGGGCAATCATGCCTGTGAATAGTGTGCATTTAGAAGTGTTGGCTCATTTGGATTCTGGGCATCGCATTTGTCCCTATCTGTTTAGTGAATTTTCAGAAAGTCATAATTATATCCTATATTGCACGCGGTATCAAAGAGAAGTCATTTTTTAAGGTCGTGAAACATTCCCATTGAATGTCACGACGAAAATATAAGAACTCTGGCTAGATTGCATAGTAGCGTGGTTAGTTTGTGAGGAGGCAAATGATGTTCAATCGTAATGATTGTTATTCACCAATATAATTACCGAATCATGGTTGGACTTTGTCATGTATCTGTATTGAGTAAGATGGGTTTTTACTCCTATTATTCGGAGGAAAAAGCCTTTGCAAATCGTTTGCCCCACCAACGAGGGATGGATATAAATTCAAAAACATTTAGACACCAAATAGCATTCTTTTACCCTAAAGTTTGTTTTAAAAAATTGTGAATTACATTGAGAATTTAATAATAGAGATTCCCCATTCAAAAATTAATATTGATTACCTATACAATATTTCCATTTTTATTTAAATTTTTTTATTGTGTTTAGGACTCATTATTCATTAACAAGAATACAAGATCAAACATCTTTCCTTAATTTTTCTTTTTTATTAGAAATATTGTGCAATAGTATAAAATCTATTATTCCTTTATATAAAATTATAAATTACCTATATCTCTTACCACTAACCAAATCCCTTGGATGAAGTTCTTTGTCGCTATATATTTTTTAGAATTAATAGTCTATTAGGTCTTTCAAAGATATACCTGGCATCAACTCACTCTTCGAAAGAATTTTGAAATCAATAAAGTTCCCCAATGATCAAAATAGCAACACGTTAGTCCCTTCGCTCTGTCAGTTGATCCGATATTCCTTTCGTTAATTGCCACATGGCACTTCCTTGTTGGCTATCTTTCCTAACACTTTTACACATAGAATAGTAGGATCATCTCTCCCTTAAATTTTTTTTTTAAAAAAAAAAAAATCCTCAACCCTCATGCCATTCAAGGAATGGATGATCCTATAGTTTCAGTTTTAGGTATAAATGTGTTGGGAAAGATAATCAAATGAGGAAGTGTCATGTGATAATTGACGAAAGGAGTACCAGATTATTTGGCGGAGGAACAAACGTGATGCCAGTTTGATATTTGGGAAACTTAAATGATTCCAAAAATCTTTCGGGAACTAAGTTAATGTCAAATGTATTTTTCGGGATCTAATAAACTATTAACTCTTTTAAGAGGTTTTTTAATGTATACCAAGGACATGATAAAAATACTTAAATAAGTAAATTCTTCTAAAAAAACTAAGATATCATTTCTAAGGTATTAAATAATTCATTTTCTATATAATTTTTTTAAAAGTATTTTTAGAACACACATTAGAAAAAAAAAATTATTACTCCTGTTTTGATAAAAACTCCAAAAGTTGAAGTAAATTAAACCTTTTTTTTATCAAGAATATTCTTCATCTAATAGCCGAAAACTAATCTCCTCCGAAGCGATAATGATTAAACACCTGACATCATAATTTAAAAAATTAAGTCATCTATCACATGTGTGTTGAGACTTGTTGGTGTAAAGTAATAAACCTTTAATAAAATATAAAAATGCAACAAAGAAAGATGTGCCCTTAATAGATGACGATGATTCCTCTCTTGTTTGGCAAATAAAATAGTGAAGAAAAATTTTAAAACAAATTTGCTGAATGGCAGCAAAGTTGATAATGATAATCAAATGGAAATTTCAATTATCCTAACTTCGTTAACTTCATATCATATTTAGAAATAAATTTCTCTCTCTTAATTTTTTTACTTTGTTTAATTAATTAAATAAACCAAATTATTTTCAAATATGGTATAAAATCACTGAAGTTACACAATTGCATGGGTATAAAATCACTTCAATTATCCTTATTTCCAAATTCGGTGAACCCAACTCCCTCATTATTTCTACCCTGATCCTATAAAGACAGGATAACTGACTTCGACTCCCTTCTGACGCAGTTCCCACAATTCACAAACAATCTCTCTTTTCTTAGTCAACTGTGTTTTTGTTTTGTAGCATAGAAAACAACAAGGAATGGAGAAGAACACAAAACTTGGCAAGAGATTTCAAGGTAAGGTGGCCATAGTGACTGCTTCCACTCAGGGAATTGGATTTGGCATAGCTGAGAGGCTTGGCCTTGAGGGTGCATCTGTTGTTATCTCTTCTCGCAAACAGGTTATTGGGCACCCTTCAATTTTCAGTTTTTCAGCTTAAATACAAAAATTTGAAAAAAAAATGTGATTTTTAAATGAAAGAAAGATGTTTTTTTCTTCCTTCTTTCAAGCAGAACTGTTATGTGATTGACTGATTGGTTTTATTCAGTGTTTTGGATTCAGATAATGTATGGAATCACTTACTTTCTTGTATTTGGGTAGAACTTAGGTAAAGTTAAGGATTTTTTATATTTTTTTTATAGCCACATAGGGGAGGGGAAAAATTGTGCAGCTGCTCGCACTTTATGTCCTGCAACTCTACCAACTTAACTACCTATCTTGACGGATTTTCTGTAGTAAATAATCTTTTCCTGGAAAAAAGATGGAGAGAAAAATGGTGATAGTAAGCAGACTGATATGCATGTCTCGTGTGTTTCCATTCTGCTATCTTTCCACCTCTTACCATCAGCAGGAGTGCAGGACTATCCTTTGACACTTTGTACAGATTTTTTAGATTTTTTATTTATTTTTTTATTTTGGTAAAGATATTTGTTCATCACTGAGAAGTTCTTCTATTTTTTGGTTGAATTTCTGCAGCAAAACGTGGACGAGGCTGCGGAAAAACTGAGGGCCAAAGGAATTGAAGTATTGGCAGTTGTTTGCCATGTTTCGAATGCAGAACAAAGGAAGAATTTGATAGACAAAACTATACAGGTGAAATTTGAAAATTTCTTCCAATAAATTATGAATTTTTTATTCATTGAGAAATTATATTGTCCAAGTCCAGTAGAATTCTCATATTGGTTTGATATCTGCAAGAATAAGAAGTTCAATCCTTGATTCTGTTCGTTTTTCAATTGTCTGGGGAAACTGTATCTGTTAGCTCCATGATTCCGATGCTCTATGTGATTTGAGACTGAGAATTTCTGAATTCTGAAATAATGTACTTATTAGATCGCATAGGTACATTAGATTGGATTGAATTTTTTCGCTTAATCTATGCTAATATCAATTCAATATGTCTCATAAAAAAAGTGTGGCCAATTAACCAACCAAAAGAGAAATGGATGTTATAAATATCAAATTATCAATTTGTTGTTCCATCGAAACATCTAAATGTTCACTAATCGCAAACGTTCTTTGAACTTGGTTAAATAAAAAAGGTAGAAGTGTAAATTATGATCTGTTAGCTTGAACTAGAGGCTAGAGGCTTAGACTGAGAATTTAGCTGGACTTAATTGAGTGCATTGGTTTGTCTAATCTTTTATTAACAGTTGGTCTTTGCAAATACTTGAAAGCTGCTCTAAGAAGTGGTTGACATTCTTGTTTGCTGCAGAAGTATGGAAAGATAGATGTTGTTGTGTCCAATGCTGCTGTAAATCCTTCTATAGATCCGATTCTGAAAACAGAAGATTCAATCCTTGACAAGCTGTGGGAGATAAATGTCAAATCCACTATACTTCTTCTGAAGGTAACTATAGTAGTAGATGACCAAAATTTAAGAAGAAAAGAAAGAATCCAATGTATGTTTCAACACAGTCTCTTATTTGAACATCAAGTTTTTACTATCATATGCGACATTGTATACATTTATTTCTATCTCTTACTTAGATTTTCATTTCCTTTGTTTGCAAGCATCTAAAAAAAATCATAAGAGCAGGAACACCATAGAGTCCTATTTTGGCGTTCAAGAAATATACTTCTTCTTTTGCCATCTCCATGCGCTCTTCTGAAATTGTAATTATTGTCTGGTTTTGGTGTGTTATCCACTTTATGGTCCTCTACAGGATGCAGCTCCTCACTTGAAGAAGGGTTCTTCTGTAGTTCTCATTGGTTCTGTTGTAGCTTTTAACCCACCACCTACAATGGCTATGTATGGAGTAACCAAAACAGCCGTTCTTGGACTTACCAAAGTAAGTACTTAGCCTGATTTAGTTTGATCTAATTTGATTTATAATTTCGCTTATTATTCATTGATTTTGTATTCGCCCTATGAAATACGAATAGTACCACCCTCTTGTACTCTTTTAAGACATATTCAAACTCACCAGAAGTATATTCAGAAATAAAGATTCAGTTCATATTTCAATATGCTCTTGTTATGTAGCTTCTGTTTCTAACAAATTTTTTTTATCTGCTTAATATAATTCAATTCTTTGTGTAGGCACTGGCTACCGAAATGGCCCCCGACACACGTGTAAATTGTGTTGTTCCTGGTTCTGTGCCAACTTATTTCACCTCATTCCTTACCGATAACGATGCCTTAGTGAGTATCTTCTGTCACAAGATGGTTTTAGTTTTTTGCTATTGCCTCAAGTCTTCTCACTGTATCATGACACATTTGAATGTGTTTTCTTTGTGTGGCTAATGCAGAGGGAAGAGATTGAAGGGAAGACGTTAATGAGAAGGCTTGGAACAACTGAAGACATGGCTGCTGCCACAGCTTTTCTAGCATCTGATGATGCTTCTTATATAACAGGAGAAAATCTGGTGGTTTCTGGGGGAATCCCTTCAAGATTATAAGATAAAGGCCATTAATGAGTTGGTTATTCCATTACAGCTCCACTTTAACTTTCTTTTCCTCATTTTTATTCCTAAAGTGTGAAAAATTTTAATCAATGTAGGTAACATGTTGTTCTACAAAATCAAATAAAAAGTATTTGAAATCTTGGTGCATTCCGCCACCCTTCGTTTTTCCCCCTTCCATTTAACTTATGCAACTTCTAAGTTTTTTATTTTTTTTTCTTTGTTATCGTGATTTCAATTTGAGATAATATTCTTTTACAAATCTTATTTTTTTTATAGCCAAAGTTTTACAAATTTTACTGTGTTTATTTTTTTTAGTAGATTTCATGTTCATTAAGAAAATTGATTAATTTACTTAATGATATTGAAAATATGAATATTTGATATATATTTTTAAAACTACTCTATTAATAGCATTGGAAATTTAAAAAGTGTTAAATAAAAAGACATGTTTGTGAAAAAAAATTTAATTATCATTGAAAATTGATATAAGATCTTATAAATAAGGACAAAATAAAAATCTCAAAAAGATCTTATATATAAGGATGAAAAGAGTATTTAATTTAGGCCGAATTACTCATTTGACCACTTATCTTAAAATGGTTTTATTTTTATATTTTTAATCTCATTTTGATCCCTCAACTAGATTTTTTTGTCTCAGCTTGGTCCTAGAGTCAATATTTTAGCTTGTTTCCCTCTAAATATTCCATTAAACTGGTTAATGTCGATGTGAATATATTAAATTGGTTGTTGCATTTGCATGAGGATAAAATGTCATGTTGGTCCTCCAAATATGTAGTGATGACTATGTTAATTTTCAGAAAATCACCAAATAATTTCCTAAAATTTAAAAAGCAATCACAATAAGGTCGAAAGATTTCATATGACTACTATATAAGTCATTAAAAATTGAAAATAATTACCACAACGATTCTTTTTAAAACTTATTCGGCTATATTTTTTTTGGAGGCCTATCCTTGTAATCATTGTATCTTTAGAGAAACCAAATTAACATCTTACTCTAAATAACAAGAAAGAAATCATGCGACTTATCCTTTTTTTTTTTAAATATATTTCTCTCCCCTCCTCCTGCCTCTGCTCCTGTTTGTTTTCATCTTCTATTTGCCGGTAGGGGGGAGAAATTTGTCCCTCCCCTTCCTTTGAGAAAAGGTATGGGTTTATTTTCCCCCAATTTTTCTGGTTTTTGTCTTGTTTTTGTGCAAGTTGTTTTTGTTTTGTGTGTTTCCAGTGAAGGAATGCCTCTAGATAGTTTCTACTTTCCAGTTTCCAGATCTGATGGTTATCCTCTTTGCTCCAATAATTGGAAAGCTACTCGTCGAGACAGATCTCTCTTTGTCAATTGTTGATTTGACTACCGTCCAACGGCTTTCTCATTTTAGATCTGAGATTCCTTATCGCCTAACTGAGCTTAGTCCCAACATCAATGAGATTGTTATCTTGATATTAAAGGCTATGGAAGAGTTTGTTCTTGCAGTATATTTTGTTTTCCCTTTAATTATTATTAGTGTGAAATTTTTGTACTGTTTCTAATTTATGAATAAAATACATCTTTTTCCTTTAAAAAAACTTTAAAAAAAAGGAAAGAAATCATGCGTTTTTATAAATTACGAGTCATTTTTATATTTCTTCAACGATCATTTCAATTTAAAAGAAAACCATATTTAATTATGTTGACCTTTTTGGTAGAGGATACTACATATACATATAAGAGAACCAAGTTTGATCTCAAGAAAAAACACTAATCATAAAGATAAACTTGTCTACAATGGAAGAATTAATCTTTTAGTATTATCATGATTGGTTTAATTGCAATTTTCGTCCTCCAACAATTTGGCGATTTTGGTCCCTTAACTTTTAATTTGGCGATTTCAGTCCTCCAATTTACAATTCGTGACTATTTTGATCCCGTGCCAGCATCGTTAACAGAAGAGTTGACAAATACTCCATTTAATTATTAAAAGCTAAGAGACCAAAATCACCAAATTATCAAATTTAGGGACCAAAAGTGCAATTAAGCCTAATTTTTTTAAAAAAAAAAACCAAACAAATACTCCATTTAATAATTATTAATTATTTATTTATGGAGCAATTTACAATAAGGCGTAAGAAACAAGGAGAGCATAGCATATTAGTGAGTTGAGGTTGCAGAGGTGGTAGTGCTGCTTCTGCTTCTGACTTGTGAGACTTGCCTCCGAATAGTGAATACCAATGGGTGCCTTCCTCTCTTCCTTATTAGGCGGCGGCGAGGCTTCTGCCGGCGGAACATCGTCGGAGCCTTCTCGCGTCCAGTCCTTCCACTCCTCCGCTCGCTTTCAGCTCCATTTCAACGAACTCAAAGCCTCTTCTAAACTTGTAATTTATTCTCAATCTCAATTTTCCTCCTTTTATTATTATTTTTTTATTTTTATCTGAACCCTAATTTTTTCAATTATTATTATTATTGTTCCTTCCTCGATGGATGCATAGGTTGTGATAGATTTCTCCGCATCGTGGTGCGGACCTTGCAAATTCATAGAGCCTGCCATTCACGCCATGGCCGACAAATTCACCGACGTTGAATTCATCAAAATCGACGTCGACGAATTATCTGTAATTCTCGCTCCCTACCTCAATTTTCTTTCTGTTAATTCCTTTTTCTTATTATGGATTTTATTTTATTTTAATTTAATTTTGGTAGGATGTGTCGCGGGAATTTGGGGTGCAAGCGATGCCGACTTTCGTGCTGCTGAAGAAAGGGAAGGAGATTGATAGGGTTGTCGGGGCCAAGAAGGACGAGCTTGAGAAGAAGGTGCAGAAACACCGAGCTCCATAAGCTTCAATACTCATTACTCACTCAGCAGCTGTTAAGTTTTTTTTACTAAGCATACTTTTCCATCATTAGATGTGTGATTTGGCAATAATCATTGTGATTGTGTGATTGTGATGATTGATGATGACGTGGACGAAGATTGTGATTACATTGTGGGTCTTGTAAAATTTAACTTGCTGTTGAGTTGCCTTACCAAGATGATGGCTATTGTTTAGTATAACTAGCTGAATGTTGAAACTTGTAAGGTGACTTATATTGTATGTTTATGTTTCTTGAACATCAATTTGCATAATCTATCCTTGCGTTCCAACTGATTTTGCTGAAAGATGTTGACTTGTTGAGTTCCACTTGGTGGACCTTCTGGCCTTCAGGACGGGAGTTGTAAGTTTATGTTATTGTTCTAGCACAATCCAGAGGGATAACTTTTGGGACAACTTTTGATTTTACAATATAAAGCATTAGTACTTTGTATTCTGAAGTCCTAAGTTGTTGCTGATGGTTATATCTTCTGCTAAAGGTGGAGAGCTTAAGGTCCCGAGGAAGACCAAGTTGTCCATGATAGTAAAATGGTCAAAACAAAGAAGCCAAATTGGCTTGAGATCATGTTACTGGCAATAACAGCAACCATGTCTTATCTTTAGCACAATTTCAACTTAATGTTCTACCAGACAACCTCTTCCGGAAAATGTATCCTTGTTGACAACCATGAAGGAAACGAAACTATTCTGGTATGGGAATCAGATGTGACATGTGGAGGAAGTTGCTATACCACGGGTGGGTGAAGGCTCACTCTGGATATGTATGTGTTGGTGGCGAACTGATTCAGCTGGAGAACTTAACAACATCACAATCAGTCCCATAACATCAAAATGTGTGCATTTATTCAATTTTATACGAAATCATCAACTTATGACACTAATTTTCGTTTGACCGCGGCTGACTAATTTTTATACTATGTCTCCTAATTTCTCTTTAAAGAGACTTGAGATTTTGGCTTTGAAAATCATACATGATCGAGTATCACACTATCATTTGTAGTTTGTGATATTTTTTTTTATAGGCAGTTTTTTTATACGAGAACAAGGAAAAGAAATTAAATTCACCAACAATCCATCAAATGATAATGCCACCCGATATTCCAACTCACAAGTCTTAAAGATATATGCTATACACTCACCCCTTGACATGTAGTTTGTGATTAAAAAAAAAGTAGTTTTATGTGTACTACAGTTGTGCTCCTTTTCCTTATGCATCACCTGTTTACGAGAAATACTCGGGTTAAAATCTTCTAACTCAATATTTTGCGATTCTCTTCCATCTTAGCCACACATTCCTTGCAAATTGCAATTCTCGCTCAACCGCACTGCGCAGACTGAGAAAATATACAAAAAGATGCTATTTATAGATAACGTAAGCTAAAAGTTAAAACTTTATTTTAATCAAACATCTAACTTTATTTTAATCAAACATCTATACAACAGTAGTGTGGATGTGGTAGCATTGATGATTTACAATTTTTACAACTACAAAAATAAGAAAGACATAATATATTTATCAAATTATATTATCAAATAGTACAAACTTGACCCATACTCGATAATATTTAGCAACAAAGCGACATTCCTGCTAGAATTACCTCATACATAAGAAACATCTACTTTGAACCCCTTACCTATGTACAATTGTACATAATAATACATAATAAAATAAATAAGCATAAAAGGGCAGCGTGCAACTTCGTGATATAATACTAACATGACAGTCTTAATCTGATTGTAGTTGGCCTTGGTGGATCCATAATGTCATGTTAATCAAATCATACTCTGATCATTATGACAATCTTATTAGTCTGCATTGCATCTTCTTCCAAGCCAATTTACAAAAAAAAAAAAAACCTGCACGTGTGGAAAACACTGATTCTGCCTTGTAGGACTTCTCCATCAGTTTCTCCTATTTCAGTATAGTGATACTGATTTCCAAGCAAAAGAAAGATAGATACTAAACAGGAATGACATCCGAATTTTGATTATCCTCGCATGTCAAGACAAGACCTTCAACGTAGGTTGGTAACAGGCAGCGGAACCATTGACAACCTGTTGAGACAGGCTCCGTTGAAGGAACAATCATGAGCACATTATCATGTCGACGGACGACTCCCATCACACTTACTGTGCTACCCTCTTTGATGTACCTGTATTCCCCAAATTTACTTTCTAAGACAACAATTTATAAGGAAATTGTGAAAAAATAATAACTAAAGTCTTTTACTATGATGTGAAATCGGTTAAATGAGCCAAATGACATCACTTCATTCTCGTGTCATTTTTCCATTTCATAAAGATTCAGCAAAGTTTTACGTTAAAACCTTCCTCTTTTACCAGACTTAGGACTGTTGTGTAAAAAACCATAGGCAGAAATTGTTTTTTAAAAAAATACACAGGCTAGGAGAATAATGAAAATAATAAACACAGTAAACTAGTTCATACCCTTCCTTGAGGCGCATTATACGGTCATCAGTAGAGAGTTTGCGGTCTGCAAGCCAGCCTAAGAAATTTGGAGATAACTCTTTGTTATCCTTTGTCACATCAACCACAGTAGTTGGTTCTACGAAAGGAGCAACCTTGGCACCATAGCCTGCTTTCACTAGGGCTCTTAACCCAGATTGGAAGTCTGATATGTAAAAGTCTGCTACGTATTTCTGTGCAGAAATAATAAAATTGTTGCTGTGAGGTAGAGCAAGAGAGACATACTCACCATATACAAACAACAGCTAGTAAGAATAAATATGAATTAATGATGTTGAAGAAACATAACACATGTAGAGCACGGGAATGTCATTGACTCTGAAAGCCACCATGCAGTCAACATGGACATAGTAATTCCGTCAGGTGCCTGAACTTAACAAGATGTCTGCTCATTCAAAAATGTACAGAACAAACTACAAACAAAGATATTTGGCTCAAGAATTTTCTTATGGAGGCGAAGAATAGTTGTATGTATTGGGTTCATGACAACATGACACATTTGAAGGCATGCATGTAGCCATGTAATAAATAACAAGTTTAATTAATCGTTTTGCTAGGGTTGGACAGCATTAGTGTAGGACTAGAGTCAACAGAAGCCTGGGATGGGAGAGCTCTTAGGATTCGATTAAATAGGCCAGGTCATATTTAAGTGATCATCTGCTGTAGTGTTTTTCTTTTTTCTATCCCTGTTAAAATGGAACCAATGCTTCCATTTTCATTTTTTATTTTGTGGTCCATCTTGAATTCATATGATTCTATAGAAATATCTTCATTTAAGTCATGGCACATGCAAAGTATGACACATGTTGAAAGACCCCCCCAGCAAGTGGAGACAGTTCAAGGGACCGAAAATATAGCAACCTTGACCCACCATTACATATCATATTGAGTTATTGACCCTCATTAACCATAAATAAATTTTAGACAAATCACATTGATCTGCAGTCAATACATTTTTCAAACCTGTAGATGCAAATGCAATGTCAACTTTTCAACCAATTGGCACGAGCCATGAGCATTGAATGGAAATCAATAAGTAACCTCGATACACTACTAGTCCACACACAAATCAAGTCAATGCAAGTCCATGTGTGCAAGTGATTTTTCACTGTTAATAAATAGTGCTTGATAAAAAATAAGTACATATAAAGCATCAACTTAGTGGTTGAACAATCTTTGACTAAAAAAGCTAGCATTTGGTGGAACAATCTTTGGTTTATTGTTGTATGGGATATTTGGAAAGCTAGAAATCTTTTAATTTTTGAAAACAAGGATATAGGATTGCCTGAAGCTATGGAGAATATAAATGTTCAATTCTGGACAAGTTTTAAGGCCCATAATGTCGGGGTAGTTTACTCTTTCGGCAATTGGATATTGAATCCCCTGGAGTGTCTGAATCAGTTGTAATTATTGGGGGTTAGGAGTACCCCTTGTACTCCTCTTTTTATTTAATAATGAAATTTTTTTTGCTGTTAAAAAAAAAAAAAAAAACCTTAGTGGTTGAACAAACTAACCTCAGAGTATCTAGAACCCCAAGAGAAGCAACGGTGTTTCGGATTTGCTGATTTTCCACCCAGTCCTTTATATTCAAAGAGTTCGGTGGAGACATACACACATCTAGTTACTCTCTGGTAGGACGATTCCAAAGGAATACTGCCACAAGTTACAACCTACAGGAATAGATAGGACAGATATAAGAATAATAGAAATCATACCACATCATTTTCCCCTGAGCTAAGGCGTTAAAATCCATAATTTTTCACTTAAACTGATAAACTATATCAACGAAGGCAACTCTCACAATAAAGAGTAAGTGGTGAACCTGCTCATAGATTGTGATTAAAACAACAAAGAATATAACAATCTGACAAGATAGATCCCTAATGTGTAGTAGAAGATTTTGCTTTACGGCCTACTTTAATGGCAACCAGGAAACCTTAAGGTGGGAAAAGAGAGAATGGTAAGGGAATGTGAAGCAAAAATGGCTACTTAAATGCTCTGCAATTATGTAGCAACATGAGCGTCCTGAACACCACAAAGCATTAGAAATCAACAAGCCAAGGTTAATATTCAGTGACGTGTTTAAAGAAATATGATTACATAACTACCATTTCTTAAACAATTAACTAAGCAAACAGCTTTCCAAGAGAACCCTGACCTTCTTAGAGAACCATATCTGGCCCCTCCTTAGCCTATCACCACATAAATGCGTATTAAACATCAGCATCCCTAACCACTACCTATATATGCTGTGAGCTATGCTGAATTCACATGTTCACACCGATCAAAACCTCATTTAAGTTTCTGGACTAAGAAAACAATTCCACATCACGCAAGTTACCTCTTTACCTCCTCTAGTTTATCTCGTAAAATCCAACCAACAAAGCAAAAATTACTAGCTTCTATACTGAGTTTTTCAAGGCTCCAACATTCAATATACAAGTCAATCACAAAAGGAGAGGTCACAGTCACCATGACTAATTCCATTAGTCATGTAAGTATCAAACCCATACCAAAATCCCATACCTAACCATAAACTAACTAAAATCCAAAAAAATAAAACACACAACCAACCAACCTCTAAACTCATAAATAAGTAATATTGGATGAGATTTTCTAATGTTTGTCTTAAGACACATGTTTGGGAAATGGTTTATTTTAATACCTTGAGATCTGATGCTTTTAATTTTTCAATAAAAGTTTACTCACTTACCTATCCTTAACAAAACCCATATGATCATCTCAACTTAACAAAATAAATAATCTGGCAACAAGAATCATGATCATACATTCATACTAATACTAATTAAGGAGTGAGCATTTATTAATAAGAGTGATTAATAATTAATAATAATAATAATATGATTATCCAAAAGAAGAAAGATTAAGGAAAGAGAATTACCCCAGTAACCTTAACATACTGTCCATCAACAGCACCTCTAAGTTCAGCATTAGGGTACCTTTTCAAAAACCCTAAAAGCCCTCTTCTCCCAAAACAACAGTTCCAAACGAACAAAACCACCACCGGCACGATAACCGCCGCGAGCGCCACCAAGATCACCGCCTTCTTCACAGCCACCATCACAAACACTCCCACCAGCAAGCTCATCGCCACCACCACCAGGAAAACCCACACCACCGCCCTCGAAACCCTCAGCCCCACCTTCACCTCCTCGGTTAAGCTCGTCACGCCCGACCCGTACACCATCTTCCCCATCGAACCGGGTCGCTCCAGGTTCCCGGACCGCCTCGTGTCACCGCCGGAAACTTCGATCGGCCCGGATCCTATGGGCCCGGAAGTGAAAAGCCCGGTGGGGAGCGGCATCGGGCCAGAGCCTGAGGATTTGCGCGATAAAGGGCCCGACCCGGTTTGCCTAACTGCGGGCCCCGGGTTGGGTCCGGATCTTTGTTGCTGAGAGGAGGAGGAAGAGGGGCGTGAAGGTTTGGGGTTGGAATCGACGCCGGGGATGTCGAGCATTTTGCCGAGCTCGCCGGATTTCTTGGGGTCGCCGCCGGTGTAGGGAGCTGAGCAGGTGGACATTGTCGGCTGTCGCTCTTTGAGTTGTTCGGGTCGACCCGAGAGGTAGAGTCCGCTACTGAGTTGGTGGGTAGGGATTCGGGTACCCATTTTTTTGAAGGGAGTGAGAGAGTTTAGTTCACTGTTTTGTTTTTTTTTTCTTTTTTGTTTCCTCTGGTTCTTGTTATTGAAGGTGTTAGTGTGATTTCAGTGGTGGTAGTGGGAAGTGAAGGAGTGAGAGAAGGGTAGAAGAAGGTTTAGTGAATTGCTGTTAGTGATAATGACTTTTATATCCTTGCCTTCAAACAGAGAGACCAAACTCTGTCTTTTCAGGTTTAAGGGAGGGTATTATTTTGCTTCTCCTCCTACAGTTGTTTACTAGTAATTTTACCCGTGGATCACACGGGTTTAAATTATTTTTTTTTAAGAAAAAGTTGATTATAGATTTTGGAAATATGTCTTTTTAAATAATAAGTTAATATAAACTTTTTATAAAAATGATTTACGTGTATTTAGAAATGAATAGTCATAAACATTAACCTTTGAATCTAGTTTCAGCTACCAATTTTTTCATTAATAAAAATTAACCAATAATATATCAACTATGCGATTTCTAATTTTAATTAACAACATAATTTCTTATATTAAAAAAAATCCAACTCATTTTAATTTTTGTTTTATTTAATCCATCATTCCAAATGCATTTTGTTAGTAATTCGTTTTGCAAGTCCAAATGCAGCTATTTTTTTTACCATATATATCATCATCATCATCATCATCATCATCATCATCATTATTATTATTACATCTGTCCCAAAATATAAGACATGTTTTCACACTTTTAATTAATTCGTGTTTATAAGATTCGAACTTTCAAATTACTTGCTTGTATTAGAACTTCATAATTGTAAATAAGTATATTGTCTAAAGTATAAAATAACGCATCATTATTTTTCACAATTTAAATTGCAACATATTGTATAAATTTTTGGATTTTTTTAAATTTGAATTCATGACTGAGTAAATATTTGATTGTATTAAGTTTAATCATTATACCAAATTATAGCTCATCTTTAATATTTATATATCCGTTTTTTCCGTTGTACCCAAAATTTATTATTCATAATGATGCTCTGTTTAAATGTTTAATACCAATTTGCCTATATTATGACTTGTTTGTATTAGAATTTATGAAATTACAACATTATATTCGTTTTTTTGCTGGTTAATTATCATATGACAGGTCGTTTAGGCATTATATATTTTTTATGTCAATATTTGATTCATATTATTTCCTTTTGAAAAGATCATTAATAACCCGTGCAAATTGTAATAATATCGAAATGCAAATTGTATGTTTGCGGGTAATTTTTATATTTATGTGTAATCCAAATTGTACTAATAAAAATTTACTAAAAATAACTTAAGATAAATATTTATTCCCGTGCGATGCACGGACAAACAATTTTGGAGGGAAAAGCAAGGATGAAGGAAGAAAAATGAAAATGACAAAAATGCCATCAACTTCTCCTATTTTATAATATGTTGATAAGTCAATCTAATTAATTAAAATTACTGTACATCTAATTAAAGATAGTATTAGTCCAACGTACTCTATTGGATCTTCAATATAAGATAAATAATTAACTTCACCTTTATCGATAAAATTAGTTATGTATATTTAATTTTCACGAATTCATAAGAGAAAAAATAATAGATTATTCCCTTCGGAATTTTTATATGTAAGATCATTTTGAGATTTTTTACATTCATCAAGAAATGTAGTTAAATTTGATAATGATATTGGAAATATGAAAATTTAATATAGTTTTTCAAAACTATTTTTTTAATTATTATTAAAACTCTAAAAAGTGTTGAATAGATAAAGTTATTTGTGAAAAAAAAAATTAAAATGTTATTGGAAATTTAAATGGGGTCTTGTAAATAAGATCAAAATAAAAGTCCTAAAAGAGTCTTATATATAAGAACGAATGTAGTATTTTAGTAAACTTACATCGCGAATGAAACAAAAATTAAATTATACAACTACTTTGTATGGATATATTATAAATGATTGTATTGAAAATAAAAATTTGGTTAATTTTTGCTTATATTTAAGATCATTAATGAAATGTCTTTTTTTTTCTTCTTATATTTGTAACTGAAAGGAGTATTTAATTTTTTTATTTCATGTAAAAATAGGTTTATTCATATTTTTGGTTCCTAAAAGTTCAACATATTTTGGTTTTAGTCTCTATAAGTTATTTTGACTGGGACTAGTCTTTAATTTTTCAAACATTTTAGTTTTGGTCCCCTCCGTTACAAAAAATCAGTTATTTGCTTACATGATCAATGAAAATCCACACTAGCAGCAACATAGTGTGAGTTAAGGTCAAATAGGTGATTTGATATGGATGATTCAAGCCCATGAACACAAATTTTTGCATACGAGACCATTTTGTGTCCGTGGATCTGTATCATCCAGGTCATGTCACCTATTTGACGTCACCTCATACCATATGGACTTCTGATGTGATGTTCCGCTAGCCACACAAACAAATAACAGATTTTTACTAACAGAGCGGACCAAAACGAAAATGTTTGAAAATTTAAGGACTAATCCCGATCAAAATAACTTTTAGAGACTAAAATCAAAACACGTCAAACTTTTAGGGACTAAAAACGTAAATAAGCAAAATAAATTTAGTTTTATAAATTGTCTTTATTTTCTAAAATAAATATAATATTGAGGATAAGACATAAATTAATTGAAACAATTAATTTAGATATATGTATTTAAAAATTGAAAATTTATAATTAACATTCAATTTAACATTTGACTTATTTTATATGCAAATAAAACAAATCAAATATTAAATCCAAATATAAATCTGAATATTTATATGACATATATCCAAACACACATTAAAAATTGAACTAATTTCATGAATGACGTCTCATGAAATTTTATTCAACAAGGCAACACTTCTCACTCGCCCTTAGAGCATTACTAAATAATTTAAAGGCAAATGCTAATAAGTGCATTAAAGAAGTCAAAAATAGTATTACCTCCGTCCCTAATTATAAGACCCTCTTGGGAGATTTCACGTCCATTAAGAAAGTGAAATAATTTAGTTAATTATATTGGAAATGTGAACTTTTGATATGTATTTTCAAAATTACCCCTATTAATATTATTGGAAATCTAAAAAGTGTTAAATAAATACGGGTGTTTGTGGAAAAAAATAATTAATGCTCATTGAAAATTGGTAAAGGGCCTTATAAATAGGGACAAAATAAAAGTGTTAAGAGAGCCTTATAATTAGGGACGGAGGGAGTAAAATTTTATGAAAAATATGGTTTTTGTATTTTCAAGACATGAAATATGTGCACCTTTGATTATTTTTCAATACTAAAAACCTTAACAAGTGTTATTTGTTAGCAAAACCCTAATTTAAAATGGGGAAACGTGATTTTCTTCTCAAAGGTCAAGTATTTTAAGAGGAGGGAGGATACAATTATCGGGATTTGAATTTGTTTACACTTAATGTACCACAATTTTACTACTAATTGAGTTGATTATGAGAACATAAAAAAAAATGAAATCATGTACTACTCTCTCTGTTCTTTATTATCTGTCATTTTTTGGAGAGATTTTTTGTTTTTTTTTATCTGTCGTATTGAGGATTTCAAGAGTGTAATAAATGTTATTTTCCATGTTTGCCCCTATTTAATATGTTTTGGTTTATGTAAGTAGTGGAGAAAAATTAATGATTATAGAGAGAGAAAGGGTACAGTGGAAAAAAACATAATTAATATATTGAAAATCTGAGTGATTATTAAATTTCTTAAAAGACGTGTTTTGTTTGAAATATGACAGATAAATAAGAATGGAGGGAGTATTTAATTTCGATCCTCTCCAATACTATAGAGGACAGTCCAAGCACAAGATCATAACACGTGTCACATTTCAAATCAATGGTTGAAATTTAAACAAAATTAAATTAAAATTTTAATTAAAAAAAATCTTCCCCTTGTCATTCCTTTACTTCTTTGTTTTATTCAGTTATCACATCTTTTCTTCTTCTCGCAACACCACTGCCCTTCACCGCATCGTTGAGGAAAGACCCGCTCAGGATCTTGGGCACGTGGCCCCACAACTCCCACATTGGGTGTCATTCATATGAGGAAGCATCAAGTCCATTGAGAAGAAAGGAGTAAAGGTGAGGACGGTGGCTGGGAATGTTAGGGATGATGGAAGGCGACGCTACTAGGGTATAGGAGGGTCACGACAGTGGGCGGCTGCGGGTAAAGAGGGTGTTACAACAGTTGAGTGGGTATGTGAGAAGCAAGGTGGTGTCGCAATGGGATGTTGGCGGTGACACTGTGCATAATGCAGAAGAGAAGTGCATATGAGAAGTGTAGAAGAGAAGGAGTAATGGGTATATGAAAGAGATTTTTTATTTTTTTATTTATGTAAAAATTTAATTTAAACCAGCTTAAAATCTAAGCCATTGATTTAAAATTTGACAAGTGTTACGATCTTTTATTAATATTGTTCTCTCCAGTACTGGAGAGGATCCACTCTCTGTACTACTATTAAAAAATTACAGTACTACTAAAATAAAAACTTGTAATCCATCCGATCTTATTTTTAAGCCAAAAAAACTAATTTTTTTTATCATCAATGGGGCTAACGCCCAAAGAAGATTATATTAAACGGGGAAAGGAAATTTCGTAGGCATCCTCACAAATAAGAGGAAACAAATCACGGGGACATTGGGAAAGGAAATTACAATTAAAACCTGCAGCATGAGCCATGTTGGCTAAAAAATCACCACTCTTATTTGCCTCTCTATAGATATGGGAAATAGAAACCTGCCATGAGAGGTTTAAAAGACCTCTTATCTCACGGACCACCGGAAAGAAATGGTGACTGGGTGCACAGTGTTTCTCCACAAGAAGGATAGCAACTCTAGAGTCCATCTCAATATCAAGAACGTCAATGTGAAGATGTTGAGCTAAACGGAGACCCCATAACAGCCCCCATAATTCCGCCTTAGTTGAAGAGCAAGATCCTAAATTGCAAACAAAACCATGAACAAAGGAGCCAGAAGAGTCTCTAATCAAACCCCCACATGCTGCAGTATTAGAGCTCCTGCGGAAAGAGCCATCCACATTAAGCTTAAAATAGCCCTCTCTCGGAGGAGTCCAGGATACTAACACCTCTTTTTTAAAAATATGAAGATCAGAACTAGGAGAAACAGCACTCTGGATAAACCGAGAGTAAGATAAAGCTTGAATCAAAATATCAGACAGCTTGTTACGATTTTGGTTAAAAACTAAGTCGTTCCTACTAAACCAGATCAACGATAGTAGGACGCCAAACAAAATCTGCCAGCTCACCTCCCCATAACCAAAATCATTACCGGAAAGATTAAGCAATAACCAACTTTGCATTCCTGTCATGAAGAATGTAGCCCATGCCTTATCACTAACAACGGTACTCTAAAGATCTCTAATATCATCACAGTCCCTAAGCATATGCATCAAAGTTTCAGGTGCTTGCTCACATCTCGGACAGATTTGGTCATTACCCATACGGTGTTTTGACCGTTCAACATTTGTAAGTAATCTTTCATGACACACTTTCCACAGAAAAGCTTGAATACGGCGGGGTCCAGGCCACTTCCATACCAGTTTAAAAATCAAAACATTGGAATTATGGCTTACCTGGGTAGGAGAGTTTTGAAGAATTTGAGCAGCAAAAAAAATAGAGAACTCACCATTATTCTCTTTAGACCATGACAGGCAATCCTCATCAGAATTCTGTGACGGCGGAACGATTGAGGCAATCAGATCTCGAACCTGAGATGGGAGAAAATCATTTAACTGTTCCCACCGCCATCGACCATTATCAACAAAATCAGACACTAAATGGAACCTGCACCAAGCTGGAATAGATATATTAGGAAGCATCGCCAGAGCTGGTAGGCCAGGAATCCAAGCATCTAACCAAAATCTAGTGGTTCGACCATTACCCAATATCCAGTGGCTATTCTCATAGATCTTATGACACACCTTAGTCATGGCACGCCAGGTCATAGAGGCTGAGTTGCAGTTGGCTTCATGGATTTTGAATACATCCTCCACTTTATACTTGGTTGTCAAAGCTCTAGCCCACAAGGTTGTAGGATTAGTGACATATCTCCAGACTAGCTTCATCATATAGGTTTCATTGACCAAACAAAGTTTTCGAAATCCCAAACCTCCATCTTCTTTGGGCGTACAGATAGTATCCCAAGAAACAAGATGACATCTTCTTCGTTCACTAGTGCTGCCCCATATAAAATTCCGACAGAGCTCTTCAATTTTATCACAAACCGAGGCAGGAATAGGAATGGCTTGCATGATATACGAAGGAATGCTCATAATGCACGACTGTGCTAGAGTTATACGCCCTGCAAAAGAGAGGGTTTTCATTCTCCAACCAGATAATTTTTTCACAGGTATTAAGAAAGTTAGTTAAGTGCATTTAATTTTCTCAAATTCATAGAAAAATTGACTACTTTAGAAAACTTGTATTGGGAATAAAACAAAAATTAAATGTTATAATCACTTTATAGAGATTTTTAAGAATGGTTATGTTAGGAATAGAAAGTTGGTTAATTTTTGTTTATATTTAAAACCATTAATAAATTTATTTTTTCGTATAAATGATATGGGAGAGAGTAATTTTATTTACAGTACTTCGAAGTTCCGAAACAGCACTCTCCAAATATGGTAATAATGTGCTGAAATTGTTACTTTGGTTTGTTCCCGCATCTTATTCAAGCCATGCTGTGTTTTCTATGTTGACAACGTAAAGATAAGTAAATGACATATATCATCATCCATGGTGTGTTTTCACCTGTGCTCTAAAAATATCACTATTATATCATCATCCATAAAATCCAATAAATCCATAATCTATTTACATTCGGATAAATGTGTTGCTGTAAATTTATAATGAAAGTATCTTTCAGTTCTAAACTAATTTTTTTGTTTTTAAAACTATAAAACAAATCGTAGATAGTATATATTTCTTGAATTAACTTGGTGTGGTAAGTTTTTTAATGTTTTGTTTGAGGATAAAAAATCAAAAAAATGATTAAAAAAATTATTAATAAATTAAATTCATTATCACTTGATGAGATGGATTAGGTACAAAACCGATTAAGGTCGATATTCATCCATGAGAATTGGTACGAAATCGGCCAAGAGCTACAATAAGGTACATGTTTGAGAAGGTCGAGCAAGCCAAACAGATTAAGCCATTGATTAAACCTAGATTCTTTTTTACCACTACAGTGCTTGATTATCATGAGGACACCACATGGAAACTAATTAAGCACTTGAATTGGGAATCTCGTTGATTCTCAAACACACAGTTACGTTGAACATTGCCCCTTTGTGATTTCTCTCTAGATTTTAACCCTAGATATTAGCAACAAATCATCATTAATTGGCATTAACTAACGACTGACTACGCTCTATCAAGGAAAAAGGCTCGAGTATGTTCTATGAACCCTAAGTTAATGCTTGCACACACAGTGTTGACTTAAGAGAATCAGAGTATTCCAATTGGATGCTTGGAATCAAAGGTCTCATATCAATCTCTAACGATGCGGTAGATTGAAGGGTGAAGATGTAAATTCCAATGGCCCATCACCCTTAAAAATTAATACTCCCTCCATCTCACGAGGATGACAAAAAGTGAAAATTTTTTTTGTCCTAAATTAAAATTAAAGTAATTAATGAAAAACTTAAAAATTGCAAACTTTGAATTATGGTTGGTTCATCAATGTAAAATGCATTAGATTAATTGTTTCATAATTGGTTGATGTGTTAGACAAAATATTAAGTACATATATCCTTAATTTTTTTTTATTTTGTAATTTTTTATCATTTATGTGGGACAAAGAGAGTTCTATTAATATTAATATGGCAAATGCAAACAAATATTCAAAGTTCACTTGTTAAAAATAAAAATATTTCAGTAGATAATTATTTTAAAAAATACATTTTTTTAAGATTTTTTAGATATATAATATTGTGCATTCGTGATTATTTTTCTCCTAAAATATAAGTTAATAAGTTTGTATCATAAACTAATGTAATTAAGTAATACATATAAATTTTTTTATAAACTTATTCTTTTTATCAGATTTTAAACTTATTAAATATAAGTTTTTTAAAACATGTAGTATAGAGCATCATTTTGAAAAACCATTGTAATAGTAATATTCTTCTTACAATTGCAAGCGTGGGACGAAACACGCTTACTCGGTGGCAGTACGAGTAGATCCACGATCTCCATCTTGTGTCTACAAGTGGAAACTCATTCTTGTGTTATGTGCAACACGAATACAAAATAGCACATCCCAAAAACAGTAAATAGGACCCATCTTGCCAAGTGAAATGGTCCCTGTTCTTCTCAAAAGATTCAGTTGGATTATTAGGAGTTGTGATCTAATAAATCATGTGCCTAATAATCATCCTTCCAATACTCCGGGGTGTTGAAGTGTCGGGTCTTTAATATAAAGTTTTTTTTTTTTTAAGTTCGTTTTTTTTTTAATAATTTTATTAGTAAAAAGTAAATCAACACATATCAGTTTACATAATATCGTTTTTTTCCCTAAATTATTGTGATAAAATCGATAAATTCTCGAATTTACAAATTTATATTTACACACTGATTTAATATCAGAAAGTAATTTTTTCGATTATTACCTCATAATAATATAAATTTGAATTTCCTATATTTTATACTATATAATAGATTTATAAAGTTAATTTTAATTTTTAATATTACTTTTGTATTTTGTATGATGCATCAAACTATAAAATAAAGTTAGTAATTGACTAAAAATTATAATACAGTTGTTGCCAAATATTGAGTTATGGTTATATTGGATTTTATAATTTTATATTCTTTTTTGTAATATTAGAGTGCTTAAAAATAATTTCGGATAAGATTTTATTTTATATTTATACTTTTGAATATGTTACTATTAACTAATATTATTGAGATATCTATACTCTCATGTATTTGCGAGTCAAATTTATGATTTAAAATTCACTAAATTCCTCAAATTTACCTGAATTCTGGAATTTGGCAACCATAAGCGTGTGTTCCCATGATTATATATACAGTAACTTTCATCATGTGTAATCAAACTCGCCCTCCTCATGAATTCTGTAGCAGTACTGCTTTAAATAAAATTGTAGTGTCTATTTATCAATGCAACAATACTCATGATTTGCTTTAGGGATTTATTATCACAAGGTTACGTGTTACTGTTAAATATTAATGATTATTTTATAAGAAATATTCATTTTTTAGTTGAATTTTTTTAGTGTCATAGCAAAGTTTAACCTCGACTTTGTATATATGTATGTGTTATACTAATAAATGTCCTAAAAGTATTGTTTAAGCATTTCAAAATAAGGAGCTTAACATTAGAAATTTAAGTTCAATATTTCTCAATACATTAAATAAATCATTTATCAATGTAAAAATACATTTTTTAGTTGCTTAAGCAATGTCCTTAGGATACTTGTTTGCATTTTCCTAGATGTATTTCTATTTTTATAGTATCAAAGATGTAAAAGATTAAACTATTTTATAATATGAAATTTATAATAAAAGTAAGTATTATTTCAATCAACAAAGTATTTGTATATGAGCAATTTGTTATAGACAAATCTTATCCAGGTGATTTTTACACTTGAAATGAAACTAGATTTTAACAATTGAATAGAGACACATTAGATGCACTCGAGACTGCTATTAATTAGTAGTAAATATAGATTATTCATCGAAGGATACTAGTGTTAAAAAATAAAAATGATAACTAGCACTACTATTTATATATTGATAAGAAAAATTTATTAAAAGTTAAAAATAATAATAATAATTATCCAAAAAATTCCTGCAAAATTTATATTTTAATTTCGAAACACTAGTTAATATTAGCATCAGAAATATTTGATAAGCAATAAATCACTTAAAATAAATTTATTTGTTTTGTTTTCCTTTCTAAGTTTTTGGGGCCAAATTATAAAATTAGTTGTTGTTGTTGTTATTATTTTTATTATTATTCATTCAAAGGATTAATATATGGAAATTTCTAACATGTAACCTAAAATTGGATGGTTGCTATGCAACCCTTTAGTAAACTAATAAAAAGTTAACACCTAAGACATGTATGTCATGTCATTCAATTCCTTGAAGTAGTGATTTATAATTTTTACAATTTAGTCCAACATAAAAAGTAAATTAATTTAATTTAGTCCTTTGTACCTATTAGCAAATTAATTTAACACATGTTGTTATAATCACCAGTTGTTTAATCTATGTTATAATTTGCTAATAAGTACAAAGGACTAAATTAAATTGATTCACTTTTTATGTTGGACTAAATTGTAAAAATTATAAATCACTACTTCAAGGAATGACATGGCACACATATCCTAGATGTCAACTTTTTATTAGTTTACTAAAAGATTGCATAGCAACCATCCAATTTTAGGTTGCATGTTAGTAACTCCCTTAATATTAATATTAGTTATTGTAGTTACTTTTAGTTGGATTCCCGCCATGCTGATGTGGCCCTGCGGAGGACAAGATAGTAAATTCGCGTAATCATGGAAGTCGGTGAGAGATAGAAGAGGCTCCAAGGTTTCCAAAAAGGTCGAAAATATCCTTTGTACACTACAGCACTTGCATGATACTTCTTTCTACTTGAAATATAAGTAAAAAAAATACTTTTTATTTGATTTAAAATATAAGCAAAAATAACTAATTATGTTAAATTTTATTTCATTTTCAATGCTAATTTCTTAAAATATACCTAAAAAATTATTTTCTTATTTAATTTTTGTTTCACTCCCAATACTATTTTCTTAAAATACCTTTTTTTTTAATAATTTTAATAAAATTAAATATAATCAACTAACCTTCTTGATAAATGTAAAAACGGTTAGTTTTGTTTACACCATAAGGCTTAAGGTTAAGGGTGTATTGAGTTGAAAAAGATGCGCGCGGGAAAGAAAAATTAGTGGTTTTACTGGGTCAGTTACTCTCACTTAAGTTGCGATCATAATGCATAATAATCACTTCATTTTCAATTATGCTTTGAGTTTTTTTATTTTTAAAAAATAATCATAATCTAATGTGTTTCCTTGGTAATATAGATTATAATTTTTTTACTATATTCATAAAAAATAATCAAAATTCAATATGCCTTTTATAGGTGCTGTAAATTAATTTTGGTAAGATTATTTTTTGAGACACATGTAATTTTTCTATTCTACCATTATCACTCCAACGTCAATAATTAACCTCATATCATTTTTGTAATTTACTCAATAAAAATAATTTTCTTTACAATATTCATACAAAATAGATCATGTTAAAATCATTTTTCAACTAAGTGATCTAAACATAACATATTAAAATTTTAACATATTAAAATTTTACCAGATTATAATAACAAATAAAAATAATCATAATCTAATTTTTTCAAGTATAACAAATACACATTTAGTTATGATATTTTTCCATTGTACCAATTTATTTTCTGAAAAATTATAAATACACATTTATATGTTTGTGTACCAAGTATGTTTTTCATAGTTGAAAACCAATCGTCTTTGAAATATAGAAGTCAATAAATGATTTTTGCCTCTCCTAACAAATTTTTTTCATAGTTTTTTGAATCTAAGTTTATAAATTTGTAAACATAAAAAGAATATAGATCATTCTCTATGCATTAAGCGGTAATGTATTTCATTCACGTTACTTTATTTGAAGTTCAAAATCCATGTAATTGAGAAAGGAGTTTTGTCAACTTATACACTTAGTGCATAAGATAAGTAAACATTAAAAATAAGTTCGTGTTAACAAAATTAGACAATCATTTTCAAAAAATACTTAATTTTTAAGATTTATTTATCATATTTATTACCAACTGTATAAGATTTAAAAAAAATCATGAACAAAATATCTAGCCCACTCCTAGCTAGCTGGTAACAAAAGCAAGGTTCCCCGCACTTTAATTCGAATAAAAGATTCAGGTTGAATTATGAATTGTGCATGTGCTTTTCTTTCACATAAAGTAATTTTGGTTGAATTCAAATTAATGCATTAGGTTATCCGTTAGCCAACAAGTTAGAACATTTAAATACATCTTGCTCATTTAATAAAATATGAGTAACAATATGTATCAAACTACAAAATAAACATATAAATAACCTACATTATATGTACCAAAAAAAACCTACATTATATAAAAGTGACATGTGTTACTTGTTAACTAATCAATAGTAAGTAAGTGTGATACATGTCACTCTCTTTAGTGTGTAGATTGATTTGTAGGCTAATTTTATAGGTTTATAAATCATTTTTGATAAAATGTATCATGTGATGTAAATAAAAATTATTGTAATTGTTACTCCATTTTTTTATGAACATAATTATCATTTCATTTGTTTCGTACGTATTGCATTTTAAGATTATGCATAAAGATTAAAAGTTAAATAATGTAATGATTTGAAGTATTTTGAATATAATATATCCCTGCATAATCATTATCGAATAGAGAAAAAATATTGCAGTTGAAAAAGATGTTTCGATAAATAAGGATATATTTGAGGAAAAACATGTGTCTAACATTTTTGAACATAAGTCCCATCATATACACATAAGTTCTATCTTTTATGAAAGCCAAGGTTTGAATATAAGTACACAATTATGTACTTAAAAAAGACCATCAAACTGCTTAGTGCGAGCTCAGTTGGGTCGAACCTAATGAATCAAATTCTGGATAAATCAGATCCGGGTACCGGTTGGTGTAAAAAAAAAGAGAGAGACCAAAATCAGCCACAAGCATATAACACTTGTTAACATTTGAATTAATTATTTTGTGAACAAGATTTATTTTTCCTTGGTTATCTAAGGATCCATAATTAGGTTGTACGTGGTTTAGTTACCCTACTTAGGTACTCTATTTTATTGCCTTTTCGCGTATGGGATGTTAGATTCAATTAAGGAAACATGTCCTACTTACGTTTGTCATTAGTCATATGTGGACCGAGTTAGAGAGGTTTGAAGACCACATTTGAAATAGCTTTAAATTTTTTTAAATCCCACCGCTTTTGGATCCCATGCGAAAGAAAGGTAGGTGATCTTTTGCTTTCTTAAGCTAATCATATGTACCCCGAATCTTTGACATCACGTATCTCAATCGTGCACGAGGTTCATATAATTTATACTACCAAATAAAGGATTTTGGGTGTCATTATAATGTGCCCATAGTATTGCGTATTTGTATATAATATATACTATGGATATAATATAAAATATTGTCTCTTCTTGCTGTCTTGTACACCATTATTTAGATTTATTTGATTCTTCTCTGTTTCTCTCAAGCTTCCGATGGTTGTTTGTCTTATGAATACACGAAGTTGTGCATCCTATGCAATATTTTAAAGGAACAAAATTTCATCAAAATAGCATGGAGAGAAGATATATTAACATTTTTTTTCTCATCCAACTCCTCAAACATTATCTAGATGAATTAGGATAAATAGATTTATAAAAGCAACCTACAAACAAATTTATACCATAAAAAAGTGACATATGTCACTTATTAATCAATCAATAATAAATAAGTGACACATGCTTCTTTTTTGTGTGATGTTAGTTGATTTATTAGTTAATTTTATAAATTTTGTCAATCATTTTTTTACCTGGGTATATTTAGATTGCATACTTGACTTTAGTATGTGAATCTTTTAATATTGATTTTTTGCATATATAAAATATCAAATTTAAAATATTACCTAAATGAAACTAAATTGCTTATCATTTGTCCTAACTCGTATTGGTATTGAACGACAGTTTTTGTGGAGATCGTGGCTCATGTTGTTGATATAAACTTTCCTTTTCTTTTTTGAAGTGGAACTTTCCTTTTCGAATCATATACATATATATATATATATATATATATATATATATATGTATGTATATGTATATATACCGTGGCAATGTCTTGAAATTGGTTTAATATCTCCGTCTTGAGTTTTGATCACTGGGCCAGCAGGTAGGGGCGTAGGGCCCCTTATAACTTCCTTCTCTTTAATGACCAAGATTTTCTTGTGTGCTATGTGTCACTGCCAATCTAAGTAAATTGACCGTTCCATTTTACGTGGAAATGCAACGCACCAAAATAAATAAATAAATAAAAATAGAGCCATAACAAAGCCTCAACAACTGTTAGTTCAGTTAATAGCGATTAAGTTTGAGATTACGAGAGATTTTGGATTTGAATCCTATCGATATAAGAACGATATTAGTACTTAATTTATAAGTATTTCTACAAGCATTTTTTGAGCCCGGACTCTAATAAATCCCCAAAATCTAACTAACCTAAATTTTTTACGATAAAAAAAAGTGTCGTGACAATGGCTAAAAAGCTTTAATATATGTAGATGAGCTTGCAGAAAAAAAAAAAGTTGTCGCTAACTCTTGTTTTCGAGATTGGTATGCTACATATAAGCTCGTACGTGTGGCTTTGTTAATATATTGATGCCAACATGACAAATGTTTATTTTAAGCAAATATTAAAAATTAGAAAAAATAGATGGTGAATCGATAATGTAAAAGTTTTTTTTTTACATCATTCATGTATTTATAGTCGTTGACTTTCAAATAAAAATAATACAAATGATTTTTGGATGATGGACCGATGATGTAAAAAACGTTACACCGTTAATGTACATTCATTAATCTCTAAAAAATTTTGATGTTGAAAAATATGATTTTCTTTTATCTATTTGAGAGAGAAAAAGAAAATGTAAACTTAGAGGAGTAATTTTTTTTCCATTATAAGCAAGACCATTTTTATTAAAAGCATGGTAAACGTTACTTACTTGAGTTTCAAAATATTTCGCGTCTAACTAACTTCAAGACCTTTTCAAAAAGAAAGAAAAAAAAAACTTCAAGGCACTTGATAAATATTGACTGGTTTAAGACTTTTTTTTAGAGATCCTTATCAGGGTACTCCCTTCGACTAGAAATATATATATAAAAAAATAATATTTTTTATGGTTTAAAATATAAGTAAAACTAACCAACTTTATTAAATTTTAGGAAGATCACTTTCCTAAAAACATCCTTAGAAAATTCTTATCTTATTTGATTTTTGTTTCATTCTTAATATAACTTTCCTAAAATACCTCTATTCCATTATAAATTTTAGAAAATTAAATACAATCAACTAACCTCCTTAATAAGCTAAAAATTAGTTAAACTTACTTATAATTCGAGTCGGATGAAGTATTTCCTTGTCATTGGGATTTTAATAAAAGTAATGGAGCACGAATAATTTATTAATTCTCTTGTGCATGTCACAAATTTCAGCAATTTTTTTCCGTCATCCTGCATTCAAGTAATAATTTAGAAAAATAATTTATGTTTCTTCAATTATAAACTAGGAAAATTGTCCGTGCGATGCACGGGTCTTAAATTTTGTTATCTTTCCTTTTTTAAGGGCTTTCCATTTGTTCAAACATTAAACATTAATTTTATTTACATGTGATTGAATAAATTGAAATGATAAATTGAAAGGAAGATTTTCATGATCAACATATTATAAAAAAAGAAATATCGAGAAGAAATATTGTGTTAAAAGTCAACACAATATTGAAAAGAAATATTATTATACACACACGTTTACAGTTATTTGGGCATTAAAGGAATAATTTAAAGCAAGAAAGAGGATTCGTGTCAGCATCCAGAATTGGGTAAAAATGCCAACAACTTGCATGTTACAACTTACAACAACTTTTGTGAGGCAACTTGAAGCATTTTGATACCCAAAAAAAATAAATAATAATAATTGAAATCATCAAGGTAATATGTTTAATCAAAAAATTAAATGATAAATTGGAAGGAAGACTTTCATGATCAACATATTATAAAAAAAGAAATATTGTGTTAAAGATCAACGCAATATTGAAAAGAATTTAACTTACTTCTTCACATTCTTTGATCTTCTTTTGTGCACCATCAAGTCTTAAGTCTCTGTATTAAGAAATGTTTAAGCAAAATTCAAACACTTAAAAATAAAAAAAAAAATGAAAAAGCTTTTTAGCTACCAATTAAAAAAAATAATACTAACTGTTCGTATGCTTAATGTTTATGACAAATAAGGAAATAAAATATACTTAATAAGGAAATAATTTCAGTTGAAATGAAGACTTTCCACCAATTTAAAAAATAAAAAAATACTAACTGTTCATATGCTCAAACAACCAAGGTTTCCTTCTTTATACGTTTTTTTTTGCAAGTGGCATTTTGATACCAAAAATAAAAAAAAATTCTCATTGAAAGACGAAAGGCCGGTAACAAATAAGCTTTAAGTAGAAAACAAAATGACCAAACATTTATATATATATATATGTGTGTGTGTGTGCGCGGATTGTAGAGGCCTAGAGGGGCAGGAAATGTACGATGGAGCACATAGTAGCTTTGATAAAATAAAAAATTTGCATAATAATCTGATGGACTACCTTGTAAGGAAGGCTTTGCATAATAAAAAATTTAAATGATAAATTGAAAGGAAAACTTTCATGATCAACATATTATAAAAAAAGAAATATTGAGAAGAAATATTGTGTTAAAGATCAACGCAATATTGAAAAGAATTTAACTTGCTTCTTCACATTCTTTGATCTTCTTTTGTGCACCATCAAGTCTTAAGTCCTTGTATTAAGAAATGTTTGAGCAAAAGTCAAACACTTAAAAATACAAAAAAAAAAATGAAAAAGCTTTCTAGCTACCAATTAAAAAAAATAATACTAACTGTTTGTTTGTATGCTTAATGTTTATGACAAATATGAAAATAAAATATACTTAATAAGGAAATAATTTCAGTTGAAAGGAAGGCTTTCCACCAATTTAAAAAATAAAAAATAAAAAAAATACTAACTGTTCATATGCTCAAACAACCAAGGTTTCCTTTTTTATACGTTTTTTTTGCAAGTGGCATTTTGATACCAAAAATAAATAAAAAATTCGCATTGAAAGACGAAAGGCCGGTAACAAATAAGCTTTTTAAATAGAAAACAAAATGACCAAGCATTTATATATATATGTGTGTGTGTGTGTGCAGATTGTAGAGGCCTAGAGGGGCAGGAAATGTACGATGGAGCACATAGTAGCTTTGATAAAATAAAAAATTTGCATAATAATCTGATGGACTACCTTGTAAGGAAGGCTTTGCATAATAAAAAATTTAAATGATAAATTGAAAGGAAGACTTTCATGATCAACATATTATAAAAAAAGAAATATTGAGAAGAAATATTGTGTTAAAGATCAACACAATATTGAAAAGAATTTCACTTACTTCTTCACATTCTTTGATCTTCTTTTGTGCACCATCAAGTCTCAAGTCTCTGTATTAAGAAATGTTTGAGCAAAATTCAAACACTTAAAAATACAAAAAAAAAATGGAAAAATTACTAATTGAAAGGAAGACTTTCTACCGATTAAAAAAAAATATTACTAACTGTTCATATGCTTAATATAACCTTGTCACTTTTCAAGTTTTCCATGACTATCAATTGTAAGCGGTCAGAATAGCATTTGTTGCATCGCACATTGAAAGGAAATACTCCCTCCGGTCCTATTTATAGGTCACATTCTAGAAGGATTCTTTGGTCCTATTTATAAGTCACTCTGTATTTTCTATGAGGCATTTATTGCTATTTTCTCTTATGTGTCCTTTGACCATTAATGTGAAGTAATACATTGTGAAATTCCCAATGCAAGTTAAGAGGGTAAGATTGTAATGTTGAAGTATTTTTTAAAGTTTCAAGAAACTTAACTACCCTCCTTGGTCTGTGTGATATGGTTAAGTATGCCCTATAAATAGGACCAGAGGGAGTAGTGAAAAATACCAACTGTTTCAATTGTAAGTAGTCATAAAATGAAAGGAAAATGAAAAAATTAAAAATATATGGACGGATGTGATTTACTTGCAATGGATGGCTAGGATTAGAATGAAATTTAGGAGGGATATGAACGGATGTGATTTATTTGCAATAGATGACTATGATTAGAAACAAATTTGAAACGAAAAACTATCATGGAGGGAAAATAAAAAATACCCCTCAACTTCATCTATTTTAATATATGTTGATGATAATAATACAAGCCATTAGTGTTTTTTTTACCAATTAAATGTACTGCGTATTTATAATTTGTTTTTTAAAAAAAAAAATACAGAAAGGATCTTTTATTGGATAACGTACCCATTTTGTGTGTGCCACTCGTGTAACTTGGGCTTTTTGGCCCAAATTGATTCCTGGTATGTTATCAAACAAACCAGCTAAAAAAGCCACGGGTTTTGATTTTTGGCCTTCAAAAATGAAATTTTGGCCCTATTTCAATTTTTCATAGATAAAACTATCATTTTGTGTGTTATTTTTTTCGTCTATTTCCTGACGAAATAGCTTTTTCGTCCCAACAAAACGAAAGCCAAAACTATACATTTTCATCTACTTCATGATGAAAAATTTCCGTCTAAAAAAGACCGAAGTATAACCAGCTTGTCTCATTCTATGGAACATCTTTTCTGAATTATGGATGTCACCCCTCTTTGCATATTGCTCCAAAACAGCCATGTAAGTAGTAAACATTAGGGCTTTGTTTAGATTGGTGGTGGAATATAATGGAATGGAAGGGAATGAAATGGTATTTAAACAAACTCCATTGTTTGGATTGTTATATTTATAATGAAGTGGAGTGAAACTTGGTGGAATGGATTCCATCCAATTTCATCAAAAGCTTCACTTTTTCATCCCTCCCAAATTGGAGTGTTTGTGATGGATCCAAACAATAGAGCATTATTTTTTGCCCCATCCCAGTCCATCTCATTCCATTCCACTCTATCATATTCTATTCCGTTCCATCCTCAAGAGTGTATCCAAACATAGCCTAGATTTATCTTGCTCTTCTCCGCTACCTTCCGCAAAACAGAGTCTGCCTTCTCCACTTCCCCTGCTTGGATATAAACTATAAAGTTACACAAGAGCATCCCAAGCAATGGATTTAATTTTATTTAATTCTCAATACTATTTTCTTAAAATATATCTAAAAAATTGTTATCTCATTTAATTTTTGTTTCATCCTTAATAATACTTTCTTAAAATAACTATATTTTTATATAAATTTGAGAACATTTAATACAATCAATTAACATTCTTAATAAGCGTAAAAAAATAGTTAAATTTGCTTATACGGTAAGCCAGAGGGTGTATGATTAACTAATTAATCGATGATACATTGAATTAGCGTGTTAATAATTAATTAATTGATTTGTTAGACAAAATATTAAATATATATTCCCTTACCAATCTGGGTTGGGTCGAGAGGTAAGCGGCTCAGTCTCGCTTAACTAAGGTCTCGAGTTAAATTCATTGTGAATGCAAAAAATTCATGTTGGGAGACTCACCTGCCATAGTTAGGCTCACGACCTGGATGTAGTATTTGGGGAACCGGATGAGCAACAAAAAAAAATATATTCCTTTTTTTTTTACTTTTTAAAATGTTATTCTCTCTGGTCCAATATGTAAAATTTTTTATTGAAAATTTACATCATCAAGAAAATGGATTAAGGTTATTATTGATATTGGAAATGTAAACATTTAATATACTTTTTCAAAACTACCTTATAATTGTTATTGAAAGTCTAAAAAGTGTTGTTAATAGAGATTTTTCAAGAAGAAATAATTAAATATTATTGAAAATTGGAAATTTGGAATAGAGCAGCGCGAGTAGAAAATTTCTTTTGGGTTTGCTTAACCTTAGTCCTAAGAGGATAAGAAGTTAAAAGTAGTAAAGAAGCCTAGAAAATCTAAGTCCACTATCACTTGAATCATTAAATGTTTAGTTTTTCTATAAAAATGCACTTCTTTTCATCTCTTATCCTCGGCCCGAGGTTAAGAAAATCCTTTTCCTTTTCCTCACATGGTCTCATATACTCCCTCCGTCCCACAAGGATGGTTAAAAAATTAAGGAGACATGTATTTAATGGTTTGTCTAACACATCAACCAACTATCAAACAACTAATTTAATTCATTTTGCCTGAATCAACCAATCACAATTCAAAGTTTACAATTTCTAAACTTTTTCATTAATTATTTTAACTATAGTTTAGAACAAAAATTTAGTCATTTTTTACTATCGAAACGGAGGGAGTGCAAGATAGGAGGGAGTACCATTTTGTTTTTGAGGTAGGGAGTTTAAAAAAAAATGCTTAATTATGTCACAAGTCTCTGAAGTTTGGGGTACTTTTTTGTCAAATACCTTTATTCTTTTTTTTCAATGCCTGACTCCCCGAAGTTACTTTTGGATTTGTCATATACCCCTACTACCAACTCTGGTCAATTTTGCTGACATGTAACATCGAAATCCTGATCAGACGCAGGAGGTTGGTCATGTGGTGCCATGTGATGTCATACGGACAAAGGCGACCTCTCTTTTCAACTTTTTTTTTAAATTTTTTTATTTAACTAAAAATATAAAAATATTAAGTTTTTTAGTTTTTTTTTTTTTAAAAAGATCTTCGCCCGGGGTCACCAGGTGCTCAGGATTACGATGTTACATGTCAGTAAAATAAGTCAAAGTTGGTAGTAGGAATATATGACAAATCCAAAAATAATTTCGAGAGTCGTACATGCGACATAATTAAGAAAAAAAAAAAGAGAGCAAACATGGCCATCGCCTTCCCCACAAAATATATACTCCAGTGGTTGGATACCTAGCTAAGTCTGCTAGGAACCTAAACTGTTTGCGGGCCACATTGTGTGATTGTAAAGAAATCTTGAATGATGTTTGGTAACCGTATCAATAAATTCTCTCATTCTTTTAATCCACATTTCTAATAATATTAGCCCTCAATTAGATTCCACGCCTCTTTAATTCTTTTCGAGTATTTCTTTTAAACGTTTGATTCCAAGCTTAGAATCTCTACTTTGCAAACTTGTTCAGCGATGCTTCAGTTGCAAGTCTTCAATGATCCAAAATTGAAATGCTTATAAAACATTTTAATTTGTTTCCTCTACGAAATTGTTATCTGAGTTAGTGCTATGTTGTAATAAAGGAGCCTTGAGAGCTTGAAAACACAAAATGTTTGCGTGGTAAAGAATAGAAGCCAATACTATACTAACATAGTTTATCCAATAATAAGATATAATCTTTACGTGCGATGGTTTTAAATCATGACTATAAACCTACTTGCACTTGTGGTTATATTATAGCTCTGTTTGATACAACTGACTTATAAGCTATATGAAAGCTTATAAGTCAATTTAAAAGTCAATTTAAAGCTTATGTAAGGTAAGTGCGGAAAACTAAGAATTTACTAGCTAATTGATTAAATAAAACTCTTTGGTAAGATTAGCTTTTAAACTAGCTAATAGCTATAAAATAAAATAAAGTAGCTTACCAAGTATGTACTTATAAGTTAGTAACTTTGCCAAACATAACATATAAACTTATTTTTTTATCAAATAAATCAGTTGACTAATTTACAAGTTACTTTGTTACCTTGTCAAACACACTTACCTATATCACAAATTTGAATAATTGCAGAAAAAAGCAGCTCATATACTATTATAACTTTGTGATCAAATTATAGTTTTGGTCTAGTTGTAAAAACCTTCAAAAAGTCCAACACTATAGTATTGCAGTCGCAATTTCAGCTCAATAAAGAAGCTAAGTTAAAACACTCAGACAGTAATTCATAGGAATCACTTATTTCTGATCACGCAGTCATTGACTTGGCACTACCCTAGTCATCTTAATGGTTTTTTTCTTTTTGTCATGTAATGATACGTGCCACTTGTATTATAGGACACTTTTGGGTCCCAACAAGCTAAGGATGGGATATATAACCTATTACTGAGAAGACTGCTTAAGTGTACAGATTGTTGGATGAGCTCAAACCACCGCTCTTTGCACTGTGACCACTTAGCAGCAGCATTGATGATAATGCTAGAAAAAATAGAAACCCAACAAAGAAAGCAACCAAAGAAGGTGAATTAAATTGAGCCAAAAAAGGTTCACTTTTGAACCAAGCAATCACGAGACAACCCTGAAGCTAGAAAAGCCTTTGAAATTATTCATCTTTATGCTGCTAATCTACCTAACCTTATAAGGGAAAACCGTGATAACTCTGCTTCTTCTTCCTTCCTTCCTTCCTTCCTTCCTTTCTTTCTTTCTCTAGTAGCACAACTTCATTTTCATGATATGTATGTCCTTGTATTTTTTTTTCCCCTTAAGCAATGAAATCCCAGCACCCTTGTTTGTTTCAGCTTGCGTCCCCAGTTCTTGCATGCTGTATCTGTAAGATTTTTTAACCTTCACAACTTTGATATACACAAAGTAATCTTCTAGTGTTCTGGTTTCATGAAAGAAAAGGGTCTTTGAATTTTGCAAGCTCATCTAATTGATGATTTCATGAATAACCATACATATTGTTCTTCATTATTTGCTGTTGGAGCCCATGTTTCGTAATCAGTTTATGCACTTTCTGAAATCCATTCACACATTCAGAAGGAAATTAATAATCCTTTCTAATTGTCTGTTTTGATAATCATTCACTCCAAATGTTTCACTAACACAATTATTTAGAATAGGTGGAGGCAAATTAAGCATAACAGAACGTGTTGCTCACGCATCCAAAACAAACACTGCTCAAGTTTTCTTCTTATTATCTCTTCTTCTATCCTTCTAGAAGAACCATTACTGCAAATACAAATTAAAGAACTATAATAGCTAGTTTCAATGGCAAGCTCATGTTTCCACGGGCTTCGTCTGAGGAGGTCAAAGAGCAATAAACCTTTACCACCACCTTCTTCTTCTTCATACAAGAGCAAGTTGAATTGTGAGATGGAGAACAATAACATGGAAAGGAAGAGGTTTGATAGCTTGGAATCGTGGTCCATGATATTAGAATCAGAGAATGTGGAGACATGGGAGGTTCCAAAGGAGGACCAAGAGGAATGGACTGCAGACCTTTCACAACTTTTCATAGGTAAGGAAAATATTTCATGTACATCATAACATCAATAAAGGGACAACATCTGTCCTTTCAATGCATTTTTGAAACGTGTATATAAATCATAAAGAAGATAAAAGTTTTTTAAATTTTAATCCTAAAAAAACACATATTTTGGAACAGGAGAAGTAACTCATAAATAAATAAAGGGTATTGCTAATCAGTGTCTAAGGGTATATATTAGTTAAAGAATCCAATAAGGGAAAACTTGCATTGGAAATCTATGTTTACTAATTCTTGATGTTTTAAATTTAGCATTTTTCAAGATAAAACTACCTCTTTTACTCCCTTAACCAATGCCTAAAAGTACTTTTTAACATTTTCTATAGATAAAAATAAATGGACATAATATCAGAATATGGTGCTGGAGGATTTGATGTTCAAATAATATGAATAAATTATAGGTAACAAGTTTGCTTCTGGAGCTCATAGTAGGATTTACCGTGGAATTTACAAGCAGAGAGCAGTTGCTGTGAAAATGGTCAGGATTCCAACACAGGATGAGGAGAGAAGAGTCTTACTGGAGCAACAATTTAAATCTGAAGTGTCTTTGCTTTCACGTCTCTTTCATCATAACATAGTGCAGGTACATGTGTAATATGTTACATTCTATTTAACAAATATTCTCTGTAGGGTTTTGTGCTATTTAATGTTCTTGTCTGTATGGACATGGTAGCTTGTTTGTTTATCTTTATGGGTTTTCGTCTGTATTTGTCTGGAGATTGGAGGGAAGCATGATAGGTTTTTTTTTTTTTTTTTTTTTTTTTTTTTAAAGATAAGATATAACTTAGGTGTTAGTATTCCGCTTGTGCTGTTGTTTTCAAATAAGGACATATAGTATATGTAAGTATATAACTGTCTGCCCATTGATGAAAATATAACATGTTCAATAATTGTTAAGCTTATATTTTTACTGGAAAAACATACTGTAAAGTGCAAACACCAAATAGCACCTAAGTTTTGTACTTTTTATTAAAATGAGTAAATAAATACCTTAGCTTGTTTTATTTTTACGCTTTTAGCTATAATTTTTTATTTTATCCCAATAGATACCGCTGCCACTTACCACTTCAGTGAAAAGGGACTCCAATTACTAAGGACCAGCTTATCAAAATGAAATACTTTTAGAGAGAGGCAGAGAGAATTGCTGGCAAACGAAAGCCTAATTTTAGGTTAATAGCAATACACCAAATTGCAATCAAATGTTAATTTTTATTCCTTTTGCTTTGGTTTGGGGGATGCACTTCAATGATTAATCATAATTTATCTTTGTCTGCAGGTTCTGATACATAATCAACTACAACTTTATTAGACCACATCACCATAATGAAAGGCTAATATTTATGTGTGGAAATTAATCTTATAGTCTTTAGTTGCAGGGGAGTTCCTAATAGTAATACTTTCCAAATTCAAAACTTTTTAAAGGACCTTGTACAACAAAGCTAGACTAAGTTTTTATTACATGTGGTGAACAAGGTCTGATAATTTAAGTGACTCTTAATTTTGCAGTTTATTGCAGCATGTAAAAAACCGCCAGTGTACTGTATCATAACGGAATACATGTCACAAGGAACATTGAGAATGTACCTGAACAAGAAAGAGCCATACTCTCTTGCAATAGACACAATACTAAGGTTAGCTCTTGACATATCTAGGGGTATGGAGTACCTTCATTCACAAGGTGTGATTCACAGAGACCTCAAGTCTAATAACTTGTTACTCAATGATGAGATGAGGGTTAAGGTGGCAGATTTTGGTACATCATGCCTCGAAACTCGATGCCGTGAGACCAAAGGGAACATGGGAACGTATCGTTGGATGGCGCCGGAGATGATCAAGGAAAAAACTTATACTCGGAAAGTTGATGTGTATAGTTTTGGTATTGTTCTTTGGGAGCTCACAACTTGTTTACTTCCCTTCCAAGGAATGACCCCAGTGCAAGCTGCTTTTGCTGTGGCTGAGAAGGTTAGATTACTATGTCTAAACTCTTAATCATTTCTTCTTCATTTTGTTAAGGACAAAACTTTGGTACTAGGATTTTGGCGCTTGTGTGGTTGTTTTTCAATAAAAGTATAACATGTGTAACAAATTGTATGTTACATATGTTATATTTAAATTAACGTATTGTTACAATGTTATGTTCTTGTTGAAAAATAGCACGAGAATAGTACCTAAGTTTTGATCTTATGTTAAATTGTTTTAGATGGACAACTGCAACACTTTTCTGCTAGGTAACTCTGTTATTTTTATTTTCATAGCCTTTTTTAGTCTGCTTTACAAAATTCCTTAATGGTTCATAACTCATGTTGAAATAATCATTCTTTTGAATAATTTTAACACATGGCATAGTTTTGGTCAAGTTGATCGTGGAACTTGCACTCAGTTGTGCACTGTCAAAATGATTGGTTGGGCAAGTACTATGTTCATTAAAAATATCGGTATTTCTGCTTCAAGCAGTTTTGCTGCTAAATAAGCCTGAAAAAGATTGTCCTTTGTTCTTTATTTGTTTGCCCCAATGGGATTATGAAGAAATGTGATAAATGCAAGATTTAATCTCTATATACATCCGGTGTAAGTGTAACTTAGATGTAACAAGTTCAAAGCATATCAACAAAGGCTGATTCACTTAGGAAGGAATTATTCATAACTTATAAAGTTGTGAGTTCAAATTTCATTATCAATGTAAGGATCAAATTGACGGATAACACGTACGTGCTTTCTATAAGCATTATGGTAACTCTAAATATTGTCTTGAACTTGATAAACTCACTTAACCCAAATATCTTTTAGATAACTGTGCAAAAATTATGCACTTCAAATAGGTAGAGTAATTTGGTAGAAAATACATCATATCTTTTCATACTTTGTTCTATTTCATGTGCTAAATAGTTAAAATTATAAAATAATAAATTTGTAATTAAATTTATTTCTTTGTACTAATCCTCATATTTTAGCGTATGAAATACAAAATATGAGATAACATATATTGTCTCGACAACAAATCAAAGGACAAATAAACAATTAGTGGACAATTCAAAGTTATCACAATATAATCTTTAAAATAATATTTTTTTTTTCACCAAATATAGAACAAAAATATCATTATGACTCGTCGTCTGTTAATGAAACATTACTTCACGGACATCACGATTCACGGCCTCTGACTCATAAGGGAATCAGGATGTCAATGCTATTTTGATAAGTTCGACCAATAATTTTGCTAACAGTCTCCTTTAGTATTTTGCTTAGTCACTTTTTTTAGTAGCATGTGTGGCTGACTGGCAATGAACTGTCTTCCTTCAATTAGATCAATGCACTTTCACCATATTTCTGTATCACAAATACTTTTCTGTTACTAAAATTACGAGAAAGTGGTGACAAGAGCAAAAGTAATGGGATTCCAAGATAATTAGAGTGCCACTTAGGGATGACAATTGGACCCGGACCCGCGGGTACCCGTGGGTAATATCCGCAATGGGTCTGGGTCCAAAAAAGAGACCCGTGGGTCCAAAGAATGGATCCATTTGGGTACCCGCTTTGAACGGGTCTGGGTCTGGGTCTGAGATATTCAGACCCGTGGGTATCCGGACCCGTTCATATTTACATATATGCATTATATATATAATTTGGTATGTTTGGGTTTAACGAGAGAATTTCTTTGATGTCTGCGAGTGTTTAATGGTGGTAGGGATTAATATTAAGTAGAGTGTGTAATAATGTATTAAGGATCTCTCGGTCTATAAAAAAAACATAGAAATTAATTTAAAAAATAATTTTTTCTCTAAAAAAAAATTGTCAATGGGTACCCGCAAAACCCGTCTGTGTACCCGAAGACCCGCCTACCCATTATGCAGCGGATACCCGGGCGGGTCCGGGTCCAGTAATTGAAGAACGGGTCCGGGTCCGGTTACCCCATTACCCGGACCCATTGCCATCCCTAGTGCCGTTGTATATCTTGCGTAAAATAGGTGTCGTCTATCCTTGATTGGCATGTTTGGTTTCAAATTAGAAAATTAATTTTGGCCTCAATATCATATTAGAGCATATGCAATTATAAGTAAAGTTGACCTTCCAAATTGATTATTAGTTAAACCAAACATGCATAGTTATGCATAGTTGATTCCATGCTTACATATATTCTTGTAGAAGTATGGGCGCATCACTAAAATACTCTATAGAACATGAAAGATCCGGCATGTATTAGATGTTTTATTTTTTTGAAATGGGTGCGGCGCTTTCACTATGCACAAGTTTTTGTGCTTCGACCTTTTTTTTAAAAAATAAATTTAATATATTAAGAAAAAATATGTTTTGTATTTTTTGTGTTTTTTTATGTGCATATTTTTGTTATTTGGATTTGAATTTTTTTTTAATTATCTGTTACAGTCAAAACAGTAGTTATATTCAGTAAATTTGCATTGAAGAAGGACATATTTTAATAAATTTGTATTAGAAATTTGTATTAAAAAATATTCTGAGTAAATTTGAATTAAAAAATTAAAAAAACTAATAAAAAAAAACCTACATGCCCAGAGCATCTTAACTACCCGGAGCATAATAGACTTTCCTTTTTTTGTCTGTATTCATTGCGGAACCACCGGTATACCCAAGAGTATCCTTAATACCGGGGAGCTCTTAAACTAATATCCAGAGCGAGCTGCGTGACTGACTCTTCCAGGGGATGTTTTTAGTGGGTATCGAACACAGGATAACTAGCACCCGTGTCTCATTCTCAAGATTTTTTGTTGGGACCTAACACCAACTGAACCAAACCCCATTGGTAGATTTTCCCTTTTTAAATATGGTTCTTTATGTCATTATGTGTTTATAAATAAAGTTGTGTTGGTAAAGACAAAATTTATTTTAATAATTTTTACATCTTAAAATAGGATAACTAATTTTCGACTATACCTTAGAGAAAAAGGAAAAAAAAAACTCTAGAGAACAAAATATTTTTTCTAATAAAATAATCTAACGGTTTACGAATACTACTTTACTAGCTTAATGTACCCAAGTTAAATACACTAAATTTATAGAGTATAAGAATCTACTGTCATTTACTATAAATGGCTCTAACGGTAGTAGTCCAGACTCCGGTCATGGAGTTCTGGAATTATTTGAGCTCAATAAGCTAGGTTCTCGGTAATATGTGCATGGTCTAGGGAGAAATTATGGATTAGCATATTTTGTGTTTAAAACCATTTATGAACATATACTTAGTACTCCCTCCGGTCTTATTTATAAGACCCCTTTTCAATTTTCAATAGCATTTAATTACTTCTTTCCACTAACACCCCTATAAAGTCAACACTTTTTAGAGTTACAATAATAATTATAGGGGTAGTTTTGAAAAAGTATACCAAATTTTCACATTTCCAATGTCACTAACAAATTTATCCACTCTCCTTGGTGGTGGGAGTGAAAAACTCCAAAAGGGTCTTATAAATAGGACCGGAGGGAGTACTAAAAGTGCTGATGAGTGATGGACTATTTTATAGAAGAGCCTTTTTTAACAATGGGAAAAAGAAACAATGGGAATGGGAATTCTTTTTGTTGAAAAGTGTACTAGCACTAGCATGTGTCTTCCAGTCCCAATATCGGCCAGCACGGGTGCATGGGCCTTGGAGATGTACCCTCACCAGTTCCAACAAAGCACTCACTAATACGGCCCAACATGTTACTCCCTCCGTCATATTTATCTGTCATATTTCAAACAAAACACGTCCATTAAGAAATCCAATAATTACTCAAATTTTCAATGCATTAATTATGTTTTTTCCTACTATACCCTTTCTCTCTCTATAATCATTAATTTTTCTCCACTACTTAGATAAACTAAGACATATTAAATAGGGGCAAACATGGAAAATATCATTTATTACACTCTTGAAATCCTCAATACGACAGATAAAAAGAAACAAAAAATCTCTAAAAAAACGACAGATAAAAAGGAACGGAGGGAGTAAAATAATGTGACAAACTAACAGTTGTTGCATTATGGTGCATCAATCTGACAAAAGTACTAAAATATTTCTTGGTCCTTGGAGTACCTTTCATCACTTTATTCTTGAGCACAGTGAAAAGGTCTAAACAATTTCATAGTACTATAAAATAATGATTCAACAAGCACTCACTAGCATGGACTTACAATTGCACAATAATGAAATGAGAAATGTGATATACTCGTATATGCACTTGCACATTAAGATAGTGTTTGATTAGGGGTGGCAAATGGATGAATTGAATGGATTTGGATTTGAATCTTAACGGATGGATAAAAAAATATTCAACAACCTAGTTGAATCCATTACATCCTATTTAAATTTATCCAAATCCATCCATATCCTAAATTAATGGATGGATTTCAATCCATCTCAATCCATCCGATACATTTGATTTTTATTTTTATTTTTTAATTTTCCTATAAAAAATTATACAAAAAAAAAGAGGAGAATAAAAAAATAAAAAAAATAATAATAAAGAAAAACTGGGGAGAATCAGCACCGCCCCTCAAACCAGCCGCCGGTCAGGTTGTCAACGGCGGAGTTCGCCTGGACCGTGTGGAGGGTCGCGGCGGTGCTAAGGTGTGTATCTGTGATACAGAAACATTGGCGAAATGGCGGGCTTGGTTTGCGACCGATTCCAATGATACTTGCGACTTGAGTTGCAGGCGATGGTAAGAGGTGGTGGTGACAGTTTTGTGGTCTGGGTTGGAGTTACAGTGGTGGACTCGCTACTCCGGCCAGCGGTGACTGGTACCTGCTGGTTTTGGTTCACGACCTCGCTGCGGCGGCGGCTAAGTTGGGGAAAGCGGAAGGGTGCGATGGTGCGATGGTTTTGTCTTAACATTCAACCACAAAGTCTTTTTCAGTCCTTATATTATTATACTAGTTTTGGAAAATCCATCTGATGGTGGTTACAGGTACATACAGTAGTGGTGGTTACAGGTACAGTAGTGGTGGTTAAGGGCAGAGTATTTTTTTTTAATAAACTATTAACATTTATATTTCAAATTTTTTGTAAACATAGAGTATTTTCATGTATTTCTAAATAATCCTATGTTTAGTCTCAAAATAGTTATTTTTTTTATTTTAAATTTAAAAAAATTATTTTTTAACCAATTTATAAAAATTATTTTTTGTATAAATTGTTTTTGTTAAAAAAATAATTTTTAAATTTTTTTTAAATTTTTTTTTAAAATATTATTTTGGATGGATTGGATATTCATCCATTTGGATGGATATTTGGATATCCATTGGATGGATTTCAATCCATCCAATTTTAAAGCAATCCAATGGATCATATCCTTTTAGATCCATTATTTTAAATGGATGGATTGGATGAATGAAAAATATAATGGATTAGGATGAGTCATGGATTATGGATAATTTTCCCACCCCTATGTTTGATACACGGAAACAACATGATAAAAGGAAAGATGGTGTTTTGTTTTGTTCTTTCTTCTTTTGGTTCTACTTTATTCGGTGGAACTAAATTATCTTTATTTTATTATATTTTTATCTTTTATAATGTTTATATAATATCTTACACCATACTCGTAAGAAAATTCAATTCTTACCCAAAAAAACATAAGAAAATTCAATTTCCCGTTCTATTCTTATGCCGAGTATTTAGGTTTATATAATATGACTATTCAAGGATACCTAATTTAAGTAGATTTTAGGTTTAAAACTGAAATACAATATTAGTCCATATAGTATCTCTCTGCTTTGATTTCGTTTTTTTAAATTTTTATAGGACTTGATTAGTCTTACTAGGATCAAAACTACCAAAACGAAAAACAAGTCAACATGAATTTTGGGATTACAACAACTCAACCAAACATATAGACTAAAATTGTAAAATACAAAGTGATGAGTATGTATTGTTTTGAGCAGAACGAAAGGCCTCCACTACCAGCTAGTTGTCAGCCAGCACTAGCACATTTGATAAAGCGTTGCTGGTCAGCAAACCCTTCCAAGAGGCCAGATTTTTGTGATATCGTGTCCACTCTTGAGAAGTACGATGAATGTGTTAAAGAAGGTCTACCTCTAAATCATCATTTTTCAGGCTTAGTGAGTGGAAATTTCATTATTCAACGCCTAAAAGGCTGTGTCTCCTTGAGCTCCTCCTCCTCCATACCTGTACATGCCTGATTATATTCCTCCAACAAATGTAGTATTATATATCTTCATTATTGATACTCATCATAATACTTTACTACTATATATATACATAAGTCCATCATAGTCTATAGTTCTATACATACTTCATGTCCTTTCGATCAATTGTATTATGTAACTGTACTTCAGGAAAATTTCAAGCTCTTCTGTTTTTTTTTTTTTTTTGTCCCCTTTTTTATTGGTGACTTGAGAATTGAGATGAGTTACTTTTTACTGGATTTACGAAAAATCAAAGACTAATGCAACAAACAAATATAAAGGAAAATCAAGATTGATTCAACTAATTATATGCTATATGCATGAATCATGACTCTCGATCGCATTTATAATTGTAGTGGTGATAATTCAACAAGCTTACTTTCAATTAAGTACAAAAAAATATATAGGAACACATTATTTAACACATTTTTTTTATTATTGAATAAATTTTATGTAGAATTTAATGAATCACACGATTTATATTATATGGATCCCCTTTATCTAGGAGATCCAACGTGAAGTTATTCTAACACTTAAAAAGTACACAAGGTTCTTGATGAAAAAACAAAACATAACATGAAAAATTACAGCCCAACAGCATAGCTACCCTAACATCCATAGTCCCCAAACAATTCATATTCTTTTTTTTTTTTGGTGGACCAATTCATATTCTAATACTTATAAAGAATGTTTGCGCTTTTTTCAGTTTATTAAAGAAAAAAACGAAAAGTTTAAGTGGAATCACTTACCTTTCAAAAAAAAGTGGAATCACTTATTAAAATCAGAAATGGCCACATATGAAGTACAGTAACTAACAGAAAACAGTAAACTGAAGTACACCACCAACCTCCAACAACCAGAGGCTAAGCGAACTCAGCAACAGCATCCATCCACCAAACAACGTGAGGCAAAGTACTACTACTGTTGCATTGATATTTCAGCAACTACTACATTCCACCTAACACGATCTCTGACATCAGTCTTAGAATTTCACACTTGTGGACTTGTGGTATTCCTTCTGCTTGTCTTAAAAGCATTTTAAATTGCGAACACCCTGCTAAAGCTTAAGGCCAAGCAAGGTAGTGTCATAATTAAAATGAAATGTTACTAAAGATTTGTCTAAATCAAAAAGAGGTGTGTAGGATATCCAATAAGAATTAAGAGAAAAAAAAAGTTGAAATAAGTTTTTAAAGGAAATGGTCGTTTATATATAGGGTTTTACTTCGGTACCCTTTCAAAACAAAGAGTTTTGATACCCTTTCATATTTATCCAATCATATAAGTTTAATAAAGTTTTGCAATCAGATCTGCGTGATCTTATTTGCAAGATTTTTTTAACTAAATCAATTTATAATCACTCCCAAATCATGAACCTTAATATCAAGTTTTTATTCATTTTGGGCCAACAACCTCAACATCATGTCATTGATATCAATTTTCTATCTAGATAACGATGAAAAAAAGAATACTTCACTGTATTTTTATTTTTATGATCAGCTTAAAAAATTGTATTGCTGGAGTTGAGATATAATCTTCAGCACACAAGAACATATGTTTTCGTTTAAATTTAGCGTAGATTTTTGAGCACAAAAAATATATAAAAAGTGGAGAACATCTTAACATATAATTTTTTATTGAGCTAGTGACAAGAATATCTCGATGTTTTTTGACATGATAGTATATTGTACTTGTCATGATTTGATTGAAAAAATATGAGAGGGTATCAAAACCCTTTATTTTGAAAGGGTACCGAAGTAAAACCCATTATATATAAAAAAATTTAAAAAAAATGTTTCTGTTCTTTTTTCTCAAGTAATTGAATTCATGTGATGAATGATTGAAATCATTATAAGTGAATTTACATCAAATTTAATTCAAGCTAAGTTCAAGAGCTTAATGATCATTTTTAAAGTGCAAGTCCAGCCTATTTAAGTAATTAAAGGCTGATTTGGCTTTTCTTAAATGTGGATTTTTTTTTAGTCTAAAGTGCTGAGTAATTATCATAACAATGTCATGAATTGTTATATGTGTATCAAAGATGATAATCCGTACTATTCAGTCGTGCTTAGATTGGTTTCATCCGAGTTCAGGTTAGGATCGCGTTGTGTTTAAAAGACAGGGATATAGTTTGATTCAATTTTTTGGTCTAGGTCCTATAATTTTTTGTCAACTTATTTTGATCAGTCCAATCATGTTAGGCTTTTTTGTTGACTCTTGTGTGTACATTATCACGACCGTTGACTTAGAAAATCAACGATCAAAAATGTAAACTTTAGACTCTAAAATGCAACCTGAACTTTAAATGAGTCAATCGTGAGTTGTGAAATTTATTGCTAAGTTCACAGCTTTCTCGAAAGCATAAAAAAAATCACATTTTCCAACAATATTTATCTATTATTATTTTTTTAACTAAGAGTATTTGTTAGCATTTTCTTAAATTTATATCGGAACTAGGTCTAGATTTTATCATCCCCTGTTTTATGCTTCCTAATCGTATATAGAGTCTTGCTAACAAGTGTCCTTAGGATACTTGTTAAAGATACTAAAAGTGGAAAAAATTCATACAATGTATTTATTCTCTCAAGAATTAAAAAAAAATGTATTTTCTCATAACTTTTAACCACATTTAATCACTTAACAAGTGTCCTAAAGACACTTTTTAGCATTTTCCTTGTATATTATATGCTAGCAATGATTTGTGTTTTTCTTTTCTTTTCATTCCGTCTAAATAAAAAAAAATTAGGGGTTTTGGTTTAAGAAAATTAAAATAGAAGGTTTTTAATATATCACGGTACATGAGGTTGGGATTAATTCAGCTAAGTATTGAACTTGATCGAGAGCTAGATTGTGAAATTCCATTTGAAAAAATAAACAAAAAATAAGATTTTTTCTTTTTGAACCCCTCGTTTACTCTTTCGCCCTCATTTCGTTTTTATTAAATTATTATGAGCCTGAATGTTTTTCAAATTCTGATTCTTAATAGTCGAAATAATTATTCCGATTTTCACAAGTCAGAAACAAACTTATAAATATTTCCGACTTGCACATGTCGGAAATATAATTTTATTTAATTTCCGACTACTGCAAAAACACAAATCAGGTTGAGGTTGTTTCACGTGAAGCTCACCCATGATGCATTTCATGTCTCTGGCCCTCGCAACTTCAATGCTCTTAATTAGAAAGATCTTATCACTTCTAGTTGGTTAATAGTACCCATTTCAATTCTTTGTCGATGCTTCACTTTTTATGTGAAAAAGTTTCCATTTTTAGTGATGTATTGTAGCTTATGAGATCTTACCAAATGAGATCTTTAAAAATTTTCTGTTTCTGATTGAAGGAACAACCATGAAAAGGAGTAAAAATAAAAAAAATTAATAAACAAGGCTTTAGGATATGTCATATATATATATATATATATATATATGAGAGATCTAACAAAATAATATTAATGGAATTAGGGGGCTTTTCAAAATAGAGTTTTTGCAATTTTCGACTTGAGTCGAAAATTAAATAAAAATATATTTTCGATATGTGCAAGTTAAAAATATTTATAAGTTTAATTTCGATTTATGAAAATCGGAATAAATATTTTGATTATTAATAGTCGAAAATTGAAAAACACTCGGATTATAATAATCTAATAAAAACAAAATGGTAGCAAAGAGTAAGCGGCAGGGTCAAAACAAGAAAAAGTCAAAAATAAAACTAAGTTAAAGACGTCCGGTTAGGATTAGAAAAAGGCTTATATTAAAGTCAGTATCACATGTATACCGTGAGAGCTTAATGTTATTGTTAGAGTAAAAAAAAGGTGGGTGGGGGTGGGTGACAAACCGACAACAAAAGCCCATGCAATTTGAAAAACAGGTAGACGTTATGATGATGAGATCTTTTGTCTTTTCTGAGAACGTTTTAAACACTGCAAAATCTTGACTTCTGACTCATTCCTACCATAAGTATCCTTGGCCTTCTTTCATTGCCGCTAAGGAATTGGCCACAGTCAATTCAACCTTAACTAAGTAGTCGAACATTTAGTTATTTGAATTAGAATATACATTCAAGTTGAACACTTACTAACACCTACTAATCAACATAATATAAAATATAAAATAGGAGAAGTAGAAGGGCAAAAAAGATTTCCCTCCTAAAACATCCATTTTCTCTCCTAATGTTGTATTTCTCTCCTAAATTCATCATTAAGTGTGTGTTTTGCGTCTTTTAATCTTAGTCATCTATCATATTTTATTAGATTAAATCATAATCATTCATTATGTTTTCTTTGAGACACTTCTCTTCATCTTCTTTCTTTCGTTTTTTTTTCTGGTTATCTTACCTTTTCTCCCTTTCAGTTTCTTTGTCTCTTCTCATTTCTTTCCATCTCTTTAATACATATTTTCAAACACTTTTATGTACAAAAAATTTGGAAAAATAAACTTCTGATTTTGATGTTCGTTAGGCTCTCCAAATATACATCATAAAAAAAATATACAAATAAGTACTCGAATAAAAAAAATAATTTATATTTAATTTATTTCTTATTTTTTTCTTTATCTTTAATTTATTCCTTGCCATTTTGAGAGTTGTCATAAAGTTTCAAAAAAATTATTTAATTATATATTTTTTGGTGAAATTAAATATTAAAGATTTTATTTAATCTAATTAAATAACTTATGGTTTCTAACTAAACTAAAATTTATGCCTTTTTGTGGAAGTTAAGGATTTGATAACTGAAAACAAAAATAGAATATGAAAATTGATGAGTAGAGTATTAGTGATATAACTATTTTGATCATATATATAATTATTTTTCTATAACACAATTATACATAGATAATTATTCGTTATATATGATCATATATATTTATTCATTCTATAACACAATTACACATATATTTATTTTTAATTTTTTGGTGAACACAAATACACATATTTTTTCACATAGGTATATAGTCTAATGAATAAGAGATGCCAAAAGTCTTTACGAAAAAAACAGAAATACCAATGGTGGATTAGAAAAAGGATTAAGAAAATGAAGATATGAATGAGGACACTAACACACCCGTATGACTATTCACACTCTTCATTTTTTTAATTAATAATATTGTTAGTTTTATTTTTCTAATATATCTTTATTAAAAATTTTAAAGTAAAAATTAAATAGATTTATCTTTTACTCAATAATTGATTTTTTAATCAAGAATTCCAGAACTTCAAAACCTATATTCTTATGGATATACTTTTTTATGATATTTGAATATTCTCATATATTTAGCACTAACAATTTTCCTAGTGTTATTTAAATATGTACACATGCATTCTCTTATGCGTTTAATTTAGTAATAAAGTTATTTGAATATTTATAAATATTCAAATTTAACAACTATTATTTTAGTCAAGTAAAATTGTGAAAAATTATAATAAATACTATAAATTAAAATATTTATCATTTTTAATTAAAATGATAAATATTGAACATAAAACATTAGATATAAATATTCAAATAATATTATTATTAACCTATTGACAACTAGGTCTCCGAATTTTATTTTATTTCCATTTGAAACCTTATGACAAATCTATTACTACTATCATCAAAGGTAATACAATGATTAATATTCCGTCCCTCTTCTTTTCATTCAACAAGACCCTCAAGGTCTTTAAGGGTGATGTGTTATAACATAAGGCTCTGGTTAAGAAATACTTTCTGGGGTTCTTAATTTAAGTTATTTCGAAGATTTCATGAGAATTAAGAAAGTTGATTAATATTATGAGTGATATTGAAATTGATAATATTTGATATATATATTTTTTTCAAAATTATTCCTATAATTATTATAGAACTCCTAAAAATGTTAAGTAAATCAAAATATTTGCAGTAAAAAAATAATTAATATTATTAAAAAACGAAATAGTCAACTTACATTTAAGACAAAAAAGTGTATGAATGAAACTAGCTTACATCCAGAGCCTAAGAAAATACTAATACAAAATAAACAAATTAGTATTAAAAAACTAAATTCAAAAGTTCTCCTAATATTAAAATTCATCATTTCCAGTTAAGAAATAATTCGTGTACCTCCTTTTTTTAAAAGAATTATTTTGCCTCCTTAAATACACTTTCTAACTATGCTCCTAATTATAGTCCGTCCTCCTAAAAAAATTATTTGAAAGAGTAGTATTAATTTAAAAACAATAATACTCCATCACCAACATGGGTTGGGACGAGTGGTAAGCGGCTCAGTCTCGCTTAAGCAAGGTCTCGAGTTCGAGTCCTTGTGAATGCAGAAAATTCATGTTGGGAGACTCACCTGCCATAGTCAGGCACGCGACTCGGGTCGGATTCGGATGTAACTAGGTAGTATTTAGGGAATCAGGTGGGCAACAAAAAAAATAATAATACTCCATCTATCTCGTATCTTTAATTTGATTATTTAAGATTGATGTATACCAAATAAAATATTCTTAGTTGAAGTAAAGTTTTATTATATTTTGATTAAAATATTCATATTTGTGATGATATTGTTCAAAAAAGAAGAAAAAATTAGAATTAATATATCACTAATGAATGAGGATAAAATTGAAAAAAAAATTGACCATATCTTAAAATCCTAAAATAACAAAAAATTTGAAACGAAAATAAAATTTTAAAACAAAAAAAAATGTGAAATGTAGGAAGTAATGGTAATATGTTTGAATGTAATTTTTTAATTTTCTCATAAAAATGAATTTTTTAAAAATATCTTTAACATACTTCCTGTGTTTCTAAATAATACGCACTTGGATAATTTTCACGTAAATTAAAGAAGTTATAATGACATTAAAATCGATAACATATGATATATGTATTTTTTTTCAAAATTATTTTTATAATTATCATCGAGACTTCAAAAAATATTAAATAAATATGCATATTTTTAAAAAAGAGGTAATTGAAAAACAGAATAAGAACTTATATAAAAAAAAAAAGACCATAACACTATTTATATTTAGAGACAGGGTAAGTGCTTCCTTTGTCCCTTAATATAAGCATTAGATTGTGAGATTGTTTATCGTTTTTTATAAGTATTTGGTACAATTTTTAATAAAATTAATTATTTTATTTTTCATAAACACTTTTATTTATTCAATATTTTTTTAGAGTTCAATAATAAGTATAAAAATAATTTTAAAAAAGTACATCAAATATTATCAACTTCAATATTACTATCTATATTAACTATTTTTTGGGTCTTACTAACAGGGTTATTAAGAGTGGAAAAATAATCCTAAGTTCATATTTACTATTCTCTCAAAAACATCAAAAAATACATTTTTCATTACATTTTTACTCCATTAACATCTTTGACAACTTGTTAGCATTTGCCAAGGTTTTAAAAATCACGTCAAGTGCTTATAGTATTTTAAAATGAAAGAGGTGGAGTACTACTCCCTCCGGTTCTATTTATAAGATTCTTTTGAGGTTTTTCACTTTCACAAAGAAAAATGGATAAATTTGTTAGTGTCATTGGAAATGTGAAAATTTGATATACTTTTTCAAAACTACCCCTATAATTATTATTGGGACTCTAAAAAGTGTTGATTTTACAGGGGTGTTTGTGGAAAGAAGCAATTAATGCTATTGAAAATTAAAAAGGGGTCTTATAAATGTGAGCAAAGTAAAACTTCAAAATAGTCTTATAAATAGGACCGGAGGGTGTATATTTTAAGGGCATATAAATAAAAGGAAAATGCTAAAGAATGCCCATTTGGACACTTGTTAAGAGGTTAAAAGCGATTAAAAGTTATGAAAAAATGTATTTTTTTTATTTTCAAAAAAATAAATAATTTGGACTTGTGAATTTTTTCCACTTTTAAAATCCTTAATCAATGCGCTTAAGACAATTGTTAGCAATACTCTCTCCGGCTCGAATTATAAACAACAAAAAACATACTACTATTGGTTTAAAATATAAGCAAAATTAACTAACTTTATTAAATTTTGTTTTATTCCCAGTGTCACTTTCCTAAAAATCTCTAGAAAATTGTAATCTTAATTAATTTTTGTTTCATTCCCAATACTACTTTCCAAAAATACCTCTATTTTTTATAAATTTGAGAAAATTAAATACAATCAACTAACCTCCTTAATAAGCGTAAAAGTGGTTAAAATTGCTTATAATTCAAGCCGGAGGGAGTACCGTAAATAAAAAAAAAAAAGTGGCTCTTCACCATGGGAAAGAACGAAAAGGAGATTTGGATTCTACTCTAACGTTAACATTGAATTTTTTGTTCTTCATCCTTTGCTTAAATCGATGCCCTTACTTTTGGCGACCTCGTTCTTAGCCACACCTACTTCCTAGTTCCTACTACGAGTTTTACTTTTTGACGTTGTTTACTCACCAGCTCCCGTTTTTTCCGCCTTATACAAAGTGGTAGTGTATTTTTTCGCCTTATACAAGGCGGTAGTGTAAATTATCAGTTTTTTTCACCTCTTTCTAGGCGAAAAATGGTAATTTTGCACGTCCGCTTTGTATAAGACGAAAAAAATATGATAATTTTACACTACCGCCTTTTATAAGGCGGAAAAATGTACTTTCGCCTTGTATAAAGCGAAAAAAATGGGGGTCGATGAGTAAACAACGGGGTTCAAAAAGTAAAACTCCCTACTACCTCCCTCTTATCCCTTGTCTTTGTGTTTTTTATTTTAAGGTGTTACTGTAGTATTATTATTTTTTAATTCCAAAAATTTTGTATTTAGTAAATGAGAATACTCGTTAGCATTTATTTTTATTTTATTTTTAAATAAAAATGATATTCATATGAATAAAAGAAATAGATAAAAATACCCAGAAAATAAAGATAGTAAGATATAAATAAAGGTATAAAAAAATTTAAGAATATAAAGTTGTTTCTGAAAATATTATGGAATTAAAAATTTTTCTTTCCATAGTTTAATTTTGAGGATTTCCTGAAGAGTATCAATAGTATGCTCCCTCGGTTCTTCCGATCCTTGATGATCTCTCTCTCTCTGTATATATAGAGAGAGAAAATATATTGAAATTTTGTTGTTTTTTTAAAAATTTACTTTTTAATTTTTAATGTTAGTGTTACTTTCGTTTCTAAATATAAACTTTTTTGACACTTTATTTTGTTCCTATTTATAAGATCCATATCAATTTTTAATAACAATTAATTATTTTTCCCTAAACACTCTTTTTTTACATGTAATATTACTTTTTATAGATGTGAAATCTATCAAAATACTAGTCTTGTATATATAGGGACGGAAAGAGTATTAATTACTCCTCGTGTTCCTTGACTTTTGGCCTTTTAGTTTTTTTTTCTCATTTCATATTTTATGTCCTTTTATAATTTCAATGCATAAACATATTTTTTTTTCCAACTTTAACATTTCTTTCGATTATTTCTCTTACTCCTCGTTAATTTTACTTTAATCATTTCTCTCATCTCTAAATCACTATACATTAATTAATGAACACACTCTCTAATAAAAATTAAATACTACTACAATTTTTAGTAAGGATTAGATAAGGACATTTTAGACAAAACATATAAAAAACTTACAATAATCAACATTTTCTTAATATGTGTACCTAAGTCTAAAAGGCAAAAAGTTAAAGAATGAAGGGAGTAGTACTTATTTTTCACAAACATTTATATATTTAGTACTTCTTTCTATCTTATATATACTAGTAAGTCATACTTAGCATTTTTTAGGAAGTATTTATTGTTGTTTTTTTTCTCTTATTTAATCTTTGATCATTAATGTGAAATAATATTTTATGAAATTTTCAATGCAAATTAAGAAGGTAAAATTGTAATGTTATAATATCTTTTTAAAATTTCAAGCAATTCAATTACCCTCATTGATCCCTATGATCTAGTTAAATACTCCCTCCGTCCTTGTAACACCTAAGATTGTTTACCCTTTTATACCCTTATATAAAATAGTGAATTTAAAATTTTCCTTTTTACTTATAAAAATCTTCCGTCAAACGGACGGAGTTTCGTTTGTTTTTAGGACTTTCCAAAAATTTCTGGTTTACCTGCGACCTGATAAACAATAACATTTTCAAATTTCAGAAGCCAGCAGGGCTATATACATATATCACAACTGGTGCAGCATCGTGCACACATCAGAAAAGCAAAGTATGAGACATCAGAGTTAAGCGGAAATATAAATAAGTTGTGGAAAATAGTTCTTTTCCCAAAATAAGACTTCTACCCAAAGGAGTCGTCCTGGGCCCCCAAAAAGCTATTTACATTATACACAACAAAAATGAATCACATCATATCATCGGGCCCATGTCCTACATATATATAAGTGACTTACTCTCCCTCACTCCTGCTCGGCCTGATCAGGTGCAAACTCTTCCTCAGTACCTGTGGAGATAGTAAGGAGTGAGTATTACACATAAAATGGGGAAGCAGTTTCCAAATACGACATAATGCTATACCAAGCCATACAGATTTAACAATTCATTCACAATATAATAAAGCTCAACATGTCACAATTCATCATCAAAATATTCCATTGGTTACTCAAGTCTATCTTGCATATTCAATCCTATTCATCCTTTTCATAAAGTCTATTGTTCCATACACCTTAATCATATTCATAATTCCTTTCAAACTGTCCCTGGTCACGACTTACTGCGTCTACACTCCTGTGCACTCACGACTTACTGCGCCCGGGTATGTTTCATTCTCCCCTGGTCACGACCTACTGCGTTCGCACCACCGCGCGATAACGACTTACTGCGCTCGGGTATGTTTCATTATCCCCTGGTCACGACCTACTGCGTTCGCACCACCGTGCGATAACGACTTACTGCGCCCGGGCATGTTTCATTTCATTTTTTCTTTCCTTATCAACTCTTAAACTCTTTAACAATTACATTACTCAAGTTAATCACAACATTACACATTTACATTGTCCAATCATCACAATTAAATCTCATAGCTTAATTAGCACAAATCAACATTTCATTAATATCATCGCCATTATATATTATAATTTAATTAGCACAATTCAACATTTATCTAATATCATCATCATTATTCTTGGTTCATGAGCTCTATTTAGTAATTATTCTATAATATAACAACCTAAACTAACACATAACTCTTAGTACCCATTATATGCATATTGTAAACTAAACCCCAGAGTAAGGTAATACTCACTATAACCCACTCCTTACCTCAAAGTAGCAAGAAGTAAATAAAACCTTAGTGTGCCCTAGCTCAAAACCTTGGGACTTTGAACTTTCGGAGCCTTGCTTGCCACCTCAACAAGGATATGATCAAGTGTTGATAAATAACTCTATTTGGGGAATTACAAGAGGGTTGATCCTTGCCCTTATCTTGGTTAGGATTAGAAAGCATGAAATAAAGTTCCTACATAACCATGAGTGCAAGAAACCCTAAGGATTTAAACACAATTTCTATGAACTAAGGAGAGTTGGAATGGAAAGGAAATTAATATTATGACATGAAGCTTAACTTACTCCAATAATGGTGGAATTTGAAAACCAAGAAGAAGGAAGGAGGGAGCAATTCGTGAGTCCAAGGGAGAGGGAAGGAATGAGTCTTCAACCAACCTCCATGGTGCAAACTTGATGGGTTTAATGATTTTGGGTGTGAGGTGCCCAAAAATCAAGTGTTTGATGGTGAGTGGGTGATGAAATGCTCTTGGGGTTGAGAGAAATGATGAAGGTGATGAGCTTGTGTTGGTGATGAAATGTGAAAGAGTGTTGTGTTTTTGATGTTTTATTTTCTTTCCATTAAGCCAGAGAAAATCGTGTGGCCATGGTTCAATGCTTAGCCACCAAGCTGAAATTGGACGCACCAGATCTGATCTGGTGGCGCGCGCGTGCTTGAGCGCGGTTCTGGCGCTTGAGCGCGAGAATCAGCACCAGCGCACATGCTGGTGCATGGCGCATGGGGCTGGTGCGGCGGAAGTGGCACTGGCGCGCCAATTCCCGTGTTGTGGTGCGCCTGGTGCCTACGGAGCGCGCCTGCGCGAGCGGAGGGCGCGCCTGGGCCGTTTTTCCACTGGCTGGTGCACGTTTGAACAGTGCACGCGCCTGGGCGCATGCTAGCGCGCCTGGGCGAGAAACAGGGTTTCCAATCTTCGATTCGCCGTAACTTTTTCGTTAACCGTCGGATCGGGTCCAAATTTTTAGACAAGCTTCTTAATCCCCTAAACTTCACATCCAACGGTGGAATTTATTTTCTTAGCATCCTATAATAAATTTCTAATTTTCTCTTTTCGGTCGATTTCTAACATCTAAAACGCCGATTTAACCCCCGATTTCGCTTATATAATTCTGCTCGAAGCCACAATTGCCTTCTATACAACCCCTAGGACTTATAATTACCACTCACCTATCTACCAAAATTCGTTAAGTCATTATTCCAATTATTTTTTTTTTGGTTTTTAATAATAATTTCATTTAAAATAAAATTTAGGATGTTACAGTCCTTATAAGATCATTTTGAAACTTTTATTTTGTCCCTATTATAAAATTTTATACAAATTTTCAATGATTAATGAAATCTTTTCACAAACACTCATATTTACTTGACACTTTTTAAATTTTCAATAATATTAATAGGGATAATTTTGAAAATACATATCAAATATTCGCATTTCTAATACCATTATCTAAATTAACAAACCATTTTAATTAAGATAAAATCTACCAACATGATCTCACGTACGAGACTAAGAAAATATGAACTATAATAGTAATACTTTTCAAAGTACTATTAATAGTAATTATGGATAATTTAATACACTAACAAATATCTACGGCACAGAATAATGACAAGGAAAACCCCAAACCACGAAGATGAAACTCATTCAGGAATCACCAACAAAGCCCAACACAGTTGGTAGATAGTTGGGTTCCTTAAGCATGATGTTAGGGGTTCGATCCCTGCCGTGGGCATGGAAAAGACTTTGTTGGTAGAGACAAAACTCACTTCGGTGATCTCTACACCTCGGAGGGGATTAGTCTTCGGCTATCGGCTGAAGGATACCCTTGGTGTACACCCAAAAAAAAAAAAACTCATTCAGGAATCCTCCATTTCAGTTGTGAGAACCATTGTGGTTGATTTTCACTAGTATTTGAAGAAGAAAAAAATTATACTCTCCGTTTCATGAAGTTGATAAAAAAAATAAAAAATTTGTTTCAAATTAAAGTTAAGATGGTAAAAAAAAATAATTATAAATTGTAGTAGTATTTTATGATTAGTTGATTAAGAAAACTCGTATTAAATTATTACTTTAAAAGTATAGGAGTATTTTTTATAATTGATTGATTTGAAAGATAACATATTAAAAGTATAGGAGTATTTTTTTTTTTAACTTTTTTGAATTTTAATAATGTTATGAGATGATGCTTAAAAAAAATAATGTTATGAGATGGACGGACTATCAAAAATGTTACTCTCTACTAAATTTATTTTGAGCCAACTGATTTAAGGATATGTTATTACTATTAAATTATTCGGTAAAAAAAAAATTATTCGGTAACTTTTTTTTTCAGTAAATTATTCGGTAACTTATTAAAAGCGTTGGTTTGTACAGTATTTATTTAAACAAATACTCTGATTTCAGTTATAAGAAAAAAAATCATTAATGGCTTTAAGTGTAAGCAAAAATTAACTAATTTTCTATTATCAAAATAATCATTCCTAAAATATCCTCATAATATGACCATTTAACTTTTGTTTCATTTCCAATGTAAAATTTACTAAAGTAATTTATTTTCTTTTTATGAATTTGAGAAATTAAATACATTCAACTAACTTCTTTAGTACGTGTGAAGTTAATTATTTTTGCTTTAAAATGAAACCGGAGAGAGTATTTGATAATTTGATCCTCAATTCTATATGTAAGTCAAAAACATCATCCACAAAAATTGCCCACTTCATACAAATAGTATCATTATGTTCCTATCATCATCATCGTATGTATAGATACTAGACCAAATATATAAAAAATAAAAAAATAAAAAACCACAATAATTCTAAAAAATATCTTAGCCAGTTTTGTTAACACTCACTCTTATACTGCTCAAGCTCAACCATTTTAATAACTTTGTAGCAAACTTTCCAAATAAATGCCCATTTTATACCCACTCATCCATCTCAAACTTGCAAAACCCTCATTTGTACCGGGGTCGAGCTTATCGACCTGTGAGTGTTGAGAAAGAAAATAATAAACTAGTCCCACGTTATCAGAGCATAGTAAGTTGAACAATATATAAGTAGAAAGACCCATGGACCTAATGTCTTAAGGTTTTAGGTCCAGACATGGTATCATACTACTTATATTGTTGTTCACTTAATCTCATTAATTCACACTCTCCCTAATTAAACAAGGACTTGGATCAAAGGGCCTATACTAAATTCTTTTCTCCCGAGTATTCAATTAATTCTTCTCAAGTCTTCTCCCTCGAGTTTCAAGTTAATTCTTCTCAAGTTATCAATTATTCCTCAAGTGATTTCTCTAATCTTCTTCGATCAAATCTGATATCATAATTCTAACAGGGAGAAAGAACGGTAATGATCCGTGGTCCAGCAGGTGCATTAACAGAAACAAAAACACATACAAGGTGAACGTTGATTTCTCCTAGCTATATGTCATCTCCTAACAAGTAACAACCATAAGCAACTAGGTGAACGTCTTCGCCATCTGCAAGAACCATCAACTTTAAGAAACCATTCAAACCTTTGCATCTTATCCTCATTTGTCCCACCCACCAACCTTCATCTCCAATCAACCACTTATTTGTCCTATGATTTTTTGATGGGTCGGATCCAATACCCAACTCTTATGGAAGTACGAATGGATCATTCCACTTATTTTGTCTCTCTTCTTTTTGATGTGTCGGAGTAACATGTAGTGTTACTGTTACCTCCGTCCCTTTGTATAACCTTGTGGCAGATTTAACGTTCATTAAAATTGATTAATTTAGTTAATGATAATGAAAATGAGAATATTTGATATGTATTTTCAAAATTACTTCAATTAATATTATTTGAGAATCTAAAAAATGTTAAGTAAATATGAATATTTGTAAAAAGAAGTAATTGATGATTATTGAAAATTGATATAAGGTCTTATAAAGAGAGACAAAATAAAAATACAAAAAAATCTTGTATTTAGGAGCTGAGGGAGTATTATGTACTCCATACCTCCTTTATTATAAATGATTTTTAACTAATTAATATCAAGAAAAATAGTTGAAAATATTTATATTCTCAATTTCATAAAAAGAATTGTATTTTTCAAATTTGTCCAGATTTAAACTTTATTCATTAATTTTTCCTACTTTAATTACTCCCTCCGGTCCTATTTATAAGACCCTTTTGGGATTTTTCACTTCCACCAAGGAGAGTGAATAATTTTTTTCTTTTGTTTACATGGGATATCTGGGACTAGAACCCATGACCTGGGGGAGGGGAAATCCTAAGTGTCCTTGCAGCCATCAACTGGACTGTCTTATAAGTGTGGATAAATTTGTTAATGACATTGAAAATGTGAAAATTTGATATACTTTTTAAAAGCTAGCCCTATAATTATTATTTAAATTCTAAAAAGTGTTGATTTTATAAAGATGTTAGTGGAAAAAAGTAATTAGATGCTATTGAAAATTGAAAATGGGTCTTATAAATAAGACAAAAATAAAACCCCAAAAGGGTCTGGTAAATAGGACCGGAGGGAGGACATAATTTAATTTAACCAATCAAATTAGTAAGTTGAAAAGTTCATCTTATTACCTAAAGATAAACTCAATATTTGAAAGGCATATTCCGGTTATGGACCCAAAAAAAAAAAAATTAATACAGTATTACATAAATATTTTAAAAGGACCTGTGAAAAAAAACTACCAAAAATGGTGCCTTATAAGTTATAACAAGGGAAAAGGGATAAATATGGATGAGAAATCATTGGTTGAATTTTTTCCTTATACTATTTCTTTTATAAAAATTAAAAATCTTATTTCAAGAGAACACACATACAGATGTATAAGGTATACCGTATACTCCTTGCGGATTTCAAAGATTTTGTAACAGTTGGTGGATGTCTCTCTGCCCACATACAAACTTACAAAAAGAATTTGGAAGGGAGATGGCGAGGGGAGAGGCAGTTCTATTGAAGAGGAGTATTGTGTATAGATGATGGTGCTGCAAGTTGAGGGAAGAAGAGGAGGCCATGAGATTCTACAAGTACAGGGTTTGGTAAAGTTAAAAAACGTGTTTTGGAGGAACCTTAAAAAAAGATGTAAAAAATAATAAAAAAATAAATTAAATGATCCATTATTTTTTTATTTAAAATATTATGTATTAAATTTGAATATTCGATATAAATATTTAAAAAAACATTATTTGAATAATTTAGTGTAAAGTTTATAAAATACTCCCTTCGTCACATCCTGCAAAGTTAATGAAATTTTTTAAAAAGGTTTTGCGGCAAATTAAAATTGTAATAATGAATAAAAAATTTAAAAAAATATTTTCCATTTTATGATTGAATAATCTTTCAATAATGTATTAAATAATTAATTGTAGAATTGATACACAAAACATTAAATATTTATTGCCACATTTTTTTTAAAAATTTTTTACGGACAATCATCATGCCTTACTAGCAATAGAAACTATAATTGGCCAAATTTCTTCCCTTCTTCAAAACTCAAACTTTTTTTTTATTGAGTTTAATGAGTGTGCACCGATGGTGTAAAGTTACACCATCGATTCATCATCCATCACTCATCTATTTTACTTTTAATCAAGAGTTAATGTTAATAATACATGAATGATGGATGATGCATTGACGGTTAAAAATGCTTTATACTGTCGGTACACAATCCATTTTCTCTTTTTTATTTTGTAATGTGAAAATAAAAGCAACAAAAACAAGCCCCTAAATATAAACTCCTACATTTTTTTCCCCAAGATAACCTTTTATTTCGATTTCTAATACTGGTGTTAATTATTTACTTTTCATAAACATATTAATTTATTCCGTATTTTTTTAATTTTAGTAATAATTATAAAATAAAACTTGAAAAATTACAAAAAAAATATATATATATATATATATATATATATATAATTTATAATACAAATGACAAATTAATTGACTAGTTTTTCTTACCGGACTTAATTAACTTCTTTAATTCTTCTGCTTTTGTCAAAAGGGACATAGACATACAAATCAAAATCAAAAGGAATATAAATTACTCTACTTTTATTGTATTTTTTATTTAATTATTTAATCATGTAGTAATAATATAATTACATAATCATAAGTATATACAAGTTGAAAAATGTGAATTTGTTAATTTTTTTCTTTATTTAGTAATTCTAACTAAAAAAAAACTACCAAAAATGAATAAAATACTCCCTTCGTCACATCCTGCAAACTTAATGAATATTTTTTAAAAAAGGTTTTGCCGCAAATTAAAATTGTAATAATGAATAAAAAATTTAAAAAAATATTTTCCATTTTATGATTGAATAATCATTCAATAATGTATTAAATAATTAATTGTATAATTGATACACAAAACATTAAATATTTATTCCCACATTTTTTTTAATTTTTTACGGACAATCATCATGCCTTACTAGCAATAGAAACTAGAATTGGCCAAATTTATTCCCTTCTTCAAAACTCAAACTTTTTTTATTTTGTAATGTGAAAATAAAAGAAAAAAACAAGCCCCTAAATATAAACTCCTACATTTTTTTCCCCAAGATAACCTTTTATTTCGATTTCTAATACTAGTGTTAATTATTTACTTTTCATAGACATATTAATTTATTCCGTATTTTTTTTTAATTTTAGTAATAATTATTAAAAAAACTTGAAAAATTACAAAAAAAATAATATAATTTATAATACAAATGACAAATTAATTAACTAGTTTCTCTTACCGGACTTAATTAACTTCTTAATTCTCCTGCTTTTGTCAAAAGGGACATAGACATACAAATAAAATCAAAAGGAATATAAATTACTCCACTTTTATTGTATTATTTATTTAATCATGTAGTAATAATATAATTACTACATAATCATAAGTATATACGGAGTACAAGTTGAAAAATGTGAATTTGTTAATTTTTTTCTTTATTTAGTAATTCTAACTTAGATGCTTCCTCGAAGCACTTTGAAAAAATCAATTTCAATTTAAATTATCCTCAGAGTCAGCTACGAGTAAAACATTTGAGTATGCTTACTGACCCTCCCCAAATAAAGTTGTACTTATAAAGTTCGTTTTTTTTTATCTAAACAATGGTAGTAGTTAATTTAAAAATTACTAGTAGAGTATCATTTTTACAACTTGTTTCGTTTCATAAAATAAGTAAATAAACATAAACATTTTGTCCTAAATTAAAATTAAAATAATGAATTAAAAAATTGTATATAATTTTTTATAATTGATTAGTTTATAGTAACACATAAGTTAATTTGGTTTATAATATATATTGATTTTCAAAATTTTATTAATTTAAAGGGACAAAATGAGTATTAAACAAATGCGTAATTCCAAGACATTAGGTATCTGGTATATAAAATAATACTAATAATGCTCCAAATTGTCCTTAAAATAAAAGCATAGACGATTCAAAGTGGAATAGTACCTCATCCGATTAGATACTCACCTTGTAATAATAAGTTTCCAAATTGCAAAATGAAAGAGAAACAGAGAGACCTCTAGAAAACTTGTACGAAAAGAAAAAGTCAAATTCAACTACCACGCACAGCATACAATTAGGATAGAAAGTTATGAAATTCGCATAATTTGACCAATAATTTATCAACCAGCATAACCACAAGCTCATCAAGGATTCTGAGATTGAAATCAGTACAAAATCACCAAATTAAATAAAGAAAAAAAATTAATAAAATCATAATTTTTTTCTTTATGTAGTTAATTTTTTTTTCCTATTTGCAGCTTCAGCAATGTGTTCAGTACCGAAGATTAGGGAGCAACTTATAAAAGCAATAAAAGAAATAGATTGATATGCACATGATATAATTGATCATACTGATCAACTATAACAAAACTGATCCATGGATCCAAAAAACCCACAAAAAAAACCCATTTCCTTTTAAACATTGCAAGAGTAGTAGTAATTAATATACAAAAAAAAAAAAAAGGAAAAAAAATAGAAGAAAGTAGAAGGTCTGAAAAACCTACCTTTCCTCTTTCTTTTGTTTTCCTTCTTTCTTCTTCTTCATCTTAGTAATAATAATAATCTAATTAACTTCATTCCTTGGCTTCTTTCTTTTTGGCCTTGGATTCATTCATTCACTGACCCCAAGCACCCCAAATCTTTTCCCCAATGAAACTCACAAACCTTCTCACTGACCCTTTCTCTTCTTCATTTTCAACCTTATCCTCATCACCAACTCCTTCACTATTAATATTGCTACTATTATTATCCTCCACCGATTCAAACTCGCTTGACACGTCACTCACCGAACAAACCAACTCAGTCCGAGTCAACAACTCGCTCGAGTTATTAATCTTATCATTCAACTCTTTCTTCTTATTCTTCTTGTTGTTGTTGTTGTTGGTGTTGTTGTTTCTCTTCTTACTACTATTCTTACCCCCACTCTTGTTCTTGTTCTGTTGCGAGAGCCAATCCTCGAAGGCATCGATGATCTCGTGTATGAGCTGGCGGTTAGGGGAAGAGTCCCACCTCGCCCAGTAGCTCGTGTAGCACCGGAAGCAGCTGCAGTTGAACAGAGGAGCGTGGTCACCGACGGCGGCAGCGGTGGTGGCGGTGTTGTTGCGGCGGGAGTTGTTGTTGTTGTTGTTGTTGCCGGAGAAGTTGGTGTTGTTGGAGCAGGAGATGAGGTAAGCAAGGACTTCTCTGTCTTCGACGGAGAGAGCGGCGGCGAGGGTGAGGATGGTGGCGGGGAGGAAGGAGAGGTGGTCGGTTATGATCGGAGGTGATGGATGAACGGTGCCTTTACGATAGAGCTTCTTCATGGTTTGGGTTGAAGTTGAAGGAACAAAGATATAGAAAGAGAAAGAGAGAAAGGAAAGGGTTGGTTGCTAAATTCTTGTTGGTTGTTGGTTGATAAGAATAATAACACTATGAACAGAGAGAGAGAGAGAGAGAGAGAGAGAGAGAGAGGGGTTTGGGGTTTGGAGGGTTGATGAGATTTATTAGAAAGAAAATGAGGGGAGAAAGTCGGGTTGCTATCATTATGTAGGGCTTACCGTATTACATAAGCATAAAGTTTGGATAATTAATTACTCCCTCCGGTCCTATATATAGGACATACTTAATCATATTCCTCGGATCAAGAAAAGTAGTTAGTTTTATGAATTTTATGAAAATATATTGTAACATTACAATTTTATCCTCTCAACTTTTCTTGAAAAACTCACACTCATTAATGAACAACAAAAAACACATAAATAGTCAAAGTATTTAATAAAGGCAAAAAAGAGAAAAAACAATAAATGATGCATAGAAAATACAAAATGTCTTATATATAGGACCAAAGATTGCTTCTAGAATATGTCTTATATATAGGACCGGATGGAGTAATTAATTTTAGGGTTATTTTAATCTTAGTGATCGAAAATTAATAAGTTAAATTAAATAATACTCTCTCTGGTCTTATTTAAAGGGCATACTTAACCATATCACATGGATCAAGGAGAGTAGTTAGATTTCTTGAAACTTTAAAAAAATACTTCAATATTACAATTTTACCCTCTTAACTTGCATTGGAAATTTCACATTGTATTACTTCACATTAATGAGCAAAGGGCAAATAAGAGAAAATAGCAATTAATATCTCCTAGAAAATACAAAGTCACTTATAAATAGGACCAAAGAATACTTCTAGAATGTGACTTATAAATAGGATCAGAGGAGTAATGTACTAAATTCATTTATACTCCCTGTTCTTATTTATCTGTCTAATTTCAAACAAAACACATCTTTTAAAAAATGCAATCATTACTTAGATTTCTAATGCATTAATTATGTTTTTTTTCACTATATTTTTTTTCTATAATCATTACTCCCTTCGGTCCTATTTATAAGACTCTTTTGAGGTTTTTCACTCCCACCAAAGAAAGTGGATAAATTTGTTAGTGACATTGAAAATATAAAAATTTGATACGGAGTATACTTTTTCAAAATTACCTCTATAATTATTATTAGAACTTTAAAAAGTGTTGACTTTACAAAAGTGGTAGTGAAAAGAAGTAATTAAATGTTATTGAAAATTGGAAAGGGGTCTTATAAATATGGCTGAAATAAAAACCCCAAAAGAGTCTTATAAATAAAACAGTAAGGAGTACTACTTTTCCTCTACTACTTACAAAAATCAATACCCTATTAAATAGGGTAAACATAAAAAGTAATATTTATTACACTCTTAAAATCATCAAAAAGACAGATAAAAAAATAAAAAATTTCTCTAAAAATTGACAGTTAAATAGAAACAAAGGAATTATAATTTATCTAACAAAAAATAATAAATTCATCTTTTTAATAAGTTAATCTTTTTTACATTATCAATACATTATGTATTGTTTTGTTTGTATTATTTTTACTTTCAGATCAATGCTCATAAACTCTTAACGATGAATAATGTGCTTATAGTACCGTTAAAAGCCTTTTACATTATGGATGAACAAACTATTTTTTTTTAAATATAAATGCAAAGCTAGTTTTTTTAAAAATTATTTATCCTTGGCTGTAATAACTATATTTAACATTTCGTTTAATCTTTTGTGATTTTTATAACCTATGCATTTAATGTATAGGATAAATACAAATTATGCATAAAAAGTACTCCTTCCGTTTCATAATGTTTGACCTTTTAGGTTTGAGCACACAAATTAATAAAGTGTTAATTATTGTAAATATTATGTATAGTTTGTCTAAAATGTCTCTATTTAATCCTTATTGAAAATTGTAATAGTATTTAATTTTTATTAGTAAGTGTGTCCTTTAATTAATGTATATTGGTTTAAAGATGAGAGAGATGATAAAAGTAAAATTAATGAAAAGTAAGAGAAATAATTGAATGAAAGGTTAATATTGGAAAAAAAATATGTTTGTGTATTGAAAATGTAAAAGTCCAAACATTGTGAAACAAAGAAAAAAGTCTAAAAGGCCAAACATTGTGAAACGGAGGGAGTAAGTATTTGAGTCATGCTAACAAATGCTTTCAGGATATTTATTAAGGTTATTATTATAATTATAATTAAAAAACAATCATAAGTTAACATTTATTTTTCTCTCGAAAATCTTAAAAAAATGCATTTTTTAATACTTTTTATTTTCTTTTAGTTGCTTATCAAATTCCTAGAGTAGTTGTTAACATTTGTCTATTTTATATATCATGTCCATATAGGATTTTATAACGTATAAATTTAAATCATACTATTAGATACGAAATAGAAGGAGTAATGTTTATATAAAGAAATATTATTAATATTTCTCGAGTTTTGCTCGAGTGTTTGACACAATCGAAAAATTAATTTCACATGCGAAAAATATGAAAATATGAGTAAAGTGGAAAGAAAAATGTTAGTACTACTTTTAGGATAGTATTTTTTAAGTTTAAAAAATAAAATATTATTGGGAAGCATTGTGTTTAATAAATTAATAAATTTTATGGGTATATTTTTTATATAATATAATTTTTTATTGATTGTTTAAAAAATATTCCCAAGACATTTGCTAGCAAGATTGAAGTGAAAATGGTGTTTTTCTATTATTTACTCTCGAAAAATCAAAATAAGTACTACTAAATAAAAAAAGAGAGAGAGAGAGAGAGCTAGGGTTGCGAGGTATTGGAGTTGGTGTCGTGGAAATGGGGTAAAGGGAGGGGAGTATTCAGCTGCGACGAGGGGGTTTTGGAGTATGGTGTTGCTCTATTAGTGGCCTAGGGATTAGGTCACTTTGTGATGGGACCCATGTCTCTCATTAGTCACTGTCTTCTGTTCTTCTTGGTCTGGCTTTTCCGATGCTCACCTCTTATCTTTCACTCTTTTTCATGTCAAAATATTATTGTTATCTTCAACTGCCGCAAGGACAACACAGGCAACTATGATCAAATTAGGGTTTTGTTTGGTGGGATTGGTTTGGCCCTATGTGTAATCTATGGCAGCTTTTTCTTAAACGACATTTTAATTCTTACAATTTTTTGAAGTTTTTTTTTTGTTGAGTGATAAACTTTTTTGAAGTTAATTACATTAGTTTTTAAAAATTTCGAGATATACCAATTTAGTTTATAAATCATAAATTTTAAATTCATTTTAAGGATTAGTGCGAGTCACTTCAAAAAAAATAATTTAGGGATTAAATTGGTTTATTATAGAAATTTTAGTGATCAAAGTAAGCAGGGACGGACCCAAGTGTATATAGCCCCACTCTTTTTTACTACTATATATATATATATATATATAAAGTTTTGTCCCATTAAACATGATCAACTTATCCTAAAATTCAAAACTCAACTTATTCTCAATATTTACTTTTTATTCAAGCACAAAATTCAAAGCTCAACTTAGTTTATCTTTTCATTTTCCTCGAACAAGCACAATGAAAAATATGTGATTTATGGCACAGAAACTAAATAAAGAGACTGATTTTTTTTTTTTACCTTTTCCTTTTTGAATCCCACACTTTATTCATCAGAAGATTCTGTCCGCTTGAAACAAGGCGGAAGCAAAATAAAACAATTTGACCCCCATTTACCGATTTTACGGAGGCGGAAGATGATTTCCGATTTTCAAAAAGGGGAAACTATTTTATTTTTTTACCGATTTGCATAAGGCGGAAGAATTACCGACTATTTAAAAGCGGAAATACTTCCGCTTTTTAAGGAGCGGAATAATTAAACTGTTGAAATCCCAGAAATGCCCCTACGTGAACCCTTCACCCCCCTTTTGTACGTGAATGAACGGAGGGTCAATTTTGGTATTATAACAAATTTTTAATGTTTCCACCTGATGAAAGGTGGAATACTCTATTTTATTTACGACTTTGGAAAAACGGAAGATGATACGACTTGCATAACGCGAAAATTGTTTTATTTTGTTTTCGCCTTGTTTCAAGCGGAAATAATCTTCCGATTTGTTACAGACGGTAAATAACAAATGGGGACCAAAAAATAATGCGTGCGGGCAAAAAAGAAAAGATCCATTTTTTATCCTGCTGTGATTGAATTTGATAGTCATATAGTTCAGAGGAAATAGGATAATTCACTAACTTTTCAAATACCAAACATTTCTATTATGTTCTACAATGATGTGTTAGTTATATTTTTTATTTTTACTTTTGGTGTACTTATTGCAAATTACTTTCAATTAGTTTTGTTATGTAGATTCTCTAAAGTGCTATGATTAATTATTGTTATTCTTATATTGATTTTAGTTTTAGCAATGAAAAAATATTTAAAAAAAAAAATCAACAATAGAGTAACCATCTTCCTCTCAAGCATTTAATGAATGTATTAATAAACTACAACTCCGCTGCACTCATAAAAGAAGATTTATAAAATTTGATTTAGAAAAGCTCCTTAATAACCAACGTGTTGTTGGTCTAGTGGTAACTCACTAGGTCCCTTAATCATGAGGTCTCGAGTTCGACACCCATGGAAACGGAGAGGTACGCGTTGGGAGACCCATGCCCACAAAGTGGACTTCCGTAGGGTCGGGATGGATTTAGTTGGGCCGCCAAAGTGCGAAAGCCCAGACACCACATGCGAAAGCAAATAAAAAGAAAAGCTCCTTAATAATGATATTTTTGATAATGTTAATAAAAATGAGAAAATCATTCAATGTTTTCAGAATATGAAAACTTGTAGAGAACAATTATGAAAATTTATGTTTGATATCAATATGTTTTCGTATCTCAGTTTTTGGCACAATAATATTATCTTATGATTTATATTTTATAAGAATTGAATGCCCCTAGACTCACATTAGTAATTAACATATTTATTTGAAAGATATTATATTTTTATCACTAATGTTCCCCTCATAGTAAAAAAATCCTGGATCCGTCATTGAAAGTACGTATTTATACACAAATTTTTGAGTTAATTTGTTTCTCGGAGACAATTTTAAGTTATGTTTAAGATCTTTGAAAACCCATTAAAATCTTTGAAAACCCATTGGGTTTTCTCATTCCATAAATTAAAGTGATGCATTGAAATTTTTTTGAAAAACCAAAATGAATTTTCACACTTGATAATTTAAATTTTTTATGATGAATAAAAACGAGACTTTGCTTGCTTAATTTTTTTTAAGTGGCCAAAAAACAAGCCATTTTGTGCAGCTATATACTCTCTCTCCTATCTCATTAATACAAGCATTAGTGTGATTTACTTTTAAAAAATTTAGGAATTAAAATGTTTTTTAATAAATTTTAGGAACTAAATTGGTAGTATATTATAAAAAAAAATTAGGGATCAAAATAGGTTTTCATTCAAAAATTTGTCTTGAAAGAGGTAAATAATGATTATTATTTTGACGTTTATATGAGATTTTTGAGAAATAATTTAAGTTTTTCTATTTTTCATAAATCAAATTGGTTCCAACGAAATTTTGAAAGATTAAAATGAGTAGTCACTTAATTATTAAATGACACACAATTAGTGAATTTAAAAAATAAAAATGTTATGACAACTAGTGAAATATAAAACCTTTTTTTTTAAAAAAAATCTGAAATTAAAGACTGTTGCTATAAATAATAAACAGGAAAGAGCACCAAAACTTCAAAAGAGATATTGGTTGTGTTTGGTAAAACAAACTTATAATAAGTTATTAATGCTGTTAGGTGAACAAAAAATGACAAAAGCTTATAGTTTTAAAAAATGAAACTTATAGGTTTTAAAAGCTAGCTATCAAAAAGTTAAGTGGAGTAGCTTTTTAAAAAATAAAAGAGCGCGCTTTAAAAATAAACTACTCCCTTATCTTAATTTTGTCCTTTATGTCTTTTAAATCATTTAACAAATGTCAAGCTAGTTACATAGTTAGTTTAACCAAATAGTTCTACGATAAGCTAACTATATAGTTATAAATTTTCAGCTACAATCTCAGAGATTTCAGCCGAGTTCACAACTATTAGCTACAAACTCACGATTATCATTCATAAACTCACAATTATAAACTAATTTTGTCAAATTGAGTTATAGCGTAAGAAGTACCGATGCACACAATTTTAAGGAGCACATCGTAAGATAGACTTTTAAAATAATCTAGTCCATTCATATTTTACGTGGTTCTATTAACCATTGGATGATGGGTTAGTAGAGTTGCTAATAACCAATGGAGGGTTAACAACCTATATAGGTCACCTGTTAAAATTATTTATAAAGTAGCATTATTTGACATTTTATTTCAAACCTTTTATCAAATATGAGAATATCACATTTTTGGGAATCCGAAAGTAAGATTTTAGAGAATATTTTTGCACCAAACATCCCATAGAATTTTTCTAACATGTGAACACAGATTTAAAAAAAAATATATATTTGGTAAGTCAGTATCGAAGATTAACTCATTTACATAATTTATTTGATTTAATTGCATCAATTACAAATACAGCTTAACCCAGTATAAGTCTTTTAAGATATGGTATATAAGACACACTTTTAAAAAATATTTACTTATAATATAGTATGATTTATATGTGTGTGTGAGAGATAGATCTAATTACTCTCTCCGGCTCGAATTATAAGCAATTTTAACCACTTTTACGCTTATTAAGGAGGTTAGTTGATTGTATTTAATTTTCTCAAATTTATAAAAAATAGAGGTATTTTAGGAAAATAGTATTGGGAATGAAACAAAAATTAATTAAGATTACAATTTTCTAGAGATGTTTTAGGAAAGTGGCGTTGGGAATGAAACAAAATTTAATAAAGTTAGTTAATTTTGCTTATATTTTAAACCAAAAGAAGTATGTTTTTTGTTGCTTATAATTCGAGCCGGAGGGAGTACATCAACTCTTATATTGTTTATAACTTTTACACTAAGTCGAATTTAATAGTTATCCATCAACTGATGAATTAGTAAAATATTTACATTGTATAATAAGTTATGAAAAATATAACAGTTGATGTAATTTTAAGTGGATATAAACGAATTCCTCATTTCTCTCTCTCTATAATTATGTATGCTTAATGAATGAATGTTTCCAATGAGTGTTTTAGAACAAATGTTATGGAATAGTATCATACTTATGTAAAATTATACTCCGATCCCTCCAGTCTTTATTATAAATCTCTTTGATCAATTTTCACATCCTTTAAGAAAGTTAGTTAATATTGTTAATAGTATTGAAAATATAAATATTTGGTATACTTTTTCAAAAGTACAATATAAAAAGTGTTAAGTAAATAGAGGTGTTTGTGAAAAAGAAGTGATTAATGCCATTGGAAATGAGACTTATATTAAAGACCAAGAAAAAGTCTTCAAAATTGACTTATATACATAGGACCGGAGGGAGTATATTAATGAAATTTTATTTTTAAAGATCAATTAACATGTACTACTTCATAACACATATTTGATATAAACACTATATCGAAATCTTGATTTAAAGTTGAAATGGATAAACTTCCAAAAAAAAAATATAACCGTCGAGGCAAGTGAATGGCCACATAAAATTGCCTAGCCAAATGTTATTTCAAAACGTTGTCTCAAGGTATAAGGAAGCTAAGGAAATTATTGTTTTGATCAAAAAAGATATTTTAAAGCATTAGGTTAAGTTCATAAATAAAAAAAAAAAAAGCATTAGGTTAAACCGGCCATAATGTAAGGTTTTTTTCGAAGGTCATAATGTAAGTTAGTTATAGAGTACTCGTATTTGATTTGAATGTTATTAGATTTATTGACATTAGAATCATAAAATAAACTATTAGCATTTTTGGTTTCAAGTTTCAAAATTAATTCTGGCCCCAAAATTACGTTGGAGCAGAAGCAACTGTTAATAACGTTGGTATTATATTCCAGAATTGATTTTGAACTAACTCATCGCAGAACCAAACATGCACTATAACTTGAAAGTCTAACCAGTTTAAATTTTACTATAGCTCGTCTTATAAGATTTTTTTTCACTAAGGGCATCTTTATTGCTTTGCCAAACAATAAGTGCTAAGGGTCTTAATTAGCTAATTTGCTAATTAGCACATCACCATTGCAAAGAGTTGTGGAAGTCTACAAGCACCATGAATAGCTAATTAGCCAAGGCAAAAAGAGAAACCCATGTGTCAAAATTTTTTAGTTGGTATGTGGGTAAATAAATATGAAAAATGATTGAATGATTTACAAAATTAACCTACAAATCAACCTACATCACATAAAAAGTGACATATGTTATTTGTTTTCTATTGATTAGTTAACTAGTAACATATGTCACATTCTTGTGGTATAGGTTGTTTTGTAGGTTGATTTTATATGTTGATTTATCATTGCTCAATAAATATAGTGATTGGTACAGTCCATTATTTTAATATAAAAAATAGCAGTTAAGTATGTCAAGGGTTAGACTATTGAGTTAGGTAAAGAAGTTTGCTATTGGAATCCCGCCATGGTATTATTTTAGCTTACACAATGTATGTAAGGGGATAAAGTCATAAAGATATTCTAACAGTATACTCAAGTTGATAATCGAAAATTAATTATCTTCAAAATGTTATAGAGATAATCATCTAAATAAATTTTTTTTTACTAACCAAATTTTTTTTAATACACAACAAGCATCACATTTCTAATATTATATTTAAAAAATTGAATCATTTATTAGCTGTGTTAAATCTCTCAAATACTCAACTCATAAGATGGCGATTAAAATCTCCGCTTTTGTATAATGACCTTTTTTTTTTCAATTGTCAAGAAAAACACGGAAAATTATTAGTTAATCCTGGACCATGTGGTCCAGACACATCCCAATCGTTGGTAGTTTATTTTTTATTTAATAAAATTCAAAATTTAAATAATAGATAGTGGTGATTATCCTGCACCATGTGGTTCCGGACCACCTAATAATTGCTAGCACAAACACCTTGTTATTGATTAACTAAGTTTTCAACAATTAATGCATAAGTGAGATTGCTAGAAATGAATATGACATTTTGAAAACATCTCTTCCTTAGCTTTTTTTCTTTCTTTGTAATGAACTCCGGAACATCAAGTCCAACTAAACAGAAACACCACAATTTAGTAACACTAAACAAACAAGCATCAGCTAACAAGGCAAGAGAGATATTAGAAGGAGGATCTGGTCAAAGAAAGTATGCACTTCAATATGAAGGGATATATGGAGCATACTTGACCAAGATGTCAACACCCTATTCCCTTAGAATTTGGAAAATATAAAGAACTGACCAAGAAAATTTTTGGTCAGGATCGAATTTATAATTGGAAGCGAATGAGAAAATTCTTTTCAATATTTCCCTTACATTGAAATACAATTCCAACAAACTCGAGATTAGTCGACTCTATCCTGCGTTTGACAATAAAATATGTGGTCCAACCGGTTCAATGGTTTTAGGATTTTTAACAAAATTCCAGAAAGGAAAAAAAAAAAAAAACAAAATGCTGTAAAATGATCAGAATTTTTTCTATTATCATAGTAGTATCCATTTGGATTTTGTAACGGATAGCAAAATTTTATTTAGGCTTATTTATGTCAGGTGCCCCTGTAGTTTGCACCTATTTTGTTAGACGCTCTTTAACTTTATTTTTCAACAAATATACCCCTAAAGTTTGCTCCGGTGAGCCATATACCCCTGCATGTCATTTCCGGCCACCGGTGCTGACGTGGACCACCGGAGTCAGCAAGTGGTAGAAATAGGAGTCCTTCTAGTTTGAGTCTTTTTTGTCAGATACCCCTATATATAACTTCAAAAATTCATATCTTTTAAACCGTAAGTCCAAAAATTACAAATTTTATATCAAAACGATTGTATTGAAATATTGAATTTTAATATGTAATTATTTTACTTTTATGGATAGTTTTATAAAAAATTATTTTTTGGAAAATTTTCTATACGAATTTTGAATTTATGAATTATTAAAAATAATTTATGAATTGGATTGAACTTGTTTTTATTGTAGTTCGAGGAACATAAAAATCATGAGTTTTGACTATGTCAGTCTCCGATGATTTTAAATTTAGTTTTTTTTTATAGCTTTTTTTTTATAGTTTTTTACAATTTATTTTTAAAAGCCAAAACTCGTGATTTTTATGATCCTCAAACTATAATAAAAACTAGTGCAATCCAATTCATAAATTATTTTTAATAATTCATAAATTCAAAATTCGTATAGAAAATTCCCCAAAAAACAATTTTTTAGAAAACTATCCATAAAAGTAAAATAATTACATTTTAAAATTCTATATTTCAATACGATCGTTTTGACATAAAATTTGTAATTTTTGGACTTACGGTTTAAAAGATATGAAATTTTGAAGTTATATATAGGGGTATATGACAAAAAAGACTCGAACTAGAAGGGCTCCTATTTCTACCACTTGCTGACTCCGGCGGTCCACGTCAGCACCGGTGGCCGGAATTGACATGCAGGGGTATATGGCTCACCGGAGCAAACTTTAGGGGTATATTTGTTGAAAAATAAAGTTAAAGGGCGTCTGACAAAATAGGTGCAAACTACAGGGGCACCGAACATAAATAAGCCTTTTATTTATTTATAATATTACTAATTTTAGAAAGAATATTTAATTTTTTTAACTGGAATATTTAAATTGATTTTATTGAAAATAATAATAATAATAATGATAGTGTGTGTCTATATATATATATATATATATATATATCATATTGCATTCCTGAACATAAACAAATTTATAGAAAGGGAAAGAGGTTTAGTTTAAGATAGTCATTGAAAAGAAAATAACAAGTTTTAAATAAAAATATAAAATAGTTTACTCATTCCATCTATATTTACAAGGCATTTCTAACCAATTCATCAAATGTTTTAAAAAAAATAATTAGAGGAAATTATCACTTTCAAAGTTGTCAAAGAATATGTCAAAGTCCTAAAACTACCCCTATATAAAATTAAATATAATAATCTAGATTGATTTAGTTCTTACAATGGGAAAAGTTTGGAATATGGAATATAGAGTAAAATCATTATTATGAGCATATTTGGTAGTATATGTTATTTAATAATGTTGCTTATATATTGTTGTAGTGTATCAATATTGTCGAATACCCAAGTTTCGAGTGAACATAAAAGTAAATATAGACAAAATTACCATATTCATCGTATATTATGGAGAAAACTTTGTTGGTAGAGGCAAAATCCACTTCAATAATTTCTACGCCTTGGAGATGATTAATCTTCTGCTGTCAACTGAAGGATACCCTTAGTGTTAAAAAAAAAATATTACCATATTCATTGTATATTATTTTAAGTTTTCAAATAGATTTGGCAAGGTTTTATTACGTTTCAAATCATTTTTAAGTAATTTTTTATTTTAAATTGATCATATATATATATATAGATAGATACATACATATAGAGAATAAAGTTCCTCCTCATATCAGGAGAGAGTTTATCTCCTCATTCCAATCATATGGTGCCATTTGTTTTTTTAACTTATTAAAAAAAGTAAAAATAAAAAATGCCTCCCCTCATCTATTCTTTCCTTCCATTACAGTCACAACCATCATCCTTTAACTTCACCTTTTTATCATCCTCCCACGCCTTTTAACTCAACCCTCGCAGTCATCGCCTTCTTCAACCCATAGCCCCTACCGGGAAACACCCTCCTAAAATTAAGTTCAACATTTAAACTACTAATTAAGCCACAACACTAAAATCTAAACTAATGATTCTTCTTGCTATTTAACAACTAAACTCATCATGATGCAGCGAAATGCAAAAATAAAAAAAATAACAACAAAAAAAAGCATCAAAGATTAGATTAATTCACAATAACCACAAAGTTAAAATATTCATATTAGTAAGGTGGCGGTGGTGGTCTTGCCGCTAATGAATCCCAAATCACATCCAAGTTCCGATGGAAACCTGTACAAAGTCATAGAGTAAGCGCTCTTCTCGCTCACATCAGACACCGTCGGGGACTGCATCTCTCGGCCTCCACCAGAAACCACCGAGTTGTCGTTCCTCACCTCCTCTTACAACGGTAGCTTGTGATAAGTTAGATCATCGAACGAAATAGCAATCACGAACACAGTCCCAACGACAACCAACCTCTTAAAATGTGCATTACCTTAAACGGGATGAGTTGTAGGGCGTGAGAGGAAGAGGAAGATAGAGGGTGGTTGTGACCGGAGGGTAAAAGAGACGAGGGTAGATATTTTATTTTATTTTTTTTTTAATTTTAATAAGTTAAAAAAACAGACAAATGGCATAATATGATTGGGTTGAGGAGATAAGCTCTCTCCTAATACAAGGAGGAACTTTATTCTTTTTTTTTTATATATATATATATATAAATAAAATCGCAGGGCACCTAAGATCAAAATAAAAAGAGAAAATTCAAGGACCGAATATAATTAAAATGATTTTATTTGTATTTTGTTTTATTACGTTTCAAATCATTTTTAAGTAATTTTTTATTTTAAATTGATCATATATATATATATATATATATATATATAAAACCGCAGGGCACCTAAGATCAAAATAAAAAGAGAAAATTCAAGGACCGAATATAATTAAAATGATTTTATTTGTATTTTCAACAAGATTTATGAAACTTATCCGACACCATTTGTCTTTGTGTCTTTATCTTTTTAGCTTTAGGAGAAGGCACATGAAACATCCATCTCATTTCACTATCTATTCATATATACACACACAATTTCATTGTTTACATGTGAAATTATACCATGCGAAATAGCAATAAATGCATGTTCCTAAATCATCTTTACCATTGACTCGAGTTGTTTTCTTCACTATCGATTGAGTAGTAAAGATTTTTTTTTTTTAATATCATCATTCATCATTTATGAATTATTAATTATTAATAATATACTTATAAATAATATAATACATATAAATAATGGATGATACATAGATAAATAAAAACTTTACATTGCCAATATATATATATATATATATAACTTAAATTTATAAATTAATGCTAAATATCATATCTTCTTAAAATATTTACTAGTATTTAATTTTTTTTTAATATATAGTTTTCTAAGTTATGCACCTATACATAAAATAAAAAGTATATAAAAGGTAAAATTATATTGAAAAATTATAACATCATCTTTTAGATTACTCCATAAATACGGGATGTTTACATAAAAAAATTAATTTTTCAAGATTCTTTATACGGTGCACTATGTATTGATGTGTAAGCTAAAAAAATCCTTAAAATATATACTAGTGTGTAATAATTATTGGTCAATAAAAAAATTTATGGTAGAGTTTATACAAGTTATGCAAGACTCTTCTTACTCCTTGAATGCTAATAATAATTTGCCATCACAAGTGAGATAGAGACTCTTATAAATTAAAGCTTATTTAAAATTTTAGTCCCTAAACTTAGGTGTTCTTTTGGAATTGATCCTTAAACTTTTTCTCCGATACTTTGGGTCCCTGAACTTTGTTTAATTTTTGAAAATGGTCCTCTCGTTACTTAAGTGATGATATAGCCGACAATGTGTCACGTCACTTTCACAATATTGACGAGTGACATATCATGTAGAGTCACGGGGCACTACATGATTTTTTTTATTAAAAAAATAATTTCTTTTAAAATTTATTAAAAGATTCGATTTTCTTAAAAAAAATAATTTTTAATTATTTTGTAATAAATTTGAATTTTTTTAATTTAAAAAATTCAAGTGGCATCATCTGCCACGTTACATATCGATGTGGCGAAGATGATGTGGCATATCCTCAGTCATGTCACAATTTGAGTGTTGAAAGGATCATTTCCAAAATTTGAGCAAAGTTTTGGGACTCAAACCATCGAAAAAAATTGAAGACTAATTCCAAAAGAGCACTTAAGTTCGGGATTAAAATATTAAATAAGCCTAAATTAAACTTGGAAGGTAGACAAATGGAAGCGCCACTGTTGTTATAAAGGCATAGCCGCATGGGATGCTGAGCTCCAACATGATGGCCATATAGAAGATGCACTTCTGAAATTAAAGATATCAGAATTCAGATTCTTGCTACTATGTCATGTACTTCATCTCATCTGTCCTCATTATATACCGTAGTGACCCACCCCTCATTTATTGGTTTCATATTTGGCGTTTTGCCAAAAGAAAAAGATGGCAGGTAAATTAAAATGATCATTAGGAAGGTAACAAAAATGCAATAGCACTTTGAGTTTAGAAGGAGGTTGAGGAATAGAAAATGGAAAAATTAGGTTCAGAAATCAGAATCTTGAACTCACCACTAATAGATAATGTGAAATTGGGCCTTCCAGTTTTGGAATATGGGTTATATAGATTGTACAATTTTACATGGCAAATAATTTCTTAATGAAGATTGAGTTTCAATGAGTTTGTTCAATAGATATAGTGCTAAAAAAAGTTATAAGCTTTTCAGTAAAATAGATTCTATGAACTAGCTGACTCAGTCTACTCAAGATGGTGTGGTCTAATCGATAACGATATATTATATTAAGGTCTGAATCGGTCCCCTCATAAACAAGCAGAAAATATGCTGTGTAGCTACAGTGGCAGCTTGCAAGTATAAGAAAAAATAGGAATTGACCACGGTACGTAGTGAATGCGACGAGTACATTATAAGCTTTATCTATATGGAGTTGTTGCTAGAGCTGAGAAGGGAATAAATAAGGGGGCAACATTACTAACATATTATTCAATTATTAGAGTTGCTATCCATTTGCCGGGTAATGGAATCATAATGGCTAAGAAACCAAAAAACTTTATTGAAGAATAATACTATCTCCGAGGGGTACCTCTGCACCTGGACTAAAAATATTATTTAAAGTAAGTAATACTAGTATTAAATTTATTAATTATTAGAGGAATATTTTTATAATTGCACTTAATTTTGATCACATATTTTTCTACGCAGATACTATAATTTTATGAGATGATTGAGTAAAGAGAGAATTAAAGTATTGCATTAAGTATTTGTTAACTCAAAGAAATTATGGAGGGTATTTCTTAAAAAAAATAATTAATGCTATGGATAAAGTGAATAAGTTTACCTTTTTTTTTTTTGAACCTGAATAAGTTACTTATAAAAAAGAAAAAGTCAAAATCCAAAACTAGTGCTGTACTAATATTTATGATCAAAAGGAATATTAAAATAGTATACTTAATATAGAAATTTAATTTTTAAATAAAAGTTACAGGTTCCATTCAGTAGGAAATCCATTTTACTCTTGGGCATCATAATTTCTGGTGAATTTGAGTAAACTATTCACTGCAGCCTGAAGTAAGAAAAGTTACATGCTTGCAAGTTGCAACTGCCTACATTTACGCTTATATTTCAATGATTATTGATAATCATGATTATGACCCATGATTATTACAGTACTACCTACTCCATGCTTTCATGATTAGTAATTAAAAAAAAAACATAGGTAATTACTTTCAAGTACATTATTCCATTTACCAAGAAATGAAAAAAAAAAAGGCAAAAGTTGATCGAATGTTTTTTTATGAAAGAGGGCGGACAACAGAGCTATTGGTAATATGTATGAAGAGGGAATCAGATCAGGTAAGAAAATATTTGGTTACTGCTCAACATTAACAAGAATCTAATGCACACAGTGTACGTTTGGGTGAGAGCATTTGCGATTTCGGTGAAATTCGAGTTTGAAGTGAAGTGATTTATATTTGAACATTTTATTCAAAAAATAAGTTTGTGATAAAACTCGGTATAAAATCTTCAAATACACTTATCACTTCCAGATAAACCAGCGTTTTGATGCAGAATCAATTTTGCAATAAAAACATCAAACATGTTGAAACAAATCCAAACCACGTTTACATATTCAAACGCGATTTTAGATGGTTCAAATGTGCAACCAAACACACCCAAAGACCAACTAATAAGAAGGTTGCCCCAAATATACCATAAATATGCAATGCAGGGTATCCATCACAGTCCATAAAAAATCTTGCAAGACCAGAAGCCATTAGGAAGAACTCTGAAGGCGTGCTTTTATCCATGACTCGAGATGTCGCAATTCCTCATTGCTTATGGAGTGGGCAAGACCAGGATAAGCCTGCAATTAGAACAAATGTCAATATCATGATGGACACAAGAGAGTCAAAGCTTGAATTATTGAATTGTTGAGAGCTTGAACTATCACCTTAAACTCACAACTAACACCAAGTTTCTCAAGGAATGGGGGACCTGCTTGTCCAGCCTCAAACAAGACCGTTCTATCAACCATTCCATGGGACCATAATATAGGTGTCTGCAGATATTTAATATCATACATCAATGGATGACAAGTACATACTAAAATTAAGTGAATAATATAATAAAGAAAAAGTAGAATAGTACCTGCAGACCAGCTATATAAATTATATTGCATTAAAAATCACAGATACATAGCCCATTCACTGATACTAATTAGTAATTACTCGTGTCTGCCTCATGCTTTATATGAAGAGTGATTTTCATGACAAAAACAACTCAAGATTGTGCACTGTCATTGTTCCAACGAAAATTCTATATCACCCGACCACTGGCCCCACCGAGGGCAACAACATGAAATATGTGCTTGACTGTGGATGAAAATACAAATCCATGCAGTAGCATACAACGCCATAGATGTGTTTTTTTTTTTTTAATTTTTTTTTTAAACCAAGGTATCCCTCCACCCTATTACCAGGGTAGAGGACTGATCCCTTCGGAGCTTGTGGCTACCACTCCCAACAATTGCTTTTCCGAGGGGTTTAATCTTTTACGTTGGCGTACTTTTTGTCAACACATACAGAAAACCTCTTGGTTCCAAAGCAAAGGTTAAACCGTTAAAGTTATGGGAAATTATACCAACCTCTCATAAGGTTTTACTTAATTATACCTGAACTCATCTCGTATTAAAATTACACTTACCTCGAAGTGTAATGACAACATAATCTTCAAGGGATAAATCATAAGTCTAATGACAACAAAAACTTCAGGGGGAATGGATGTAATTTCTGAAATAAGGGAGGTGGTGAGTGTGATTAAGTCAATTTTAGGGGAGGTCATAGTAATTTCCAGGTAAACACTTTGATCTAGAGAGTAGAGACCACAGTGCTGAACCAAGAGAAGGGGCATTAAATACAACCACGAGAAAGTACGAAGGGATGGGGGAGCAAATTAAGATGGGACAAAATGATATTCTTGAAGATTAGTACCCGCTTTGCCTCAGGTGTAATTTGTTCTATAATAGCAGATGAATTAAATGGAACCCAGCCACTAAAGATTGCACCTCCACCTAAAGTTTTTGGGTACAGCAGAACACTAGCCAAGGTCAAGGCACCTGCAAAACATTATCAACAATAACAAGATGTTTATATATTTGCTTTCCTTTGAAGGAATGGATGGAAGTGAAACGTGATGCACAAGCATAGACACTTGAAAAGACAGATGAAATAAGAGATAAACCTCCTTGACTGAATCCACAGATAAATACATTGTTAGGGTTTGTTCCAGCAGCTATTTCCTTGTCTATTGTAGCATGCACATTCTGAACAGCTTTAAGCAAACTACTCTCGTCCTTAGGAGAATCCTGGCATGTTTAAGCAAAATATTTTCCAGCAGAAATTGATAAGACCAATAACTTCACCACGAACAAGATAGAATATAAACACCCACATTCAAAGAAAAATATTAAGATGTTGCCTTTTCAATTGAGTAAAGAGAGAAAACTGCAAGTGATATGATCAGTTGTATGGCTAATAGTCTAATAGTCACTTAGAAACTATGTTTAATCAAATTTCTCAGCCTGCATACCTAGCTACATTTAGACTTCTAATGCTTTCAGGAAAAGTTAAAACAGAAAAATTATCCTGCTCATAATCACACATTCAACGTAATTTAGAAAAGGAGGCAAACTGGTGCATCACATACCGTAAGAGGAGGGTGTAGCTTACATTACACAGAAATTTGGCAATTTGAATAGGTTACAACTAGCAGAGGACAAAAAAATGCAAGATTTATATCTTATATCAAAGGCAATATGCATACTATATGACCAAAACTGTCAATAATTTTATATGTATATCTGACAGTGAAGTTTAGAGTTAACTTAATCTGATGATAATATTGTGGAGTTGAAATGCAACATAATGTATGCAAAATATATGACCAAATTCAGGTTACTGTCACTTGTCAGTCCATTGCAGAATTAGCAAACAAACCATTATTAATGCTATTACAGAAGAGAACTCCGCACATTTCATGATTTTTCATTTTGTTAACATGACCATGGAAAAAAATATAAATGGGTGGGACTGACGATTTAAACAAAATCATGCTACTGTCAAGTGGGCATATGAATCTTGTCACAACAGAATATACCTACTGCAAACTTAATGTTAGGAAACCAAATCAAATATTTGTGAAATTGATGGAAAAACAAAGAAATGCAAGGAGTAATATTATTGAATGATGGTTAAAGCAGAATAGGAGAATGGATTCTCTCCTGAGAAAATACAATTCTCTTGATGATCCTTTCTACACTTGTTTCCCCTCATCAATATCTCCTCTATCTAATGACCGATCTCCTCTAATTAACTACCCTTCTATCCTTACATTTACATTATGAACTCAAAAGGTCAAAAATGGAGATAAGAAAGCTCAAGAATCGATATAATAGTTTGATAAACTAATCATAATTTTTCCTTTTAGATCGACATAACAGCGATGAAATTCCAAAAAAAAAAAGAGTATTTTATGATTAAGCGATCAAAAGAGAAGAAGGAAAACTAAACTTACAGCCGTCAAAGGAATCTCATGAATGTCAAACCATGAGGGCATTACATGGCCATCTACAAGAAGAAACAAATCAATATATTCGTTATCTTTGACAATGAAAAAGCATGTGGAAATTTCATGGAATTGTCCCCACAATAAAAACAGATTGCCATCCTATCAAGTTTCCAATAGAGCATGTTTAGGAAAGATTGACTCCAAAGGAAACAACTTTTTTTTAAAAAAATAACTAAATAAGTTGTTTAAGATTTAAGCTAACATGTTTGGCAAAGGTAGAAGTTTGAAGCGGAGCATGTTTGGCACATAACAAAAATGGATTCTCTAACATAATGTCACTCTAACATTAGTGTTAAAATCACTAAAATCCAAAACAAGAAATTTTGATCTTGTTTTGGATTTTAGTGATTTTTACACCAATGTCACTCTAACATTATGTTAGAGCATCCAAATTCGCACATAACAGCATGTTTTGAAAAAAAAGCTGACAATCTGATCAAATTAAAAGAAAAAACAACTGTTTTCATGGTAAAAAAATCCACTTAGAAAACTAGAAGTTTGGAGCTTAGTTTAAAAAGTTGCTAGACTATTTTGTAAACCATCAAATATTTTCCATTTCACCCCTCCAAAATTAACTACCTAACAAGTAACAAATATTATTAATGCATACAAACAATTTTATACCTGTTTTTTTTTTGTAATTTACTATATACTGTAAAAGCAATTTTTTTGCAAAGTATGCACATCACAGATTTCCATAAATACACTTTTAAGCAAACATGTCCGAACATAAAAACGATTACATTATAGTAATTAACTAAAAGAATAAGACTGTGCATATAATCAATTGTTGAAAGTTGAAACATTCTATTTATCTGCAACTAATCCAAACACTCACAAATATAATCTCACGTGTTATGAGGCTAAGATCAATATCAAATCGTTGTCATGCGAATATTTGATCAAAATTTCCAAACATATCCTAAAAAGTGATACTCTTAATACAAATGTTTTTTTTTTTTTTTTTGCTGATAAGCTTACTTACAGTTGCAAGTGACAGGGGCATTGGGTGCAGAGGGGAAGGACCATTTGGTGTTTCTGAACTCTGAAGAATTGAATAATGTTCTAATGGGTTCGTTGGCAGGGCCAGAGTCACCCAAACCATGAAGCCAGAGGATAAAGCTTCGGGACACGGACATTGAATGCAAATCTGATACTGCTCCTTCAAAAGATGGATTTTTGTTTTGGGGGAACAGCAGTACGAACAAAAGGGTGGTACTTAGCGTGATTACAAAGACAACTATGGGCTTTAACAATGGAATCAGCTTCATCACAGTCTTAGGTTGTCCATGGTGTTCCTATGTCGTAGTGGACGGTGTTTTGATTGGTAGCATAGGCAGGTGGTAAAAGACTTGAACTACCCTTCTCTTTTGTTAATTCCCCCTCATGGCCTCATACCATCCTTTTTTTTCTTCTCCCCATCCACCACTTTTTTTTCTTAGGTCAAGTTACTTACTCTCTTTCACTTGAATTATAAGTAATTCCAATCACTTTTACGTTTATTAAAAAAGTTAGTTAATTGCATTTAATTTTCTCAAATTCATAAAAAATAGAGGTATTTTATGAAAGTAGTATTGGGAATGAAAAAATTAATTAAGATTACAATATTCTAGAGATGTTTTAGGAAAGTGACATTGAGAATGAAACAAAATTTAATAAAGTTAGTTAATTTTGCTTATATTTTAAACCAAGAGAAGTAGTATGTTTTTTGTTGCTTATAATTCGAGCCGGAGGGAGTATCAATGTCGCCCCGTTAAAAGGACTTCAATCCTTTATCCCTAAATTTTCTGTCTCTCTATTCCCAATTAATCAAATCTTATTAAATATTATAAAAATTTACTATTGGGTAGTTACTTTTCAGTTTTTTAAAAGTTGTGTGGATGGGACAGACTTGGAAACAAGTGATCCTTGTCACCATTAAAAGTGATGATTCCCTTACCAATTTTAAGGATCCCAAAATGCAATTTTTTTCCAATTGAATTCTATTGAAATTTTTTTCGATATCCCTAAGTCGAAAAAATAAATTTTTCAATAAGAAATTAGTTGAAAAAAATAATTTTTTTATGAAATTTAATTGAATTTTTTTTATAAGGTTCAATTAAAAATAAATAGAGAGACTAAGGTTAAAAAAGAGGTTTGAGAACTAAATCTCTAAGTTATTAACCCAACTCACCCGATTCAACTAATATTTTCACAAGGCAATGACAACAATACGAGCTAAAAGGCTAAATTTGGATAGAAACAATTGAGGTTCGAATCACGACCAGGTCAATCCAAAAAAACTCATATTTTACTTGGACAAAAACTACTTGTTTAAGCTCATTGTTCAACTCAATCAGGTGGGAACTTTAATAAGATAAAGAGGTTTGTTGAAAGTTCGAAGGGTTCTAATTCAATTAGACGAGCCAAAAATATTAAGGATATATTTCCAAGTACTACTCCCTCCGATCTTTATTATAGGTCACATTCTAAAAAGTTTTTTTGTCCTAATTATAAGTCACTTTATATTTTCTATGCATTATGTATTGTTTTTTCTTTTTTTCGTTTATTAAATGTTTTGACTATCTATGTGTTTTTATTTTGTTCATTATTGATAGTGAATTTTCCAAGAAAAGTTGAGAAGGTAAAATTGTAAAGTTACAATATATTCTCATAGAATTCATAAAATTAACTATTTTTTTTTATGTGTGTAACTCGATTAAGTATGTCATATAATAAAGATAAGAAAAAAAAAACATTTTCAAGGAAAGTATAACTCAACTCATGGAATGATTTGTTATGCTCCTGAGCGATTTTACCTACTTGTCCCAAACCAAAACCATAGGTCAACTGAAGAAGGAGGATTGACCGAGTAAAATGGCACGTGTCATAATTTCATTGGCTGATGTGTTCGTGCAGCTCCCATCCGTAGATGACCGAGCTATATAAACTCGTTGAACTTGTAGCACAGAGCAGCACCCAATTCTCGCGTGTTCCCAAAATCGAAGGGCAAGAACAAGTGCAATAAATTCATTCATGGCTTCAAAGCTCCAAGCTTTATGGAATCACCCCGCTGGCCCCAAAACCAGTGAGTTCCCTTCCCTTCCCTTTTTGTTTTGTTTTTTTTTTTAATTTCTCAATTTTCTATTCCATATTGCTCTTTCAATCTTTGATTTGCTGAAAAATCATTTTGAACTGATTGATTTATAACCCTAATGATTTTCCTTATTAATTAACTTAATTTGATTCTAGGTTCCTTCTTTTGAAGAGGTAGAAAAAGGGGCCTTTTTTAGGGTGTTACTGTTAACCATTTGGAATTGTTGGGAATTGGGATTCATTTTAATTGAGTTATTCTGCGTGGATGTTGGAATGTTTATCCAAATCAATGATAAATTTGTGGAATTTTACGGTTGGAGGTTACATAACGAGTGTTTTTTTCGAGCAACAAGTATTATGTTACGTGCAACTATTGAGATTTGGATAGCATTAACTGAGACTAGATTCACCTGTGAGGTGTTGAGATTTATACAACAACATTCTAATTCTAGGGGTATGTTGCCAAAAGTTATATGGATGACCTTGAACGGTGGCGAACGTGTGTTCTTAATTGATGACTTTTGTATGGTTTGACTTTGGTTGGGTAGATACAAATGGAGAATAATGCCCAATGAAAAGGGGAATGATCGTATTTTCTTGTTTGTCATCCAGGGAATGTGGAGAATACACCAGCATACTGAGTGTGAGTGTGACAAGTGAAATACTGTTGAGAGATATGATCCTTTCTTCAGATCACTGCTTTTTTAGCTTAGTCTCTGTTGGATCTGTTTGAATTTGAACTAGGCTCTGATTGTTATATCGTTACAAATGCAATGGAACCTGAACCTGCCTTTTAACATACGAAAAGTGGAAAGAAAAATCAAGGTGGTTAGTTTTGGAATTGTAGCTGGAAACATAAGAATAGTTGAGAGCGGTCATCCCTACTAATAAAAACTAGAAAATTTTAACATGCACCTTAGGGCATTGTTTAAGGAAGTAAAAGAGGTGATTTTGTATTGGAAATGATTTCAAACTTCGAGAACTAGTGGACTTGGATTTTCAGTACATACTTTCCTTTAGTGTAATGCTTAACCAGTGCCCTTAGCAAGACCCATAAAGTATATAATATTATAATTCCTGATCTCATTAGTTGGCTTGCTTGTTCCTGTACTAAAAATTTTAGCATCACTCACTCAAAATACCAAATGGATTATATTTATAGGTGAAAGACATTACTTCCTCCTAATTCGATTTGTTGTACCTTAGTATTTGGTTCCAGTCACCAGTGTTGTTATTAAGTGTTTACATTTTTATTCTTTCAGTGCATAAGTTAACCATTTATTTTATGCAGTTCACTTTTGGGCACCTACATTTAAATGGGGTATCAGCATTGCCAACATTGCTGATTTCTCTAAACCACCAGAGAAACTTTCCTATCCTCAGCAGATAGGTAGGCATGTGCATTTACCGTTACCTATCATGGAACTCTCTCTCTCTCTCTCTCTCTCTCACTCGTGTTTGCTCATCATTAGCCCTTACACACATGTGCATGTCTGGATTCCTCAAAAGTTTCACACATGCACAAGTGGATGGGTACATGGAATGCTGAGTAATCAAGTCAAAACTGATTTTGGCATCCAATTTTATAATATGTTATTGTGTAATGGCTTTTATTTATATTTATACATTGCTTATTCCTATTATCTTCATCTCAGCTGTCACAGCTACTGGACTTATTTGGTCACGCTACAGCACTGTAATCACTCCAGTAAGTTTGAATTTTTTTTCAAGAGGGATTTCTTTTAGCTAGTTTAGCAAGTAATAGTGTATTTGTTTGCACTGGGGATAATTTGTGGAACTTCTATTCAAGCAAAGTTTATCATTTGGCTTTGTTACTCTAATCACCTCAGATAATGTGCAGTTTGCATTATACAGTTACATTTATGGCAATTATTCTCTGTTTCAGAAAAACTGGAATCTATTTAGTGTAAATGTTGCAATGGCAGGGACAGGCCTATACCAACTTTCACGCAAATTGCGGTGAGTGATATTCATTATTGTTTATTTTGGTCATGGTAGTGTTCACCTATGGCACAGGGCCATCCATTTCTCAATACCTGTAAAATTTACTAGCCCGAGCGTATAGGGTCTAATGTATCAGAAATACAATTAGAGGGTCAAATGAAACTCTGCCATGTTCGGTAGACTATATTTGATTGATACCTTCACCATATTTTGGCACTCAATGATACATTCCTTATGCTACTTTCCAGGCAAGACTATTTCTCGGAGGCAGCTGTCTCAAAAGAATGATGAACAAAGCATTTGGAAAGAGTTTGTGTATTTGGAGGGCAGAAGCCCTGTTTGTAATTTTCATTGTTGGACTTAATTTTTGCTTTTGGACATGTAATTCATTTTGCATGCCTGACAGGCTGACAGTATTCAGTAACGTGCTTTCATGGGTGGCTTGAATATTTCCTGGTCTTCTAATAAGTGTGAAAGTTCACTTCCGGTAAACAGTAATACATCGAGTACAATTTGTATCTCGATGGCCAAATAAATAAAATCAGAGGAAGTGAAGATTGACAATCGGGATTACACAAAGACACACCAAAGTTTGAGAATTGTCAAGCAGAAATTTATATTAATATTGATGAAGTAAAATGATGCTAATAAACGTAACAGTGGATATATATAGTACATGTCTGGCTAACTATTTGGGAGTCACATTTGAAGACTCTAAACGTGCTATTGATTTTTTTTTTTTAAAGTATTTTTGCCATCCCTAAATGTTTGTTGATTGTACGAGTGTGAGCTCCAGACCATATTGTTGGGAAAGAAGTGAAAAGTTGTTCTTTTTTCTATTTTAACAAAATTCAGTATGAGTTTTCTTCGTGCAGGATAATAATTTTTGTTCAAACGTGTTTTATTACAAATGATAGTTCTGGTGTTGTGCTAGTAATTTACTCTTGGTAAAAGTCAAATAAGTCAATGAAAATAAGAGAGTATCTTTTTAACATTATGCATGATTCTTTTATTAATTACAAATTGATATTATACAAATTTTCATATCATTACAATTAATACATATTGCAATATTGTCTCAAAAAAAAAACTTTAGATATGTTTTTCTTACTTATTTATCAATCATCGATACAATATACAATCTTTATGATTTTTCATTTATTTTTTTACTTTAATATGAGACAATTTTTTTTGCATTTTTTTTACCAAGATAATGAGACGGATGGAGTAACATTTAATTGGATGCTTGGTATATACTGTAGTAATTTCCGTATAAAAAATAATTTTAATAGATTTTTAACAAATAATACAATAGCATTTTCTTCCCTTTTTTTAATACTAATAAATAGAGAAATAAATGATAAAATAAAATTGAGTGATAATTTGATAACATTCAATTTTATCAAATGATAAAACAAAAGTTAATTTGAATGTCATAACATTTCGTCTACCAACAATACTTTTAAGAATAATATCCAAAGATCATAGCTCAGTTTATCGACCATTTTTGGTTACTAGTTACTATCTAGTGGAGTACTCCTTTTATCAAAATTCAATTCACAAAACTCAGTTTATTAAAACTCAATTTTGGATTTTTGGAAACAGATTCCCCCACGTGAGCGTGTTTGCACAACTACAACGCACGCACAAGTGCATACACAGAGTACATAACCCATCAAAAGGTATTGCCGTATTGCAATGTTTAGTTTAAGATTCTCCGCCATATCAAACGGCAGTTTAACCAATCCGATTGAGACATTTCTTGCTTTGGCAAAAAGTGCCTCGTGACACGTGTATTTCCATTTTCGATCAAGCAAATCATAACCGAAGTAAACTGGCAGACCAATTTCCTCTTAAATGAGGGAACCTAGCACAACATCATTAGGAAACATAAATGTTTGATCTAAAAAATCCATTTTACATCCACTGCACACGGTAGTACTAGCTTGTAAAGTTGTAAGTCCAACATGTGCTGCACTGCCATCTCAAATTCTCAATAAATGAAGTATCTGGGAAAAAATCTGTCCAATGATTGGGAAAAGGTATATTATCTCTCCCTCCACCGCATATAACGATAAGCCCAACAAGGACACAATAAAAAATGAAAGCATAATATGCCGGTACAATAAATACTCCAACCTAAAATAACCAGCAGGTGAACATAAATCCTATGGGAAAATGCCCTTTCATCAATAAATGTCTAGCATTTTATATTTTCGCTGTCCGAAGAATTATGATTCCTCTGTTCATGTTCTAATACTGCTTGAGTTCACCTTTTGTTACTGGCCATCTCTTGTTTGATTAGTTTTTGTATCAGAATCATGTTCATCATCATGCGAGTTCAAGCCCAAACTTAAATCCAAGCTTTCATTCAGATCTTGACGTACCACCTGATTTTTGTCCTGAGACTGAAATATAAGATCAAAGTCAGTAATGAAGAGTTAGATCAAATGGATCACTAGTCACTGTGGACTTTAAATTGAGCAAGTAGCACACAAGATAAATTTAAGAGATGTGAAATTACTCAGTTGTATGATAATAAAAATTCTCAATCCATAATTTTCCCATTGCATAATGCTTGTTTGAACCATTAAACTTTTCCAGTGTCCGCAATGACAGGTGAGGGTCACTATTATCTAATTTTTACTGCAGAAATGATGTCATTTCATATGTTTGTCTAGGCCTACTATAGATCGTGTACTGAAGTTATTCGCTTTGGAAACATGGAAGAATATCCAGAGAAACATGAAAATGAAGAAGCAAACAAGTTTTACCTCACTTTCTTCCATTGGGACATCATTTATGTCTGGTTTTTCATCCCAATTCTCATTCTTACGAGTTGGTTCTGCTGCACTTGGATCAGCATCAGTTGGTTGAGCTTCATCTTCAGCCTTCTCAGCCTCAGCGGCCTCATTTTCTGCTGCCTCATTTCTCTGCTCCTCTAGTACGGCAACCTACATCATCAGACAGCCCAGATTACCGTTTCTTCCTAATCCTCTTAAACATTACGAGTAACAGAAAAGGCCATTATTAAATTATCATCAACCATCTAGGTTATTCAGAGATATCAAAAGCAAAAACAGGATCACTGGAAAGATTCATCAATTATGCAAGTGTAAGCATGGTTATTAGGGCTGGTCGGCCAGACAATTGTGTGATAAGTTTAAACAATGATTCATACTGACAACGCTATTGAATTTGAGAGCATAATTACTGGTGATTCTTGCTGAGTGGTAAACTACACCCAAGACCAGAGAATGTGTTCATAGGGAACATGACAAGCATCATTCAAGGTTGCACAAACCATCTGCAACATAACTGTGAAGTACATAAGAAACACAACACTACAGCACAGACCAATTCCCAAGATTAGGCCTAGGTATATGATCTCCATCCATCTATTCCTTAAAAACAAATCATGTCATGGCATCACTAAACAGCAAACTATCACAGCCAACCTATGCTATCTACACCAGTATCTCCAACCTGAAATCCTACTGGTGATGCAGCACTAACAAATCACTTCTTCAAATCTAATACATTAAAGATGGATCAAGATAATTAAAAGTAAACTAATCCCCTATTTTGGAACTTGAAAGATTTTCAAAATATCATTTTGGTCATGAAAGAATTATTACATCAATTTGGTCCTAAAATAATTCAAATTTTACAACAAAATAATCCAAACATTATTGTTGATTGTTGAATGGGAGGAAATTGATTCAAGTGATGATCAACAATCATTATTTGAGGGGCAAATCAGTATTGCTAATCTATAGAGGACTATATTATTATGCTTCACAAAATAATATCAGAACAGACAAAAAACAAAAACTTATCCTGAATGTTCTATCAATGATCCTATCCTACAAACACTTGTCAGGAACTGAAACGCTATTATCAGCTACCCCAAAGATGTATTCACAACTAGGAACCATCTGCCCCTATAAGACGGGTTGAATTAACCCCTGCCCCTAAAAAGAATACTGAAGTTCAAGAGAGAGGTCAGGATCCCTGAACACATAAACAATAACACAGTAAGACACTACGGAAAACTTTTGGCTATGGGTGACTAGTTCTGCCAAATGAAACCTCTTTTTCCCTTAGACCCTATCTAGAGCCAGACCTCGCCATGCAAAGATATCCTTCCTTTTCATTTAATCATTTCTACCAAACAATCCTGGTCTCCTGCTAACACTGGTTTTCATTACCTTTCCTTTTTACATAAAATCTTAAGTGCCAATATTTGAATTGTGACATTTCCTGCACTAGAGTTTGTTATTTTCTTCATCTTACAGGTTGAAAACTTGCTGTCAATATGTGTTATTTTCTAAATCCTATCCTCAAACTTTCTGAAGGGTATTCTCATTATTACCACTCAAACACTTAGGGAAAAAGACTTAACACGTTTCCATCTAGGTGTACTCCAACTAGAATGAATTTCATTTCTAAACAAAGAATTTCGACAATTTGGGATAATACGTAAAAGCAAAGGAGCTAAAATAATCCTAACCTTTTTCTTTCTTGTTCCTGTTTCTAGTTTTTACAAACTTTCTGCCAAACTGATAGCCTAAGCAGTACTCAGAGTAGGTAGTTTCATAAGATGACATAAGAACATAAAGCAACTAATTTACCCTCAAGTTCACTTCTTGGAGTTTCCGGTAACAAAAAAGTAATTTGTTCTTATACTTTTCCCAATTGGATAGCCACAGAAAAAAGGCATTTCACTGAACCATGAGAGAAAAATTGATATGAATGAATTTAGCATCCTCACATTTCTTATTTTTCTTCCTATTCTCCACTGCATTTCAAAGAAAAAACAGGTTCTATGTGGTAAATGTGCCGGAACCGAAATCATAAATACCCAGTACTACCTTGATTAACTAATTGTCATTTGTCGATTCCAATTAAGAAAATGCTTTTGTCGCTGTTATTGATGAATATTTCAAAACATATAAATACAAGAATTGACACAAATGTAAAACTATTGAACCAAAAAATGCCCAATCAGCATCCGGTAACAACATACATGACATCATCCTAGCGCAAGACTAACATATTTGGTCGATATAGGCAGAATCAGTCACACACAAAATGCAATTTTCCTGCTTTAACCTATACTGCTATACATATTTCTTGTATCCATATGTGCAGAACATCTAGCAGCAGTACACGAATATGCAAAATTAAACTAATCCCAAAGTAACCTTTCCTCGCATACCGGATTAGCGTTACAATCTGGGAACGGAGCACATAATAACTACATCTACTACTTCATCTAGTATACAAAACTGTAAACCGAATTCCCCCCATTCCTAAACCTAACCACCAATCTTGAAAAGCTCTTAGCTAAATTCTTCCCTAAGACTTAAACAAAACAGGAGAACCCAACCCAAAAGACTAGTTCGTTACGCGCGAGAGTCTCGTGGGTTAAGTAAGCCATTGAGCTTCCTAAGCTACTCAACAGAAGATAAGATATGACTCCAAACATAATAAACTCATGAAATATGAAAACTCAAGGCCATGAAAGAATAAAAAAAAAATAAAAAATGAGAGTATTGCAATAGAAATACCGGAACATATTTAAATTTCCTCCTGGGTGGTTCTTGGGGTGGGTCAGCCGCGTCCTTGGCGGGGTTGGATTTGGAATTACCGTTATTGCTGTTATTGTTGGTAGCGGTGTTCTGGCTTTGAGTGATTGGGGTCCACTTGTACAGCTGGAGATGAGAGCCGTTATTACCGTTAGAAGAATGGTTGTGATTATTATTGCTGTTGTTGGAATTAGAAGCAGAAGAAGAAGAAGAAGAAGAAGAAGAAGAAGAGGGTGTGACGTGGACCCATTTCTTCTTCCACTTCCTCACCGGTCCAGTGAACACCGTGGCCGGTCCGTAACGGGTCGAGGATCGACCCAGACGAGCCCCAACTCCTTCCATCAAGATCCGATCAGATCTCAGCTCCTAGCTTCGGTGGCGACTCCTTCGGCCTCCGATCCGCGCCTCTCTCTATGTAAATAAAAATTTAAAAAAATAAAATAAAGCAAAATCGAAATTAACTTTTAAATGAAAATTGATTGGGTTCGGAATTCTATTCCTCTCTCCAAAACCCTTGTGTTTGTGTTTGGGTTTGTTTCTCTCTCTAGAGAGGAATGTCTTTTACTTGGATTTTATGGTTTGGTTTCCAATTCGGTGGTTGCTTAAGCTGTGGCGAATCAGGGCCGTCCACAGCTTATACTCTTTTTGGACGCAATCATTGGGATTTTTTTTTATTTTTAAAAAAATCTAAACAACCAAATAAGCAAAATACACAATCAAATAATGTTTAAAAAAAAAATAGCCAAGTGACCTTTTAAAAAATTGCACTAGGTTTTCTTTTTTATATATAAAAAAAGAATATTCCGATTATGGTAGGGATCAAACATCGTATTCATCGAAGAGAATATAAAATTCAACACAGCGATTTCAGAAATCAAATATTTATCAAAATTCGCAATGAAATCAAATACTAAAAAGTGCATATCAAAATAAAAGAGCTCAATAGCATAAACAATATACCAATCCTTAAACCAAAACGGAGGAAGCTCGCTTGCGACTGATGACTTATGAAGAGAATCAAATTCTTCTCTATTAGTACGTCGTTTGGTTTCTGTGATATATTTGAAAATGTGAAAATGATTTTATCTATTTATATGTAGGGTTTAGTGCCTATTCACTTCATGCACATTTTTTCAAATTTTTTAATTAAAAGTGTTGTGTCCCGCTTGAGGTGGACCCACATAGAAAATGATAAATATATATCCCATATGAAATATCAAAAATATATTAATAAACCGACTCTTTAACGTGGTTTTCAATTTTCAATTTTACAAATATCATAATATTTCACATTGGACTAAGGTTGTCAATCAAGGTAAACTCGATTCGCAAACTTGACTCGTAAATGCATACGAATTTACCTATTTTAAAAAAAAAATGTATATAACATCCATAAAAATGCATCTTATGAAGATTAAGAGTCAGTAACTGACGATTGAGCATAATGGGTGGTTGAGACTTGAACCTTTACTGACGAAGAGATGACTGAGATTTGAGAAACGAAGGGAGACTTAGAAGAGAGAAAGAGACAATTAAAGAAAACGAGGAATTCGAGTAAGGTGAAAAGGAATTTTGAGAAATTGAGCAAAAACAACATTACGTTGAAGTTGAATTTCTATACACATGATAGGAGTTGAAACCCTTGACATCATATTTAAGGAATGAAGTTATATACCAATTGTACTGTACTTTGTTGATAACATGATTGGATTTGATAGGCGAATCGCGATTTAGATCTACAAAATATTATTTTTACGTGGTTTCTTTGATATATTTATTTCTTAAATATATTTAGGGTCCTTTATTTATTCATAAACGTTCATTTCGTTTCTTTATTTTATTTTAATTTATTATTTTAAAAAATTTATTTTCTTAAGTTTTTTTTATATATATTTCAAACCAAAAATAGTATATTTTTAGCTTATCTTAAATACTTTTTTGTTCCTTTTTTTTAGATTTTAATTTGATCATTTATCTTTAAAAAGAATCAATTTAGTCCTCTATATTCTTAATGTTCGTTAATTTCATTCTTTCGCAGTAACAATGTTAGATTTTCATGGGAATTTACTAATTTTGTAAAGATGTTAGTACTTATATTTTTAGCTTAGGTTAAATAAATAAATTTTACTCCCTCCGTTTCATATGTAGCACTATGTGTTAAAGTTATGCACGAGTTCTAAGAAATGGTTAAATGATGTAAGAATTTTGTATATTTCGATTATAATGCTTCTGTATAATCATTATTGAAGAGAGAAAAATATTGAAAGTGAAAAAGAAAATAATAAATAAAAGTGTATTAAAAAAATAACATTAATTATGTATTGAATTTTATAAAAAAAATATATATATATAGTATGAAAGACGAGAAAAAAAAAAACTTTATCAACACTGTATGTAAAACAGGATTACTCCCACCCATGAGATTGGTCATAGATGAACGGCCGCGATCATTCCATTGCACAGTCAAATCTGCACCACGAACATAAATACAGAGCTAGGCTTTCTACTCGGTAGCCCCGATTGCCGAATGTTTTCTAGGGTTAGTGCCAAAACTATTGTTCATTCCTCTGAGTCACGCCGCCGAGAAATCTCATACTAATCTTCCTAAATGCCCTCTCAAACACTAACTTCATTTGCGTTAATTTTGTTATCGAGTTTATTTGATTTCGCTCTCGTGTTTTTGTTGTTATTACGTGAAGGCTGCATGTACCAAGGGAAGGGTGGTAACCAGTACCCTTGATCTTGAATGTGCCATAGCGGCTGTAGCCAAATTAATTAGATTAGATCTGAGAAGCTATCTGGCCGGTTATTGTTTCTCTGTCAATTAATCTGCTTACCGAGCTTCTCACATTTTTTTCTTTCAAAAGTTGTTTCAAAAGTTCAAAGTTTTATTGCATTATTTTTATTTTATTTTATAGTATTATATCATGGCTTATTTATGGTTTTAGTCCATGAAAATCGAGAATGTTTTGATTTTGGTTCCTGTAAGTTTTTTTTTGACTGGTCCCTGAAAGTTATCGATTCGTAAGTCATATCCGCTGTTAACAGATTTTTTTCTAACAGTCGGACTAAAATCAAAATTTCAAAACAAAAATAGCCCCAATTTTCATGGACTAAAGAGATAAATAAGCCTTATATAATTGTATATAGGCCTTTATTGTTCTGCCATGAGAAGGGGATAAAGAGGAAAATGGTTTATGATTAAACGCTTTCTCTCAGATTAAACGCTTTTGATTTTTCAAAATGGGCATTTTCCAAGCAATCTGCTTTGATTTTTTTTTTTTTTTACAGCAGCTTGCGTCTAATGGTGCCTAGCTCCACTTGCTTTTTTTTTTTTTTTGGGTGTTGATTATGTTTGTGAATATAAAAAATAATTTTATTGCACTCGTAATAGAATGAGGGAGATTATGTGTAGCAATGGATGCCCTGAACCATTCATTGAATACTGAACTAATCTCTTGCAAATGACTACTCTGTCATCGAACACAATGGGAATAATGCTCTAGCTATGTTTCATTCAATAAACCCCTGGTAACCAGATCAAGACCCGGATCGGATCGTTTACCTATGACTATTTCATATAATAATGGTTCAATTCATTTGCTGTGTAGAATGGAGCATGAAATTTGGGGTTAGATATTGATTTGAGATTTGAAATTGGAATTATGGTGTTTGGTTGTGTATTTGAAAATGAAATCACAACTTTATACTTAATTTTATGAAATTAGATTATAGTAACTAAAAATATAAAAACACAATTTGGTGGAGAAGTTAACATGCTTGATCTAAATTATTTGATAGTGGCCTGGAGTAACATAATGATAATCCCAACAATTATTCTAAACGCTGATTAATAAAGCCATTAATAAAGAAATCATGATTTAGACTTTTAGTAAAGAAATGGTACTCTTTATGGATCAGGAGATGCCATCTGATGTTGCTTTTTCCTAATTTACAATTGTTTTGAGTGAGACCTGTCTCTTTCTAGAAAATAATGTCCAAAAATGGTACTATAGTGGATAAGAGATAAGGTCTCTTGTTGGAGATGCCACAGTTTATTCTTCGTTTACTTGTAAAAATGAGTCACTTCATGGGACCACTCAGCTTGGCAAAGCAACTGGGTGGCTGACATAAAGTCTGTTGTCTATGGAAGCAACTAACTCTGTAAACTGAATTTAAATGCAGGAAATTGGTAATCAGATATTTGAAAGCTTTGTAGATCCTTTGCCAAGAAACCAATTTTCTACCATATACAATGAATTTTACAGTAATTTAATATCTCCAAAAAAAAAAAAAAAAAAAAAAAAAACATACCAATGAACCTTAAATTAATCCATACTAATTATACCTAAGGCAAAAATACGCCAAAGCACTAGTACATTAGAGAAGCTTGTTCTCAAGCACTTTCTGTGCAATGGGATAAGGCATTTCACACAATCATTTATTAACTACAACCACCTAAAACAAAAAGCACCTCTATACACATAATCTATTACTATTCCTACCTATAGCAATTTTTTTTTCACCATTGGTCCATGGCCAACAATGGTTAAAGACTGAAATCCCTTTTCAGATAAAGCTATTATTGAAGTTGGCACAACTACGAAACCTTTTCCAACCTTTTCTTACTAGGAACTGGACTATGTATTGAAGCAACCCTATTATCTATCCACTGCGCTGGATTTTGATATTTATGACTATTATTATACCCCAAAGCCATCAGAATTGAATGCTGCTGTCAATTGGCCAATTCTGAAGCCAGTACTAGTTACATAAACATCTCTGCAATTGTGTGCTTTCGCAGGTCTTGCTTCAAATCCAATAGTAGACCTTTTAGGAAACAAAGACTCAGGAGACAAAGGTGTTGATGCCTTTTTGGTTGCAACAGCATTAGTTGTTCTCTTGTAAGAACTAAACCACTTGGCTTGCAAGTAACCATTTCTCCTCCATGGAGGTACATGCAGGTCCCTTTTTTTCATGGAGCCCTTAATAGCAGTGCACATCAGCCTCACAACCCTCTTGAGCTCTTCCACTTTACCAACAAATATTAGTGGGAAAACATCTAGCAATGAAGTATATTGGTCGGTGGCACGTGCAATTTCAAACTCTGCAGCAAGTGAAACTTCAACTATGTAACGTTTTCCTGAAAAATTGACATCAATGTACTCATAGTCACCAGCTGTTATTCTTCCATTTTTCTCCCACTTAGATTTGCAAAGCCCTGTGCAAGGAAATAAAGGGTTAGAATTTCATCAAAACAAGTAGATAATTTTGGTCAATTAATTTAAATATTCAATCAAGATAATTGTGATCATGTTTCTTGACCAATCATCCAATCATATATAATAATTTATGACACATTTTGTCACACACTAAGCCAATATTTGGCTACAACTACAAAAGCAAAACACAGTGGTATATCACTTCTTGCACTCTTTGCCTACCTTAGAGATAAGGTAGTTATTAAATTATATAAAGAATGCAGATCACAGATGGCAACTTCAATATGCTTTAAAAAAAAAAAAAGAATATGAGCATATTCCAAGTGAGGTTCTTATCCCTCACACTGATTTTGTTATGTGGGGATATATGGTTCATTAAACAAAACTTTGTCAAACCAAAGTCATATTCTATTAGTCAATCAAATCAAATCAAGAGAGACTACCATTAGAGCATTGGAACCAAAATCATTTTATTCTTGAGAATCATGTTCAAATCAACTTTATTATTTCAATATTTAGAATTGAGTTCACTTTAAATAATATCTCACTTACACATCTAAGTGAATTAGATATAATAGTATATTTTTTCTAATAATTTTATCTAATAAACAATATGGCAACATCTAATCTCATTCACATAAAGGTTCGAGTAGTTTATCACAATTAAAAGATCTTTTCTTTTTCAAATTAGTCAAATCGAGTTAGAATTCAGGTAAACAATAAATGATCCTTAAGAAATATGGACAATTTATGCTTATCCACATTTTCTTCACTCTTTCACTTATATAAATATCATGATAGGTGTTGACGATTAGCCATGAAAAAAATTATATAAGTAAAATTATAATTTCAAGATAAAAATTGTAGTGTAAGAGAAAATGTGATGGTGTTTTAACATTGTTGAAAAAATAACTACAAGCTCAAGTAAGATTAAGATGTAGACATGTAGTTATTACTCACCAGCATCAAAACCTTTCTCCCTTAACTGAGTCATCAACCTACGTTTGAATCCTTGCATTGAATACTCCCCGACAACTCCACATGCAACTTCAACCTCTCTCCTTATCTTTTCTTTCACTTTTTTCTCATCCTCATCATCATCACTCCCAGCAAATAAACCTGCCAACATTTCCCTCTTCTCAGAATGAGAGCACTCAAATTTATCAACCTCCTCTTCATCATCATCACCACCCTTTTTGTGATGATCCTTGTCACGAGGATGAACACCACCACCAACTTTTTTTTCTCCTCCTTCTTCATTCTTCTCCAAGAATGACTTCACTAGATCAGACAAATCGGTCGAACTCTCCGGTGAGTGCTCGCTCCCGCTGCTCTCACACAGCCTCACGCGTGCCACATCAGCTTCAAACGCCGCCGCCACCCTGTTAAACCTCATCGGAATCCTTGCCATCATATCTAAAAGTGCACTTTTTTTTTTTTTCTCTTCACCGACCTTCACTTTTTTTAGTCCCTAAAAACTACTATCTTAGTTGGTAAAATTTGGTAAAGCAGTATGAAACGTTGAAACCAGGATTCAAATCTTGACGACAACACTGCTGTAAAAAAAATTTGAATCGCGAATATTCTCTAAGCAATTCTACAAAAATCGGGTAGAATGAACAACAAACTCTATCTTGGAAGATTTAATGCAGCTAGATGAGATGTAAAATTAAGAATAGCTAAAATGTATGTATGTAACTATGTGTATATATAATAATAATAATAATAATAATAATATATAATAATAATCCTAAGGTGCAGCATATAGGAAAAGTAACGAGGGGGTGGGAACTATATGTCGTTGAAATGATGATAAGGTGTTAACATGAAATGAAAGAGTGAGAGGAAGATGGAGTAAGAATGATTGAAGAGAGAAATGGCCTCATATTTATACATATACTTGACTTGTGGGAACGGTGGAGGTTTTTTGGATTTTAATTGCACCTTGAATGAATGTAGCCCAATTTTATGACTCTTATTAGTGAACCTGGCCCACGAAAGCGTCCTGGTTCGGTGTTTTAAAAAAAATGAGGATTGGTGTTTTGAAGGAAAAAAAATAAAACAAAACAATGGCGGCATTTTTATAACAAAAACAAAAAAATACTATATTGGCATGTGTTAACCTTAGCTTCACTCACATCATTAAGCGCAGTAAAACTTTTTTCACAAAAATAGGCGAATCCCACTGGCGGTTCTTTACCAGCAACACTCTTTCTTAATCCATTATAATTATATATATATATAATGTGTTTTTAAAGTTATGCACTAATTTTAAAAAATATTAAATGAAATAAGAATTTTGGATATTTTGATTATATTAATATTTTTATATAATTTTTATTGAAGAGAAATAAATATATTAGAGGTAAAAGAAAGAGATTTTTATAAATAAGGATATAGTTTAAAAAAATATATATTAACTATGTATTGGATTTATAATTAATATATATATATATATATATGAAATTAAAGGAAAAAAAATTATAAACATTATATATAAAACGGAAGTATAAGTTAGATGATAATAAAGGGCAAATATTTATGTTTATATATGAAGATAGTAAAGTGTAAATATAATACCGACAAAGCCCAGCACATTTGGTAGATAGTTAGGTTCCTTAAGCATGATGTCAGGGGTTTGATCTAGGTCGTGAGCATGGAAAAAACTTTGTTGGTAGAGGCAAAACTCACTTCGGTGATCTCTACGCCTCGGACGGGATTAGCCTTCGGCTGTCGGCTGGGACACACCCTTGGTGTAAAAAAAAAAAAAAAGTGTAAATATAATTATTGGAATTATGATATAGGATTTGGATAATTTCCTTCACACTTCTTCCATTCTCTCTTCATCAAAATCATAATTTACATTAATCAAACTAAAAATTTACTCCATGGAGTTATAATTAAACAGCAGTGCAAAATAGCATTTTCCATGATTAAAAACCTCATTTGACAAAATGAGAGTCCAAGGATACTCATGGTAATGGAGGGATAATGAAGAAATGATGGACGGGGAAAAATCTAACCTCAACATTAACACCCATTATTTAGATAGGCTAAATCCCAGCAATTAGCTATTATTATTTATTTTATTGTTTATAAAACTATTACTGCTAGTCAATACTCAATACTACTCCCTCTGTCTGGAAAGAACAAAAAAAAGTTAAAAAATACAAAGATTATTGTCCCAAATTGAAGTCTCAATAATAGAAAAAAAGATTTGGAAATTATTATGGTGTATGATTGGATAATTAATGAATAACGCATTAAATTAATAACTATATGATTGGTTATTAATTTAATAAATAAATCATTAGAAACATATTCCCTTATAAATCATTAGATGACTGAGCACTTAGGAATTTCAAGGTCAAAAGCTCGAGTCTGACAACAATTCCTGAGGATGATCCATGTCATTAAGTCAAAGACTCGCACAGTTCACGGATCCGAGATGGATTAGTTGAGCCACAAAAAATGTGAAGCCCAACCACCTGGTTTCGACAAAAAAAAAATATATTTCCTTATTTTTGTTAACTATTTAAAACTTGTCAATCTTTTTGGGATGAAGAGAGTACTAATTATGAATATGTAATTAAAAGTGTTAACACCATCACACTAGGTATTATATTCGAATTCTTATACTTCAAATGCAATACTTAGATGAAATCTTATACATATTTTTATATAATATATGTATTTCAACTTTATATATTTTATATAAATAAGAGTTCTTTTAACCTTGATCAATAGGATGAAGGATAAGAAATTAAAAATGAGTAAAAATACATTGAAAAACTAAGTTCATTATTATTAAAATATTAAAATATTTAATTTTTAATACATGCATACTTTTTTTAACTTGCTATTAATAAATATATATTTAATTACCCGGCCTTGTGGTCTTGTATGAGACAAAATATCATCCATGGCTATGTATTTGAGAAAACTACTTTAAAAATACCGATTAAGAAAATAAAATAAAAATTATTATATTTAACATATTAAAGAAAAAAATACTAAATTTAAATCTCCAATACTTACTTTATTTTATAAAAATTTCTTATCAAATACCCTTAAATTTTACGGTTTTGATATACTCAGCCCTTAGGGTTAAGTTTAAGCATTAAATAGGATACCAAAATTATCTCAATATCCTAATTAATCAATAGTTAACTAATGCTCATTTATTATTTTTAATGACAAATATCTTATTTTTATCTTCCCACATTAATTTATATCGATCAAGTGTGAGCTTTGATATTCCCGGATTACCCTAAGGCTTTTCTTCGCTGGGACACGAAGCAATATTGAGTTTCAATATTGATAATATTGATATACTTCATAATCATATACTTCTCTGGTGTTTATCTCTGGGACACTAAGATATTTCGTGTCATAAGCCAATTGCTAACATAATAGATAATAGCGGGAACAAATTAGTCAGATAAATTACGAAAATTTTACTTAGCACTAGACTGATTTGATCTACTCAAGGATCTGGTATATTTCATATTCAGATAATGATAAACATTTTGAAGTATACCATTATGAAGCAATTCCTGTATTGATATACTTACAAACACTAACCCTATAACCAAATCTGTAAGTGGTTAATATGTCAAAATTAAATTATAGGGGATCACATTGTACCAAGCAATAAGCATGTAGGTGCAAATACTCAACTAGAAGCCGCAATATTAAAGAATAATAGAAGAAGAGGAAAAGAGTTACCCCTAAACAGAACACGGAGAAGAAAAGTTGCAGGGGTAATTAATATGGGAATATTAAAACTTACCCTTCATATGAATTAACGTGGGAAGATAAAAGTAAGATATTTATCATTAAAAAGTAATAAATGAATATTAATTAACTATTAATTAATTAGGATATTGAGATAATTTTGGTATCCTATTTAATGCTTAAATTCAGCCTAAGGGCTGAGTATATCAAAACCGTAAATCTTATTAACAACACCCTTGTATTTTTGGTTAAAAAAATGGCCAGTCGATTATCATCACCATCATCATGTGATGAAAAGTAAACTTTCCTTGGCTTTTCTCACTTTTGGCTTATTTGTGATGAGCCGTATACGACAGTGATACAGGAAAGGAAAATATAGACCAATTTTTTGTTGTTTAACACTCCATTTGCGGTGTAAGTTAGAAAAAAAGAATATGGATGGAACAAGAGAAAAAAAAATGTAAATATAATTAATGATGTGATAGAAAAGAAATAGAATGTGAAATAGTAAGGTGTAATATCATGAAATAAGAAAAATTGTTAAAAAAATATAATGATTGGCATAAAAAAGTGTCTACCAACAAAGAGAAAAAAAAAAAAAAAAACTCAAATAAGTGTCTCCATGCATTGAACCTTACTCAGATTTTCTCTTGTGCTGTTTTTCTGGGAGAAATTAAAAGGCCTTGTGGTTTTTCATAACATTAATTTCACATACTTTCACTTACAGCACCTATAGTTTGTACCGACTTCTTGTAAAATTAGAAAAGAAAGTGTTTCGCCACACTTTTTTTTTAGTAGTAGAAGATGCAGGAAAAAAATAGATATTAAGAAAATTGATTATATAATAAAAAGAAATAAAAATATATAAAAAAATATAATTATAAAAATTTCATCGTTGTACCATTAAATATTGAAAACAACTAAGAGTGTGTTTGGTATGACAAGCTTATAGCTTATCTAGTAGCTTTTAGCTTATTGATTTGGTCAATAAGCTATTAGAGTTGTTTGATGAATAAAAAATAATAGAAGCTTATAGCTTTCAAAAAGGAAGCTTATAGCTTTTGAAAGCTAGCTTTTAGAAAGCTACATCAGGTAGCTTTGAGAAAAAAATAAGAGCTTTCAATAAATCATATCTCAATTTTACCCTTTTTTATTAAATTATATTATTATTTATTCTGACCCAAATTAATATTACACTCCAAATTTTTTACTTTTTTCCCTCAAACCCAAAAACCTAGAATCCTTCTATATATTCAACATCTGTACACACCACACCAAAACCATTCATAAAGAAATTCTATATTTAACTATTGATTCAGGAGACATAAAGGTATGTGATATTTATTTTAACATTAATCATCAAATTTCTCTTTCACTTTTTTGTTATCCTCAATTTTTTTTATTTTGTGAATTTGGTTCATATTGGATTTGTGTGATTTTGTGATGGCGGTGTGTTCAATCAACAGGCTAAAAGTTTTGTCCTTCTTTCGTGTCATTGTTAATCAAGATACCGTGACATTTTTATAAAAATAATAAAAACGTTTAAAGTCTAGTAGTACTTAGTAATAATTATTATGTATGTTATAATTTTTTTTTATCATTTATATCTATATGAATGAAGTATATGTCTTTCTCTATAAGTTACTAGTGTAGTATTATCGTCATTGAAACATTAATGTCAACATTAATTATTATTCTACATGTTATGTACTTTTCAGTCATTTAACATGTTTAAATTAGTTGTACAACTAGTTTTGCCAAACAGCTCTAATTCAATGAACTAGCTATACAACTATAAGCTCACAACTATAATCCCACAACTATAAGTTAGGTTCACAACTATCAGCTACAAGCTCACAGCTATAAGTTAGTTTTGTCAAACAGACCCTAAAGCTTGAATAAATATTTTCTAAACTTACGAGCCCACGTATGAGTTTCCTTTATGAAAAGTATGCACCAGAGTGATATCCCAAACTTTATTGAGAAGTTGCTTATGCTTGTTATAGTTATAACATATAATTGTATCATAGTTTATCATATTTTTTGTTCTTTTATGAACAAAAGAGTATATGAATTTGGATTTTTGACTAAGTAAATTAAACTTAATCTAAAATTGAGCCCATTAAATAAATAAACTAAAATTGAGTTAGATATGATTCATCTCGTTTGCTCGTGATGAACCAATCAATAAAACATAATATATTTATATATATTAGTTAAAATCAATTTTTTAACTTTTACAAATAGTTGAATTTAAAAGAAATATTAACAAAATAAATAAAATTTAACACGTAAGAAATATTTGGGAATGGATGCCATGTAGTTATTAAAAAAAAACATTTAAGATATATACATCAAATCAAAACATAAGATATTAAAGTCGTAACATATAAGATAAGGAATTTTAAGTATTTAAAAATAAAAAAGTAAAATATTTTAAAAAAAAGAGATAAAAATGTAACAAAAATTAAAATAAAAAAAAGAAAGGAAATATATTTTGGGTATGTTTGACAAAACTAACTTATAATAATTGTGAACTTTTAGCTTGTAGCTGTTGAGCTAACTGAGAGCTGTGAGTGTGTCGCTGAGAGCTTATAGCTGTTTAGATGATTGTTTAATTAAAAAAAAAAAGTAAAAATAGTCTTTTAGATAAGAAAGGAGACAGATAAAAGACTGTGTTTATGTAAAGCAGCTTTCCAAAAAAGATAAAAGTTTTCAATAAATTATATCTCAATTTTGCCCTTTATTTTTTTTCCTAATTATAATTTTATATCTTGATCGAATTTTTAATTCATTTAACAATTTTCAAGTAGTTTCATAACAAATTTTGCTAAATAGCTCTACCACAGTAAACTATCTCTTAAATACTCTATCCAGTTTTATATAAGATTATTTTTGGAGTTTTTACTTTAATCATATTTATAAAATCTTATTTCAATTTTTAATAACATTTAATTAATTTTTTTTCTATAAATAACATTGTTAATTCAACAGTTTTTAGAGTCTCAATAATAGTTATAGGGGTAGTTTTTAAAATAATATATCAAATTTTCACATTTCCAATATCAATAACAAATTTAACTACATTCCTTGGTCGAAGTGAAAAATCTCAAAAAAGTCTTATATATAAAACCAAAAGAAATATTAAATCTTTAATTTTTCAATATAAAAAAAATACTATTTTTAATATGTGATGTTCAACCATAAGATCTTGGTTAAGAAAATCTTTTAAAAAAACTTTTAGAGTTCGCGAAAAAGTCAACGGTCTTAGCAACAAATACCTTAAGGGTACTTCTAAAGTTACTACTAAAAGTTAAAAATCGATCAAAAATTCCTAATTTTTTTTTTGAAAATTTCAAAAATTGCATTTTCAAATATATTTGATTCCTTATCAAATGCATATTTGTCATCATATAATTATCGTAGAGATAATCTAAATGAGTTTTGTTTTGCCTCTATTAACAAAGTTTTTTTCATGTCCATGATAAGATCGAACACCTGACATTATGATTAAAAAATTCACCTATCTATCAACTATGTTAGCCTTATTGATGATGTTTAATTTGATTTTTATACTTTAAGAGGTAAAGGTTTTTAGTATTGCTCGACTTTCCCCCACTCTCGAATTTTCAGAAATTACAACAATAACCAATCTTAAGAATAAAGAAAGGAGAAGAAACAATATTACTCTATATTTTGTATAAACAAGCGGTATGATAAACAAAAGACCAAATCCAATGTTTTTTTTAAAAAAATAATAAATCAACAAAGCGCAACACAGTTGGTAGATAACTGGGTTCCTTAAGCATGATGTCAGGGGTTCGACCCCTGCCGTGGGCATGGAAAAAGCTTTGTTGGTAGAGGCAAAACCAACTTCGGTGATCTCTACGTCTCGGAGGGGATTAGTCTTCGGCTGTCGGATGGGGATATCCTTGGTGTAAAAAAAATAAAATAATAATAATAAATATTTTTTTTTGAAATACCAAATTAAACATTCTTAAATAATTTAAGTCAATAAATGCCTTTCCTTTACAAATAGCAGTAAATAATAAATAAATAAATAAATAAATAAATAAATAGAGTTTTGGAGGAATCCTCGTCTGAGGAGAAGAGATCCTCAGCCTCATGCCTCACCGATTATTATTATTATTAGAGATAGAGCAAGAGAAGCCAACCCAATCACAATGAGATCTACGTACTTCTTCACAACCCCTTTGTTTTTCTTCATTAATCTCCCAAAGTATGCTTCTTTTCTTTTTCTTTTTACGTTTTTTTGTTTGCTTTATATATTTGGCATTTGATTTTTTTTTCTTCCTTTTTTTTTTTCCCACAAGCATTGAGCACATGTTTCTTATTATTAGGCATGAGCACAGATGAAATTGTTTCTAATGCTAAAAAAAATTGTATTTTTAGCTGACCCTTTTGTTTAAAGGGAAGCAAAAACGATTCAGATTGGATCTTCGTTGCAGACTTGGTAGAATTGTAGTGTTGGTATATGATAAAGTTTGATCATTTATGTTCTGTTGTTTTATTTTTCTGGTTAATGTTTTTTGTTTTTAGATTTTAATCTCTCTAGGATCTGGTTATTTCTATCTTGGGGTATAAGGAATCTGGTTATCTCTAATATCATAATTTTTGAACAAATATTGCATTGCTTTTTGTGTTGAAGTTTTTGTTAATATTGTGGCTTTGGTATTATTGATGCAATGAAGTTACTGTTGTGCTTAATGAAAATTTACTTCCCTTTGATGCATGTATGTTGTTAGGGTGTATTGGACATTGCGTAATTCGTAGTGATCTTTTGTGGGATTTGAACATTGTTGGTTCAATTTGAATAGCATCAATAGCTATTTTTCAGTTTCTATTGCAAGGATTTTCTTTTGGTTATTCTGTCTCGCATTTTATCTGCATTGTTAGTGTTATTCTTATAAGGTAAGTGATCCAAATGCAGATCCTTATAGTTTCCCTATTTTATTGCTTCAATACCTTGTTAACTTGAACTTGGGACTATAGTCGATTGGCAATGTTCTGTGTTGTATTCATGTTATGACGTTCGAGTAAAGCTATCATGCCTCTCCGCGTGCGGGGGTAAGGCTGTGTACGCATACATCTACCCTCCAGTCGTGCACTGGGCTGCCCTTTTTATGAACATGATATACGAGTACTGTATGCTTGAATTGTTTCTATCCCTATAAATAGGTTGTATGATTGATTGTATTTTGGCATGTTGCCTCATGTTTTACAGGAATTTGTGAACTCTGCAGCTTTGAATAATACCGCATAAACAAATAATCAGGCTGTAGAGGAGAATGGCAGAAACAGTATCTAGCTTCTGGGGTCCAGTCACATCAACTACAGAGTGTTGTGAACAAAATTATGCATATTCTTCGTATATTGCAGAATTTTATAACACAATATCCAACATTCCAACCATTTTTTTGGCTCTCATTGGTCTTATAAATGCTTTTAGACAACGGTTCGAGAAAAGATTTAGTGTTCTTCATTTATCAAATATGGCACTTGCCATTGGAAGCATGTTGTACCATGCCACGCTGCAGAGTGTGTAAGTATTAATCCCTTATTTTTTGCTGTTATCTATATAAAAAAATATGGCTTGTAATTTTCATATTATTTTTTTTATTCACTTTGCAATTTGCATTATACAGAATGAGTTTTGCATTTTAAAGAAATGTTTGAATAATTTAAGAATTCAGATTTTAGATGTTCCCACAGGCACATGTTGGTTTAGTTGTTTTTCATATTTATCAACAATTAGCATCGCTTTCTCTAACCTCCAAGATCACATTTATATTTATTCCATCTCACTAAAGACATTATTCTATCAACCAATTAAGTTATATTATGAATTTATGATATGCGAGCCACCTGTGCATTTGATTATAGTGCTAATGTTTATGTCATTGTATACCTTTTCCCCCCGTATTCTTGTCCTTCCATGTGTTGGACGACATTTTTTAACCTTTCTTTTGACACGTGGTGAAAGGGCATTTTTTCAATGGTGTTAGAAAGAGATAACTCAATATTGTGGCTATAAAATAACTGTATTGTTGAACCATTTTGGTACCAAGCATGCATAATTAGTTTAGTTTGGATGTAAAAAGGTGTGAAGTTTATAACAGGATTCTATCGGGGTTGGAACTTGGAAGATACTATACATGCTTCCAGGATTTATGAAGTCCGCATTTAGTTTGTGGTTTAAATGAGTGCGATGTGGAGATTCATATTGTTTAATTGAGTGGGCACCTACTGATATAGGGCCCAAAGAATGGTTACTTATGCTTATAAATGCATGACTGCTCCTGTAGAATTAATCTTCTTCAGTGACTTTTTCTTCTTCTGTTAAAGTTGCTTTTTCTGTGTCGGTATAGGAATGTATAGTTTATCGTTAAGTTTGTCAAAGTAAAATAAAATAAAAAAACATTAAGTTTGTCCAACAATATCTATTTGTTTTGGATATCTATTTATTCTTTCAGATTTTGAACTTTAATATAGGCAACAGCAGAGCGACGAGACTCCTATGGTATGGGAGATGCTGCTATACATGTACATCCTCTACTCGCCGGATTGGCATTACCGCAGTACAATGCCCATCTTCCTATTTTTGTATGGAGCTGTTTTTGCCGTCGCCCATTCAGTGTTCCATTTGGGTATTGGCTTCAAAGTGCATTATATCATTCTCTGTCTCCTCTGCACTCCAAGAATGTACAAGTATTACATTTATACCGAAGATGTGTTTGCCAAGCGGCTCGCAAAGCTATATGCAGTTACTCTTGTACTAGGAAGTTTGTTTTGGTTAGGCGATCGTCTTTTTTGCAAAGAAATATCCGGTTGGCCAATTAATCCACAGGGCCATGCTTTCTGGCATGTCTTCATGGGTTTCAAATCTTACTTTGCAAACACGTTCTTGATGTTTTGCCGTGCTCAACAGCGTGGATGGTCTCCAAAAGTTGTTCTTTTACTGGGTGTTTTGCCCTATGTGAAGATTGATAAACCAAAAAGCCAGTAAAGAGAAAATATAATAGAAGATGGAAGTTTCTGTCATGATTCATTTTGGAATAGAGTTGTTAGTAACCATGTTCTATTCTCAGTTTTTTGTTTGTTCTGGTTTAGATTGGCAAAAATGATGATTGATTATATACATATTTTGTTGCAGACATAGGACATGTACCATATTTATGCCGTTATATGGATGCTTTCTTGAGCTTGGATATGCACCAAATTTTTGCAGTACTGATTGTTGTTGGATTCTCAGTTGAAATCACCTGACATATTACTTGTAACATTTTGTGTAACCCTTTCTAGTGTAGTTTGAGTATATTAATATTTTTTTTATTTGTCGAGTTCTTTCAAATGTCGTACTCGGATTGCTGTTTGCCTTAGCCATAGGAAATTTTCCTTCAGAAAGTAAGCACTGGCACTTTTGGTACTCAATGACTTTTAGGAATCCGTACTTTTTTTTTTCCTAGATCTAAACTTTGTTATGACACTTTTTGAAAGTTAGTTAGGAAAAATGGGAATTACATGTTCGTTTAGACAGAGTAATAGCTTTTCTTGTTATATATATATATATATTTGAAAGATCTTGCTACCGATTGTCATAAGAGGTAAAGTTCATACTCTTATTTGGAATATGAAAAAAAATAAGCTTGATTATGTCATAAGTCTCTGAAGTTTGGTGTACTTTTGCCAGATACTCTTATAAAAATATAAAAATATTAAGTTTTTTAGCTTTTAAATTTATTTATTTTTCTTAAAAAAGATCTTCACCCACGGGGCACCAGGTGCTTAACCTCATGCGTCTATTCCCCAATGTTACATGTCAGTAAAATTGGCTAGAATTGATAGTAGGGGTATATAACAACCCAGAAGTATATAACAAACCCAGAAGTAACTTCGGGAAGTCAGACATTGAAAAAAAAGTATAAGGGTATCTGACAAAAGTAACCCAAACTTCAAAAGTAACCCAAGCTTCAGAGACTTTGACATAATTAAGCCAAAAGATTATCATAAATTTACATTCTTTTGTACTTCGAAAATATACAAAACTTAATTTTTTAACAACTTATTATATTTGATTCTTTAATAAAGATAACTTATTAGCATGTCATTTTCATGTTTATATTTGAAAATTTGTAATTGCCACATACTGACAAAAGTCTGCGCCCGAGAAGAAGGAACACAACAAGCATGCAAAGTCATACTCCATCGAGTACCACAAAATGAGAAAACCAAATTGTATCATATAAACGCAATATCTGCCTCCCTATTCACTCCGCAACATTTGCAACATGTGATAGTAGAAACAAATTTATTGCTAATAGCAATTGAATAGTAGTTAATAAAACCTGATTCATAGGTAACTGAAAAATGTAAAACACAACCCGGATTGAATACAGAACAAGGGTACATTTTCTGCCATTGGCCAAATGAATACTCCTAAGATCATGAGTAAGCGATGACTCTTCGAGCAAAGTCATCAGCAAATACTATTTGAGACTAAGTGTGAGAAATTGAGACAGAAATAATAGCGTTCAAGATACACACTATACACATCTTGACAGCTTCCTGAATCTTTGATCCAGTTTACTCAAAAGATAAAACACACATGTACAAAGTATCTTTTCCACTTCCGTTTGTAAAAGAAGAAGGCATACAATAGAAAGTGAGAGGACAATACATCTTGGTATGGATCTATGACCGCCCTTGAATCCCCTGTTGCAACATTTCCCCAAGCCTCATATATAGAGCTTGTTGTTCATCGAATGACAGGTTCATCAATATCTGAAAAGACCAATAACAACATGAATAAAACATTTTAAAATAATAATTAAAAGAGATACAAAGTAAAATGGCCAATAAAATAAATACCTGGTCCAAAATCATTTCAATTGAGTAACTTTGTGGGACAATAAATGACTGGTGATAGATATACGCGAATACGGCCATTACCATCTACACCAGGAAAAATAGTCAAATCTTGCTTGAAAATTATAATAGGATATTAGAATGGTTTTAGACTTTTAGCTTCCAATTCTAGCATTAACAAACAAATTGTATAAGCATAAGAAAAATGGTTTTATTTTTTAATTTACAGGATCAAAATCATACCTTTAATCGCAGATTTCAGGAATTGGAGGTAAAAGAGATATTGAAAAGGATGGATAATAGTAAGGCAGTTGGACCGGTAGTATACTCGCTGAGGTATGGAAGATTCTAAGAGTGGGGCATTAGTTGGCTCAAGAAGTGGTTTAATGAGATTATGATGTCCAAGAAGAAGCCGAACAAGAGGAGGAGCATTTTAATCCCTATTTATAAGAATAAATGAGATATACAAAATTGTGGAAATTATAAAGGGATCAAGCTCAAGAGCCATATTATGAAGCTTTGGGAGAGGGTGATTGAGTGGAGATAGAGACAAGAGATGTGTATTAACCAATTTAGTTTTAGCCAGGGAGCTCATCCATGGATGCAATATACTAGCTCTGACAGTTGATGAAACGACACTGAAGGAACCAAAAGGACTTGCACATGGTTTTCATTAACTAAAAGATGTATGATAGGATTCCTAGGGAAGTATCGTGGAAGGGCTGAAAAAAGAAAGGAGTTCGTATTGGTTACATCAGCGCAATCAAAGATATGTATGAGTGGGTCAAGACTAGTGTGAAAATACAAGGTGGGGTCTTAGAAGAATTTCCTATTGCTATAGGATTAAACCAAAGGTCAACTTTTAGCCCCTACCTTTTTACTTTGGTTTTGGATATGCTTACTAAGCATATAAGCATATCCAAGAGCAGGTGCTTTGTTGCATGCTATTCGTGATGATATTGTTCCTGTCGGGAACTCGAGAGGAAATAAATGGGAAGTTAGAAATGTGGAGACAAGCTATGAAAACATATGGTTTCCACATGAGTCGAAGTAAGACAGAGTATATAGAGTGTAAATTTAGCAAGAGGCGTATAAATCCTACTCCATAGGTGCAAATTGGAGATCATGTCATACCACAACTCACAAGATTTAAGTATCTTGAATCAATCATACAATAGATGGGAAAATAGCGGGAGATGTAAACCATAAAATTCAAGTAGGATGGAAGAAATAGAGGAATGCTTTAGGTGTTATACATGATAGAAAGGTGTCACTCAAACTTAAGGGAAAGTTTTACCACACAGCTATAAGACTTTCGATGTTGTATGGGACTGAATGTTTGGTGGCAAAATGCCAACAAAGGAATATACTTCATGTAACAGAGATGATGATGTTGCGCAGGATGAGTGAACACACTAGACGAGATAAGATTAGGAATGAGTGCATTAGAGAGAAAGTTGGGGTAGCTCCTATTGTAAAAAAGATGGTAGATGCCTCGATAAGAGTAAATCAAATCAAGGTTATTCCAATTGCTATATGTAGAGGAAGACCGAGAAAAACCATAAGCGAAACAATTAAGGATCCATAGATTAATGCCTTATCAATGGATAAGATTTATGACAAAGCATTATGGCGTCTTCATGTAGCCGACCCCACATAGTGAATAAATTATTGATTGGTCTTGGACCACCACATCATTTGTGGTCCAAGCCAATAGCAATTTGAAAAGTAGCAAAATTTATTTAAAAAAGAAGAAAAATAAAATAAAAGAGTGGTTGTTTTTATTATGTGTCAATTCCTTATTGATTTGGACCATGGGTGGATGTAGTGGTCCAAGACCAACCAATAAATTCTTTAGTGGTGGGAATAAGGTTTAGTTTGCAGTTGTCAATCTTTACTGATATGTCATTTTTTATGTCAACTTTTGTTCCTTTCTCTATCTTTTACTTTCTTTGGGGTAGAGGGGAAGACATGGAATAGAAACCATGATTTTAAATCTAGTTCATTAATTATGATGATATATAGAGTTCAGAAGTATCGAATATTACCAATTTATGATAAACATTTATACTGAAACAGCAAGAATGTACCTGGCAGTCCATTCTGTCAGTAATTCCACCATGCCCTGGTATACTATCACCAAAATCCTGCACATATGGGGAACAGGCAGCAAATCTGTTTATACCTCTGACCTAAATGGACGATAGTTAAAACAGAAGCACAGAGAGCAAACCTTTATTTTAAAAGCACGTTTGAAACCACTAGCAAAGAAGCCGCCAAAAGGTGCAATAATTGAAGCAAACAAGCCAAGACATAAAACATGCCATTGAACTGGTAGGATTGATATCTCTTTCCAGGGAAACTGCATAGGACAAGATACAATGTAATTGGTTATGATTTTAAGATACTCCAGGAATCTGGATTGGCATCTCATGACAATATGGTCCTATTTTATAAGCTGAGCTGGAGTGTAGCCGTCAAATTCTAACCTTTAGTATTTAGTAGAAACCTTAGCTTTCCAATCCTAAGTCCAGCATGATATACTTTCTTTTAAGGCAATTATATCTCATAAGAGCCATAGTTACAATGAAGGGCTCAAGTTTAACCTTCTATACATTGATGAGAAAATTGACCAGTCATTGATTTAAGCCGTTGACTGAACTGTGCCGTTTTTTAGCTCCTCTGTGCCATTTTTGAGTTTGATTCCATTAGAATCCGATTGTAAGGTATGAGACTTGAGTCCAATGTCAAAAGTATGGGATCCCGGTGTGGGATTTATATGGCTTTGGGCTCTCCAACCACAAAGGCTAGCTTTTTTGTGGTGTGATTCTCACAAGGATCGCATCAATTGGTATTAAAGCTTTACACCATGTCTCTTAGCAGCAAACAAGCGGCATAGTCAAGGGCTAGTGCACAGCCGGGATACATGGGTGCCGGGGCTGTAAAGCTCAGTGGAATTGGGATCCAATTGCAAGGTATGAGATTTGAGTTTGACATTGTAAGTATGGGATTTCGGTGTGGGATTCTATGACCTTGAGCTCTCCAATTACGGCAATTAATCCCAAAGTTTGTATCACATACAGTTTCATCTTTCACATGTTTTTCAGATTTTTTTGGAGCCTCCTAAGCAAAATTTGAGGTCGCTTTTGTTACTTGAGGCTTCTCAAAACTGGTGAATTTGGGGAAGTTATTACTTATTTATTTTGGAATAGTGCACCCCAATTGATGGGTGCACTGTAGGGTTGGTTTTTCCCGCACGTGTATATACTCACACACAAGCGTAATAAAGCAGCATTGTTGTGGCCTTGAGGGTTCAAGGATTATAAATTCAGCTGAATGTCAAATACTTACCCACTGAGGAACCCATCCTGTTAAGGAGTAGGAATCTGGCTTAAATAGCGGACCAGGATCACAGTAAAGCCAACCAGTTGACAAATCCTGCATGTTATTGAAACGAATACATGAACAAAAGTTACTTGGTTGTTGAACAATGGCTTATAATATATGACTTGGTTATGATACATTAAAGAGCTACCTTCCGTGGACACGTTAGCCATTGAGATCGACCCATGACGCTAGCAAGCTACAAGAGTTGTACAATAATATTAACATCCAATTCAGCATAGCTTGATTGACATATAAAGACTTCAGCAAGCACTTAATTGGCAGAAAAAATTACACCATGACTGATATTAAGCTTTCCCACATTTTATTCAGGCTGCAGCAGTCATTTAATAATGCTACTAATCCTACTATAACACATGAAAATAATATAAAACAATGCAAATTGATTCTGCTTCAGTGAAAAGTGACACCCCCCCCCCCCCCCCCAAAAAAAAAAAAAAAAAAAGCAACAAAAACTCTTCCACTATTGCATCTTAATTTTTAAATTGAAATTGTACTCACCAGAAATGCAGAGATAATGGTTGTAACGGATGCCCCAATAAAGCCCTCCCAAGTTTTCTTTGGAGATAACTTGATCAAAGGGGTTCTTCCAAAGAAGAAACCAAAGAAATAAGCAGCAATGTCATTAATTACAATTAGTGATGCTGGAAGTAGAAACCTGCACAGTATGTTCAGGTGTTAAGAAAAATACAAAGCAGTAACATTAATTCAATTGTCATTTGTCAATACAAAGTGTTGTCTTGAAACCATAAGAGTGATGGTGACTGTTACATGTTTTATTAGTATCAAAGCAATGGCAACATATAAATGCATGAACAAAGCGATCCAATCAAAGATGCATGCATACGTATAAAAATCATTAAACCCGAGCAGTTCAAGATGGTACCACTCTCATCAGAGATCAGTGTAAACAACACAAGTTCTATTGACAGAAAATAAAAAATGTGCTACCCTCAACAATCAACCCTTGAAAGTAAATGGGAAAAATAAAAGAGGTGTGAATGGATGTTAGGGAGATTAAAATAGAGAAATTCTGTGCAAAAAACCAAGCAACTACAACAAATCATTTTCCCACTAGGTGGGGGTTAACTACATAGATCAAACAAATCTGTTACTCTTGGCTCAATCCCCTACCATTTGTCCACCTTCCCCATCATAGGATCTCAGTTTCAACGTTTGGGCAAAGACCTGATAACATCCTGTTGGACTCGACCAACAAGCCAACTGAATTATACATGACATGCTTAAGTCATTGAACAAAATAAATAATTCCCAAACCTTTCTATGAGGTACTTATTGTAGCCCCAAAGACCAGTCAAATAACATTAGAAAAGTCCAGCATAAAATAAGTGGACAAGGAACAGTGCCACGAAGTATGATATCATGCAAAAGAGGATCATCAAAAGATAATCAATAAATTTTTTTAGCACAAATATAAGAATAATCATTACTTCCTTTTATAGGTCATATTACCAGAAAATCCCTTCAAAAATGCTTGCTACAGCAAAGGAGGACTGCCCAAATACAACAATCAGAATCATATGTGTCCAAGCATACTGACCAAATTGGTACTTGTACATCTTCTTCTTTAATGTGAGAATGAACCACATAAATCCTGAGGCCAATCAATAAAGGGGAAGACAACCAAAGTATTAGTATCCTCACAAAAGTGAAAAACAGCCAGTATATTCACAATCCTAAAAAATTAAGTCGAAATTTGTCATGCATCTAGTAGCGACATTGCACAAGCACAGGCAAATCAATATAAAAGGATAAAATTGATACGCAAAATCACCTGCAATGTACAGGGAGTAGCAGATAACCATATGATACTTTATAAGACTGCTCACTAGCCGATATAGAACCATGTCTGAAGTAACTGTGTTAACCAGGCGTGGACTGAGAGTGCGTCCATAAACAAATAACATTGCAGTGAAGAAAAAATGCCTGAAATGGTAAAAGCCAATGAGAAATAAAATATACAACAAATTATCAAATAACTAAAAGCCACAAAGTTTCGGGCCACTTGAATAATAGCTTGTCTTCAAAAGAACAAATACACAGCTGAGAGCAAGGAATTTGAGATATACCAATTTAATAACCTAAATCCTGGCAGCTGCCTATCCTCATGAGCTCTCCTGAGTAGATTGAAAAGCTCTTTTGCCATGTAGATTTGGATAACAACAACCATTGCTGTAATGTAGAGGTGACCCATATAAATGATCAACACAAAGCCCCCGATCATCCAAATGGATGAATATGCACGAATTATCATGGACTTGTATTTGCTTTTGTCATTAACAAGTAACTGGGTTCCATTTGCTTTGCTATCTTCCGGAATAACCTGAGATAAAGACGTTATTAAATAAATCGCCTTAAAATGGTTAATACTATGTAGAAACTTTTTCAGAAAGATACTGCCGGGGTCCAGTTCTGACATCAGTGAACCTATTACATCAAATTCATCAGTGGACACAACATCAACAAGGAACCTAATGCTAATAAAAATGACACTAACTTTAGGATTTATTCCGAAAAAAGAATTTGACGTTACTTCCAATTTCCATGAACAAATATATTTGGCAATTTCTCATGTTCAAATTTTAGGATCATCCATAGTGGTAGATCAATTTCAACATGAAATGCACCAAGACAAAATATTTTTTGATAGACATGTATGAAAGATGGTTTACAATGAGAACTACAAATTTTAAACAATTAACCTCATTTGAACGTTTTCGGTGCCTAATCCGTCCACTGGAAACCGGTGGGGCACTGGTACTGGTATCGCTCTGCATAGCTCTTCAATCAGATTTCACCTAATTGGAAGACAATGTAAAAAGCGCATCGGTAGTCTGAAGGTAAACACCTGCAAAATAAATGGCATAAACATACTTCTCTGTATATATGAAGCAAAATACAACAGGCTAATCACAAAATTAAAACTGTAAACCTTTCTGGCAGAGGCCAGTTAAATTAGTTTCCATCACATGGCAAACACTCGAAAGATAAAAAATCAAGTTATATGTTATATATTATATATATGAGGTAACTGAATTCACTTGAATGTTGAACAGGGAAGGTTAAGTAAGTGAATTTTGCAAAATTAGTATTCTTTTTTTCATTCAATACAATAGAGAACCAGATCCTTCATTATAACTATAGCATCCATAGTCATTTACACTGTATACTCATTCCAGCGAGTCATTCTATCATGATATAATCAAATTAATTATCATCTTCCTTCAGCTACTACACTAGGACACCTACATGATCTTCACACACAGCCAAGGATCTCAATTATTTTCCACCATTCAACCATTTTTTTTTTTTTTATAGGCAAAGTTTTTGACGAGATCAGGGGAGGGGAAATCAGACCACCAAATAACGTCCCTAGGGATTGAAGCTGGGACCTCCAACTCGGGACCATTCAGCCATTACTAACCCTATCTCTGTGCCCAATATCCAGACAACTATTTTATTTGTTATGAGGGACTAATATTAAGTTTCATTTAGTCCAATTTTCTAAACATGATCAGTCATATCCACCACACATCTGATATCCTACTTCCTGAATTATAAAACATAGCCTAACACACAGTAAGTGGCATGTGTGAATAACATGTTTTTGTGTGTGTGTGCATCCAAGTAGTCAATCCCTTATAGCAGAACGGAGTGGCTGGCCCCAAAAACGCTATAGCAGGTAGCAGGATGGCCGCTAATGGGACGTTTAGGGAAACAGTATAAATCATGTGTATATACGCATATAAATGCTCAAAACTAAAATTAAAATAAAAATTAAAGACATGTTCACAATTAATAATCAAAATACATTGTCACTAACATTCAAATTCGATATACCTCACATAGGTCTAAGCCTCCAAGGCTTAAGAGTAAGTAGAGAGTAACTAAAAGAAGGATGGAAAAAAAAAAACACAAAGAGGAGATGGAAGAAGTGGAAAAAGAAGAAGAGAAGGATAGGTGACGAGTAGAGAAAACAGTAGATTAATATTAGAATAAATGTTGCCTAGGTAATTAGGCAAAACGCACCGCATAGAATATGTGAATCCTAATTTTTTTTCCCCTCTAAAAGTGATGCTACGTATGACAAAACACACCACATCAGAATTTTAGCACACACCAGAATTTTAAAATGAAAGTACGTCGCACACCAACTAGGATAACTTGAAGAGTATGCTATTGTGTTAACAAGCGTTTTTTACAATGGGTAAGAAAAATAGAATATGAAACGCACCAGCTGGCATGTGTTTCTTGAAAGGGTATCATCATTTAAAACGCACCACACAGAATAGGGCATCTTTGTTCTGGGTCGAACAACCTGGTTATAGAACACCCGAACCCAACCAACGTGGGGTTGGTCAAGTGGTAGCTCACTTGGTCCCTTAACCAACTGGTCTCGAGTTCAAGCCTTAGGTATGGAGCAACCCACGCTAGGAGACCCCTACCGCTTAGTGCGAAATCAGTTGGGTTGGACCGGATGAGTCGGATTCTGGGTAAACCAGTTCCAGGTATCGGTTGGTGTACAACAAAAAAAAAAGAACACCCGAACCCGATAACTTATTGTCTTTATCGACTATTTATATATACAATTATACATATATGCTTGAGTGTGTGTGTGTTATTTCAAACGGTTTTGTTAATCATTGCCGAATCCAAAAAAGCAAAGTCTTTAAGTTTTTCAAAAAAGACTTCGCTTTGTTGGGTTCCATAACCGAATAAAATCTCTCTAAATCTTTTTTTTCTTAAAAAACGGGTAAAATTTCAATAAGGAATACATGTAGAGGCTCATGCTTATCATCTTTTACTAGAATTGGTGAATAGCGTATCTTAAATTCATTAACGCAACATCGTCGTGACTTAAATACAAATGTAGAGGCACACAATTGAATTGAAATGAGAAGTAGTAGTAATTAGTACTAGCTATTATTAGTATTACTCAATCACTCACACCCTCGTGGATTGCACATAAATGCATCAGCGGCATGTTGCAAATTTAAAACCAGAACTTCCTAATTTAGATGAATGCCAAATTTTCAGAGTCCACATGCTTCAACTTCAATAAACTCCTACGCTATGCATCAAATCAAACTTCTCAGACCTTCACACAATCGAAAATTACACAAAACCAAAGCACTTGTATTTTCCACGAATCTCAATCCCAACTACAGTTAAATTTTTCTCTTATTTAAAAATAATAATAAACATTTAAAAAATTAAAAAAAAAATAAAAGAGGCCTAGAAACTTTTAGAGTGACGAATCTCGAAGATGAAAAGACATTGGGAAAAGAAAAACCAGATTCAAAATCAGAAACAGTTACTTCTACTTAAATCCACATCACAGCATAGAATAGAACAAATAAATAAAAAATAAATAGTGGAAATCAAAGAAGAAAAAAAGTGCAAAAATGAAATCGAAACTAATAATAAGTGAGTGTGGTACGAAACCTGGTTCGGTTGTGCTGATACTGAGCGGAGAAAACAGTGTATGAGAGAGAGAGAGAGAGTGCGAACAGCGAAATGAGGAAGAAGAAGAAGAAGAAGAAGAAGAAGAAGAAGGAGAAGGCGAATGCGAATGCGAAGAAGAAGAATAAGAGAGAAGAGAATAAAGGAAGCGAAAACGGTGAAGCTTTTTTATTTATTTATTTTTTTTTTTTTGTCCCTTTTTCTCTTTCTGGTTACTATAAAACTGGGATTCTTTGTTGCCAATGGTGGCACTAAGCAAAACTACTCACACAAGAAAAGAAGAGTCTCATTATTGAGTTTGTGTTGTGACTCACTCTTACCACACTCTAGTTTTTTTTTTTTTTTTTTTTTTTGTTTTTTGTTATTTTATTTATGAATTTTCTTAATTTAGAATATTTATAACAGAGGATAAGAGGATGAACACGTATCTCTATTTCAAATTCAATCTAAATCTTCCTAATCACATAAATAGATGATGAGATAAATATCATCCCATGATTACGCATGTCAACCGGTCTGATTTAAGATTGATTTCATCAATATCTATCTCGTATTTATTAAAAGTGAGATGAATTCGAGCGCGAGTTTAAGTATATAGGATATGAAAAAAGTGAAACTCAAATTCGTCTAAAAATTGCAAATAATTCATCCAATTATTATTTATTATTATATTTTATTGTATTAAACAAAAATTATATACAAAATACATTATAATTCAAATATTATATGATAATAAACGTCAAATTTTTAAAATGTGTAAAAACTTAAGAATTTTAAATCATGGTTGTAGTCAAATATATTAGTTTGATTTTACCATTTAACTATTATTATAATGAAAATTATTTAATTTTTATATCAAGACGGATTTGGGAATGAGGGCGGTGCGGGTACTTACAATCCTAAACTCGCCCCACCCCCATCCTTTTAAAAGCGGTTTCGGTTTCGGGTTTCTCCAAACCTAATGAGAACGAATTTTCCCCACAAAAATTATGTCGGTATCAAGCGGATGCCCGCGGTGTGGGTTTTATTGTCATCCCTACTTATGATTCATGTCATATATATATATATATATAAAATATAAGAAAAATAAGACATATTTATCTTAGTTTCAAATATAAGAAAAAATTAACCAACTTTCTATTCCCATTACAATTATTCCTAAAATATTTTTAGAAAATAGTGATTTTATTTAATTTTTGTTTCATTCCCAATACAACTTTCCTAAAGTAACTATATTTTTTGTGAATTTGAGAAAATTAAATAATTTAACTAACTTTCTTCATAAATGTAATTTCAATTACCTTTTTTTATAATAGATATGGAAGAAAATATGTGATTAGCAGGATTTTAAGCCAATTTTATTAAGAAGATATATCATTTATCTAAGAGAATATAAAATATGCTTTTTCAACCTAAATATTTAGTACTCATGAAATAATAGACTTAACTTTTCTATATATTTTTTATGTTTGCTCTACTTTTTATTATTAAGCAATTTTTTTGGTATTATATTTTTAGTGATTTTTTTAAACATTCTCTTTGAGACAATTTTATTCAAGTCGAAAAATTTAAAATATAGTTGAAAAATGATTTAGAGACCTACTCATTAACCTACACATAGGATTGTCACAATCATTTAAATGTTACAATTTTATGTATAGGTTAATGAGTAGGTCTCCCAATCATTACTCAATATAGTATCGTAGCTCTTCCAACAAAATATTAAGACCCACTCAAGGAGAGAAGGGTGAATAGATGGATTTATTATATTGTTTGAATAATTTATGTTTTTAGAAGAAGGAAAATTTCTGGTTTAGTATTGCTTGCGGCATAAAGAATTAAAGAGAATCTTTTCTAGTGGATCGAAATTAAAATCAAGGGTTCTTGTTACCCCCGTTCTCTATCACAAAAAGATGAGTAGGGCCATGAAATTTCTTGACTAATCAAATTATGCCAAATTAGGTAGCTTTATATTCAAGGTCGTTTATTAAGTTGCTTTTATAATTTTTTTTAAAAGAAAAATATTAATTTTAAAGTAATTTGTTTGTTCATGCGATGGATTATTTTTTAGCCACATGTATTCTTCGTATGGAATATTTTGAATTAAAAACATGCAGGATATGGTGATATTAATATAAGATTACAATTATAGCTTTTTTTTAAAAAAAAAGTTAAAAGCACTTTTCTTAATTTTAGTATGTTGCCAAACATCTTTCAGATTTTGAAAAAACCTTACTTACTCCAAAACTTAACTAAAATACAATGTTTGGCTCATCCAATATGCTCTAAACTAGAAATAAAACAATAATTTAAATTATCTATTATTCCTTGCGTATGCACTATGCACCCCAAAGAAAGTAATGCAATATCCAAGAAACCACGAGAATTTGCAGCTGCATTATTTTAGATACCCGTGAGTGAAAATTGTTAGGATATTTATTTAAAAATATCTTATTTTATTTGAGGGAATATTGTGCTTGGCAAAATTATTCTTTTGATCATTAAATTTATTGTTTATCTTACTTTAATTCATATAGAATTTTTTTCCCTCAAATAACCTGTCCAACAAGTGGTCACATTCATTTCCATTTCTGATGTTCAGTTCTATCGTCAATTTTGTTAAAATTGTTAGAATATTTCGTTAAATTAAAAGAATAATTTTTATCAATTGTGTGTAAATATTAAATAACAACTTTGTTCTTTGGACGGATTACCCAGCTGAGAGATGCCCTCCTTGAAGCAACAAGCACTAATACCTATTAATTTTCAAATAAATCCTGCAGAGAGTGACAATACAAAAGACAGTAGTAAATCTAACTCAACACCCTAGCTAAACCGGCAGAAACCTTAATAATAGTAAATTTTGTAATAACTTTTTTGTTCGCTTAATGTAACTTGTGAGTGGAAGATTATTCGATTATTCGAATCTGGAAAAGCATCATCACTTCATTTCTAAACCCCAACGATAGAGATATCTTATATAGTACTATATATGTTGCAATGAAGAATCTAGAATCTCGTTCTTTATGTTAATTAAGATGCTATGCTCCCCACTAATATGCTATGCTTCACTACTCCAATTTTGGTCACATGTATATATATGAGTATAGTTCTGTAATATCCTATCATATTTCTGCAGGTTTAATAATGCTGATAAGAATGAGATACCTCAATAAAATATGAGAAATTTGCAGACTTTCTCTTTTATATGTTGGAAATCACAGACAATCTGCTCTAAAGTGAAGATTCAACAAAAAACTTCAAATATCGTTAGTGATTGTTGACAAGCTTTTTTCAATTATATCATAGTATATCATAAAGTGTAAGAGTTGACAAAGCCACCATGTGCGGTAGTGGCTGATTCATGTGGCTCACATTATCGTTGGACTAAAACTACTACATAATACTGAAAGTTGTTTAGTTATGCAAACGTTGCCAAAGAATTTCAATGGCTTATTTAAGTTTTTCGTTCCTAAAGCTGACCGTGTTTTGGTTTTATTTCCTAATTTTTATTTGACTGGTCTTAGTCTTTGAAAGTTCAAAAACAATTTGGTTTTGGTCTCTACCGTTAAATTTTGCCGTTAATGCTAATATGGCAAACGAAATTTAATAAAAAATAATTAAATTTATAAAAATAAAATATAAAAAAAAACTAGAACCCGTGAAACCCCACGCCCACCCACCCTTCCCTCTTCCTCTTCCTCTCTCTTTCGCAAATCCGCCCGCCCTTCTTTAATAAGAAAAAGGGAAATCACACTCTAGTTATAAACAACAGGTCAAAAGTTAAAATAACCGTTAGTAGCAAGTACTAGTATTTTCTTAGTACCCATATGTAACAGGGTGCTGAACAAATGAACAATTTTATGGATTAAGGCATTATTCATGTTACCATTATCTGATAATACTGTTTATCCATGGTTCAAGCGTGACATAAGGACAAGAGGAACAACAGTTACTTTGATTAGTTAGTTGAAGATAGTTTAAACTTTTCAAAGCATTTTGACTTTATTCATCTTTTATTTTGTTCAAGTAATTAAGCTTAATTCTATAGCTTATTCATTTACTAGGCAAGTTTTTGTGGAAAGCAATAGAACGTGGATAGGTAACTTTTCAGTTTTTCTATCTCACTTTTTTGAACTTTAACCTTAAATGGCTAAAAACAAAAGTTCAATCAAAGACTATATCGAATAAGTTAAAAGTTCAACCATACCATTTGCTCAAGTAGCCTTCTAATTCACTTTTGAAGAGGTAATCGTGATTTGGAATTCGTACAATACCTTTGACAATCTTGATATTTCTAAAATCACACTTGCTATAAGTGAAAAATTGTAACTTTTGCATTTAGTTGAAAATTTAACATTGAATTTTCCTACTAAACTTAATTTTAAAATAAAACATACAAACATAAATCACTTCACTCCAAACTTAATTATAATCGAAATCAATTTGACATAATCAACACATTTAAAATCTCGTTTTCCAAACATTCAACTAAACATACACTTAGCAAGTTGTGTTCCCAACTATGAAGCCTAAATACTTAATAAACATAATGCGGATACGAGACTTTTTTGAAATTTAAAACATGAAACAACATAAGATACATTAACACTTATATATTATATAAAGAAAAAGTGAAAAGGGACATTGTAGAAAAAGACAGTTACTAAAAAAATACTCTATTCGATCCTGTATATAGGGTATACTTAACCGTATTCCTCGATCAAGGAAAGTGATTAGTTTTTTGAATTTTATGAGAATATATTACAACATTACAATTTTACCCCCTTCACTTTACTTGGAAAGTTCACATTCATTAATGGATAAAAAAAACATAGTTAGTCAAAACATTTAGTAAGGACAAAAAAGAGAAAAAACAATTAATGATGCATAGGAAATATAAAGTGCCATATTTATAAGACCAAATATTTTTTCTAGAATGTGTCTTATATATAGTACTAGAGGGTGTACTTGTGATCATAGTAAAACGAAAACAAACATAGTATGTTGCCATATTATATGCAACGGAAGTCATATTCATATTTTCGTAAGGGTTTTCACTTTCGGAAAAGAAAAATGAAAAAATCGTGAAAGTAGGAGAGTGTTTTGAGTTAGGTATTGAATTTAGGGGTTACTACTATTAAGTTTTAAAAGAAGATATAAAAAATAGGTTGTCTTGTTAACAAAAATTGGAAAACTATTTTAAAAGTATAAAATTAATAATTATTGAAAAAATTCAAAACAAAATCAAAATAAGTATTTTATTCATGTCAGAGAATATTAGAAAAATATATTGAACATATTTTTACGAAAATAATTAAAAAGAATTAAAAAATTCAAGAAACATAGTGCCTATATCGTTGTCAGATATAAGAACGTCATCTATCATTAATATCCAAGATCAACACCTACTATTTTGGATGAAGAATGATTGTCCTTCGATTTATTTTTCTTAAAGAATTATCGATTCCTTGCTCAAAGGAATAGGTGTTGGACTTAGGTATCTATAATAGATGTTCAAATAACATGTGTGTGTATATATATATTCTATTCTTTTTTTTTAAAATTTTGGAATATCCAAACTTAGTAACTTCCAAATAAAAAACCATACACGTTTTTCTTTTTTGCGGGGAAGCTATCCAGAAAGCGGGGAAGTTACTTCTTTTTTGCACACACAAAAAGCGTAACCCTTCATTCACAGCCACTCCATCCAATCCACTCTCTACACTCACACTTAACATCACACACCACCTTGTGTTTGAGTTTGGAAATAGTATTACGCAAAATGGGTGGTGGTCTTGGGTTCCAAATCAAAGGGATGATTGTTGCTGTTGCAGTGGTTCTCATTTGTGGGCAGTGGGTGGAAGCTCAAGTGCACCATGTGGTCGGAGCGGATCGTGGGTGGGACCCAACTTCAGACCTCGTTTATTGGTCTGAAGGCAAGGTGTTCAGGGTCGGAGATCAAATATGTATGTATCTTCTTTCAATCTGTCTAACCACATTACCCAATCTTTCTTTCATTTGAGAGTCTAAATTGATATTTAACAAAAAGTGAAACAAAATATGCACTCTGATGGGTGTTTGATTTGAATTTGATTGCCTAAGTAATGTGCACTCAAATGTTAGGAAAAGTCATTTTTAGTGTGAGCTTGTTTCCAAAACGAGTTACTAGTAAAGATGTGTTCATTCAAAGCAGCATCTGCACTTTAGTGTTTAGGAAAAGTTATTTTTAGTGTTAGTTTGCTTCTAAATTGAGTTACCTATAATCTCATGAAGTGTAATCTCTTATTTTATTCATCTTGGATTCAAATTTACTTCACATGAGATTTTTCTCAAATTTTAATAGATTAATAATGATTTAGGACAGTTCAAAAAAAAAAAAAAAAAAGGAAAGAAAGAAAGAAAGAAAGAATGAATGATCTATGATAAAAATGTAACAAAAATTGTTTAGTTGAGAAATGGTAGAAACACACTGTCGTCCAAGTCTCTCCAAAATGCTCTCTTTCATGGAATGAATTTTATGTATGAAGGTTCTTTTAGTTCCCATATGATTCATGGGATGTTTGTAAATCTGGCCCCACCTAGTGTGTTACAGAGAAATGAACCTGAATTCATGTGTCACGCATTATCGCTTCTTTCACTTTAAAATTTGACACAAGGAACGTGCAGGGTTCGCATACTCTATGGCGCAGGGATTAATTGCGGAGCTGAAAAGTAGAGAAGAATACGAATCATGCGATGTGAGTAACCCTATTAAGATGTACACTGAGGGCTTGCATACCATCCCTCTTAAGAGGGAAGGGGTTAGGTACTTCGTGAGCAGCGAGCCTGAGAACTGCAAGAATGGTCTCAAGCTACACTTTGAGATTCTGCCCAAAGCTGCATCCGTCACTAGTTCTACTCCAACACTTGATGCTGCTGCAGCTGCTGCTGCGCCGACTGCACCTTCTGGCACGCCCAGTTGTTGCAGTCGCAACACAATTCTCATATTCATCCTAATGTTCTGCGTCACTGTAGGCCTTGCTTATTGACAAAGGCTATATATTCCTAAGGAGAACCACTGATTCTATTCTATATATTTAGACAATATTTTGGGATTTGGGGTATGATATCCATCAGTTTTTTGAATGTGATATGTGTATCAAGTCTTGTACTATGAATTTACCTAGAATTTTGGACTTCTACTAAATTGCCCACAATATAACTTTTTCTGAGTGTAAGATTTTAATTTGTGATATTGCAATCACTATTACTGAGTCAACTATCATTAGCTAGTTTATTTGTCAATCCATTGATCCTCATATCGGCTGTGGTATTCAATCCCATGTCCATATGGAATGAGTCAAATGGTTACCAAGTGAATCAACTGCCGTTGGTATATTTGAATGTTATCTAATAATTCGCAACAATGACACGGAAAAATATAAATGAAATCATAAAAATGTACAAGTATGATTATTCATACACAATTTGCTACCATATCTTTAACTGCTATAAGCTGCAATATTTAATCTCCATATTCACTCCCATTTGGAAGTTATAACCCATTTCAGACATGTGAAGTCGATTTTAAAGGAGTTTTGAAAACAGGAGTTGTACACTGAAAGGTCATTATAGTCATCCTTATCAACCAGTCACTGAGATAATACATTCTCACCTATCCTCTAAGGATCACATAATTGGATCCATTTGGCGTCTTCTGTATCTTAGAGATTTTCTTCAGTATCTCTGCAAATGCTTGCTTATCCTGCACATAGCAAAGCACAAAGCAAAGATTAAAAATATAACTCATCAGTACATCTGATCTCAACAGTTGGACTTGTTTAACCTCCAGTCCAATAGGACCCACAATAAAAATTCTAAGTTGGGACATAATCATGCTAATAACAAACATATTAGAGAGGACTATTATAACTTCAAAATTAAAAAATCTTCCAATTTCCAGGGAAAGAATAAATGCAAGGTGGGAAGTGAAAACAAGCCCCACATTGCCCAGTAAGGTCCTGGGGATGCTTCTTCCTCCCTTATCAAACAAAGCATTCCCTACCACCTATTCTTTTTGCTTTTGAACAAACGTGTCAGGCTTGGGTTTGTACAAAAATAGCAGTTCTGATTAAATCCCAAAAACTACCACTGTGTTTGTGGTTTGCCCACTACACTGAATGGGATAATATTTGGAGGCACAACCTGAAATCTTGACTGGAAGTTCCAAATTTAAGAGTGACCCTGTTTTTGAAAAACAGACTAGTTCACTGGTTTTAACTTTCTCTATGGTTTCATTAATATATATATATATATAAAAAAAATGTTAGCTCCTTAAAAATTAAAAGTTTGAGCTACAAAATAATTCCCTAAAATAGGATCTAATTTATATACTCTTCAAAAGATCTAAATGTTACCACATGTTGATTAAGAATCAGCCTGGGGCTGGAGGAAGAGGGTAAATACAAACGGCCAAACGAGGGTAAATCAAAAGAAGAGCTTACCTCTTTAGATCTTAGTCTTGCCTTAAATTTAGCTACAAGATCCTGTGTGGTCACTGGAGTCTTTTGCTTTAAAACAGCCCTAATTTCTTCCTCACTCACAGGTCCAGAAGCTGCAGTGGAAGAACCAGCTGATGATGGTTGTGGTGCTGAAGGTGTACCTTTTGGAGGTGCATTATTTTTAGATGCAGACCCATTTCCATCTGCGACAGATGATTTTGGTTCCTGATTCAGCAGGATAATGAAAAATTTCAGTAACAGTTAGAGGAAAACCTGATGGAATAGCTTTTAAAATTAAGTTCTTTCTGTAAGAAAAAATAAGTTATTTGACAATTGGAGCTTTTCAAACATCTCCTATAGAATAAGCAGAAGTCACATCGAGTTTGGATGCATCAATTGGAATGTGCTTCCGAGATTAATTTAGGGATATTTTTATCCAAAACTTCTTCAATAAGCTTCACAAATCCCAATTAAGCAGTCTCAGCTTTTGTAATAAATCAACTTTCCAAAATAAGCTAAGGACCATCTTAATAGATTGGTTGCAAATTTTTAGAAAGTTATCGATCCAGACAGCTAAGATTTCATGGAAAGGCTAAGTACAGTAATAAAGGGTCCCTTGTCTCCAAGCAAGCTCACAAAAAGCAATGACTTACATTTTCTGTCTTCACCTTCTTTGGTGGTGCACCATTAGATGGCTTTGCTTCCTCATTTATTTTTCTCTTCCCCTTCGAAGACTTTGAAGTAGAAGGTGTTCCACGAGCAGGCCCTGTTGTCGTGGGTTTTGAAGGCTTGCTGTCAGCAGGTTCTTCCTTAGGTGTATCCTTCTTTTTCGTAGCAATCACAGGAGGAACACCAGCCTCATCATCCATCTGGACCCAGAAAAATAATACACCAATGTTAAGGAATGAAAATTGTTGAAGTCTAGTTCAACCATGTGCAAGGTTTCATAGTATTCAAATGAAATCAAAGAAAATGCAAAGGCTATCTGTTCCTCACCACAAAGGGATTGCAGTTTGCACTAAGCTATGTTTATCTTTCATATTATTAGCGGGGCAAAAAGAACAATAAACAATTATAGTACATCTACAAAAAAAATTAAAAGAAAATGGATGATAGAAAATATAAAAGGAACAGAACTCATACGTCATCGTCGTCGTCGTCATCGTCATCATCCTCTGCATCAGATTCGTTTAGACCACCAGTTCGCCCAAGAAGCTTCTTCAGCTCTTTCCCAGATTTACTCAGACCTCCCCCCTCTTCATTATCTTCATCCTCCTCCTCCTCCTCATCCTGTAATTACATTTAAAAGAATAGTTCAAGAAGGAATATTCATAGAAACTAAACATGAAAATATCCTCACTCACTCCATTTTATATTATATCTGAAAGTTCCAAGTGCTCAACAAAATAAATTACATCAAGGATGCCTGTCATGGGGTCAGCTCCTAAAACTGGGCAGAAAAGTAATATAATTCACTTAAAAAAAACAACTTTCATCATAGAACCAAATGACTAACAATAAATGGCTGAAAGGATACAGTGTAGCATACATCCATATAAAAAGGAAACCATGCCACTCATGACCCAAATGAAATAAAGGCCTAAAAAACATAGATTAGTCAAGTCCTGAAGTTCTACTTAAACAGGCTGCTCAATGTACTCTTTCAAAAGAATTTCCTCTTTCAATTAGTTGCAAGTATGTAGTATCAACTATCATTATGTTTCCAACCAACAAAATTACTTCCTGATTTTGCCCAATAAATAGCTATTTGCTCATAAGCTCCAACAGATGTGGAATTTCAACACATAATAAACCCCCAACACCCAAATAGGGACGGCAATTGATCAGACCCAATGGGTATCCGCAAAAACCACCCACAACGAGTAGAATATGAAGCTGTTTTGGCATCGAGGGAAGCCACTATTCAATGGAGGATAGTAACCACACTGGCTAGTAGTTTGGAAATCCAAACCCATAGAAGAGGTGATCTGGGAATAAGAAAACAGCAGAGAAGTCAACTCCCTACCTTCTGCCTTGAGGATAAGGAAGCAACTAAAGGAGGTGGCACTGGTAGAGCTAAGGATCCAAAGGTAGATCTTGAAGCCCCTCAATCTACTATGGTCACGACCAAGACCTCTAAAGTCTACTCCCGTAGACCTGGGCCTAACTGGAATGGGAGAGAGATGGGAATTGGTGTGAGACATGGTTAGTTAGTTACGGATAGAGAAAGTGTAATGTGCACTTGAGGTAAGGGAATTAGCTAGGGAAAGAGAAAACGGGAATCTGACGTGATGGGAAGGGGAAGCATCGTGTAGGAGATCACCACATCATGTTTTTCTGTTTTTCTTGCCTGAACCTTGAGCTAGGAGTTTCTCCTTGCTGAGAGCTTCTACCCTAATTTTTCCTGTATTTCCTTTGTAGTTTCTCTATAACACCAGTCTTCTTTTCAGAGATAGGAACTAAGTTCTACCAACAACACAATTATTTGTTAAGATGGAGACAAACCTGCTTGATTTCAGGAGGAGCAGGAACTTCGGGAGCCAAATCTTCCCTTTCCTCAGGATCATTTCCAACAGCTTCATCATCATCAGTGAAAATCTCTTCATGCTCCCAGTCATCACCTTAAATGTATAATCGGAAGAAAGAAAAAGCATAAATTTATTTGAAGAGTTTTGAAAGTTTTCAATAAGAATAAAACAATTAGTTCATGCATTCATGCCTTACAAAGACCATATGTTAGTGCTTTCAACTTTCAATTCATGCACAGTTAAGATGAAACAATACAACAGAACGTGATGACTCTTTGGCAAAATATTCCAATGAGGCCATATAAGCATATACACCAATCAACTCAAAAGACAAATTAATTATCTGTGCTATGAAATCAATACACTGTTAGATCCCAGATGACATAATTCATGGGCTACCCCTTCTATGCTGCCATTAATTTACGAATTCGCTTTCAAGTTCAGATTTGGGAATAATCCATGCACTGACATTTCAAATCACAGCTTCATGTGTACAGTGAATTATGAGATCACCTCTCAAGATATATTGAAAGGGAAAGACAATACAGCTGCGTTAAGCCATAAACATGCAAATTGATGCTTTCTTGACATGAGAGAGCCATTTCATCAGAAAATATAATGAAAAAACAAGACAATATACTCACCCTTCTCAACATCATCATCATCTAGATCAAGGTCCCCTCCCCTTGGACCTTCTTCATCGTCATCACCAGCTCTTTTATTAAGTCCAAGTCTATTCTTCCTTGCTGCTTCTTCCTCTTCATCCTCCTCCCCTTTATCTGAGACATGGCCTTCCTCATCCTCACCAGATTTTTTACGGCCTCTGCCTCCACCTGTGTTGCTTTCCTTCTCATCCAACCTCACATGTTCACCAAAAGCAGCAGCCCCATTATTTGCTGCTTTCATCATCCATCTTTGATATCCCTCGGCAGTTTTCTTTCTATTCTTCATCTTCTCCTCTGCTTCTTCTAAAGTCAACTGCTTATATTGTGCAACCTTGTTAAAGTTGTACCTAAAAAAAAAAAAAAACAAGATCACACATCGGCTTACTGTCTTTGACTGGCACTAATAAAATAAAAAATGACAAAAGAAAAGCAAGAAAAAATTACAGGAAAATTCTCGCAGACAAACACAATCCATAACATTAACAAGCATACCAAGAACCAGCAGGAATGGCAACAAACTCCTTCTTTTCCATCATTAACAGGTAATATTGAGCTGATTGTGCACCTTCTAGATGACCCTGGTACTGGGACTGACCTGTTTCGTCCTCCAAAAGCCAAGGCTTATTCTTGTACTTTTCCTATGTAACGCAACAAGAAATTTAGCATGGAAGAAAAAACATATGATCAATTACTATTTAATCTACCTTTAATTTGGGGTAAAAGAAGGATAAAATTTAAGGGAGAGACCTTTTTCTAAAAGCTTAAATGTTTAGAACAGCAGTAAAGAAAATAGTAAATTTAATAGGAATGATATTTCTCCACTTTTAGGGATTAAATTTAAATCCAGTAGGGTAATCTTTCACCGTCGACTCCACCCACATCCCAGTCATTGTGCAACTCTCAGTGCCACCTTCAACTCCTTCAATCCCTAAGAAGCAGATAGTAGCTACCGATTCCTCGATCCTTCCATCATGCTCTCAAATCTTTGGTTCACTTCCATAATGGTCCTCGATAAACCTCTCTTCACCTTCAGCTGTCTTCCCCTTAATTTCCTCCACTACCTCACATATACTGGCATCAGTCCGGTGATCAGATATTAGCTGATAATTGCCAAAGATGTCATCGGGGATCCAGCGAGTCTAAAATGGTGTCATTGCAGAGGGGGAAGAGGTTGACAAAGTTGCCATTGTGAGAGACGAGTTAAGAAAGGCTCGTGATGAGCGGGCAGATATTGAGTGCAAAGAGGGGGGAATTGGAATTGGAGAGGAGAGGAAAGTCGTGAAAATCCAAGATTATTTCTACTTTCAACTAAAAAATTTATTTGTTACCAAGCAACCTTAATTTAAAATGGATAAGAAATTTAATCCCCTTTCACATTTATTCCATGAAAAGATATTGGCTCGGAATTTACTCTCGTAAAATTTAATTATATACCAAAAGCACCCTCATTGGCAATTATTCACTTTCTTCATGAAAAATGTGGAAAAATTGTTTCATGTATGCAACAATCATCTATTTGGAAACTCAAACTTTGAACTTGACATTAGATTTCATATGGACAGTGACATGATGGATTGGATGTTCAATACCATAACAAAATAACTTGCCAAACATCACAAGTGGGCCAAAATAACTTGAAAAATGGTACTCAAGCACTCCTTTTCGGCTTACTGAAATGAAATGCAGCCATAACAAAGATGCTCAATGATGCACTGATACGAAGGTAGATTCAATACCCGCAAAGATTCAGTAATTTGGCGGCCCTGCAGTCCATCCTTCTGCAACGACCACTTGTTTTCGGCAGTTTTCTTCTTTGAAAAATCAGGTAACCCACTGATGAACCTTCCAATGAAGTAGTTCTTGTCATTGCTGGTACTTGCACGAACATTATACTCCTGCCACAAACACAAGCATCCCATTAACCTTTTTCCACACAAAGAACAATGACAACCCTACACCAGTTGACTAGCTCCAAAAAAAATAAAACCTAGATGAATCAAATTTTGCAAAAGCCAAATATATCATGATCTAATAGCGTGTTTGCTTCCACATTCCCAAGGCCCAAAACACATGTTTGTGGGAAGCTAATGTAAGTAGCTTCTGCATTGGAGACTCGATCCCAACTCAATTTGGAGCGGTTCCAAGCACGCTATAAGTAGCATGGATACAGGTCGTGACAAAATTCCAAACCTAAACACTAGGGTACCTGTACGACACGATACATTATATAGACATAAAAATATATAAACAATAAAGAGACTGAATTATAACAAAATAACAATAACAATGGCCACAATGTTTTATGTTCTAAAAGCAAGGTTTCGACAAAATTCCATAAAGCATTTCAAGTAAGCCAAAATATAGAAAGAAGAAACGCGATTTTGATGAAAACAAAATAGTTGTTTGTTTCATTTAATACAAAAAAATAATAAAAAAAATTACTCAGCAACAAAAAACTCGGTGTGTTTTGGCGTAGATTGATGACTATTTATTTATTTGAGTGATACAATACGATCATGATCCAACAGCTTACGAAAGCGGAATAGTAAAATTTCAATTTCAATTTCAATTTTCAAAATCAATAGTGAAAGAATTGAAGAGGCGATGCGATAAACAAGATGAAAACGGAGAGAGAAACCGAACTCGAATCAAGCGAGTGATAGTGGCGTCACAAACAACGCATTTGGCGCGGTTTTGCGCCATGGATTTGCCGCAGGTTAAGCACAGAGTCATGTGCCTGCAGTTGCTTCCGTAGAGTTCGGTGGTCGAACCGCATCCGCTACACGACGGTTTCAAAACCAGCTCCGGCGTCATCATTATTCCTCTCTGCGTTTTAACATAAACAACAACAGAGTCAGCGAAGGAATTTTGGGGTGAGAAAATGAAATTCAATGATTCGAAGAATTTTAGGGTTTTGTACTTTGGAGTTGAATGGAAATCAGAGTTTCGGTGCTTAGCTTGAAATAACAGAATTCGACGCAACAACACAATCACACAAACGTCCGGTTCGTTATATACTACTCTACTCTCTCAACCCACATTTTTATTCTTTTCGGTTTTTTTAGCTTTTTTTTTTAAAGAGCTAAAAAAATTGGTAAAGTGACGATGAAAAATGAAGTTCACTGTTACCTAAATATCAAATCTTTAATTTTTTTAATGTAAAAATGTTATTTATTTTAAATCTCTTATGATCATCCCTTAGAACATCCTTTTTTAAAAAAAAAAATTAAAAAATAAAAACATTTGTTGATAATTGCCTTAATTATTTTATAAGAAAGTCAATTGGATAAGATTATTATAAAAAAAAATTATTTAACATGGTTGCATTTTGAGTATACCCTGGCCTCAATTAGGGATGGGCAAAATACTCATACCCGCGAGTAATAGCACTATTCCCTTGCAGGTGGGGACGGGTATTGTGATACCCGCCTCGCGGGTACCCGCATATATAAAATAATATTTTATTAATAAATATTATATATATATATATTAATATTTTTTTATTACTTTGAGAATATATAAAATTTATTTTATTTATGTTTCATATTGAATTTTAAAGATAAAATTAGAATGATAAACATTTATCATATGAATGTAATTATTCATCTTATAATTATTTTTATGTATAAAGATTATTACAAAATATATAATTATATAATAAAAGTTTAAAACTAGTGGGTACCCGCTGGTACCCGTTACCAGCACAAATACCCATAAATATCCACGGGTATGGGTTTGGGTATGCACTACCCGCGCCCGTGTGTACCCATGTCCATCCCTAGCCTCAATTATGGTTGATTATTTTATACATACCCTTATTATCAATTATGGTCAATTTTGCTGACACGTAACATCGAAATCCTGCTCAGACGCAGGAGTTTAGGCACGTGGTGCCCCGTGGGCGAAGATCATTTTTTCTTTAAAATTAAAAAACTAAAAAACTTAATATTTTTATATTTTTAATTAAATAAAAAAAGAAAATAAAGAATTGAAGAAAGAGGTCGTTTTCACCCAATAGACATCACGCGGCACCACATGACCAACCTCCTGCGTCTAACCAGGATTCTGATGTTACATGTTAGCAAAATTGACCAGAATTGATAGTAAGGGTATATGACAAACCCAAAAGTAACTTTGGGGAGTCAGACATTAAAAAAAATAAGAATAAGGGTATCTGGCAAAAGTATCCCAAACTTCCGGAACTCATGACATAATTAAGTTTTTTGAGATATTCGAACTTAAAGCGTATGATCAAGCTATGACAACTTATAATCACCTAAGTTTCACGAGTTTTGGTTTTGGTCTCTATCTTTTTATTTGATCGGTTTTGATCTTTAAAAGTTTAATTTTTTTAGTTTTGGTCACTGCTGTTAGGGATCCATCGTTAATTGATGACGTGGCTAACGGAGTGTCACGTCAGCATGCTATATGTCTTTTTGTTTAAAGTAAAAGGTCCCTGAAAGTTGACCGAATTTTAATTTTAGTCCCTATATTTTTTCTTTACCGGTCAGGGTCCTTAAAAGTTTTTTTTTTGTTTTGGTCTCTGCCGCCGTTAGAAAATATTGTTAATGGCTGACATGGTTAACGGATAGCCACGTCAGCATGTCAAGTGTCTGAACAATAATGATTAGTCCTTAAAATTAAAATACCGTTAATTGCTTTGGGCAATTTTGGGCCAACCGTGGCTAGAATTTTCGATTGGGACACTTTAGTCCCTCAAAAATTATAATTCACTTTTTGTCTTTAAAGAATTTAAAAAATATCACTTTAGTCCCTGTTTACTCTTCTTAAGTACTTTAATGAAATAAAAACAATGACTAAAGTGATATTTTTTAAATTTTTTAAAGACAAAAAATAAATTACTATAATTCTTGAAATCCCGGTTGAAAAACTTGAGGTAACAAATCCGTCTCACTTAAAAAAAATTTTGGAATACTATCATTTTCGTCACTTATTCCTATTTTCTTAATGTTCACCTAACACCTTACGTGCATAAATTGAGTACTTGCAAAATCATAATCATTTTGTTTGTCACAACCACTCTGTATTTTCATTCTTCACCGTGCCAAAGTTGACGTCAGCTAAATCTCCATCCATGGCTCTCAAGTCCTTCGTCGAAGTCCACCCCGAGTCTCACTTCCCCATCCAGAACCTTCCCTACGGCGTCTTCAAGCCCCAACCTGCTTCATCTCCTCGCCCCGGCGTGGCCATCGGCGACTTCGTCTTGGACCTCTCTGAAATCGCTTCTGCTGGCCTCTTCCACGGTCCTCTCCTCAAAAACTCCGATGCCTTCCACCAGGTTCCTCCACTCCCCACCCACTTCTTCCATTTTATTCTTTACTTCTTAGTCAACTTCACAGTTCAAAGTTGAGAGTTCGTGTTCATCTTCAACTTACTTCACACCACGTTATTTTTCCATTTTTTTTTTACTCTCATTCTCATTAAGATCTTTAAGGGAAAAGTATTCCATATTAAAAAAAAAAAAAAACTATCTCTATAATTTTTTATTATATTTTAAAAAAATTTAATAACATAAAATTTGATAGCATGCGGTAACTTATCACACTCTTCTCGTTTACCCGAGATACTGGAAGAGAAGGAAAAGGATGTACCTAATTATTCGGCTTAACACTTTCTACCTACCCCTCCTCTCTCTCTCTCTCTCTCTCTCTCAACATGCAAAACTGCATTTGATTTTTGTTTTTTTTTTACCAAGTTTTTTGGGGTGAAGCCACAATATCCATCCGCCCAAGTAGATGATGACTAATTCGTTCTTACATCGATTTGACTCTGCTCTCAGCAAAACACTTTTCATTCACATGAGTCAGAATCGAATCCGTGACCACGTAATTAAGGAATACATACTCCATTCATCTATGCCAGCCTTCCATGGTTTTTTTTTTTTTTTCGAGCCAGCAACTTAAGTGCATGTTTGGTTAAGATGAAATTTTAGCTTATTTTTCAAAAATAATCATAATCTAATTTACAATGCAGATTATAATCTTAATTCTTATCTTATATTTTTGAAAAAATAATCAAAATCGATAAACCCCCACCTTTTTTTTTAATTTATTCAGTAAAAATAATTTTTTTACACTATCCAATCAGAACAGATTAGCTTAAATTTATTTTTCAGTTAATATACCCAAACATAAACATACTATATTTTAACATATTATAATCTTGATTCTTACCAAATTATAATCATAGAAAAAAATAGAAAAATAATCATAATCTCACCTTATTTTACCAGTTTGCCAACAAGAATTAATTTTCCAGAATTAGCCATGTTTGCCAACAAGAATTGAACCTTTGTTATTTAAAGAACTCAGCTTATTTATCAACTGAGCTGGAATATAGTTACATGGTTTAGTAATTTGCTCTACATTCCGTGTTCTGAATTCGGCATCTTGCAAACCACCTACTGGGTTCACTATAAAGAAATCTTGTAATAATAACATAAAAAGTGACAAACTGGCGCTAACAATGTATTGTGTACCAGAGAACCTGTACCACGAAACATGTAACTATGAGCTGGAACTTGTTGCTCAATACCCCATATATATATATATATATATATATAGAGAATAAAACAGTTCTTAGTTCAAGTGGCAAGGAGTTCCCTTTAAGGGAGGAGTTCAATTCGAGTTTTGTGAATAGAAAAGAATAATTGCAGGAAGAGCTTTGGAGCCTAAGAAACAAAATGTTTCTGATTAGTTTTGGAGCCTCTGTTCTAACTACTTCCTGTATCATGTTTGAAACAGCCCAATCTTAACAAGTTTGTATCCCTTGGAAGGCCAGCATGGAAGGAAGCTCGTGCTACTCTTCAAAAGCTCTTATCAGGTGCAACTTTACTTCCTTCTGTTTGAAGGTTGTACTTGTACTATGTATATCTATGCACATACATGCAAAATTTTGTATGAGCTGGTCCTTGTCTCAAAAGGTTTCAAAATTTTAGCCTGGTCATGCTTTTTAGATTATTTTGAGCTATTGGATTTTTATTTTTTTATTTTTTAATTGATACAGAAACTGAGCCTACCTTGAGGGACAATGCGGCTTTGAGGCAGAAGTCACTTTTGCCTGTGGTATTTAACTTCGTCATTCCTGACTTACTAATTTACATGATCATGTTTTTCGCTTCTGATAACGACATTGTTGATGTTCTATGTTTTCCAGAGTAGTGTAGAATTGCTTCTTCCCGTTGTCATTGGGGACTACACCGATTTCTTTACATCTCTCCATCACACTAAAAATTGCGGGCTCATATTTCGTGGGCCACAGACTCCCGTTCTAGAAAATTGGTGCGTTGATTTGAAAGGGTTTACAAATTAATCAGAGTATATTTCCTTTCTAACTGAAAAAATGTTAAACTTTTTTCCTAGGTATCACCTGCCTGTTGCATATCATGGACGAGCATCCTCAGTCGTTATTTCTGGAACAGATATTGTTCGCCCAAGGTTAGAAAAGTTCTGTTTTAAATCTTAAATTGTTATATTCATGAATTTATGTGCTTAAGCAACACTTTAAACTATGTACCTTTTTGTTAGTCTTATGTTTACTACTTGTATATATATATTCCATCTAAGTTTTGTTGCTTAACATAGAAAGCTTTGTAATGCATATATATGCATATGTAGGATGCTATAGAAGGATGTGGCTTTATGTGTGCAAATCTTCATGTGTCCTCTATCTCTATTCATGAAAATATAAACAAATTTAATGACTGCAGCACGCTGTATCTCATTTTGTAGACATTTATGCAATTAATTGCTCTGCATTCTAGCTCACAATGTTATGCCACTTTGTCCTTATTTAGAGGTCAAGCTCATCCAAGTGGCGGCTCTCCACCCTACTTCGGTCCTTCATTGAAGCTAGACTTTGAGTTGGAAATGGTTAGCTTTTTGCCCGCATAGATCTTCTTTGGCCATTTACTTCATTTTTAGTTGTTCTAGTTCAGTTATCATGAAATTGCATTACTTTTCATTTGTTTCCTTTTAGATTAAATTCTTAGTTTGCTTACAGGCTACTGTGGTTGGGCCCGGAAATGAATTGGGAAAACCTGTGGATATTAACAATGCAGAAGATCATATCTTTGGTCTTGTTCTACTGAATGACTGGAGCGGTAATTGTCCAGTTCAATATCTCTTTTTGATGTTACTGCACCCTATTGTTAATGTTTTACTGGATTGTATTTGACAGCACGAGATATTCAAGCATGGGAATATATTCCTCTTGGCCCGTTTCTTGGCAAGAATTTCGGTAAGAAGTTTCATTTAATTACTTCACATCTTTAAGTTCTATTGGGAAAGCTTAGCATTTGGGCTTGCACGGCATATCTTCCATGGATGGTTGCATGTGCTAATTTTTTCTAGATGGAAACTGTCACCTTATAGACGCTATTCTAAAGTTAAGCTGCCTTTATGATGTGTAATTAAAATCCTATAGGTACAACAATATCACCTTGGATTGTAACCCTGGAAGCATTAGAACCTTTTACCTGTGAAGCCCCAAAACAGGTAGCTGGTTCCTTTCTTTAGAGTTTGACATTGAGGAAACTTTATGATTACTTTAAAAAAAATAATAAAACTTTATAATTGGGCTTCTCACATCTGAAGTCCATGATCTATCTAATCTATCCATAAAATGCAGGATCCTCCTCCACTACCTTATTTGACTGAAAAAGAATCCAAAATCTATGATATTTCACTAGAGGTAATTCAGAGCACCTTTATAGGCATGTACAAAATTCACTGAAGAGTTCTGGTATTTATTCCTTTTGTTTGTCAGATTGATGATATTTTCTTCTTGGTCCACATGGTGTACGTGCTATCTGAAGAGTTCTGTTATAGTCTTCTTTATGATTTATTTTTCCAATGCGATAAGTTAACTGTTTGGATTATTAAGTTAATAATAAAACTGCTTTCTTGCTGCAAGGTTCACATAAAACCTGCTGAGCAGGAAAATTCAAGCGTGGTGACACGGAGTAATCTAAAGCACTTGTAAGCAATTTCTCTTCAATAAGTACTGTTATTCATTTTTTTATACTTCATAATTAGTTTCTTGCCCCAGTGACTTAGTTTTTTATTTATTATTATTATTATTTAAATTTATTTAAGTCAGTCACGTTGCCTTGAAGGCATTTGCTATGGCTATGTTAATTTAAGTGAAGTGACTGGCGAGAATTTTGTTGGTATTATTTGTGCACAATTTGACTTCTGTTTGGTGATATAGTCTCCTTGTCCTTGGTACAGTGACAAGTAGTCTCTCTTAAGTCTTGCCATTTAATAATGCTTAGCCTTGCCTTATATTAGTTACAGTATGTAATAAAGTCAATACTTTGACGCTTTTAAACATAATGCACATATCCACTTATTCTTGCTCTCTTACTCTGTAGGTATTGGACATTAACTCAACAGCTTGCTCACCATACGATCAATGGTTGCAACTTGAGGCCAGGAGATCTCCTTGGAACTGGGACAGTTAGTGGTCCTGTAAGATTCAATGTTTTACGTATTTTAACTTCTTGATCCCTGATTTTTCATTCACTTTCAAGGAATTGCTTGTTAGTATAACTGGGTTTAACTCGACTTCAAAAGCTAGCTCACTGAGGGAAACTTGCACTAGTCATTATAAATTCTCCGTGGCTCATATACTGGATCAATATGGGAATTTAAAACTTAAACATACCCCTCACACACAGGACTTTGGAGAATGAAGTTTGCAAAGTTGGACATCTGCGGATGACCCAAAATCGGAATAAACTCTAATACCATCTTGAATGGAAAATGCCCAATATTATTATGACTAACGGATAACCCTTTATTAGGATTTATATTATACATACTATATAAGCTAAAGAGAAAAGGTTATCTACCTAAAATATAGCAGAAGTATGATACAAAGTTATCTATCCTAATAACTAAAAAAAATTACAATTTTTCCTGATCAACTGGTGAACAATTTTTCACTTAAAATGCATGATTTTCACTGCAGGAACCAGAGTCCCGAGGATGCTTGCTAGAGTTAACTTGGAATGGACAAAACGCACTGTCATTGAATGGGTTAGATCGAAAATTCCTTGAAGATGGAGATGTGGTTGTCTTGACTGGATATTGCAAGGTAGCAAGCAGTTAAATTCTTCTTTGTCTGTTTTTCAAAACCGCTGTTGTCGTCTCGATTTTTTATATAAGAAATTTCTTAGTTTGTCAATTTTTTTTTTGTTTGAGATTTCACCATCATTTTGAACTAATTTCAAGTTTCAAACTTAAAGTGCATCTACTTCAAACAGAAATCAACAAAGAAACCTGATAACAAAATCATTGCTAGTTTATTTTTTTCAAATGAACTCATTATACAAGAACTGTGCTGATAGACGTGAATTCCCAGGGAGTCGTTTCATTTTCGACAATTTCTCTCTTAGCAAGTTTGGTTCTATATTGTTTAAAGTACTTCTCACAGTTGTGAGCATTTTAATATTTTCAAGAATGTTTATTTTGACATCAAAATCTTGAACTGTTAATGAAAAGAGTAAAGGTCACAAGTCACACTCACAACTATAGATCCACGAAAAACAGAATTCGGCTCTGCAGGTTACTGAATTACTGTATTAAAAATGAATGGCCTGTAGAGTGCAGGGTCATCCTTTCCTTTGTGAACTATTCTCGAGTGTTTTGGCCCCAGCATCCCTTTTAATTAGAATGCTGATATTATTGTAAATGATATATATGCCTTATTTGTTAATAGAATAGAACAGGCATGTTAATCACAATGGAAGTTTTATAGAATAGACACAAGAAAAATGGTACCTCCACGCCTCACTCAATTTGAGGTGTAGAAGGAGGAGAGAGATAGGAAGAGTAGAGAGAGAAGCGATTGATAGTGTGATGTGAAAGGAAGAAAAGGATAGAAAAAAATGAGGTATAAACTAGGATATAACAAAAAAGTTGTAAAAATGGAAGAGTTGTAGACACAATACTTCCTGTTTTAAGTCTTTAAGCATAGTTACAAGGTGTAAAACTTAAAGAATGTCTATTAAAGGATCTAAAATTCTTGATTTGCAGGGAAATGGTTACACTATTGGGTTTGGTACCTGCTCCGGCAAGATTGTTCCACCAGCTCCCTGAGGTCAGTATCAGGCGGGAGCAGTTGAAGCTGTACAATTAGCAAGTAGGACTCCTTTTATGTGCTTTTGATGCAATGTACTCAGCCCTTTATGAAGAACAAACACTTGAATAAAGCTGGCTTTGATGAGGGTCATGAATTTTCTTTTCTGGCGTGATTAATTTGTATAAGTTGTTATGCTTTTAAAAACCCAATCATGTACGGCAACTATAACATTTTATCCATGCTAAATTGATCTACTGGATTAACGGCAACCTGAACATTGTTTGATTATTTGTCGTTGTGCTAATTATTATTTGTACAGAGTTAAATTCTATGCCTTTAGTATCATTTGCTACCATCCTCAAGGCTTAAATAATCAAGTACTAGTAGAAAATAAAAAATACCAATGCTAGACAATTAAGCTCTTCTTGAAGTTATGTTAAAAGGACCCTTTTTTTTTTTCCCATCAAAGATATCCTCCTAAAAGAACATGTTATAAACAGCTATCGTACCTATGAAGTTATATTTTTTATTTTTCCTTTCTTTTCACCCCTCTCTCTTAGAGACACAATAGTGGATACAAAGTGGGAAAAAGTAATCAAACTTGAAATATTTACATTGAAGGTATGAGTCATAGCAAACAATTTTATTTTGATCTAACAATTAAAAATATAACTCATTAAATATCAATAAGATAATGTGTCAACTTTATATATATGTAGATATATATATATATATATATATAAGCTGTAGATATTTATTTTTGAATTGATATTATACTTACATAATAAATAAATATAATTATGTTATAGAAAATTTAGGCTTATTTAAGTTATTAGTCTCTGAACTTAGGTGTTTTTTTGGAATTGATCCTTAAACCTTTTTTTCGATGCTTTGAGTCCCTAAACTTTGCTCAAATTTTGAAAATGATCCTTTCATAACTTAAGTGGTGATATGATCGAAGACATGTTATGTCACCTTCGCCAAATCGATAGCTAATATTCCAGATGATGTTACTTGAATTTTTTAAATTTAAAAAAAATCAAATTTATTAAAAATAATTATAATTTTTTAAAAGAAAATCGAATCTTTTAATATTTTTTAAAAGAAATGATTTTTTTAATAAAAAAAATAATGTAGTGTCACATGACGCTACATAACACATCACTCGTCGATATTGTGGCAGTGACATAATGTCGTAAGCTATATCATCATTTAAGTAATGAAAGGATTATTTCCAAAAATTGAACAAAGTTCAGGAACCCAAAGCATCGAAAAAAAGTTTAAGGACCAATTCCCAAATAACACCTAAGTTCAGGGACTAAAATGTTCAATAAGCCAAAAACTTAATTTGAGTTTTTAGTCTAATACGAACTCATTTGAAATTTAGTTCTTATTTTTTTTTACTCCCTCTTATTTCATATGTAACACTCTTTTAGGAAAGAAAATTTGATACGTGAATTTATCCAAAAAAATCTTACATATATGACCTAATGGAGTATGTTCTAACTTCTAAGAGCGTGTTTGGATTCGCGGCGGTGTGAACGCAAAAGTGAAAGCTCCCCCACCGCCCAACCAAACAGACTCTAAGTCTACATATTTTCTCCGTCAGTTAAGTGAACATGCGAAGTGGCTTTTGTGTGCAAATTTTCTTTTAAAAAAATCCATTTTTTCACAAATATTTTAAAAAAGAATTTTACTGCATTTAGCCCTATATACATCTATCCCTATATATAAGATATTTTTCGGAGATTTCACATCCATTAAAAAATGTGAATATTTGATATGTATTTTTCAAACTATCCTTATTAATAGTATTGAGAATCTAAAAAGTGTTAAGTAAATAAGGATGTTTGTGGAGAGAAATAATTAATTATCATTGAAAATTGATGTATGATCTTATAAATAGGGACAAAATATGATTTAATCACTTCTCTTTAATATACTCCCTCCCATCTTTATTATAGGTCATATTTTAAAAGATATTTTTGGTTTTAATTATAAGTCACTTTATATTTTCTATGCATCATTTATTGTTTTTTTAATTTTTTTACCCTTATTAAATTGACTATCTCTGTTTTTTTTTTCATTAATGAGTATGAACTTTCCAAGAAGAATTGAGAGAGTAAATTAAAGTTGTAATGTTACAATATATTCTCATAAAATTTAGAAAACTAATTACCTTATTTGATATGTGTAATTCAGTTAAGTATACCCTATAATAAGGAGTGAAAAGAATAGTGTACAACTCTACATAAATTTAATTATTTCTACTCTCTTCATGATTAAATGAGGAAATATATCAAATTTTACATTGTAAATCATTTATCAACTTATTGTGTGCATAATCTTAAATAACGTACTAGTAATTTATGAAATGATGGGAGTAACTTTAACAAAATATGTTAGTTTAAATTAATCATTTATAGTAATTTAAATTATTTAATTTTTATATTGAGGCGGGTAAGGATGGTTGAGCAAATACTTATAATCCCATACTCACCGGATCCAATTTCTTGAAAGCAAGATCCGGTCTGAGTTTTTTCAAATCAGTCAAAGCAGAATTTTCTCGTCAAAATCAGGTTCAACATTTGATTGTCCTGTTATTTCTTTATAAAGAAGATAGATGGGGACATAATAATAATAATAATAATAATAATAATAATAAAAAATAAAATGTTAAAATATTATTATTATTATTATTATTATAAATAATGTTTAAATAAAATAATAATAAATATTACAATAAAATACTAGGAATGAAGAGAAAAGGGAGAAAAAATAAATATTAAATATTTTGTCATATTATATATTGTTATTATTTTAATATTGTTGACCAGATAGATGGATTCTATTATTTTAAATTTATAAATAGATTAAAATATTTGTTATGTACTGGCGCAAGCCTGTCTCATGTTGACCGTAAAAAAACTACTAGTATTTCTTCTAGTTTTTAATAACCGCTCATTTTAAAAAAACAAAAAAAACACATACGATTTATAATTATTATATTAAAACTCTAAAAATATATAGTAAATATGTGTATTAGAAAAAATAAATAATTAATAATATTAAAAAAATTATAAAAAATAATAATAACTTATATTAAAAAATCTGAGGGAGTAATATTTTAAAAACATTTCCCATGTTGGTTGTTGACAGTCAAACACACCAAGGTGATACATATATTGGCCAAAGTACGTGAACATCATCATCATATATATATATATATATGTTAACTCTACAATACTACTCCTTGTCCTGCTTTCTCAATTGAAACAACCACCCAACATCCATCATCTAACAGCAGCTGATGATGATGTCCGATCACAACACCATCCCCAGTACCTGCGAGACACAACCCCAAAACAATGTCCTCCTGCCAGCAGATGCTACATTACCACCTTTGTCCTCCCTATTCCCGGAGGATATTACTGTTGAAATCCTATCAAGGCTTCCTGTGAAGTCACTCCTTCGATTCAGTTGCGTGCACAAGTCTTGGGATTCCCTATTCTCGAGCTCCCATTTCATCAAGCACCACCTTCACCGTTCAACCACCGATCCCAATCATAACCATCATCGGTTGGTCGGCCTCCAAACTTCAAGTGATGTAAGAGTATTATATCTCTCTCGTTCTTTGCCATCCTTGATCAACGACCCCTCTGAACCCATATTTTGTTACCCGCCATTCGAGTTGTGCCCTCACCCCATGATTGTGGGATCCTGCAATGGGTTGATATGTTGGATCAATTTTGATAATCGTCATATCTACTATTTGAATACATCATTAAGAGTGCAATCTAGGTTCCCGTACTGGATTGGATCACGTGGTCGCCCTTGGCTTACTGTATTTGGTTTTGGGTACGATCGTCTTAGCGACAGTTACAAGACCGTCGCAATCCATTGTGATCCTAGGGTTGAGAAACCTGAGAAGCTAACAACAGTTGGGGTTTTTACATTAGGTTGGGGCGAACATTGGAGGAGGATGAAGAGTTTTCCATTCACTCCTGTCAGTTCTTATGGATACGGTGATATTTGTGGTAAATTCGTTAGCGGTACTATTAATTGGTTGGGTAGACTCGTTGATGGATTTGCAATAATTGTGTCTGTTGACATTGGGAACGAGACTTGCGGGATGGTTATGCTGCCTGATGTTATTGATAAGTATAAGCTTGATTTAAATGCTAAGTTGTGGGTTTTAGGGGATTGCCTTTGTTTTTCTCAGGATTTGAGTAGCGACCAGTTTGCCTTATGGCAAATGAAAGAATACGGAGTTACTGAATCTTGGACGAAATTGCTCACCATCTCTTATCAAGAAACTGGAATTTACCAAAATCTTGATTATCCTAAACCCATCTTCATGTTGGACACCGGTGAAGTTCTCGTGCAAATCAATAGTGATGGTGAATTCATTCTTTATAATCCAAGAGATAATTCATTCAAATGTTTCAATTTTGGGAGTTATGTTATTTGGTTTAAAGGAATGTGTGCACACATTGATAGCCTGGTTTGTCCTTGCCCGGCACATCATTAATTAAGATTTGAGGTTTGTTTTGCCCGTGTCCTTGGACAATCTGCAAAAGCTTGGTTTATAGGAGTATATTTTTGTAGATGCTGAATACTGTATTTGGTTTTGAGAGTTTTATTGGCATTTGGGGACTAGAGCTCATGGGTGTATTCAAATTTGTTGATTGAATTGGAGCCTTTTAGTCAGTAGAAATTGTTTTTTAATGAGAAACCTTGATTGATGGTTTCACTTGCCAAAATAGTGATAGTAACTCCTATTTTTGCCACCATACTCCAACATTAAGATTTTCATTTTTTTTTTTTTTGAGAAAAAGGCATAATAATATTGCATTTAATATGAATTCACATGCTCTCTAGACATGTTAGTTTAAAATATTTGAAGCCAATAGTTTTTGTAATTTTAGATCAAACGGGAATTATATTCCTTAATTTAACTACCCTACACTTTAGCGCACATAATTATTTTGTCCTCAATCCTCATTACTTCACCAAAATCTTCTGATCATCATCTTGTTTAATGCACCGTATATGTTAGCTACTTGTTATTCCTTGTCAATTTTATACAAACTTTTTTTCATAAATGATTATCATTAAAACTACGGCAAATTCATTACTTAAAAAAAAAAGCCACGACAAAGATTATCATTAAATAATAAAATAAATGAGTAAATATAGAAAAATGATAATAAATTTCCTTGGAGCATACTTCCTCCGGTTTCTATAATAAGAAAAAGTAACTGAAATCACATTTATTAGGAAAAAAAATTTAGTTGAGTGTATTTAATTTTTTCAAATTCATAAAAAAATATAACTATTCTAGAAAACATACATTGAGAATGAAACAAAAAAACTTATTTATGCTTTTGGTCCCTATAAGTTTAGCGTGTTTTGGTTTTAGTCCCTATAAGTTATTTTGACTGGGACTGGTCCTTAATTTTTCACATTTTGGTTTTGACCCACTCCATATGAAAAAACTGTTATTTGCTGATGTGGTTAGCGGAACACCATATCATAAGTCACGTAATGTGAGGAGATGCCAAATAAGTAATATAACATGAATGATATAATTCCGCGGATACAAAATGATCTCATACGCTAAATGGTGACATACGCAAAATTTTGCGTTTATGGACTTGAATCATCCATGTCACAATACTTATTGACACTATCTCACACCACGTAGCTGTTGATGTGGGTTTCCGTTAACCACGTCAACAAATAATTGATTTTTTCTAACGGATGGGAACAAAACCAAAATGTTTGAAAAATTAAGGATTAGTCCCGGTCAAAATAACTTTTAGAGACTAAAAACAAAACACGCTGAACTTTTAGGGACCAAAACCATAAATAAGCCTAATAAATATGTCCAAAATTAGAGATGTATTTCTAAATTTGGCCCTATTTATTGTGGCATGGGTATGTAATGTAAGTACTCCCTCCGTTCCTTTTTATCTGTCGTTTTTTGAAGAGATTTTTTGTTTCTTTTTATCTGTCGTATTGAGGATTTCAAGAGTGTAATAAATGATATTTTCCATGTTTGTCCCTATTTAATATGTCTTGGTTTATGTAAGTAATGGAGAAAAATTAATGATTACAGAGAGAGAAAGGGTATAGTAGGAAAAAACATAATTAATGCATTGGAAATTTGAGTAATGATTGGATTTCTTAATGGACGTGTTTTGTTTGAAATATGACAGATAAATAGGAACGAAGGGAGTATGAGGTTATTGTGGAAAAAGAGATAAATTTTGCATTAAATATTTTGTTGACTAAAAGTAAGATAAAGATATACTCCCTCCGTTCCTTATTATAGGACATTATTTTGATAGAATTGATGTCTTTTTTATAGGTCGTTTTAAAATATCGAGATAGTATTAAAGAGTTTATTGCAAATACATCCCTCATAATTGCATAAGGGTGATAGGGTAATAATTACAATAGAAGGAGAAATGAATAGAGTTGTAAAGTTTTAAATAGAGGTAACTTTGGAATGACAACATATATTTTGATAAATTTGAGAGTAATAATTACTTTTCTTAATATGCGTGAATTAAGTAAAAGTGACTTATATTAAGGGACAGAGAGAGTACTTCCTTGACCCCTATATATAAGACCCTTTTGGTAGATTTCAGTCATTTTACGTTCATTAAATTTTTTTGTTAATTTAGTTAACCATATTAGAAATGTGAACACTTGATATGTTTTCTTAAAACTACTCTTATAAATATTATTCGGAATTTAAAAAGTATTAAATAGACAAGTGTATTTGTGAAAAGAAGTAATTAATTGTTATTAAAAATTGGTATAAAGTCTTATAAATAGAGACAAAATAAAAGTTACAAAATGATCTTATATTTAAGAATAGATAGAGTATTTTATAAAAAAAAAATTAATGTAGTAGATAAAGTGAATCAAGAATTCATAAAAAATATCATAACACCCCATTATCCAATGCGTATAATTAAAGATAAACAAGTATTAAATACAAATAAAAATAAAAAATAACAATTATTGTATTTTTGAATTTGTAAATAGGTTAAATAAATAAAAAACGAAAGGAGTATTCCTTAATAAGTTGTCATTAGAAATTTTGTCATAGAAACTTTAAATTACAATATTCGAGTAATTATCAAGGTCAAACTATTCATTAAAAAAAAGTCAAATCATACTTCCTCTGAATTATAATATAAGAAAGAAAAATCAAAGTTATGTTTAGTAAAATTCATTTAAAAAAAGTCAAATCATACTTCCTCTGAATTATAATATAAGAAAGAAAAGTCAAAGTTATGTTTAGTAAAGAGATTAGTTGAATATATTGGTGTTTATTTGGCTTAAATTGTTGATAACATAAAAATATTTTAAGAATGTAGCATTAAAAATAAAACAAAAATTAAATAACATAACTACTTTTTAAAATTATTTTTAAAAAATATTATTGCAAATAAAATATAATTTAAAATAGTCCATTAACTTTTTATTATATCAGCGTGTCGATCGGTACTGTGGATCCGCATTCTCATTATCAAAATAATTATGATTTTCAAATCAATTTTTTATCGTAGGTTCTCAATTGCCGTATATATCAATATGGACTTTTTTTTTCTTTTGTACGACATATCCGTTGTTATAGCTCCACTATGTACATGGTGAAATAGATGGTGATTGAAATGAACAGTGGAAATTCCTAGGGACATTTGCTATATGAAACTGTTTGTGATGAAGCAGTTTTAAAATTTTGATTTTCACTTAACCCAATCTCTTCCACTTTTTAAGTTGGTTGTAAAGGAAGGTATATATATTAATCCCTTTATTTTATTTTTTTTTTTGTTTTTAGCATGGAATAAGCGGAAGAAATTAATTTACGCCAAACATCATAACCACCATTTAGTTAAAAAACATTGTTTTTTTAGCAGAAAAAAATAATTTTAATAACGCACCAATAAAGAACAATTTATCAAGCATCATAGTATACAAAAGCTCCACTTCTATGAAGGGTTTGCAAAAGCATACACAATCATGTACTCAAAATAGGAAGAAAAAAAAATCAACCAAGAGACTTTACACCTAAGTCTACTTCACACTATTGTGAAGTACTTCACACTATTGTGAAGATCAAATTACACCTGAAATAAATAACCCTCAAAAACTACCTTCCAAACAATATAGTTGTGATGACCCATTTCTACTTACCAGGCTAAGTTAGGATCCCTACCTCTTTAAAAACTTTGTCAATAAAAAAATCAAAGAGAAAAATTAAGACAAGAGAAAAAGAAGCATAATAAATCTCAACAAGCAAAACCACCTACCCCTAGCATACAACATTTAACATTTATTTAACCTTCAATCATAGTAACATTTGAATGCAGACAATTGGACATAACCACCCATCATTATAAGACACTTTTTCATCTTTCAGTACATTGAACCATTAAGTTATTAGTTCCAACTTCCACAGTTTAAAATAGTTCTCTTTGAAGACAACTTGTTTCTTTTAAAGCTATATCATCTATGTTGTTGCACACCAAATCAACACCCCAATCTCTTACTTTTTTTCTCTCCAAATTTGTTGCAGTGTTCCCTCCAAATCTGTTTTATTTTATTATAGTAATAGTTGATAAATTATTTTGCCCCCAATCAATGACAATAACACCCAAAACATAGAGAAAACTAAAACATATTCTTATATTTCAAAACTAGTAAGACATGCTTACAACCGTAAATGCTTTACAACATCTGTGCTTTTAACGTTAAAAATTATACTAAACAATGGATCATAGATGGTGTTTATGATGATGAGTCATAATACCCTTGCCACCATATGTCATAGACATTCCTTGTAAATATCCCTTATAACTTGTGTATTTATAATGTTAAAATTTTTATTAAACACATGATCATTTACTACCCATGTTTTAATGTTTTGAAAATACAAGATTGTAAAGAATGCTCTGCATTTGCGACATGATTTGGGACAAAAAAATCTGATTCCATGTAATACGTGCGATTGTCGGGGTGTTATGACCGCATTAAAAAAAATAAATAATGCTGAAATATTTAAAAGTTTGTGGAACAGTCTTCTCAACTCTTAGAGTTGGCAAAATATTCTCTCCGATCATTATTATAAGTTTCTTTCACTAATTTTCAGACCTTTTAAGAAACTTAGTTAATATTGTTGGTGATATTGGAAATTGTAAATATTTGGTATATTTTTCAAAAATACCCCTATGATTATTATTGAAAATCTAAAAAATGTTGAGTAAATATGAATGTTCGTAGAAAAGAAGCGATTAATGTCATTGGAGGTTGGAAATGAGCCTTATATTAAGACAAAAAAATCTTCAAAGAGGCTTGTACATAGAACCTCTAGGAGTAGTTTTTAATTGGCTTATCTAAGTTTTTGGTCCCCGAAAGTTGACCGAGTTTTGGTTTTAGTCCCTATCTTTTTATTTGACCGATCTTGATCCTTAAAAGTTTAAAAATTTTGGTTTTAGTCCCTACCGTTAAGGATCCACCGTTAATTGATAACGTGGCCAACGGGAGTGCCACGTCAGCATGCCACGTGTATTTTTTTAAAAAGTAAAAGGTCTCTGAAAGTTGATCGAATTTTGGTTTTAGTCTCTATCTTTTTTTTAGGACCTGTCAAGGTCCTTAAAAGTTTAAAAATTTTGGATTTGGTCTCTACCGTCAATAAAATAATGTTAATTGCTGACATGACTAACGGATTGCCACGTGTCTGCATAATAATGAGCTATTGTCACGTTGGCAGATGATATGTAATAACAGTAGACATGTAATAACAACATAACAATATGGAATAAAACATGATTTCTATCATGTATTTGGTTTATTATATAAGCAAAAAAGGCGAAGGACTAAAAATTATAATATTTTAGTTCATCTGAAATCTTATATGTTAAATGTTATATACTTGTATGATATCTGTGAGTTTGTTTAAGTTATTAGGTTCGTGTAAGTTAGGCAATTTTGGACCAACTCTGACTAGAGTTCTGCATGCATTGTTGGGTTATCCATGTCATCTACCAGCGTGATAATAACTCATTATTGTGCAGACACATGACATGTTGATGTGACATTCCATTAGCCATGTAAACAATTAACGATATTTTATTAATGGCAGGGATCGGAAAAAAATTTAAACTTTCAAGGACTTTGACCGATAAAAAAATATACGGACTAAAACCAAAATTCAGTCAACTTTCAGAGACCTTTTGCTTTAAAAAACAATGGCATGCTGACGTGACATTCTGTTAGTAACGTCATCAATTAACGGTGGATCCATAACGACAGAGACTAATACCAAAATTTTTAAACTTTTAAGGATGAAGACCAGTCAAATAAAAAGATAGGAACTAAAATCAAAACTCGATCAACTTTCGAAACCAAAAACTTAAATAAGCCATTTTAATGAATTTGGATTCTCTAACATAATGTTAAATAACCATTAGTGTAAAAACTAGTAAAATCCAAAATAAACCCAAAATTTCTTATTTCGGATTTTAGTGTTTTTTACCTATGTTTCTCTGACATTACCGCAGAGAATCTATTTCCCTTTTTAATATTACAAACCGAATGGATTACGGCAGATAGATAAGCTCGACCATGGTGTTGACTGAGTTTGTCCAAAGTCCAACATAAAATGCGAGGGAAGAAGGAGTCTCCACCGAAACACACACTCGAGACCCCAATCCAAGACCGCCCCATGTCTGCTCAAAGAACCATCCCCAAGAGCCGTACGAGACAGCTCTCGCTTCTTCCACCGCCGCTTCTCTCTCCGCTACTCCCCGAAGATCTCATCGTCGAAATCCTATCAAGGCTTCCTGTCAAATCACTCCTTCGATTCCGATGCGTGAGCAAGTCTTGGAGATCCCTAATTTCAAGCTCCGTTTTCGTCAAGCATCATCTCCACCGTTCATCCACCGATCCCAATCTCCACCGTCACCGCTTATTAGGGTACTGTCATTTGGGAGATAAATTATACCTGTCTCCTTCTCTGCGATACCTAATCGATTACCCATCATCATCGTCCTCATCAATATCCTCTCACTTCCAGATGAGTCTTCGTTTCTTGATCGTGGGATCTTGCAATGGGTTAATATGTTGGCTCAATTCCCGTTATCACTCTCGTCAAGATCATTATGTCCGCTATTTGAACCCATCCACTCGATTACGGTCCCGCTCCCCGCGCTTTAACCTGATGAACCATCTTGTTTGCCCTGTTTTCGCATTTGGTTTTGGCTATGATCATCGCAGTGACAGTTACAAGACCGTTGCAATCGAATGCGATCATAAGGTTAATGAAACTAATAGGAATAGGGATACTGTAGTTAGGGTTTACACGTTGGGTGGTGCCGAATCTTGGAGGGCGATACCGAGTTTTCCATTGCCCCTTATCTGTTTCCGTGGTTACAGTGATCGTTGTGGCAGATTCGTGAGCGGCACTCTTAATTGGTTGGCTACTCGCACCGATGGGTCTCTGGTGGTTGTTTCTGTTGACATTGTGAACGAGACTTGCAGGGAGGTTCTGTTGCCCAATGCAGATGTTGGTGATGGTGATGATAAGTCGTTGCTTGATGCAACCGCTAAATTGTGGGTTTTGGAAGGTTGCCTTTGTTTTTCTTATGACTTTAAAAGGGTTCGCTTTGTTTTGTGGCAAATGAAACTGTATGGGGTTAAAGAATCTTGGACCAAATTGCTCAACATCTGTTATTTGGATATTGGGATTGACCTTTCTCTGAATTATCCCAAACCTTTTTTGGTGTTGGACAACGGTGAAGTCCTCTTAAAAATGAAGAATGGTGGTGTATTTGCTATCTATAATCCAAGACATAATTCATTCAAATATCTCAATTTTCCGAGTCCTGTAATTCGGTTTAAAGGGACTACTCACATTGAGAGCCTGGTGTCACCTTTCCCAAGCGATTCTTGATTTAGATTTGAAGGTTTGTCTTGTCTTTGGAGAATCTGTTAAGTTCAGTTTATTTAGTTTTGTTCATGCTGAAGCATGTCTTTGGTTTGTTTAAGTCTTATCGGGATTTTGTGGATGAACTCGGGATAAATGTATGTGGCAGAATCACACGGATGAATTCAAATCTGTCTATGAAATTGTAGTCTTTTAGCTGGGTAAAAGCTAGATTTTAATTGAGAAAGTTGATTGTTTATCTGGTAGTCCTACAAAGCCATAGAATTGTTTCAGAACAATTAAAAATTGCACAATTTTGCTCTCTTACACTTTATGCCACACTGACACAGTTATGTTATCCTAAACCCCAATGCTAATTTCTCCATTTAAATCTTCCCATCATTTTGTTAAGTGCCTCACATATGCTACCTCGTTGTTATATTTCTTGTCAATTTTACATAGACATATTGCTTCTTTGCTTGCTTACAGTCTTAAGTCAACCTTTCATTATACTTTCTGATGACTTGAAGTCTTCAACAGTTCAACTTCACTTAATTGCTAGAACTGAATTCCTAAAGAAGCACTTTAGTTTTTTCAATTTCTCTCTTAGCAAATTTAGTTCTATATTGTTTATACTTTCTGCAGTTGTAAGCATTTCGATAAATTTGAATTAATCACCTTTTAAGAATGTTATTTTGACATCAACTTCTTGAACAGTTATTTAGAAGAGTAATGTTGGGTCACAACTCACAAGTCAGAACTATAGATCCATGAAAAACAAAATTGGGCTCTGCAGGTCACTGAATGATTTTGTCTTTCAAATGAGCCAACTGCAGAGTGTAGGGTTATCCTTTCCTTTGTGGACCACTGTTGAGTCTTCTGACCTCAGCATTCCAATAAATAGAATGCTGCAATTGCTTTAAATTATGGTCCTTGTTTTGTTTATAACAACACTATTAAGTCAATTTTCTTAACAGTCACACTGGAAGTTTATAGACCTCAAATTTACCATGGAGCATTTCTTGATCCTGTTTCATTCCTTTTTAAGTCTTTTATATTTAGATGGCATGGTTACCAGGTGTAAAACTTGAGAACAGCTATGAGAAGATATAAAATTCTTGCTTTGCAGGGAAATAGTTACAGTCTTGGCTTTGGTACTTGCTTCGTCAAGATTGTTCCACCAACTCCCCGAGAGCAGTATCAGTTGCTATGGCATTCTTCAATAAGGCTGAATTTTATGAGGGTCATGATTTTCTGTTTTGGCGTGGAATGAACATTGAGATAAACTACTCCTGTAATAATGATAACCTTATCTAGGTAACGTATTTTAGTTGATTAGTTACTATGTAAAAGTTGTTACTTGAGACAGCAAAGTGGTTCGAGTTCAAGCTAAAAAAGGAAAGTGAACACATTTTTGTGATGGATGTATGGTTTTTAAATGCAGACTACTTTTTTTAACCATGTGTATTCTTTACCTTATACTACTAAGCTATAGGCTACGAATAAATTTCTTTTGGGGTGCATGGTTGTTCCTCTTGACACGTGTTGCTCTCAGCAACTGTGCCTGAAGAAGGCTTCACATTTTCTTGAAGCCCTTATTATTGTAAAGGGCAACTATAACATTTTATTAAACACAAAATTGCAATCCAATCAATAACTTGCTTGCGCACTGGATAGATGACAACGAAAATATCTTATATGAGCTACTACATAACTCTACAATAGTCATCAACTCATCATTAATTTATAAAACTCCCAAGTCATCGAGCTACATAGAGATTAGATGATTTTTTCGTGACACCAGTTGCAAGCACATGAGTTTCATGGATTTGAGTTTTGTAGCATGCAATGTTCAACCAACCTTCTCCCAATGACCATTTCAGACTTGACTGTTTGAGAAGAATCGTTAAGAACTGGTTTAGCAAGTTAAATAAACTCAATTCAGGCATGATCATTTCAAAATACTGATGATGTTCCTCGGCAGTGGTATGGTAATAAAGTTGTTTGCTTTGTGACCTAAAGGTAGATTCAACCCTTAAAGAAAGGTTCTATGCTTCTAAGGTAAAGTTGTGTATGTTTAATTTGACCCCTCATAATAAAAAGTTATAGCTAGAGATTAAAAAAATAAGCACTTGATTCGTTTGTCTTAAAAAGTAGCATGGGTCCCGCATCAACGAAATACTAGTACTACTATTTGGATCTCACTCATGTCACCGTACCAACGCTTATTACGCGCCAACATCATTCAAGAGAAGTGAAAAACATCATCACAATTCACACACTACACGTTTCAATTCAAGTAGTTTCAAAAGTGTCACTCACTGCCTACTAACGTACGCACCCTTTCCAACTCCAAACTGAACATGAAACCCTCTTCCACTTCGAAGCAAGGCTTCTTCTCTTCCCATTCAACCGTCACTTACACCACCTATCACAATGACCATCCTACCCCTCCTCAACTCCCTCAATCCCAATCCAACGCCGCCCTCACCATCCAATCCCTCTACCGGGCCCACAGGATCCGCACCCTCTACCGCAAAATCTCAACCGTCGATTCCGAAGCCGACACCCTCCAACGCCTAATCCAACGGCAGGAAACCGTCGACGCCGTCCGCAGCAACCACCTCGAAAAAGTGAAAATGAACGAAGCACTGATGGCTCTTCTGCTGAAGCTCGATTCGGTTCCCGGCTTCGATCCGACTGTGAGGGAGGCAAGAAGGAAGGTCACCCGTCGGATCGTTGGGCTGCAAGAGATTCTGGACTCTGTTTCAGAATCGAAAATCCACAGCGAGTTTAATTATTGGTCGGACAATGGATCCATGATGAATTGGGATCAGGTTATTGCTGACATGGAAGAAAGTGTGTGTCGAGAGAGAGGCGGCGATGAAATGGAACAGTTTTGTGCTCAGAATTTAGGCTTTCGCTGTTTGCAAAGGTTTCTTCGCGAACCATGATAGATTTTCACTCAATTTTAATATGTATACCATGTATGTATTCAGTGTTTTAAATTGCGATTGCGAAGACTATCAAAACTGTAATGTTGTGGATGCAATTTGCGATTGCGGATTGCAAATTAAAATCCACTTGTATTATAGTATATAATCTCTATCTATACCTTTGTTACTTAGCTTGAAGCTTTGTGCTGTACCAAATGCAAGGTGGTAAAATTAAAAGATAACTATATTGTAGGACACTAGTTAAGAAATCAAAGATTCGTGCAAGGATTGCATTGCATTGAAACTTTGAAATTTTATAGCTGATGCTGATGAATTTCATATCATTATCACATGATAGTTGATGATACATTCAGAACAAGTGCAATATCCTTTTTATTCCTTAACCAGTGTCGTTAGGAAAACTCGTACTTATTATAGATAGCAGGGGTAATAGAAACTTAGGGAGATGATTAGAAAGAGTATCTGCTACTGCTAGTTGACACAGCTGCACTTGCACTGTGACATGCATCTCTTGCAGTCAGAGATTGTAGGGTAGCCATTGTTGCATTTGCATTTGTTGATGCAACTGGACCTTGAATTGGCACCCCACAAGCACCTAGCCATGCAGTGTAGGATTGACATGCAGGCTGGACAACCGTTCCTCATCTGGTTTACTATGCAGTCTTTGCAGCCTCTGCCGTCTGTGGGTGTGCAACCCAGAACTGGGGAAGTTACCATCACCAACATAATCAGCAACACTGCTTGTAATTGTACTTTCACTGCTTGCTTCTTCCCCTCCATTTGAACCAGAATATTTGTATGCAGATGTGTTCTTTACCCAAGATGTGAAAAGTTGAATATGTTGGTCTGGTGGCATGTAGTACTAGCTATTCCATTTCCATATATATACTCCCTTCGCTTTACTTGGCGTTTAAGATAATTATATATGTACTTTGTGTTTTTATCTAAGTACTCTTAACAACTCATACTCTCATTAAACATGTACTCTCTCCGTTTCACTTTAAGTATCTTTTTGGACTTTTGCACATAGATTAAGAAAGTGTTAATTATGATGATTATTGTAAGTTTTATGTGTATTTTGTCAAAAATACCCCTATTTAATGTTTTTATTTTGTCAATGCATCATTACTAGTATTACAAATTTCAAAACTAAAACAACATTAAATGTAAGGGTAAATAAGGAAAAACAGTATTAAATGTTGTCTAGATTTGATAGAAAGACACTTATTTTGAAACAAAATTTTGATGCTAAAAAGACACTTAAAGTGAAACGAATGGAGTAGTAACAAGACAACGAAGATAAGAGGAAAAAATGATTAATGTTTTTTTTATTTCTTAGAGTGATGGGACTCTACTATAATATGAAATGAATGATAGTAAGTGACTAAGCACGGTTAAAAGGAATCGGGGAGAGGAGAACTTTGGCGAGCATTAGAGTATATCACCAACGTTTATTATTTATTTTTAAAAAATTTTAACCTAATAAACGATGGAGATGAGTCGAGATCACCATAATCTTGGACCAAATTAATAATTTTTCTGCATTAGAGAGCAGGTGAACCTAAGATCCATATAAAGCATCGAAACTGAGGAAGCATTTAGTAACTTGATGTTGCTTGTTGTTTTAGGCCGACCTTGCAATTAAACACCACATTTACTCTCTCACGAGTCTCTGGCAGACAAGGGCAGTCTCGGTTTTCACAACAATCTTATCGCTATTCTTTGAGCAAAAGTCAAATGCTGTGTACTAAGGAGTACTCCCTCCGTTCCTTTTTATCTGTCATATAAAAAAAACACGCCCCTTAAGAAAATCAATCATTATTTAGATTTTCAATACATTAATTATGTTTTTTTCCACTATACCCTTTCTCTTTTTATAATCATTAACTTTTCTCTACTACTTACGTAAACCAAGACTTATTAAATAGGGGCAAACATGGAAAATAACATTTATTACACTCTTGAATTTCTCAATATGACAGATAAAAAGAAACAAAATAACTCTCCAAAAAACGACACTTAAAAAGGAACGGAGGGAGCAGTAATAGAAAACACAGAATTATATGGTTGGATGATGAAATTCATTCAAGAGAAATGAATGAATAAAACTGGTCATACTCCCTCCGCTCTTATTTTTAAGAAAAAAAAACTTAATTTAAAAAAAAAACTAATTTCACATGCATTAAGTGTATTTAATTTTCTCAAATTCATAAAAAAAATTGAATACTTTAAGAAATTTGCATTGGAACGAAACAAAAATTAAACGTTATAATCACTTTGTAGGAATATTTTAAAAATGATTGTATTGGGAATAGAAAGTTAATTAATTTTTGTTTATATTTAAGATCATTAATGAGATTTTTTTTTTTATAAATGAGATCGAAATGAGTATTAAAAAAAATTTACAATGCCGTAAGTTGTTAAATTTTTATGTTACGGTTGAAACCCTGAAAAATGTTGGGAAAAGATAGATGATTGTTAAAAAAATAAATAATGTCATTGAAAATTTGAATAAAGTATATAAAAAAGCAAAATAAAGTTTAAAACTAATATTTTTATATTTAGGACCGAAAGTTATATTATGAAGTAAGAATGAATATAAAATTATTAAAAACAAAAATTAGAATATATATGATATATCCATTGGTTTAGCAACAAATTATCAACAAGCCATTGGCACAGCAACGTTTTCCACTTGTGTCATGGATGTTTTCTCCCAAATTTGTATCTCAATATGCACATTTTTGTCGATATATATCCATATATTTGCAAGGGAGTGGGGGTCAAAGCTTTTGGTCAACACAATAGTGGCGCAATGCCATGTGTTACAACGTGGCGAGTTGTATTATTGGAGATGACGCAAGCATCAATATTTTTTTTTCAAAAAGAACTTTTGACCAATCATAGCATGCCATGTGGCACATTTTTAGTAATAATAAATAATTGGGATTGACTTTGACTATCCCATTTTTTAAAATAATTTCATTTATTGTCCCATATTTTATTAATAGTTTTAAAAATACCCCAATAAAATGAATTATTTGTAAAACTATCTCATTTAGGTAAAAAGCCGTAGTGTTGCATATATCTTTTTAGGTTATAGTTGCATATATCATGTGGGATTTTTTTGGTTTTTGACCATGTTTTCGTCATTTCAAGTAGAGGTGGCAATTCGTGCTATTTTAGCGTGTTTGTGTCTGTCCGGCTCGGGTTCTGGTTAGGGCTTTGATCTTGCCATGCCTAAAAGGCACTGCTTAAAATCGTGCTGCAAAAATGCTTTTTAGGCTTGCACCTTGTGTGTTTCGTGCTTTTGCGTACCGGTTCGACAACTATTTAAAAAAAAATATAATTACGTATAATTGGTAGTAGCACCACCAGTAATATGTATTAAATGACATCACCAAGAGTATATGTGTGTATATATATATATATATATATATATAAGTAAATAAGCATTGTACAGTGTAGTGGATCGTTTCTTTTTCTTCTAGTTTTAGCAAAAAACTTCAGTAAATAAAAATAAAATAAAATAAATCGGGTAAGCATGTCATGTCGGGTTAGCCCAACAAAATTGTTACCTAAGCCCGATATTTTTCCGTGCTTAATTACATACTCGGGTCGGTCCGATCTTGTCAGGCTTTTCTGCCAGCTCTAGTTCCTGGGGGCCTAAACTACCTAGATGTCCCTGCAGCTACCAATTGAACTGACTTACGCGGACATTTACAAGAGGTTTTTATTTTATATATACACACACAAAAATATATATATATATAATTTTCTCATTAAGACATAGGAAGTACCAACTTTCTCAAGTTTTTCTCCTATGCGTGTTAGAAAACCCTCCCGTACATAATTACCTTAACTTCAAGAAAATAATTTTTTTGGTTTGTTGTAATAAGTTATTTTCTTAAAAAAAATTATTAGTTTTAATTATAAGTCATTTATATTTTCTATATATCATTTGTTGTTTTTTTATTCATTTTTGCCCTCATCAAGTGCTTTAATTATTTGTATTTTTATTGTTAATTAATGAATGTGAACTTTTCAATAAAAGTTTATGAGAGAAAAAAATTGTGCTAATATTAAACTAATATCTTCACATAATTTAAGAAAATTGACTGTTTTCGTTGATATATTGCGTCATAAAGGGATATAATGGGTCGGTTTTAGAGAAAGTTAAACACCCGACCTAATAAAAATAGATTAAATCTATATATATCCTTACTTTCGCAAAAACAAAAAAAACAAATATATAAAAAAGAAAATTTAACTTACCAAGTTAATTTTAAAAAATTGATGAAAAAATAAAATTGGGTTCTTGACCTTACATATAGCATATTAAATTACTAACTTAACAATTACAAATATTAAAAAAGTAATTTAAAAAATAAAAAATAAAATAAATTTGGATCACTTGGTTGGCTTGGGTTAATCGTTTTCACAGTAGCAAACTTAATACTCAACCCATACTTAATTAGATTGATGAAAAAAAATACTCCCTCCGGTCCTATATATAGGACATATTCTAGAAGCAATCTTTGGTCCTATATATATAAGACATTTTGTATTTTCTATGCATCATTTATTGTTTTTTCTCTTTTATGCCCTTATTAAATGCATGTGTTTTTTGTTGTTCATTAATGAGTGTGAATTTTTCAAGAAAAGTTGAGAGGATAAAATTGTAATGTTACTCTCATAGAATTCATAAAACTAACTACTTTTCTTGATCCGAGGAATATGGTTAAGTATGTCCTATATATAGGACCGGAAGGAGTAATGATAAATGAATATTACCGCATGTATATCTAAACTAAAACAAAAAAATTCAACAATTAAAAAAAACACACACATACTAACATGAGGGTGAAAGAAAAACAACAATAACACCAACGTTTGTTCTAGATCAACTTAGAGGCTCCTTTTGGTTTGATTCATCCGCTAGCAACATGGAAACTTGCAAACCTCAGCACAGCATAAATATCCTTCACAATTTCATTTAAAGCATTCAGCTCTCTACTCCCTTTCTCATAAACGTGACAACGCACTAGCGCCGGCACAAAGAGCCATAACGCCGTGTAGATCACAAACACCACCGTGAGCAACCATGACAACAACCTTGGCAGCTGCCACCTCCCTTTCAAGGACTTCTTAATTGCGACCTCAACAGCCAAACACACCCCATGGAGGAGAAAAAAACACATGGAATCCCACGACGGCTCCCACGCTTCCCACGTGCGCTTCTCCCTCTTGATGTAATAAAAAATTAGCTCGTGCATCACCCCTGACACCGCAAAAGTAGCGAGTATGCCAGACAGTGGGGCCCATCTTCTCCCAATGAAACGTGTACACACGCTTACCACGGGTGAGTATACGGTAGGGTGGAGGATACGGTTCACCATAAGGTTCCATCTTCTCCCCCAAAAATCTTGCAAAGAGGTGCTTAGGTAAGGCTCGTTGAACTGTGGTTCAATCTCTATATCCATGACTTTTCGAGTGAACAGTGTAATCAGTGCAAAAATGAATTCTAAACCAATATACATGTGGAGGCTGTATAAGAACAAGGTGAACTTTGGATGAAAATTTTCTTTCTTTGCATAAAGAGGAATCAAGAAGGCCAACACAATCACCATTGTGGCAAAAGCATAGTTGAGGGGTGATTTGTTGCCCTTTTTGGTAATTTGATATTTATCTGGGTTTTTGGAAACGTCCTCTTTATTTGCGAGGTCATCACGTGAGAGTTTCGTGCACTGGACGAGTTGATCATTTGGTGTGTTTGAAGGGTTGGATGGGTGTTGTTTTTGTTGTTGGAATAATTTGATGGGGAGCAACGAAAGGGGGACAAAGTGAGATAGAGAGAGGGGAGGGTTGGAGGACAGGGGGCCCTTGCCAAGGGCAAAGAGAAGGAGCTTGAAGGTTGAAAGCCATCCAAGGATGAAAGAAGTTGGACCTCCAAGATGAATGGAAGTGAGCTTGAGAGGGAGGAGAAGGAGGATGAGGATGGCTGGGAAGATAGCTAGGAGTCTAGCTTTGCCTTGAGGGATGAACTTACCAATCATGTGGCTGTAGCACATCGTTACTGCTGCTATGGTCCATACCATGATGAAGTTGTTGATTTCTCCCTCCATGAGATCCACTCTCCTCCTAGACTACTTTGTGATCAACACCAGCTAATTTTTTTTAGTGCATAATAATACGGAAAATGTTACTCCTACTAAAAACAATCTTAGGAGTATTGATTAGGAGTATTGATTAAAAAAGTAAAATACGGAGTAAGTAATTTTAGTTTAAAAAAATATGGAATTTATTAAAGATTTAAATATGTTTCAAGTTTCTGAGTTTTAAGGTCATCTTGTCAAGTTTTTTTTTTTTCAATGTTATGTTTTTTGAAGTTACTTTCAGTTTATCATATATCCCTACTTTTGATTCCTAGTCAAACAGAAGAACTTAGTTACAAAATGTCACGTGAACGAAAACAACCTCTAACTCCGATTTTTTTTTAATTAAAAATATACAATTTTTAATTTTTTTAATTTTTTTAAAAATCTTGGCCCTTCCTATGCCTAACATTAAAAACCAATTTAATGTCCTACAAAAAGTTTACGAAACATTTGTCATGGCCAATTAAATGATTTTGTAATAAAGCTGACCAAAAGTTATTGACTAAAATGCACATAAATACGTATACTAAGCAAGATGGGGATGTTTCGTATTGACGGTCATAAATTATGGTAACAAATGTTTTAAGATTATTATTATTTAAGGATTTTAAAACAGGTAAATTAATATTTGAAACTTAAATTTTATATTTTTTAATATATGAAATGCATTATTTCTCAAGGTAATATAACAATACATTTTTTCTTACTTAAATAATGCTTTTAGAGTATTTGTTATCATTTTCTTTTATTTTTTAACAAGTGATTTTTTGTCTTGTCAACTGTCACTTGTTAAAGAACCTATGTATAGAAAAAATTTTAAATTCATATTTATCACGTTTTTGGAAACATTGAAAATTATATTTTTTTTTAACAACTTTTATCTACCATTGATTTTTTAACAATTGCTTTTAGGGTACTTATTAACATTTATCTTTTCTAAATTCCAGCCATTTAAAGAAAAGTGATATTTTTATACTCCTCTTTTAGTTTTCAATACTTTCATTTTATCATTGATTTAAGATTTTTGGTACATAATCTTAGATGTACAGTGCATAATAATATGGCAAAATGCTATTCTCTTATTCCCTAAATATAAGACTCTTTTAAAATTTTTATTTTGTTCTTATTTATAGAATTTTATACCAATTTTTAATGACAATTAATTACTTTTTTCCACAAACACTCCTATTTAATTAATATTTTTTAGATTCCCATTAATATTAATAGGAATAGTTTTGGAAATACATATAAAATATTCACATTTTAAATATAATTAATTAAATTAACCAACATTCTTAATGAATATAAAATATACCAAAAGAATTTTATATGTGACTAAACTGTCACTGTAGTCCCTCATTTTGTAAGGAGCTTTCACTTTCGTCCTTGATTTTTCAATAATTCATCTTTAGTCCCTCACTTTTCAAAAAAGTAACTCATGTTAGCTCATGATAACGTTTTCCGTTCATAGTATGTGTTTCATTGTAGGCATTTTGGCTAAAAGTAAGTTCGAAAGTGCGGGACGTTAATAAGGATTAACATGAGTAACTTTTTTTAAAGTGAGGGATTGAAAATGAATTATCGAAAAATAAGATACAAAAATAAAAACTCATTACAAGGTGAGGAACTAAAATCATAGTTTAGTCTTATTTATATATATATATATATATATATATATATATATATATACAGAGAGAGAGGGAGGGGGAGGGGGAGGGGGGGTCGAGAGAGTATTAAAAAGCATTTTAGGAGTATTGATCAGAGAAGTAAGGTAAGTAATTATAGTTTAGAAAATATCGAATTTATTAAAAAAAGAGTGGAAAATTAATGAATTTAGATTTTTTTAATGCAAAAAAAAATATTTTGATGTATATTTTTTTGGGTCCGTATTCCTTGTGGAACCACTGGTATTCCCAAGAACACCCTTAATACCAGGGAGCCCTTGAGATTAATTCGAAGCGAACTGCGTGGCTGACTCTTCCAGCAAAAATTTTGATGTATATTTTAAGTGTACTACTATTGGAATACGTACTGGTTAAAAATATCCTAATCAAACTCTATTATATATTTGTGAGTCCAAACTCTCACACCAGGGAGCTCCTCACGGAATGGAGGCCTTACAGACAAAGTTGAGAGAATAATGGATAATTAGATACGCCACATGTCATTGCCTTTTAAAATTAAAATAAAAAATTAATTAATTAATTTGCTTATGAAAAGATGCAACTGCTGACTTGAAACCAAAAGATACACTTGCTGATTTAAGGGATACATAGTTTCAAAAGGTTTTGAAAAGATGCATCTGCTAACTTGAAACCAAAACATACACATGCTGATTACAGCCGAAAGGGATACATAGTTTCAAAAAGGTATACCCGTTGAATTAAAATGAAAAGCTACATCTTCTAGAAAAAATTCAATAACAACTTAATCATTAAACACATCGTCAACGTAGCAGAATTAATTTATTGAACACATTTTGTTTGCTTTCTTATCTTCATACTTAAAAAGAAAGTGTTGTGCACACAGGTCATAGAATGATTGACCATTGAAATGTAGAAATACAATATTTCCTTTGTTCTTTTCTTATCTTCAAACTTCAAAAGTGTTGTTAACAAAAATCTATTTCATTGTTGGTGATTATATACTACTGACACAAAATGAGAATCAAATAACCAAACAACAAAAGAAAGACACCAAAGAAGGAGTATCTGACAAAAATGTGTCAAATGTAAACTCATAGACTCAAACAGGTGTCCAGTGAAGAAAAAATTCAATCACAAACAACAAAAATCTATTTCATTATTGGTGATTATATACTACTGGCACAAAATGAAAAATCAAATAACCAAACTACGAAACAAAGACACCGGAGAAGGAGTACCTGACAAAAATGTGTCAAATGTATACTCAGACTCAAGAAGTGTCCAATGAAGAAAAAATTCAATCACAAAAAAACAAAAGCATATTCAAAAAGTTAACAATCAATAAAAAAGAGGTTATCAAACCTGATATGCAACTTTTTGCAACCATTACTATAAAGAATTGACACAGACTCAAAGGGATGCAAGGCTTAGGAGGAAGGAAATTGTAATAGAAAAAAGAAGAAAGCTACAAGCAAGTCAAGGTATGTGAAAATTCGTTCTTCTTAAAGCAAGTCAAGGTATGTGAAAATTCATTCTTCTTATAACAGAAATAAAAATTCTAAGCATGTTTATCAATCTAATTTCAACAACTTGAACTTTGAATTAAGATTGATATATGACAAGAAAACTGATGAGAGGATGTCACTGCCTCTAGAGTGGCAACACTAATAGTTGGAGATTTTGGTTCAGCACCACAGCCAATAGATATAATTGTGCAAAAGAAAGACAGTAGAATGCAACGTGTACATGAATTGCATTCAACTTACCTCCCATTGCAATATCCTTTGCTCTTTCTTTCTTTATGATGAAGATGGTTATAGAAATGAAATTGCTTATAGGCATCGTACTAACTTATTCAAAATGGCATATAACATTATTAATATGAGGGAGTTATTTGCTTATATGCTACATATTAGGAAGAATGAGGAGAAATGATGCACAATTGTTGCATGTGCATGTGCATCCCCTATCCTGTATTCGGGGTTCTATTTTTGTTTCGGTTAGAGCTTTGCATTCTGTACTCTCTTCGTGAGGGGTATTATATTTCTTCACTTTTAGATTGAATTTTTTATCTTATAAAAAATCATGAATATTATTAAAATTAAAGAAAATATATATATATTTGCGAGTTCAATCCTTGCAAAAATATAAATTCAAAGTTATAAAAAAATCAATCATAGTTTTACAAAAAATATTATTATTCAATAATAATATAATTAAAAAATATTTGTACAATCCGTGCATTGCACGGGTTAAAAACTAGTAATATAAATAATTTAATGCCCTTTAAAGCATTTAAGAAACATTTATCTCAGCCAATTAAATGATTTTGTAATAGGGTCGTTATAGTATACTCATCATTTGTAGATGAGTTTACATACTCATTGTTGCCACCCGCTGGTTCCAGTTTGCACCGATTTTTTATATTTAATCTTTTTCTTAGATGTTATTTACCATAATGGCCCTGAGTTAATACGTTGGTCATAGCACACATCTTAACACCAAGAAAGGCACCCACCCACCGAGAAAGGCACAATAAGGGTGGAAATAGGCCAGACCGGCCTACAGGGGCCTATGACAGGCCGATTAATAGGTCAGACCTAGGTCAGGCTTTTTTTGCAAACAGGTCAGGCTCAGGCTATTCAAAAAGCCTATATAATGTAAACAAGTCAGGCTCAGGCTACATAAAAAGCCTATTTAGCTTAACAGACCGGCCTATATAATAATTATTATTATTATAATTATAATATTTAAAATTTATTATATTCATATTCATATTTATTCACATAACCAAGTCCCACATCGTTTAGCATGGTGCATGCTCTAAGAAGAAGGAATGTTTGGCATGAAGGTAGGAAACTTAATATAATGTAACTATGCAAGTCATCCAATGCCACTTCTCTGATGTGGGACTTAATATGTCTATGCAAGTTGCTTTGGTTCAAGTCTCACATCGTTTTTTCGTGAAGCATAGCAAGTCCCACGTCGTTTTTCCTTGCCTTGCATATTGCCTTGCATTAGTTCAAGTCCCACATCGTTTTTTTTGTGAAGCATGGCAAGTCCCACATCGTTTGGTATTGCCTTGCATATAGCCTTGTGTTGGTTTTTGTTGTGATGCTTATGAAGTCCCACATTGTCTATTAGAAAGTAAAAGCTTGTGTATTTCCTTATAAAAGCGAACACTTACACAATTGTTATGATAAAGCTTGGACTTGGAAATAATGCAAGTCCCACATCCTTTATTCATGGAGCACAACATGTTCTTTAAGCTAGCTATTAAATGTTGCTTTGTGAAGTCATGTTGTGTTGAACCATAAGATCACCGTTTTGTGTGGTTTTTTGGTTCTCATTGGTTTTGCCTGGACCATTACTGGTTCATTGGTTTATATTTCGTTTATAGTATTATTGTTAAATAGGCGGTTCATTGGTTTATATTTCGTTTATAGTATTATTGTTAAATAGGCCAAAGTTTATTGTTAATCAGGCTGAAGTTTTAGCCTATTTAATATTTAATATTAGGCTTATTGACCTATAAACAAAAATTCAGAATATATAGGCTTTCTAATAAGCTTATAGGCCAGACTTTTGTACAGGTCAAACTTAGACTTGAAAAATTTATTTAAATAAGCCAGGTCAGGCCCGAATAATTTATATAGGGCCTGGTCTGACCTGACTTGTTTTTACCCGTAGGCACAAAGTCATAGCACAACTTATCTACTCACCTAAACACCGAGAAAACGACGACACCGACCCACGACACTCAAGGAGGCGGTCTGAATTATTCACGACTTTTTTTTTTATATGTAATGAATTATTCACGACTGATAGCATCGTTTTTTCATTTTTAATTATTTATTTTTACTTATACTTCGTTCATATTTATTAAATAATAATTTTTAATTATATTTCATCAATATTCATCAATGTATATATCAATATATATTTCCAGTTACTATTTATAGGCTCATAAAAATCTCGTAGGAACAAGGATGAGCGTTGCCAACCAAGCAAGGTCAGAGAATAAATCTTAGTGCCTTTCAAAATTCAAATAGTCGAATCTAAGTGCTGAGCAAATATAGAAGAAGGCAGGAGCAACTCGAGTAGAGCAAGTAATCGAGTGGTTCAGTATTTCTATTAAAAAATTATTTTGTTGACTAAAGTGGAGTAGTCGAGTACTTGAGATACTCGAATACCACCAAATAAAAATTATTTTTGTACAACAGAATATAAAATTATTTTCTGAAATCAAGTGGAAAACTCGAGTACTTCGAGTACCACACTAATAAAAAAATATTTCTTACCTGTAAGAGGACTCTGCAATCACGAAAAAAAATCATTTCCAGAAACTCGAGCAGCCTAGACAACTCGAGTACTTCTACGGCCACACATATTTTTCATTTTAATTAAGATTTTATGATTTTATTTTTACTAATCCCTTTCAAGATTTTTTTCAGGTATTTAACTCAACTAAGTTAGCATATTAATTACCTAAATCTACTACCTACACTCGAGAACATAAAAGAATAAATGCAATGAATTACAAAAGGATCTTATAAATAGGATCAGAGGAAATACTCTCTCCAACTCAAATTACAAGTAACTTTAAATAATTTTACAAATAGGATTAAATTTTTTATTAAAAGGGTCTTACATATTAAAAACAAAAATTATTTTAATTTATTTTGAATATTTATTTTACTTTTATTTATTTTTTAATATTATTTTCACAAAAAATTAACATAAACTATGCTAGTTTAAAAAAAATAAAAAATAGAAACCTACGAATGCCCAGGAACCCCCAATGAATAAAAGCCCACGTAAGAATCACAAAATAAGCCTAAGGGACCCCAGTAAAAAAGCCCACGTAAGAATCCAAAACAAAAAAAAAATAAAGCCATAGGGAAGGGTGCTTATTTCGTGCACCTGGGCTACTGGAGAGTAATCCAACTCCAGGTAACCAATTGTAATCATCACCGTCTATTTTGCTAAACAAACCACAGCCATGGATTAAGGGTTTGTATACATACTCATCCATAAACAGTGAGTATTGTATATAAACCCTTTGTAATAAAATTGACATGAATGCATAAATAAGCACCATGCGGATTTTTGTATTGACGGTGATAAACGTACTTTTTTTAAAAAAAAAATTCTCAAAGAAGAGTAATTGTTTGATTCACCTCTTTTATTTTTATTTCAATATTTTTACAGTATTGTTGATTTAATAATTAAAAAATTTAATAATTGAGATCAAAAATTGAAATTACGATAAATTGTAATATTGATATTAAGATAAATAGAGGATTTTTTTAGTTTGCACCCAGCTGGTATTCGGCCCATTAGGCCAACTAATCCAGTTCGAGGGGTTTTCTGGGGTTAAGGTTTTATTCCTCTGCCAATGTTGTTGTGGGGGATCGAATCGTGATTCGTTCTACCAAGTGCAACCCCTAGCACGACTGCACTAACAGTTCGTTAGAGGATGATGACATTTGTCATCATTTTTGAAAATTGTTTAGGGCAACCATACTATCACATTGGTCGAATAACTATAATAAATAAACCTGAGTATATATGGTAATAACGGTGGTCCAGTAGACTGAACTTTTTTTTTTACATGGGAGGTCTGGGACTAGAACCCATGACCTGGGAGAGGGGGAAATTCTAAGTGTCCCTGCAGTCATCAACTGGGCTGTCTTACGCGAACTCCAGTAGAGTGAACGGTGTTTGACGATTTGCAGTAGTAAAATGGATGAAATTTAAGATTAAAAACAAAATTAAAATAAAAATTTTATGAACAAAAATTAAAAAGGATGCATGAATATCTTTTAAAAGTATGAGCATCAAATAATTTTCCTTTGAAAAAATAAAAGACTTTATAGAAAAATAAAACAAAAAGACTAATTGATTACGGTTTTTACTTTTTTTTCTCCTATCCATTCATTATTTTAAGGATAATATATAAGTAGTTCAAGAGTGTAAAATAATTCTTAAAAAACTAAAAAAAATATAAATACTAAATATATCATTTTCTATTAATTTCTTACTTTTGATTATGTATGTATACATTATCTTTAAAGCAATTCAAGGTCAAGCCAACACTTGGAAAAGGAGAATAGATATATTAACAATAATCACCGAGGTCATGGGTGATGTAGAAATTAAAAGGAAAGGGAAGGGTGTGTTTGTTTTGAGAAACGTTTCCGGTTTTATTTTCAAAAATTATTGATAAATATAATTATAACCTCATGTTTACTTTATAATTCCTATTAATTATGTATATGTGATCCCGTGTTTTTATTTTGTTTATTGTTTTCAAATATTTATACAGGAAATAGTATTATTTTCACCTTTTCCTATCCCAAATTTTGAAAATAGTAAATGAAATGAAAATTTGGGATCACACTCATAATTAACAAAAATTGAAATGAAGACACGAGGTCATAATTATACTCCCTCCGATCCATATGGAGTATTGGAGATACTAGAGCGAATTACTACATTTATTAAGAAAAATAGTTAATTTTTTTAATTTTATGAGAATATACTGTAACCGTCTCAATTTTTCTTGGAAAGTTCATACTCATCAATGAACAACAAACAAAAAATAGATTTAATCAAATCATTTTATAAGAGCAAAAAAAGAGAAAAAACAATAAATAATGCATAAGAAATAATATAAGGTAAGGTATAATTTGGACAAAAAAAAACTTTTTAAAAAATGACTTGTAATAATAACCTGAAGAAGAAATAATTATTGATAATTTTTTAAAATAAAAACAGAACTTGTTTTCGCAAAGCAAACAAATCCAAAGTGTAAAAAAAAATAAAAAAAAATAATAATAATAATAAAGAAAAGGAAAGTACAAGATTATGTACCAAAAATCTTAAACTAACAATCAAGCGTTGGGGTCAGACCCTTGGACCATTGACTGGGTTATTGCTTGTGTTTAACGTATGATGGTCATGGATGAGTTGAATACTATGTTCTCTCCTAAATCTACAAACCGTGCCCAGGTACGTCTTATTCACTGGACTGCTCCACCTTTAAATTTCTTGAAGATTAATGCTTGTGGCAGTAAGATGTGGGTTAGGGATGCTAGAGGGGATTAGGTCCGTTGATATTCTTGTAATGCTGGTTTGGTGGATGTTACTCTCTCCGGTCCTTATTATATGTCACATTTTAGAAGATTTTCTTGGTCCTAATTATAAGTTGAATACTTTATATTTTTTATGCATCATTTATTATTATTTTTTGTCCTTATTAAATGTTTTGACTATCTATGTATTTTTGTTGTTCATTAATGAGTGTGAATTTCCAAGAAAATTTGAGAGGGTAAAAGTGTAATGTTACAATGTATATTCTCATCAAATTCATAAAATTAATTATTCCCTCCGTCCCTAATTATAAAGCCTTCTTGGGAGATTTCACGTCCATTAAGAAAGTGAAATAATTTAGTTAATTGTATTGGAAATGTGAACTTTTGATATGTATTTTCAAAATTACCCCATTAATATTATTGGAAATCTAAAAAGTGTTAAATAAATATGGGTGTTCGTGAAAAAAGTAATTAATGCTCATTGAAAATTGGTAAAGGGCTTTATAAATAGGGACAAAATAAAAGTGTCAAGAAGACTTTATAATTAGGGACGGAGGGAGTACTTTCTTTGCTATGTGTAATTCGATTAAGCATGCCCTATAATAATAAGTACAGGAAGGAGTATCTTATTAGAGTTGTTGGTTGTTAGATTAATTACTTCATCTATGGTGTTTCTACTATCCTCCGGGTTACCATACTCTAAGTAAATTTTTTTTTATTTTTTTAAATCCAGTAAATTAAAAATATGCTTTGAGTTTTCTATTTTAATGATATCTCTTTTTTTATTATTTGAATTTATATTTTTTTATTATATGCTTTCTGACACAGGTAAAAAAATTATATTGAGTAAATCTGTATTAAAAATTGACATATTTTAGTAAATCTACGTTAGAAACCTGTACTAAAAAATATTCTGAATAAATGTGGGTTAGAAAAAAATTTAATAATAATAATAATAATAATAATAATAATAATAATAATAATAATAAGGTTTATTTAAGTTTTTAGTCCCCGAACTTATGTGCTCTTTTGGAATTAGTCCTTGATCCTTTTTTTTCGTTGTTTTGGGTCCCTAAACTTTTTCAATTTTTGGAAAAGGACCCTGTTGTTGCTTAAGTGATGATATGACCAATGAAATGTCACGTCACTTGTCCGACATCGAAGAATGAAGTGCTATGTAGCCTTTTGTAACACCACATGATTTTTTTTATTAAATTTTTTTTTTCAAAATTATTAAAGGATTTTATTTTCTTTTTTTAAAAAATACAAATTTTAATTATTTTTAATAAATTTGAATTTATTTTAATCTTTAAAATTCACGTGGCATCATCTAGTATGTTATCTATCGATATTGCGAAGGTTATGTAGCATTTCATCGGTCATATCATCACTTAAGCAACAACAAGGTCATTTTCCAAAAATTGAAAAAGTTTAGGGACCCAAAGCAACAAAAAAAAGATCAAGGACTAATTTCAAAAGAGCACCTAAGTTTAGGGATTAAAAACTTAAATAAGCCTAATAATAATAATAATAATAATAATAATAATAATAGCTGGCCAGAGTGTATGAAAAACAGGAGCAGCATAGAAATTTCCCTTCATCAAATCCTCGAGATTTCCATCTTTTTGGAGTTGTGGTGTAAGACTTCCGATGTTTATGTGCGAGAGCTTGGACTTATTGCATTCATCGTGTTTTTCGAGAAGCTAATTATGGTGCTGATTTTATGGCTACGCTAGGTTTTTCTTCCAACTCTAGTTTCTTGATTTGGAATATACTCCAGGTATATAACTAAGCCCTACTCTTTTTTCTCACTTCGTGGGTGTGGCTTATGCGTGTTAGCTTCTTTAATTTTCCTTATGTATGTAAAAAAAAAAAAAAAAAAGGAAAAGATAAGATAAGATTAATGAAAGCATGTAAACGTAATAACGAAAAATAAAAAGGAAATGAAAGTGGGTTTGTGAGATATGCTTTTTTTTTCTATCCTAGCTAATATTGATCCTCTTTGAGATCTAGAATTCAATGAAATGGGTTTTGCTTTTATTATTTTTCATATACATGGTAAGGGTCGAATCCCTGATATTATATTAAAAAAATCAATTATCTATCAATTATGTTGATTTTTAATTTGTTGATAAAAGAGTATTTCTTTTACTAAGAAAACCAATAACATATCTATGTTATACACACCCATCAATGAAACTATCAGGGAAGGTAATAAAACCCACACTTGCGGGTACCCGCTTGAAAAATCCCATTTTGGTGAGAAAAAACCGTTCTGATCGGGCTTGGAGAAACCCGAAACCGAAATTCGCTTTAAAATGATGGGTGTGAGTCGGGTTCGGTATTTTAAATATCCGCCTCGCCCTCGCTCCCAAACCCGTTCTGATATAAAATTTAAATATTTTTCATTATACTTATAATTAAATGGTAAAGTCAAACTAACATATTTAATTAAAACCATGATTTAATTCTTAAGTTTTTAGATATTTTAAAAATTTGACGTTTATTATTATATATTATTTGAATTATAATGTATGTTATATGTGATTTTTATTTAATACAATAAAAAATAATTTTAAAAAATAATTGGATGGGTTACGCACGGATTTCCCCGAACCCGACGAGGATGAGTTTGAGTTTTACTTTTTCATATCCGTTCCCCTTGATCCCGAACCCGTCCCGCTCTTGATGGATGCGGAGTTGGTATTGTCAAAACCCGCACCAAACTCGACCCGTTGCCATACCTAAAAACTACTAGCATCCTTTCTAATAATTAATCACATCATGTATTTTAATACAGATATTCCCCTACAACTAATCAGAATTATTTGTGCTCAAGTGTTTCAAACCAATTCTTCATTGAGCAAATCACTTCTAATAGATCCTTATTTGAAGAATAATATACAGAAATCAGAATGTTAAAGTATAAATGACAGAGAAACCTAGTCTGAAAGAAGAGATCTATTGAGAATCTAATAAAGAGTAATTTCTTTCGCTTATAATTTCAATATTTTGCATTCTCCTTTTTCAATCAAATTGAAATCCAACTAAAAGACTCCTGTTTCGCTCCCAGCCTAATGGTTTGAGGTACTCTCTCAACCATTGTGCAGCGCAGGTTCGACACACGGGCATCATGCTTTACTTCGAAGACATTTTCCTTTTGAACCCCAGTTTTTACCTTTTGAACCCCAGTTTTTACTCGTTGATCCCCGTTCCTTTTTTATGGACAAAGTTGTCTTTATTTTATCGATTTAAATTAGGCAGAAGTGATTTCCCGATTTTAACAAAACGAAAACAAATAGAAAATTTTTTCCAATTTTTTAAAGGCAGAATAATTACGCCTTTATTGAGTTGGAATAAAAATTTGAATTTCCACATGGAGCGGAAGCTGTTAAAACAAGCTACAAAACATACCGCAGAAAGTGGAACGAAGCAGTGAGTAGTAGGTAGTGGCGTAGTGCAATTCCACATAGCAGGTGGGAAGGAAATTATATTTTTTTAAGAGTTTGGTTAACAAGTGATCTAACATTTTCCTTTTTTTAATATGAACCGTAAAGTCATGTTTTCATAACATAATAGCCATATATTGTCAGACTCTGCAAAAGCATATTTGGCCATTACATGGCACATGGAGTCAAAAAGCCCACCGCATGTGCATGTTGTATTTCTGTAGCTTTTATATACAGAAAGAGATATAACTTTAACTTTTAAAATATTATTAGTCATGACTAGAAATGTCAGTACCATCATTATTTTGGCCATTACATCATTATTTTTTTAGAGTTATATAGTGGGTATAAACTAGTTATTTTTTTAACATCTTCTGCCCCAGCAAAGGCGGAAATTCATATTTTTATTCCGACTCAATGAAAATTGAATTATTCTATCTTTAGGAAGTCAAAAAAAATTCTATTTATTTTCGCTTTATTACAATTGGGAAATCACTTTCGCTTAGTTTAAATCAATAAAATAAAGATAATTTTGTCAAAAAAAAAAAAGGAACGGGGCCAACAAGTAAAAACTGAGATTAAAAAAAAAGTTTATAACAGAAGAAAATTAAAGAATGAGAGCACACAGAATTGGTCATGCAGTTCAGCCAATTATGTCTACATCTGTAACTATAGAGCAGCTATAGTTCCGTATTATTTTTTGTGCTAATCAGGATTACAAAGTACAAACATATATAGTAAAAAACAGATTACGTTAAGGTCCATAACCCATAACAGGTCACAAGCATATAACAGGTCACAAGATTATAAGCATATACAGTAGATTACAAGCATATAACAGGTCATAAGATGGGCCACTTCGTATCCCAGTGACACTTTGCCATTTTGCAGCACTTATGAGTCATACTCAACAAAAGTTTACTTCGAAATCCAACTAAAAGACTAGTACTCCCTCCGGTCCTATATATAGGACATATTCTAGAAGCAATCTTTGGTCCTATATATAAGACATTTTGTATTTTCTATGCATCATTTATTGCTTTTTCTCTTTTTTGCCCTTATTAAATGCATGTGTTTTTTGTTGTTCATTAATGAGTGTGAATTTTTCAAGAAAAGTTGAGAGGGTAAAATTGTAATGTTACAATATAGTCTCATAGAATTCATAAAACTAACTACTTTTCTTGGTCCGAAAAATATGGTTAAGTATGTCTTATATATAGGACCGGAGGGAGTAATTGATTACGGGTTTTACTTTGTACATCAAGATTTGCCCTTTTGTAACGGGTAGATAGAGAATGTACCTTTACTAGTCTCTAGTTGACGTGGGTTAAAGCTATTGGGAAATGGGAATTCTATTTTGTCATTTATACTTTTCATCAATCAAAAATAAATCTAAGTACGCAACATGTAATTTTGTCTTTTTCCGTAGTTTGGCGTTTTTTTTACTCCATTAAAAAGTTTGTACAACAATTCAAAGAAAAAAAAACGAACAGGTCAAAAGGAAAATGAAGTTTTTGTAAAAAAAATTTGTAGTTTTCGATAATTATTGTACTGTTTGCAAATATGAGATTGTTTGTAAACATGAGGTTGTTTTTTTGGATAACTTTTTATTTTTTATTCTGTTAATAAGTTAGTAGAGTGAAAAAGCTTCTAACTTTCAAATAAAAAGCTTGTATATAACTTTTAAAAATTACTTGAAAATAATTATTCAAAAAATTATAAGAACTTTTAGTAAATTATGTATTGTTTTTTGCTCTTTAGTTTTTTTTTACCAAATTATATTAAATAAAAACAAACGAACAAATGAATATTACATATTAATTTTATTCATTTAACGAATTTCAACTAGTTTCACAATTAATTTTATTAAATAACTTTAATACAATATCCAAGCTTTGAGGTTATAAACTTTCAGCTATTTTCATAGTTACTCGATTATTTCAATGGAGCTACAATATTTAAAAAAAAAAAAAAACACATCTATATGGTTGCTTTTCCTAACAATCCGCTTCCAAACAACCAACAAGAGTTCAAAATTCATAGTCAATTATATTATTAGTTACATATTAATTAATTTAATTATTTATGTCTTTAATTACATAATTATTTATTTACCTTAACTAGCTAAGTACAATAAAGAATTTAGCAAATAAATATAATATAATATTTCATGTCATCTAAATACATTACGATACATTCACATCTAATTTTGTTGAACATCAAATCAATTGACTACATGTTTATAAATTTCCAACTACATACATTCATAAATCACGACTAAAATCTACTATTGCATAACATACAATGACTTAAACATGGCTGAAGCAAGCAGAGAGAGCAAACAATTAGGTATGGCAATGAGATAGGTTTAGAGCGAGCTTTGAAAATTATAACACGGTACCGGTTTCCGTCAAGTTCAAGGAGTGTTTTAGTATAGCAAGATCGAAAATGTGAAACCCAAAATCATTTTCATAGGGTTCAGGGAAACCCGCTCAATTAAATTCTAATTCAAATAACAAATAAACATACGCACCAAAAATTATTTAAAAACTTATAAATTAAATTATAATTTTAGTAAAATATGTTTGTTTAACATTGACAATTTAATTACTATTGTGATGTAAATTTTTTTTATTTTATTATTGAAATGGGTTTGGGAGCAAGGACAGTTATATGAAAGAGAGAGTTAGAGTTTAGGTTTGATAAACCTAATCACATCAAATTTTCCTCATCAAAATCACGTTAGTTTCAAACAGGTGCTCACGCATGTGGATTTTATTGGCGTACTGGCCTGGGATGGCAATCTGGCGGATCGGAGAAGTGAATGCGCAACTCATATACAAAGGAGAAGAAAAATGATTTATAGACCTACTTAGAGAGGTCTATATGTAAATATACACATAAGATTGTGACACTTGTATTTTATATTCTTTTATTTTATTTTTTTAATTCAAAAAATAATACTCCCTCCGTTTCTATTTATCTGTCATATTTCAAACAAAACACGTCTATTAAGAAATCCAATCATTACTCAAATTTACAATGCATTAATTATGTTTTTTCCTACTATACCCTTTCTCTCTATAATCATTAATTTTTCTCCACTACTTGCATAAACCAAGACATATTAAATAGGGACAAACATGGAAAATAACATTTATTACACTCCTGAAATCTTCAATACGACAAATAAAAAGAAACAAAAAATCTCTTCAAAAAACGACAGATAAAAAGGAACGGAGGGAGTAATAAGTATCAAAATTTTGTGTTTAAATTTTCATGTAAAATTTCATATGTAGGTCTCTCGATCATTGTCCACTCCTATAGAAAGGATAAATATCCATACTACAAGCGAGAATGTGACTTTAATTGTCATTAGTCATTGTGGGTTGACGCTATTGCAACTTTTTTCTTTAGAACTTCCTCCATGTTATTTTAATTGTGGTTAAGATTTTGCACATTGATTAAAAAAATTATTAATGATTTAAAATTTAAGAAAAATATAAGATAACGTTACTATAATATATTAATATTTTTGTATGACTTGGAATAATAATCTAAAATAGCTAAAACAATAAAGAGAGTGACATTAATAGAATATAATTTACGGAGTAAATAAGTTTTTTATATCTATAAATTGTTTGTTAAGTTAATTTAATTGTGAATAAATAAAGATATTTAAAAAATTATGATTGTATTCGGAATAGTTAAATATATATTTATGTCAATTTATTGTGACAATAAAAAGGAAACATCAAAAATACTGCATAATCATATTTCGGGAGATTAATTTCTTACCTGTCTTGTGATGAGATAACATTCTTGAAAAAAAAAGAGAAAAATTAAATTTATAATAAAAAATTCAATATTAATTTTTGATAACTCACCCGTAGGACAAAAATTATATTATATTTGTTTCTTATTATTATCCTTTTTTAATTCCAATCTTGAATAGATATTTGTGTCATACTAATTGTTTTGTTGTTTCGCTTAGCAAAAATGATAGATAAGCTTACAAAATTAACCTACAAATGAGCCTATACCGTAAAGATAAAGACATACACTTGTCATTACTTGTTTATTATTGATTGTTTAACAAGTGACACATGTCATTTTCTTTGTGGTATAAGTCTATTTATATGTTGATTTGTAGATTTATATATGTTTAATTATGATTTTAATATTATAAGTTTTAATTGATACAAAGAAAAAAATACAAACTATTAGTATTTTTAAATAAAAATCACGAACATGAAAGAATAAAATTCTTTAGTTTTTGTTCTAGGTCAACTTAGATGCTCACCTCATTTTCTGTCAATCACTAGTTATATGGAAACAGGCAAACTTCAGCACACCATAAAAATCCTTAAATATTTCATTTAAAACATTCAATTCTTTACTCGCCTTCTCATATACATGACACCGCACTAGCGCCGGCACAAACAACCACAATGCGGTGTAGATCACAAAAACCACCGTGAGCGGCCACGACAACAGCCTTGGCAGTTGCCACCTCCCTTTGAGCACTTTCTTGAATGCAAGCTCAATTGCCAAACACAACCCATGAAGGAGAAAAAAGCACATGGAATCCCATGAGGGTTCCCACGTGCTCTCCTCCATCCTCCTGATGTAATAAAAAACCAGCTCGTGCATCAACCCTGATACTGCAAAAGTAGCGAGGATGCCCAGCAATTGGGCCCACCTTCTCCCAATGAAATGGGCCGAGGCACTTACCACTGGTGAGTATACGGTAGGGTGCAGGATACGGTTCACCATAATGTTCCACCTTCTCCCCCAAAAATCTTGCAATGAGGTGCTTAGGTAGGGCTCGTTGAACTGTGGTTCAATCTCTATACCGATTACTTTTCGGGTGAATAGTGAAATCAATGCAAAAATAAATTCTAAACCAATATACATGTAGAGGCTGTATATTAATAAGGTGAATTTTGGATGTAAAATTTCTTTCTTGTCATTGAGAGGAATCAAAAAGGCTAACACAATAACCATTATCGCATAAAGGTGGTTGAGGGGAGATTTCTGGCCCTTTTTGGTAATTTGATTCTTCTCTGGGTTTCTAAAACCGTCTTTTTCGTTTGCGGGGATAAAGCTAACTTCATTTGTAAGTTTGTAACAAACCTTCTCAGATGGGAGTTTCGTACACCGACCTAAATTATTATTATTTTGTGTGTTTGAAGAGTTGGGTCGGTGTTGTTGGATTTTTTTGATGGGGAGCAATGAAAGGGGGACAAAATCAGAGAAAGAGAGGGGAGGGTCTGAGGTGAGGGGCCCCTTGCCAAGGGCAAAGAGGAGGAGCTTGAAGGTTGAAAGCCAACCAAAGATGAATGAAGTGGGGCCACCAAGGAGAACTAAGGTGAGCCTGAGAGGGAGGAGAAGGAGGATGAGGATGGCTGGGAAGATTGCTAGGAGTCTAACTTTGCCTTGAGGGATGAACTTACCAATGGTGTGGCTGTACCACATTGTTGCCGCAGCTATGGTCCATACCATGATGAAGTTGTAGATTTCTCCCTCCATGAGATCCATTCTCTTCCTATAATACAATGAGATCAACATTGAGATGTTTTTATTAGTGGAGGAATTAGTATGGAGTATAAATAACACCCTTTAGAATGTTTAAGAAACGTGACTTTGGGTAGCCTTTGAATAATCAAGTAGCCCAAACGTAATATGGAAACTTCATTCAAAAAAGTCGTTATTGAAAAATAGACATCGGTCATAATTTTTTAAAGGATTTTTTTAACTTCAGTGCAATTTAAGATTGAAGATAAGAGATTAAAAGAAGTATTTTTTAATAATAAAATTAAATATTTAATAATTCAAGTAATAGTTGACTTGATTTTCTTAGGTTTCTTTACTATTTTTAACTTCTTATTCGTCCGCGTAAGACAACTCAGTTGGTGGCTGCAGGGACACTTAGGATTTCCCCATCCCCCAGGTCATGGGTTCTAGTCCCAGACCTCCCATGTAAACTAAAAAAAAAAAAAAAACTTCTTATTCTTAATCCTAAGAGCTCAGGTTAAACAAACTTTTTTTAATTAGTGTTTTATGTCACATGTTAATGATATTTTAAGGGGAGCAATTTTTATCGAGAAACTAAATATCACATCTTTAAGCACATTAGATAAATAATATTTTAATGTGTGTTCTATTATATCACATGTTAATCATATTTTAAAAAATTAAGTTTTGTTAGAAAAACTCAAAATATCATATTTTAAGTATTACACAAACAATTTAAAAAAAAAAACATTACACAAACATTTTTCTCATTTAAGATAATTTTTTTGAAGTATTTTTAATATGTGATCTAATAAAATACTAGAAGATTTTTTTTTAAACTCTTTCGGTTCTTATTTATTTGTATATTTCAAACAAAACATTTTTTTAAGAAATATAATCATTGCTTAAATCTCTACGTAATATATTAGTAATTGTGTTTATTCTCATTATAACTTTTCTTTCTATATAATCATTAATTTTTCTTACATCATTTAACAATTTCCTAAAACTCGTGTAAAACGTTAAAACACACTATATATAAAACGCAAGGAATAATTTTTCTCCATTATTTACGTAAATCAAAACATATTTAATAATGGTAAACATTAATTTTTCTCCGTAACATTTCTGGCGGCAATTAATTTAAAGAACTGAAAGCCTCATTGATTATGGGTCACGCTTTTAAGATCTATATTTAATTTCCCATTTTGGAGCGAGAACGTGCCTTTAATTGTAATTACTGTAGTCAACGTGTGTGTTGAGGATATTGCAACTTTTTTTTTCTTAACTATTGCTCCTCCGGTCTTATTTATAGGGCACATTCTAGAAGAATTCTTTGGTTCTATTTATAAGGTATTTTGCATTTACTAAGAAGCATTTATTGTTATTTTCTTTTATTTGTCCTTTATCCATTAATGCAAAATAATACTCCCTCCGTCCTTAATTATAAAGCTCTCTTAACACTTTTATTTTGTCCCTATTTATAAGGTCCTTTACCAATTTTCAATGAGCATTAATTATTTTTTTCCACAAACACCCTTATTTATTTAACATTTTTTAGATTCCAAATAATATTAACAGGGATAATTTTGAAAATACATATCAAAAGTTTACATTTCCAATACAATTAACTAAATTATTTCACTTTCTTAATGGACGTGAAATCTCCCAAAAGGGCCTTATAATTAGGGACGGAAGTAGTACATTATGAAATTCTCAATACAAGATAAGAGAATAAAACTGTAATGTTAATGAGAAATCTTTAATGTACATTACTCCCTCTGTCCCAAAAAGTTAGTAACTTTTTAAAAATTCAACAAAAATAAGGGAACATACTTTTAATGCATTGTCTCCCAAATCAACCAATTACCAAAGCAAACATTTAATACATGTTTCCTTAATTAACCAATCATAGAATATACAATTCAATTTCAATTTTTTTAATTCATTATTTTAACTTTAATTTGGGACAAAATTTTTATATGTTTTTTACTAATTTTATGCGACGGAGGGAGTATTAAAGAACTGAAAGCCTCATTGATTAGGGTTCACGCTTTTCAGATCCATATTTAATTTCCCATTTTGGAGCCTTTAATTGTAATTACTGTAGTAGTCAACGTGTGTTGAGTATATTGCAACTTTTTTTCCTTAACTAGTACTTCCTCAGGTCTTATTTATATGACACATTCTAGAAGAATTCTTTGTTCTTATTTATAAGGTATTTTGCATTTACTAGGAAGTATTTATTGTTATTTTCTCTTATTTGTCCTTTATCCATTAATGTGAAATTAATACATTATGGAATTCCCAATACAAGATAAGAGGATAAATTAAAATTGTAATCTTAATGTATTTTTTTAAAGTTTTAAGAAACTTAACTACCTTCCTTGGTCCGTGTGATATGGATAATTGTGTCCTATAGGACCAGAGGGAGTACTCCACTTTCTCCAATTTATTTTTAGGCAAACGCTAAGGAGGTTTTTTTTTTATAATTTATCGAGTATTTTTAAGATATTTGTTAAAAGGTTAAATATGATAAGAGCTTATGAAAAAGTGTAGTAGTTTTTTGTTTTCTTAAGACATGAAAAAATACACATTTAAAATTATTTTTCGAATACTAAAAATCTTAAACACTTGTTAGCAAAACCCTAATTTTAATTGTAGTTAAGGCTTTGTACATTGATTTAAAAAGTCATTAAAGAATTAAAATTTTAAGAAAAATAATACTCCATTCCAAATACGTAGTACTTTCTAATATTTAATCACGTCATGTATTTTAATACAGATATTCCCCTACAACTAATCAGAATTATTTGTGCTCAAGTGTTTCAAACCAATTCTTCATTGAGCAGATCACTTCCACTATATCCTTATTTGAATAACAATATACATAAATCAGAAGTGTTAAAGTATAAATGACAGAGAAACCTAGTCTGAAAGAAGAGATCTATTGAGAATCTAATAAATAAAGAGTAATTTCTTTCTCTCATAATTTCAATATTTTAATTTGCATTCTCCATTTTCAATCAAATCCAAATCCTACTAAAGGAGTAATTGATTACGGGTTTTACTTTTTAGATCAAGATTTGCCCTTTTGTAAGGGGTAGATAGAGAATTTACCTTTACTAGTCTCTAATTGACGTGGGCTAAAGCTATTGGGAAATGGGAATTCTATTTAATTTGTCATTTATACTTTTCATCAATCAAAAATAAATCTAAGTACGCAACATGTAATTTTGTCTTTTTCCGTAGTTTGGCCTTTTTTTTACTCCATTAAAAAGTTTGTACAACAATTCAAAGAAAAAAACGAACAGGTCAAAAGGAGAATGAAGTTTTTGTAAAAAGAATTTGTAGTTTTCGAAAATTATTGTACTGTTTGCAAATATGAGATTGTTTGTAAACATGAGGTTGTTTTTTTTCGGTAACTTTTTATTTTTTTATTCAGTTAATAATAAGTTAGTAGAGTGACAAAACTTGTAACTTTCAAATAAAAAGGTTGTATATAACTTTTAAAAATTACTTGAAAAATAATTTTTTAAAAATTATAAGAGCTTTTAGTAAATTATGTATTGTTTTTTGCCCTTTAGTTTTTTTTTTACCAAATTATATTAAATAAAAACAAACGAACAAATGAATATTACATATTATTTTTATTTATTTAACGAATTTTAATTAGTTTCACAACTCATTTTAATTTGTTGAATAACTTTAATTCAATAACCAAGCTTTGAGGCTATAAACTTTCGGTTACCCTCCGGCTCGAAATATAAGTAATAAAAAACATACATATCTTGGTTTAAAATATAAGCAAAACTAACCAACTTTCTTAAATTTTATTTCATTCTCAATGTCACTTTCCAAAAACATTCCTAGAAAATTGTTATCTTGTTTAATTTTTGTTTCATTCCCAATGCAACTTTCCTAAAATACCTCTATTCTTTTATAAATTTAAGAAAATTAAATACAATCAACTAATTCGAGACTCTTATCCTAATTCCTTCGTCAATTATTTCAATGGAGCTACAATATAAAAAAAAAAAATCACATCTACATGGTTGCTTTTCCAAACAATCCGCTTTCAAACAACCAACAAGAGTTCAAAATAGGGATGACAACAGGGCGGAGAGTATTTTCTCATTCCCCATTCTCGGATTTCATTTTCTCCTCATCCACATCCCAAAACTCCATCATGGGGAAATATGGTTCCCTATCCCCATTCCCCACCACCCCACGGATCCCCACGGGGAACCTAAACATATGCGAAATATTTAAAAAGTTTCATAACTTTAATTTGATCCAATAAAAAATTAACCCTGCTGAATAGAATTTTTAAACTTGTATACCGTAGAAAAAGTAATCATTAAAATTCAGAATCCAAAAGTGTCATCAAAATTGAGATTAAAGCAAAATTACAAACTGAAATAATATTTCAATACAAAAAAACTTAAAATTCGTAGTTGATTTTTGCTTTCAACAATGTGGTTGATGTTTTCATTAGACGCATTGTTGCTTTAAATTCGTAGAACGGTAGTCTGTAAAACAGTAGAAAAGAGAAGAAGGCAGTGGAGAAAATATAGAACGAAGAAGAAGGAGAAGAAGTAGGATAATATATAGGGCATCTAATTTGTGAATTTCTAATTTTCTATTCTAACTTTTTAATTCAGCAGTCTAATGTATTTTTTAAATTATTATTATTATATATTTGAAATTACAAAAACACCTATTATTAAATCTATATACAAATAAATTTATAAAGGCATATGTGTAAATGTTCAAGGACAGGGTCCCCGCAGGGACGGGGGAACAAATCTCATTCTCCGTCCCGAAATTATCCTGGGGAGAATTTCTCCCTCATCCCCGTCCCCACGGGGAAAAATCCCCGCTCGTGGGGCCCCAAATAGGGCAGTCCCCGCTGGGATCCCCATTCACGGTATGAAATTGTCATCCCTAGTTCAAAATTCATAGTCAAATATGTTATTAATTACAAATTAATTAATTTAATTATTTATGTATTTAATTACATAATTATTAATTTACCTTACGAAACTAACTAAGTAATAAAGAATTTAGCAAATAAATATAATATATAATATATAATATTTCATGTCATCTAATTACATTACGATACTTTCACATCTAATTTTGTTGAACATCAAATCAATTGACTACATATTTATAAATTTCCAACCACATACATTCACAAATCACAGACTAAAATCTACTATTGCATAACATACAATGAATTAAACATGGCTGAAGCAAGCAGAAAGAGCAAACAATTAGGTATGGCAATGAGACAAGTTTACAGCGAGCTTTGCAAATTATTCCCTAAGTTTCATTATGTTTGGTCTTTTAGTTTTTTTTTAATGTTTCATATTGTTTGGCCTTTTATATTTTCAATACATAAACATTTTTTTTTCCAATTTTAACCTTTTATTCAATCATTTCTCTTACTCCTCATTAATTTTACTCTTATCATTTCTTTCATCTCTAAATCACTACACATTAATTAATGGACACACTTACTAATAAAAATTAAATACTATTATAATTTTTAATAAGGATTAAATAGGACCATTTTTGACAACCTCATCACTAGTCATATGGAAACATGCAAACCTCAGTGCACCATAAAAATCCTTCAATGTTTCATTTAAAGCATTCAATTCTATACTCGCCTTCTCATATACATGACACCGCACTAGCGCCGGCACAAACAACCACAATGCAGTGTAGATCATAAAAACCACCGTGAGCGGCCACGACAACAGCCTTGGCAGTTGCCACCTCCCTTTGAGCACTTTCTTGAATGCAAGCTCAATTGCCAAACACAACCCATGAAGAAGAAAGAAGCACATGGAATCCCATGAGGGTTCCCACGTGCTCTCCCCCATCCTGATGTAATAGAAAATCAGTTCGTGCATCAACCCTGACACTGCAAAAGTAGCGAGGATGCCCAGCATTTGGGCCCACCTTCTCCCAATGAAACGGGCTGAGGCACTTACCACTGGTGAGTATACGGTAGGGTGTAGGATACGGTTCACCATAATGTTCCATCTTCTCCCCCAAAAATCTTGCAATGAGGTGCTTAGGTAGGGCTCATTGAACTGTGGTTCAATCTCTATACTGATGACTTTTCGGGTGAATAGTGAAATCAATGCAAAAATAAATTCTAAACCAATATACATGTAGAGGCAGTATATTAATAAAGTGAATTTTGGATGTAAAATTTCTTTCTTGTCATTGAGAGGAATCAAAAAGGCTAACACAATAACCATTATCGCATACGGGTAGTTGAGGGGAGATTTCTGGCCCTTTTTGGTAATTTGATTCTTCTCTAGGCTTCTAAAAACATCTTTTTCGTTTGCGAGGATAAAGCTAGCTTCATTTGTAAGTTTGTAACAAACCTCCTCATATGGGAGTTTCGTACACCGACCGAAGTTATTATTATTTTGTGTGTTTGAAGGGTTGGATCGGTGTTGTTGGATTTTTTTGATGGGGAGCAATGAAAGGGGGACAAAATCAGAGAAAGAGAGGGGAGGGTCTGAGGTGAGGGGCCCCTTGCCAAGGGCAAAGAGGAGGAGCTTGAAGGTTGAAAGCCAACCAAGGATGAATGAAGTGGGGCCACCAAGGAGAACTAAGGAGAGCCTTAGAGGGAGGAGAAGGAGAATGAGGATGGCTGGGAAGATTGCTAGGAGTCTAGCTTTGCCTTGAGGGATGAACTTACCAATGGTGTGGCTGTACCACATTATTGCCACAGCTGTGGTCCATACCATGATGAAGTTGTAGATTTCTCCCTCCATGAGATCCATTCTCTTCCTATAATACAATGTGATAAACATTGAGATGTTTTATTAGTGGAGGAATCGGTATGGAGTATAAATAACGTCCTTTAGAACGTTTAAGAAACGTGACTTTGTGTAGCCTTTGAATAATCAAGACGAAACTCTTCAAACACAAAATAATAATAACTTAGGTCGGTGTACGAAACTCCCATCTGAGGAGGTTTGTTACAAACTTACAAATGAAGTTAGTTTTATCTCGCAAACGAAAAAGATGTTTTTAGAAGCCCAAAGAAGAATCAAATTACCAAAAAGGGCCAGAAATCTCCCCTCAACTACCCTTAGCCAAAAGTAATATTGAAACTTCATTAATAAAAGACGTTATTGAAAAATAGACATAGGTCATAATTTTTTAATGGATTGTCATAACTTCAGCGGCATTTAGGATCGAGGATAAGAGACTAAAAGAAATATTTTTTTAATAATAAAATTAAACATTTAATAATTCAAGTAATAGTTGACTTGATTTTCTTAGGTTTAATTTCTTTACTATTTTTAACTTCTTATTCTTAATCATAAGAGTTGATCTTAAGCAAACCTTTTTTAATTAGTTTTTTATGTCACATGTTAATGATATTTTATGGGGAGTAATTTTTATCGAGAAACTAAAATATCACATCTTTAAGCAAATTAGATAAATAATATTTTAACGTGTGTTCTATTATATCACATGTTACTCATATTTTAAAAAATTAAGTTTTGTTTAGAAAAATTCAAGATATCATATTTTAAGTATTACACAAACAATTTCAAAAAAAATAAAAATATTACACAAACATTTTTCTCATTCAAGATTTTTTTGAAGTATTTTTAATATGTGATCTAATAAAGATACTAGAAGAATTTTTTTTAAAACTCTTTTGGTTCTTATTTATTTGTATATTTCAAACAAAACATCTTTTTAAGAAATATAATAGTATTCATGTTTATTCTCATTATAACTTTTCTTTCTTTGTAATCATTGTAATTTTTCTCCGTTACTTACGAAAATCAAAACATATTTAATAATGACAAACATTAATTTTTCTCCGTAACATTTATTACACTCTTGAAATACTAAAAAGACAAATAGTAGGAGTAATAAGAAATAGATAGAGAAATTGATTATGGGTTCACGCTTTTAAGATCTATATTTAATTTTCCATTTTGGAGAGAACGTGCCTTTAATTGTAGTTACTGTAGTCAACGTGCATGTGTTGAGGATATTGCAATTTTTTTTTCCTTAACTGGTACTCCCTCTCCTCGAATTATAAACAAATCCAACCACTTTTACACTTATTAAAAAGGTTACTTGATTGTATTTAAGTATAAATTTATAAAAAAAAAGGTATTTTAGGAAAATAGTATTGTGAATGAAACAAAAATTAATTAAGATTACAATTTTCTAGAGATGTTTTAGGAATGTGACATTGAGAATGAAACAAAATTTAATAAAGTTAGTTAATTTTGATTATATTTTAAATCAAGAGAAGTATGTTTTTTGTTGCTTATAATTCGAGGCGGAGAAAGTACTCCACTTTCTCCAATTTATTTTTAGGCAAATGTTGACGAGTACTCTTTTTTTTTTATAATCTAACGTGTGTTTTTAAGAGGATATTTGTTAAAAAGTTAAATATGTAAGAGCTTATGAAAAAGTGTAGTTTTTTTTCTTAAGAAATGAAAAATACATATTTAAAACTATTTTTCAAATACTAGAAACCTTAAATAGTTGTTAGCAAAACCCTAATTTTAATTGTAGTTACGGCTTTGTACATTGATTTAAAAAGTCATTAAAGAATTCAAATTTTAAGAAAAATAATACTCCTATCCATTCCAAATCTTTTGCGTAAGTAATGGAGTATAAAATAACATTACTAGAATATTCTCATACCACATTACACATTAATATACGAGTTCTTTAAAATGCTAAAAAATAAAGATAAAGTTAAAAAAATAATTAATAAATTTTCAATTTTATAAAGTAACAAATATTCCCTTCGTTCATGTATATAGGACCTCTTTATGATCGGAGATTTCACGTCCATTAAGAAAGTTGATTAATTTGGTTAATCGTATTGGAAATATGAACTTTTTATATGTATTTTCAAAATTACCCCTATTAATATTATTGAGAATCTAAAAAGTATTAAATAAACAAATTAAATCAGTTATATATATGTGTATATATCTATAAATTGTTTGTTAAGTTAATTTAATTATGATGGAATAAATATATAAAAATAATTATGTTTGTATTTGGAATAGTAAAATATATTTATGCCAATTTATTATGACAATAAGAGCAAACATCCAAACTAGATTATGATCATTTTTCAAAAAATTAATCTCTTACCTAGCAATTGTGTGAAATGACATTTTTGAAAACAAAAAAATCAACCTACAAATATGTAAGAAAGTGATATATGTCACAAAGTAATCATAAATGTATAAAAATTATAGTGAAGATATATGAAAAAATGAGTGGCGAAAAAGATAATATAATGAACAAAGAGATGTTTCAAAACAAAAGTATAAATAAGTATTGAATTTCTAACCGTACATAATAAAGTATATGAGAAAAATTAAAATAAAATAACTAAAATACATAACTTACACAAAAGGAGTATTGATTTTTTTTTCAATGTTAAATGATATAGTAATTGTTTTGTCGTTTCTTTTTTTATGTCATAAATTGACATTAATGCATTTAATATCATATTATTTTCACATTTCAAATTTTTGTTGTTTATTTGTAGTCATAAAATGACACTCTAATACATTCAAGTATGGCTTTTCAATTTTGAAATTTTTATTTTATTTAAATTTCCTTGTGGGGGGATATTTGCATTTTTTTGTTTAGATTAATTTATTCAATTGTTAACATAATACTCCTTCCATATTATCTTAGTAAAAAAATATCAAAAAATTTGTTCCTATTTAAAATAATAAATTAAAAATTAAAAATTATAATGTTTGTATACTATATTTATGATTGAGTAAGTAAGAAAAAACACATTTAATTATAAAAAAAAAAGATATGATGATCAATTAATTTTTAAAGTCTTATTATTATATTCAATTATTTAAACATTTATGAAAGATTAGTATAACATGTATTAATAATAATGACATAAAAATTATGTAATAATAATTTATAATTTATGAATGAATTATGTAGTATTACATAAGAAATATACTACATATCTTATCTTTATTGAGTGGTTTGATTTTTTTTTTTAAATAATGGGACATAAAGAAAGAGTAGTAATAACATACTTGTTTTTTTTTTTTTTATGGCCATACTTGTTTTGATGCTCACTTTTTACATGTCACAAATTGTTATAAATGCATTAAAACTTATTTTATTACTATATTTTTAAGGGATTGCTTAACCTCAGCCCTTAGGGCTGAGGATAAGAGGTGAAAAAGTAGAAAAAATGTCTTGGAAAACTAACCCACTAACTTTTAAAGTCTTAAACATTTATTTTTTCAATGCAAAGATACTTTTTATAGCTTCTTATCCTCAGCCCTAAGGGCTGAGGTTAAGAAAATCCTTCCTAAATATAAATCACTTTATAATATATTTTATGCAACATTAAATAATATATATCAAATATACCCCTAATGATTCTACTATATATTCCATATTCCAATAAACCTTTTTATTTTTTCCATAATAATCTTAATCTAGATTGTATTTAATTTTATATAGGGCTATTTTTGATATATTTGTTTTATAATTTTAAAAATAATAACTATCTCTAACTACTTGCTTTTTTAAGTTTGTGTGAATTGGTTAAAAATGACGTATAATTAGAGATAAGAGTAGCAATTAGTAGTTCCAATTCCAATTTATTTTGTACTCCCTCCGTTGCTGTATACATGACATTCTTCATAGTTTTTGATGTCTACTAAGAAAAATAATTTTTGCATTGGAGTTAGAAAGTTTTTGTTTCAAAAATATCCTTTACTGTACTATACTAGTAGTACTATTTATGCATTGAAATAAATTTTGCATTGAAATTTCAATTTAATGTCTTTCCACTAAAAACTACTCCCTCCGACTCGAATTATAAGCAAATCCAACCACTTTTACGCTTATTAAGGAGGTTAGTTGATTGTATTTAATTTTCTCAAATTTATAAAAATAGTTATTTTAGGAAAGTAGTATTGAGAATGAAACAAAAATTAATTAAGATTACCATTTTCTAGAGATGTTTTAGGAAAGTGGCATTGGGAATGAAATAAAATTTAATAAAGTTAATTAATTTTGCTTATATTTTAAACCAATAAAAGTATGTTTTTTTTGTTGCTTATAATTCGAGCCGGAGGGAGGAGAGAACTATGATTAAATACTAGAGATAATATTGAAAAAAATACGTATATAAAAGATAATTTTCAATGTGAACTTACAAAATACTCATTTTGATTCTATATGTAAGACCATTTAGGAGAAATTCACGTCCATCAAGAAAGTGAATTAATATTGTTAATGATATTAAAAATAGAACATTTGATATACATTTTCAAAACTATCCCTATAAGTGTTATTGAGATTGTAAAAAATATTGACTTGACACGGATGATTTTGGAAAGAAATAATTTAATATTACCGAGCCTAATTCGAATTGTTTTGTTCCGAAGCAATTATTAGAAATTGGAATAGAATCCTAGAAATAAGACCAATTTTTTTTTCTAAAAAAATCTTATATATAAAACCGGTAATAAGAGTATCAACTATGTTACATAAACATCAGTATTTGACATCTATACCGGACACCTGCTTTTTTAGACAAAAACTGATGGATCCTGACATCCTGCAATTTTTCTTTCTTACAGGACCCACCACTTTTTACCTAAAAAGACAGGTATCTGCCCCAGATGTCAAATACAGATGTCAAGATAACATTTTTGTAAGTGTATAGCTCTGACGGTCAATAGGAGGACACCTTTGGTTAAAAAAAACGTGATGTGATGGCTGACTCAGTTAAGTCTCCCCATTTTGATGCGAATGATGTTGTTGCGTTTAGAGACATGCACGTGGGTCATAAAAATTTGCATGTGGCGGCCAACAAATTTTGAGAGAAGCTGTCTGCATGTGGAGAAAAGAGGGGAGCTTTTCTCCTCTCATTTGTAATTAAGGATAACTCTTTAATTTTATTTTTCTTAATTTTATCCTCTTTTTTTTTTCCTTAACTTTGAGATTACGAGATACCTCACTACCAATAAAAAGTTTCGGGTAAATGTTCTGTTTACATGAGTTTGCAAAAAAAAAAAAAGTTCTGCAATGAGAACCCAATGTGAACCGTCCGGGGGCCTTCAGTACATGGAATAAACAACGCAGTGTACCATCATCGCTTACTAGCTCAGCCTATGAGAAAATTGGATAGAGTTCTAGTCTTTGCATGTTGCCTCGCATTATGGAGCTCTGTGTCTATTTCCCAAAGATATATCAGATCAATGTCTGCTTGAAATAAAAAAAATTACTCCCTCGTTTTCTAGGGCATCATTTTAATATATTTGATGTCTCTTTTTATAAGTCGTTTTAGAATATCTAGGTAACAGTAAAGAGTTTATTCCAAATACACTTTTCATAATTATAAGGCCGGGTGATAGGGTAATAATTACAATAGAAAAAGAAATGAATAGAGTTATAAAGTTTTAAATAGGAGTAACTTTGAAATGATAATATACTGTATTTTTTGATGGAATAATAATTTCTTTTCTTAATATGCGTAAATTAGATAAAAGTACTCCCTCCGGTCCTATTTATAAGACCCTTTTGGTGTTTTTATATTGGTCCTATTTATAAGACATTTTTCCAATTTTCAATAACATTTAATTACTTCTTTCCACTACCACCCCTATAAAGTCAACACTTTTTAAAGTTTCAATAATAATTATAGGGGTAATTTTGAAAAAATATATCAAATTTTTACATTTTCAATGCCACTAACAAATTTATCCACTTTCCTTGGTGGGAGTGAAAAACCCTAAAAGGGTCTTATAAATAGGACCGGAGGGAGTAACTTATAATAAGGGACAAAGGAGTAATAATGATTGGGATCGTCCTAATATAAACCTTTCAGTATTCAACAATTGTTGATTCACGGATGTTGGCCTTTTCTCTTGTCGAACGGAAATGATGGTCTTATGTATAAAGAGAGTTTGGTAAGTTAGAAATCTCGGGATCAATGAATAAAGGAAGGAGAAAATTATTGTTTGGTTCGGGATCAATGAATAAAGAGGAAGGGGATGCCAACAATGCTTATTTCCATGCCAACTTAGCAATATTAAAAGTGTTGTCCAACAATTTTTATAGCTTCGTGTTAGTGATTCGGTTGAGTCTAGACCAATCATGCAGGGTATTGAGTTTATGCAAGTTGATGATTATGCTAACCATAAGCTTGTGGCTCCATTTTCTCTTGCGGAATCAGACCGCCGGGGAGCAACGTTGATCCTAGGGGCGATTGAATGTGATGTCTCATGTTTGTAATACTTAATTTAGGGTTTCAGTAGTAGGACTGTAGGAGATAAGTGTTGATGGGCCTCTGCTCTAATTTTCCTTGTTGGACTTGGGCTTATTCAAACTGTTGTAAAAATTCTATTAGTTTTGGTGGGGAAATATACCTTTGATATTTTTTTTTTGAACAAATATACCTTTGATATAAAATGGAATTTGTAGAGGTACTGACACATCAATTAGAATTTGTGGAGGTATTATGATATTTTATTTCCTAATTCAAGTAGAAAAATTAAAATTTTTACACTTTGTATTAAATAAATATACAATTATACAAAGAGCTAACTAAATAGTATAAACTTAAAACATACCATGTTTCAAAACTGCGAATTGTTTAAGTCTACTCCCTTCTTATCAAATACTTAATCAATTGTCATACCGCGTACTTGAACCCATATCATGAACCAAATCATACCATGTACCACACCGTAATTATGAATAAAACTTTAGAAAGCCCTTTTATGTTAGTGTGTAGTTTTAATTTCTAGTAAATGCTAACAAATGCTTAAGTATCTTAAAGATACTCGTTTAACATCTTTTTTTTTTAAGGGAAAATATGCCTTTCATTCAATAAAAGAAAGTAATACAAGCAAAACTAATGTTACCCAAACAAAATACATAGTTTCCACACAAATAACGTTTAAGAAAAACAAGGTACTCTGCACCAATAGCATTTTCCCTCTGAACATGTGTTATCAACCTCTTCCAAAATCGGTCTCTAATATGAGATTCAACCGCCTTTATCTCCAAGATAACAATCTCATCAATGTTGGAACTAAGCACATTTCGGCGACAAGGAAAATTTGTAGAGATGGAGCCGCTGACAAAAGTCAAGTCAGAAGTCTGAAAGTGAAAAGTTGTCTCTGCTATCATTCTTTCAATTATTTGAAAAAAGAGGATGACCATCGGATCTGGAAGCTAACAAAAAGCACAAACTTCCCCAAAATAAAAACACCCAAAACAACTGAAGAATAATTCTTATTTACATAACAAAACTTGCACAAAGGCAAAAGTTAAACCCAGAAAAACTGGGACTGAAAACCACACACCAAATGAAGGGGAGGGAGTTACCGCTAACTCTCTTTGATAAAATAAGAAAAACAAAAGAAAACAAATAGAAGAGGAGGAAGACTGAGAAATCTAGAGAGTCACGTTTGTCCTCGTTAAACATCTAAGTATAATTAAATGTTGTTAAAAACTGTGTTTTTTGAAATTCTTGAAAAATAAAGCATAATTGAACTTATGATTATATTTTTAATTTTAGTAATCTTAGCAAGTGCCGTGTTTTAGACATTTATTAACATGATACTTAATTCCTAAAATAGATGCTTCACTAGTTAAAATGAGATTGTCCATAATTTGTTTTTTTTTTTTGGGAAATGTGAGAAATCCACTAGTGAGTTCGCCTCTAGGGATGGCAATTTCATACCGTGAATGAGGATCCCCAGGGACTGCTTCGTTTGGGGTCCCACGAGCAGGGATTTTCCCCCGTGGGAACGGGGATGGGAGAGAAATTCTCCCCGGGATAATTTTGGGGCGGGGAATGGGATTTGTTCCCCCGTCCCCGAACATTTACACATGCTCTTATAAATTTATTTGTATATAGATTTTATATTAGGTGTTTTTATAATTTCAAATCTATTATAATAATAATAATTAAAAAAAATACATTAGACTGCTGAATTAAAAAGTTAAGAATAGAAAATTAGAAATTCACAAATTAGATGCCATATATATTATCCTATTTCTTCTCCTTCTTCTTCGTTCTTTACTTTCTCCACTCTCTTCTTCTCTCTTCTACTGTTTTACAGACTACAGTTCTACGAATTTAAAGCAACAATGCGTCTAATGAAAACCTCAGCCACATTGTTGAAAGCAAAAATCAACTACGAATTTAAAGTTTTTTTTATTGAAATATTATTTCAGTTTGTAATTTTGCTTTAATCTGAATTTTGATGACACTTTTGGATTCCTTAAATGTTTTGTGTACGTGGATGACAAAGCTATCATTTAATACTTTTGTTTAGTTTTATCATATTTTTTGATTGAATTCTCTGAATTTTAATGATTATTTTTTCTACGGTATACAGGTTTAAAAATTCTATTCACTAGGGTTAATTTTTATCGGATCAAATTAAAGTTATGAAACTTTTTAAATATTTCGCATATGTTTATATTTCCCGTGGGGATCCGTGGGGTGGTGGGGAACAGGGATGGGGAACCATCTCTCCCCAGAATGGGGAAGAAATGAAATCCAAGAATAAAGAATGGGAAAATACTTTCCGCTTATTCCTCGCTTCGTTGTCATCCCTATTCACCTCACAAACGACATGGAGAGCCTAAATTTGTGTGTCCTATCCTCTACTGCTTTACGACATATGTGCTCATTTCACTACTTTACGACATCAATACAGTAACCTAAAGCATCCGTTCAACCTGGAACAACTCTCCAAGCAATACACCCATAAGGCCATAAACCGTTTGCTTAACACTTTTAGCACCAAGTTTGAACTCGTAACTAGATGGTACCTATTCTGGCTATTCACAACAAAAAAGAAAGAAAGAAAAGAAAACTGTATTCAACCCGTGTATTTTCGGTAACCGGGAGCTATTATTCAACGAGACACTTTGTCCCCACTCCCAAACCGAGTCAGAAAATATTCCCTCCCATCGTAAGTTATGTTTTTTTTAGGTATTTTGTTTTCTACGATAACTCATGTTTTTTTAGAAATTTAATATTTATTTATACTTATTTTTTTTAAGTATGTCCTTATCTATTATCTTTATGTAAAAAGACGCCTATTCGAAACACCATGTTTGTCGGAGAAATTTTCAAGGTACCATATTCGTCGGAGAAATTTTCGAGGCACCACGTTTGTTGTTGAAGTTTTTCTTTCACCAAAGCATTTGTAGGTAGATAATCATTATCTCCAAACAAAATCACAATTTGAAATTAAATAAATTATTAAAATTTATTTAATTATTATCTTATCTGCATGTGAAATCATTATCCTCAATTTTACAAGTTTACCATTATCCTCAATTTTACAAGTTTTCCAAATCATTATATATAACACGAGTATTTTTTTCCTTTTTCATCTTTCATCTTTGCATTCATCTTTATTCTTTTTTTTTTTCGTTCTATTTGTCCGTTTTATCTTTCTTGAATATGTATCATGCATATACGTTATATTTTTGTAAATTTAACTCATAAAAAATTGGTTAGCTTAATTTCTTTTACGAGATTTGCTTATGTTATTATGTAACTTATTGAGTTTTTAAAATTTTTAATTGAATCAGGTTAATCATTCTCCAGTTTTCAAAGCATTGCTTGATAATATCATGGAGGAAAGCCGGAGTGTCACTATCAAATAAAGATATTGCAAAATATGAAGGTAAACAACAACCTCCTAATTATATTCATACTCAATCTTTGCATTTTTTCGTCATTGAATATCTTTAATTCTTATAATTCTCGCTCATCTTAATTTATATTATTTAATTATTAAGTTCATCTTTCTTTCTAATTGCTTACTTCAATTCAAATGTTTATTCACGTAAACAACAATCTCCCAATTATGTCAATCTTCAATTTTTGCTTTTATTTGTTCCGTCATTAAATCTCTCTAATTCTAATATTTCTCACTCATCTTAATTTATATTGTATGATTCTTAAGTTCTTCTTTAATCTTATTTTTAGTTCAGTATTTTGAAGACGTTATATGGGAGAAGACTGCATCTTTTCGAGGGGCCTAAGTTTTAATCTCAGAAGACTCCATCTACGACTGTTGCAATTCCTTCGATAATATATTTTGTTTTTGGAATAGATAAAAATCATTATATATTTTGATTTTATACTTGATGTAAATATTTTTTTAAAATTTTTTGTAAAAGAGAATTAAAACTACAATTTGAAATCATTATCAGCAACCAAAATACTACAATTTGAAATTAGATAGATTACTCATGTTTTTCAAACTATTAATTTATTTTAGATAAACACATATTAAATAAGTTGAATTTGTTATTAATTTTGGATAAATCTTTATGGGTAAATAATCATTATCTCTAGCCAAAATATTATGATTTGAAATTAAATAAATTATTCAAATTTTCTAAATCATTATCCCCATTGAAGATATTACAATTTGAAATTAAATAGATATTAAATAAATAGATTAATTATTAAAATATTTAATAAAAAATTAAAATATCAACAACCCGTGCATTGCACGGTGTAAGAGCTAGTTTATTATATCATCTTTTTTACCACTCATCTCTTCATCTCTCATCAATATAATCTTCATACGTTTATTATTACACCATCTCCTATTATTAAATAAAGATATTTTAATTTAAACATATCAAAATCTTACATCATTTACTCATTTCTTAATTTACATTAAATCTCTAAAAAAACTTAACTTAAAGGGAGAAAGTAATAATTTTGATAGGGGTACGTAGGAATATATTTTATGACACCTCGAAGTCGAAAAACATTTGATGCGGAAAATATTTGATTTTTTTTTGGCAAAAAAACGAAGACCAAAAATTATATTACGGGGACAAACAATAAAACTCTATATTTTTAATTTTTATGCCCCATACAATTACTTTTGAAACTCCATTGCAACTAGGAAAAGTCCAAAATGCACTTATCTTACTCACTCATCCTCACTCTCAAAATTACAAACCTCACCACCTCACTCTCCGAGGCTCGGCCCAAGGGCAGGGCAATAAGGGTGCTCGCCTTGGACCCATGACTTTTAGGGGTCCAAAAAAATTTTATTTTTATATATGTATATATTTAAAGTTAGAATTATTAATATAAATGTTATCTAGTGCGGTTGGTTAGCAAGATTTATAATTTCCCCGATGAGTAAAGTTCTAGTCCCACCATAGGCAGGTTTTATTTTTTTTTAATTATTTATTATATATTATCCTTTTTACTTTGACCAAATTGAATGCACATTTTTTTTCTCATTTTTATTATGAGTCATACTTAACTATATTATAAAGATTAGGAGAAATTTTATTCAAACTTTATTGTTAAATATTTATAAGTTTTTTATAGTTTAAGAGGCCCCAAAAAAAATTTCGGCCCGGGCCTGCACTCTCCCATGGCCACCACCCCACCTCCACGGGCAACACCTTCTCCACCACTCAGCCTATAGATTTTCTTCAACTTTGCTTTAAAATCTTGACTTTACCATAAGAGTCTACTATGTTTGTGAGTTCCCAAAGGCCATCAAGACCAACAAGACAGCAAAATATTACCTGCCCCAGCCCCCAAGAGTGTTATAACTAATTACTAGTATCATTATACTGCCAATATATGCTACAATACATCAGCAGATTCGTTTTCTTTTGTTTTTGTCCGTTGATGCACAAAATGAAGAAGTAAAATAGCAAGCACAATCAAAGTAGTGCTAGTACCTGCCACTCAGAACCAACCCCAAAGAATGCAGTGTTGAGCAACAATAGTCCAACATAAGCCTCAAATCCCCAAACTACAACAGGAACACAAGATCGGTCGAGGTGGAGATGATGGTGGTTGTGGAGAGTAAGGAGTATTTTGGGATTATTTTGACGTTAAGGAGTTGAAAGCTAATTCTTGGTGGCACATTCATTACTTAATTAAATCACTACCTTAGTACCTTAGTACTGAGAAGAGTCGAGAACATAATTGTGCATCCAAATAGGCAAAACTCAATTTTTTTGACAAAACTATATTAATGAAATGAATACCGATTTCATCCTCCAAATCCTCTCATCATTGTTAAAAATTACCGGTCTCAGACAGGATTAATAAAAATAAATAAAACAATGGAAAAAAAAGAAGCAAGTAAACACTGAAGGAGATTTCAGCGCAAATAGCAACAACGATTAAGGATTGATTAAGCTATTGCCAATCCTTTCGGATATCAAAAGTGTAGTTGATCTCCAAGTAGCACTTGTTGTCATCATCAACGAACTGAAACATAAGACACCAACATAGCAAGTCAAGCAGTGGTTACATTCATTACAGCAGAAGTTTCTACAAGAATTAATGACTTGTGAGCAAAATAAGTGACTTGGAAATTTGAATTTTAAACAAGTTTTTGAAGGTATGCACATGGAATACGGCACCAAATTAATTATAACATTTATTGGTGGGCTGAGATGCACAAGAGGCATTAATGCATGTTCACTTCATTTTGAAACAAGTCATTATATCACTGTAGAAGCAAAGAGTTCAGGATTTATAAACTTTTTCTTATCCTATACTACATTCTAGGTAGCTCAATTTAGCTTTTGATGCTTTATCAATGTACTAGAGTTTTGCACTTACACCTAATATTTGATACTAGATGTGTTGCATCGTCCAACTCAATGAATGATATGTTAATATGGGATTGGAAGATAGTATGAAAAGATTTTGTATCCATACATAGTGTATCAACATCAAACTCTATTTCACTCGTGATTAGAACTAGTAGAAGATGCTAATCATCATAGATATGTTTAACAATTTTGCTAACCAATGCTCAAGATTAGAACGAGTAGAAGTAGCGCTAATCATTAAAGGGCAACGATTAGCAAAACTGTATTTTAAATATATGTTCATAGTAAATATAGTAAACACTCAAAAACTATCAATTTTATACCTTTTTCTAAATTCATGGTTAAATAGTATGCAGTAGTAATCATGCCTTCAGTGTTAAGGGAGCACATTATATGTGAAAATTACCTTACTTCTAGCTGAGTATGTTCCTCTAGCAAACATCCCAGACGGTGTTACCTCTTCGGGCATCTCATGGGTGTAAGGCTCAGTTTGGGGGCTGAAGGTTCCAATCATTTCTTTGCTGCTGTCAACTGTAACAAGGCTCAAGAATGAGATAACTTGATCTATCTATTTGCTACACTTTGATTGAGAAAGAGTAATAGAATAGAACTTACCCTTGATACCAGTTTTCCAGACATTGTGAGTGTATTTGAGTCCTGAAACAATGTTGTTGCTGACCTGGAAAGTGAACATGAGACTGTAACGGCTACCTTCTTTCAAAGTAAACCATAGGCCCTTGGGATTTCCTCCCTCTGGTATTGGAAGGAAAATATCAGGTCTACCAGCAGATTTGATTGCAAGGCTCAGGATCCTCACTTCTGGCTCCAGAGTTTCTAAATCATTCAGAAAAAAAATATGAGAAGTTAGGTCAATGTCTAACAAAAGGTTGCAAAAGGATTTCATGAGGCCAAGTTACAAGGCAGAGAACAAAGGGGCCATTTCTATGTGATTTACTTATTCAATTTCTTCTTGGTATTCACATAACGAAATAATGTTACGAACATTTCTGGCTCAGATTTTATGACATATCAGTAAACCATCAAAACTGCACAATTAGAAGGAAAAACTAGCGCCTATCAACAAAAAATAAAACTAAGGAGGAAAAACAAGCAACATTGGTGTATTGATACATTTGAAATTTACCAGAAAATTAAACATAACCTGTTAAAATGGTAACAATAGAAATAACATATTTAGGCCTTTAGAACATGACACATTGACAATATAAATAATTCAAACTAGGGGACAATGGTATTTTTGTCTCTTAGATAATGTTTTATGACCCTCATTCGAAATCATTGAATAATTCAACGCATAAAATGAATCAGAACTAATTTTGGAGCCATATCCATCTAGGAGCTCGTAATAATGTTTATGATAGACACATATCAGACAATTACAGAGAGGGGGGAAATGAGAATGAGATAAAATAAACAACCAGAAATTGAATATAAAGATAATCAATTCAATTCAATTCAACGAGCAATTACCTCCAACAGCATTAATGTCAACACTTCCAAGAAGCTGCTCCTTCCACCTCCTCAAGCTCTCATCATCCTATGAAACCAACACATTGCAAACACATGAATGAGACAAAACAAAAAACATGGATCTTTTTGAATAACAAAAGGACAAGAAAACAAAGAAACAAACACCAACCTTATCCTTTTCAAGCTGCTCCTTTAATGTGCGCTGAGGGCCCAATTCAATCTTCCTCTCCTCATCATCATCTTCATCCTCTGTTGCAGCAACGGAGCTCTCACTCTTGTACCTGCTCAGAGTCCCCTTCCCTTCTTCATCACCACTTTCTTCATCAGTAACCGTTTTCCCAGCGTTGGGGTGCGTTTCTGTGGCACCTTCTTCATTGCCCTTGTCATCCAAACCCATGCTTTCTGAATTATTCGAGACCACCCCAATGGCCAAAGACATTAACAGGCCATTAACAATGAGAAAAAGACAAGGTTTTTGAAACAATTAAGGCTCAAAGAAAGAGAGAAAAGGAAAAAAAGACCCACTTGGTAGAATCTTCTCCACAAGGAGAATGAAGAAAATAGTTGCTACCTTGGGTTAAAAAAAAAATGTACTTTTGTTTTTTGGAAGAAGGGGTTGAGAGAAACAAAGAAAGAAAGAGGTGGGTCAAAGAATCCTAGAAAGGAGAAAGGTGAAAACTGAAGGGAATAGCAAAAAAAAAAAGAAAAAAAAAAAGAGGAGATAACTCTTGCTGCAAGGAAACGAGAAAAGAGAGAGAGAGAGAGAGGTGTTTTTTGTTTTGTTTTGGAAAAAGAAGAGAGAAAGAAACGGTCAAGTGGGGATCCAAAACAGAGAAAATTTCAACCAGAAAAAGAGGGTATGAGAGAGAGAGAGAGAGAGTGAAAGATCGTGAAGGTCACTCACTTTGTTGCACTAGCTTCCACGAAGACCAAGATTCGAGGGAAACTTTTAACGTGTCCCAATGTAATGGATAAAATAAAACTATACTCCCTCTGATCTTATTTATAGGGCATACTTAACCATATCACATGGACCAAGGAGTTAGTTAGTTTTCTTGAAACTTTAAAAAAATACTTCAACATTACAATCTTACCCTCTTAACTTGCATTGAAAATTTCACATTGTATTACTTCACATTAATGGGCAAAGGGCAAATAAGAGAAAATAACAATAAATGCCTTCTAGAAAATACAAAGTGACTTATAAATAGAACCAAAGAATCCTTCTAGAATGTGACTTATAAATAGGACCGGAGGGAGTATTTGAGTTTGGTGTGAAAATGGAGATAATGCATGAAGGATATTACTCAATCCGGTCCTAAACATAGGGCATACTTAATCATATTCCCGGACCAAGGAAAATGGTTAGTTTTGTGAATTTTATTAGAAAATATTGTAACATTGCAATTTTACCCACATTCATTAATGAATAAAAAAACATAGTTAGTCAAAGCATTTAATAAGGGCAAAAAAGAGAAAAAACAATTAACAATGCATAGGAAATATAAAATGCCTTATATATAGGACCAAAGATTTCTTCTAGAAGGTATCCTATATATAGGACTTAGGACCAGAGGGAGTATGCACTATCAAAAATTAATTCTTTTCCAAACGTAAAAATTATTAAGGCTTATTTATGTATTTAGTTTGTAAAAGTTGGGAGTATTTTGATTTTGGTCCGTAGAAGTTTTTTTACCTTGATTCATCCTTAATTGTTTTGAAAATTTGGTTTAGTCCTTGTTAAGAAAAATCCGTTAACTTCTGACGTGACTAATGTTGGAAACCAACAAGCGGCCTAACAATTTAGTAGAGGGGGTGAATAGTAAATTGAAGTAACGATACTAATTTTTCGAATGTAATTGATAATAACAAATTACGCGCTTACTGTTTTAAAACAAAAATAATTTTCTGCCCAAAAATAAATGAACTACTCGATTAGTTGATGGACTACTCGAGTAGTGCGTGTAAATTCAGACAGTGAACTGAGTTTTCAAAATAAGGATTTCGCTAACACGAAACCAAGAACAGAAGCGAATGATTTGCTATCGAAAGGTTCTGAAGAAAGATTAAATAACATAAATAAACGAAAGCAGTAAAAGATAGACACAGGGAATTATTATACCGGTTCACTCTCTACCCACTTGAGAGCTACGTCCAGTCCCTTCTAAACCTTAGGGAGTGTCTACTAAAAATCAATTAAATTGGATACAAACAGGATTAATTAGTGAACCTCACTCAATCTAATCCTAACCCTTCAAGAGTGTACCAAACTCTTGAACTTTACCCCAATTTCAATTGATTCTCTGTTGAAGAACCTCTTCAACCTTCCACAAAGAGAGCTTCTTGAAACCTTCAAGAACACCTTCTCCCTTTAGCAATCGAGCCTCTTGAAACCTTCAAGTGCTCCTTCCTTTCTTCAATGGAGTAATCAGATCACAGCGAAGCGGCTCCAAACAATCTCAATTGATAATGAGTAGGAAAACTAGAATACTAGAAAGAGATTGATTCTTAGAAAAGGATTGGGTCAAAGGTTCCTTTTGGGTGCAAGGTTTGAAAACGTTTTTGCTCAAGATGATCCGCATCGCTCTTGTTGAAGAGGTAATCATTATATTGAGTTTTCAAATCGCCAGAATCAGAGAGGAGCCTTAGAAAACTAATTAGGAAAGATTCTCCCTTGATTGCCTCTTCAACAGCCATATTAGAATTAAAATACTGACAGATCTGATACGTACTACTCGAGTAGTTGAAGCACTACTCGAGTAGTGAGAAAATTTGTGGACTTACTGTTTCTCAAACTACTCGATTAGTGAAGTAACTAATCGATTAGTTGAGAACTAATCGATTAGTCAACAGACTACTCGAGTAGTTGAGGAGACAGTAAGTAGACTAATTTTCATCAATGCAGACTACTCGAGTAGTGCACCAACTACTCGAGTAGTTACTGCTACTTTCATAAAAATTAAAGACCAGAAATGATTTTCCAAAGCACCTAGTCCCTTTCTAAGCTTTTTCACTATTTTAGCTCAACTAGTATTCATGCTAACTAACTCATAATCGCTTGAGTAAGATCCTAAGTCTACCACCCACACTCAACATAAATATAAAATATTACAAGGGAGCGGGAAATGGAAAACTTCTAAATGGTTGTTGTTGCTTTGTCTTCATCAAGGACAACTTGTTGATTTATTTGTCTTCATCAAAACCTTTTTGATTCTACAATCTCCCCCTTTTTGATGATGACAAATCCTTGATAATATCAACCTTGTTGTTTTGGCATAAACTCCCCCTGACTTTATGCAACAGCAGAAACCTGCACAACATAAACAACAACACCATTTCTCCCCCTTTTGGCATGATCAAAAAGGAGCCTAAATTAAGAGCAATATGCCAAAGGAAGAACATAATAACACTTTGTTGGATTATGAGCAATGATAACACTTGTTGATTTATAGCCCGAAAAGAAAACTTTTCTCCCCCTAAAACAAATATACTTATGAAGAGACAATTTAAAAAAAAAACATTTAAGCACATAGCCCTTCAGAAGTACTTGAAAAAAAATTTAAGTTTTGCTTGAGGTTACCCAAATTGTTTTGGGCTTATCGGGATTTTCATCTTTCACAATCCAAACATAATAACCGTTAGGCACACCATGAGATTTAATTCTACAAATATTTGAGGTGTGTCCATGAATGCCACAATAAAAGCAAGTTGGCTTTTTAGAATAATTAACATTTGAAAAAGAACCAACTTTTCTAAAATTCTTTTTATTGGCATTCATGTATCCTAAGCCGGTTTTATTTGTATTGTTCCTTTGATTTTCAAGAAGTTGATTTAATCTTTGATCACTTCTTGATAAAGTTGCAATAGTGTTTTTCAAATTTGTAACTTCATGTTCATGACTTTTGCAACTTTCACAAGGAGGGATTTCTTGAATTTTCAAAGAATCAATACTTTGTTGTAGTGCTTCATTTTTACTATTTAGCTCATCAATGCATTTTTCTAAATTCAAGACTTGCTCTTTATATTTCAAAATAGCTCTTTTTCCTTTGTCATTTGATTTAGCAAGTTTCTTGAATTCTTTATGCATTTCAACATAAGCATTATACAATTCTTCATAATCATGAGACTCAGATTCGGAATCGGAATTTACTTCGGTTCCTTGCTTACTTGAAGTGAAACTTGATGATGCGCCTTCATCAAATCTACTCACCAAGCAAAGATTGGCTTCTTCCTCATCACTTGATGTGCTTGAGCTTGTCTCTTTGTTTTCATCTGGTGCATCCCACACTATGAAGGCTCTTTTGCCCTTTTTCTTTTCATCTTTATGTCTCTTAAGATACTCAGGACAATGAGGTTTTATGTGACCTCTCTTACCACATTCATGACATTTAATTTTATCTTTTGAAGAACAATTTCTATGGTAGGAGTCCTTAGGTTCCTTTGTTCTTTTTAAATCATTTTTATTTTTAAAACATTTACGGAACCTCTTTGCTAGTTTTTGAAAACTTTCATCATCTAAACTAGATTCGGAGTCATTACTAGAGCTAGAGGAATCATCACATACCTTAGTTGATTTTGTGGTGGTCTTTAGTGCGATTCCCTTATTTTTCTTATCCAACTCCTCATGCAAAGTTAGACGGCCTAGCTCCATCTCGTGCTCTTGAAGCTTTCCAAAGAGGGTTGCAAGATCCAAGGTGTCTAAATCCTTTGACTCCATGATAGCTGTGACCTTGGGTTGCCGTTCTCTGCTTAAACATCTCAATACTTTGTTAATAACTTCAGAATTAAGAAATGTTTTACCAAGAGCTATGAGATGATTTATGATATGAGTAAATCGCTTTTGCATGTCATTAACTGACTCATTAGGGAGCATGCGAAATAACTCATATTCATGCATTAATGTATTTAATCTAGCCCTTCTAACCTCGCTTGTCCCTTCATGAGTAAGTTGTAGAACGTCCCACATTTAATTCGCATTTTTACAATGTGAAACTCTGAAGAACTCATCATAAGACAAGGCGGACGTGATGATGTTTTTAGCTTTCAAATCATAAGAAACTTTCTTTTTGTCATCATCATTCCAACTTGCCCTAGGAATTTCTACAACTTCATCATTTATTTTTCTTTTAGGTATATAGGGACCATTTTCAATTGCATTCCAAACATCAATATCAATCGCTTCAATAAATATTTTCATTCTGGCTTTCCAATAAGCATATCCTTCACCATTAAATAGTGGAGGACGGTTTATTGAAGAGCCTTCCCCTCCAAAAGGATTGTTAGAGCCCATGGTTTCCTTAAGGATCTTTTCGAAAAAGTTTTTACACTCGATCTTTCGACCGAGCTCTGATACCACTTGTTGGAAACCAACAAGCGGCCTAACAATTTAGTAGAGGGGGGGTGAATAGTAAATTGAAGTAACGATACTAATTTTTCGAATGTAATTGATAATAACAAATTACGCGCTTACTGTTTTAAAACAAAAATAATTTTCTGTCCAAAAATAAATGAACTACTCGATTAGTTGATGGACTACTCGAGTAGTGCGTGTAAATTCAGACAGTGAACTGAGTTTTCAAAATAAGGATTTCGCTAACACGAAACCAAGAACAGAAGCGAATGATTTGCTATCGAAAGGTTCTGAAGAAAGATTAAATAACAGAAATAAACGAAAGCAGTAAAAGATAGACACAGGGAATTATTATACTGGTTCACTCTCTACCCACTCGAGAGCTACGTCCAGTCCCCCCTAAACCTGAGGGAGTGTCTACTAAAAATCAATTAAATTGGATACAAACAGGATTAATTAGTGAACCTCACTCAATCTAATCCTAACCCTTCAAGAGTGTACCAAACTCTTGAACTTTACCCCAATTTCAATCGATTCTCTGTTGAAGAACCTCTTCAACCTTCCACAAAGAGAGCTTCTTGAAACCTTCAAGAACACCTTCTCCCTTTAGCAATCGAGCCTCTTGAAACCTTCAAGTGCTCCTTCCTTTCTTCAATGGAGTAATCAGATAACAGCGAAGCGGCTCCAAACAATCTCAATTGACAATGAGTAGGAAAACTAGAATACTAGAAAGAGATTGATTCTTAGAAAGGGATTGGATCAAAGGTTCCTTTTGGGTGCAAGGTTTGAAAACGTTTTTGCTCAAGATGATCTGTATCGCTCTTGTTGAAGAGGTAATCATTATATTGAGTTTTCAAATCGCCAGAATCAGGGAGGAGCCTTAGAAAACTATTAGGAAAGATTCTCCCTTGATTGCCTCTTCAACAGCCATATTAGAATTAAAATACTGACAGATCTGATACGTACTACTCGAGTAGTTGACGAACTACTCGAGTAGTGAGGAAATTTGTGGACTTACTGTTTCTCAAACTACTCGATTAGTGAAGTAACTAATCGATTAGTTCAGAACTAATCGATTAGTCAACAGACTACTCGAGTAGTTGAGGAGACAGTAAGTAGACTAATTTTCATCAATGCAGACTACTCGAGTAGTGCACCAACTACTCGAGTAGTTACTGCTACTTTCATAAAAATTAAAGACCAGAAATGATTTTCCAAAGCACCTAGTCCCTTTCTAAGCTTTTTCACTATTTTAGCTCAACTAGTATTATATTCATGCTAACTAACTCATAATCGCTTGAGTAAGATCCTAAGTCTACCACCCACACTCAACATAAATATAAAATATTACAAGGGAGCGGGAAATGGAAAACTTCTAAATGGTTGTTGTTGCTTTGTCTTCATCAAGGACAACTTGTTGATTTATTTGTCTTCATCAAAACCTTTTTGATTCTACAACTAATAAAACGTCGCATCAAAATACACGTGTGCAAATATGAAATGTCATGGTATGATGACGTGGATGATCTGGACCCGCAAGAGCAAAAGAGCCATAGCCCAATCTACAAACACATTTTGGTTGAGCCTTGACCCTTTTACTCCTACGGATCTAGGTTATTCACGTCATCGTATAGGTGACATGCAATACTTGCACACGTGTATGTTGATGTAGCGTTTGGTTAACTACATTAGCAATTAACGAATTTTTCCTAACGACAAGGACTAAAACCAAATTTTCCAAACAATTAAGGATGAGTCAATGTCAAAAAAACTTTTAGGGACCAAAATCAAAATACTCTCAACTTTTAAGGACTAAAACCATAAATAAGCCAATTATTAAAGTAAGTTGTATTTTTATTAACAAATTTTTTTCATACTCGCATACAGTATAATACTAATGATTTGAGCCTTTATGTTGAAAATACAGTAATCCGTCCGTCCCTAAATATAAGATTTATTTGGTGGATTTCACGTCTATTAAAAAAGTGAAATAATTTAGTTAAATTGTATTGGAAATGTGAACTTTTGATATGTAATTTCAAAACAACCCCTATTAATATTATTGGGAATCTAAAAAGTGTTAAATAAATAGTAGTGCTTGTGAAAAAATTAATTAATGATCATTGAAAATTGACAAAGAATCTTATAAATAGGGATAAAATAAAAGTGTCAAAATAGTCTTATATTTAAGGACAGAAAGAGTAATATAAAATGTAAATGGTAAAGTTAGTATGTTGAGAATATAATAGTAATATAAAATGTAAATGGTAAAGTTAGTAAAATTTGAAAGTGAATAAAATTAAGGTATAAGTTTTTAATGAATTTTTTATTAAATTAATTAATTATTAAAATAATAATTTAATGTATATTTTTCTTAATTATAAAAAATTAATAGATTTACTTAGAGATTTACATGCAAATCTACATATAAGATTATGACATTTGTATTTTATATTTTTATATTTTATTTTTTAATTTAAAAAATAAAAAATGTCAAAAATTTATATGCAAGTGTTTTAACTAATCGAACACGGAATATAATTTTTTTTATGGTCTTAAATATGAGACTTTTTCAATTAAAAACATATTTATTAAATAAATTTATTTAGGGTATGTTCCACAAAACTAGTTTATAACTGCAAATTGTGAATTTAGTTGGGAATTATAAATTTTTAATTATGAGCTTGTAGTTGTTATTAGCTCATGCATTATTTGAAATATAACTCTTCCACAAAAATAACCGTAGAAATAAACATGCAACATTATTTTAGTTTTATTTATTATTATTGTTATTATAGGAAATGAGTATTAAATATTTAGCTAATTAATTAATGACATATAACAAAATTATTAAAATGTAATTAATAATTAATTAAATTATTTTGCTGACCAATGTTTTAAGGGTAGTGGTTAAGAAATACATTAAGAGAAAATTTACATTGGAAATCTAAGTTTACAAGTTCTTGATATTTTAAATTCAATATTTTCCAAGATAAAATTACTTTTTTTATTCTCTTAAACAATGCCCTATTCTTTAACATTTTCCTTAATGTGTTTCAATTAAATATACATTTAATTAAAAATTAAATTGCCATCAATTTTGCTAGTGTAATTAATATAATTTTAATTTTTCTAATTTTTTATATTTTGTTTATATAGAAGTGTCTTTTTAAAAAATCAATACAACATTAATTATTCTTTTTACCTTTTTATAATAATAGTAAATAGATAAGAGAGATACAATGAAAATTAGATTAACATCGAATTAATTTAATTTAAAAAGACATATTAACTATATTTCTTAATCCGAAATCAAAGGAAGTAGTTTTTAAGAATAAGTAGGTGAAGATCTGAGTCATTATTAAATGTTAGCGAGAAAATTCAAACCTTGATAACTGACAGCAATCCTCTCTCTATTTATTTATTTTAAAAAAAAATTACCCTAAAAAATACTAAAACGGTAATTTGCAACTTATGATAATAACCATAATTATAAAATTCTTGAATGAATTCTTATATATTTCTGTAAATTTACGGCCCAAAGTATAAAAATGAGCTAGCTCTTGTGAATTACTTTTTGTATGGTTATGTACGTATATCGAATGTCTTATTGATAATCTTCTTTTGATATTATTATTGAAAATCTCACGTCGTCTGCATCATAATATATGACATGGTTTAAATACTTGTTAAGCTACTTCTATCATTGTCAATTGGTTTTGAGATGACACCTTAACATGGTATCAGAGTCAGAGCTCAACTCCTTTTCGGTTGTTATGGGCCAAAAGTTACCCTTAAATACCTGTTGGACTACTTCTCTCATTGTCAATTGGTTTTGACCTTAAAAATTATCAAACATTTGGGCCAAATTAACTATGTGGTACAATATATATTACTCATTAGATTCATAAAGCTAATTCTTCATTTTTAATATTATTTTTATTTTGTTTGGTTAGGTTACTAAACAAAGTAAGTGTTGAACAAATAGAAGATCCTATAACAACCGGGTACTGAATTATACTCTATGTTTATAGTACTTCATTATTTTCATTTGCAATGTTATGAATTTAGAAGGATGATGAATATCAATTGTGAATAAACTAATCTTAAATACTAGAATATATTTAAATAATATTTTTGAAGTTTACGAATTTAAAATTGGAGTTTACTATGAACCAATAAATTTAGGAATAAGAATATCACAAATAGGGGAAAAGGCTAACACGGAAACGATATGATCCAAACCTCGAACAACATATCTCAGACATGATGAATATCGACCGTGAGAATTGTCACTTGCTTGAAGCAATGCATGAACTGAAAGAGTGAACAACACGTGCAACCCAAGTGGGTTAACCTAGCTAGTAATAGTTGGTTCACTGGTTGCGTGTTGAAGATAATTTAACGCAAACAATATAGGAACTGTTTTTATATATTAAGCATCACATATATTAATCAGTCAAACAAGATTAAAGAAAATATATAAAAAAAGAAAGAAATCTAACAAAAAAAATTTCTTCCTCTCTCTGTCCCTTAATGGCTTAATATAAGTCACTTTTACTTAATTCACGCAGATTATAAAAAAAATAATTATTACTCTAAATTTTATATAAAAAAAATATGTTGTCATTCCAAAGTTACCTCTATTTAAAACTTTACAACTCTATTTATTTTTTTCTATTGTAATTATTACCCTGTCATCCGTAAAATGACTTATAAAAATTGATACAAATTCTACCAAAATGGTGCCCTATATTAAGGGACGAAGTATATGGTAATGTGGTACTATTAACAACAACAAAATCGATCTTTTTTTGAAAGGAAAATATGTAATTCATTCCATAACACAAAATCCATCTTATTGCCAAGCTGGTTGATTTTTGTTTTGCTTTAGTCTTTTCACATATTTGTCGTCATTGTATAATCACAATAAATTACAATCAAATTGTTTCACTATCCTCCAACCACAACGGCACAACGCGGTTTCAGCTTTGAGATACGGATACCGTGACGCTTCTGCAACCCTTTGTCTAGCACTAACATCTCAGGCGTGTTATTTTTAGAAATTTTTTTTTAACCTCACCCTTTACTCATTGCTCAGCTCCCACTGCTTGAAATAAGTCGAATAAATTACCGATTTGCATAAGGCGAAAGAAATACCGACTACTTAAAAGTGGAAATACTTTCAACTTTTAAGAAACAGAACAATTAAAGTGTTGAAATTCCATAAATATCCATCCATAAACCCTCCACTTCCCTTTTTTTTTATTGTTTTGTATGTGAATGAACGGAGGGACAATTTTGGTATTATAACAAATTTTTAATGTTTTTTGCCTGATGAGAGGCGAAATACTTTATTTTATTTACGACTTTGGAAAGGTGGAAGATAATACGACTTGCATAAGACGAAAAATGTTTTATTTTGTTTCCGCCTTGTTTCAAGTGGAAAGAATCTTCCGACTTGTTTCAGGCGATGGGAGTCAATGAATAAAGGGTGAGGTTAAAAAAAAAAAGTCTATTTTCATCTATTATAATGACAAATCATATATTTAAACCTATTGTGAATAGGAAGTGTGAGCGAAATTTCGTTCAGAAATTCTATGCATGTATTTTTTTTTATTACAAATGAGGTATCTCGGACTAAAACCAGGATATTCTATGCATGTATGCTTGCCAAATTAGAGCAAGCATCTTATGAAAGTTAATAAATGGGCTTTTAACTAAAAAAAAAATATGTAGCTAAAAATGTGAAAGCTCATCACGTCATTCTAGTGACCCCCTAAGAAATGATGAGAATTTAAATTATGAAGCCAGCTCAATGAGTTTAGTTTCTTGGTTCCAGTTGAAGCATTGTGGTTGAAAGAGACAACGCATGAATCACAAAGACAGAAGGTGGTGGCCCTTATAAATGTTAAAATTTATGAAGCACAGCTCATTTGATTGTGAAATACTAAGCAATTATTCAATCACAGACCATTACCTGATGATGCACCAGGCATTTTTTGTTTTATGATTTGGACTTACTGAAGTTGCAGGGCCCTGTTCAGTGATTTTGTACACCAAAATAGTATACGGGCCCAAGTCTGTTTTGACCTCTAGCTTTCACGTCAATTTTTGCCCCATATATTTGAGTGAAATATCAATTTAGTCATGATGTTTTTTATTGTATCAATTTAATCCCTGCAAATTTATAAATATCAATTTGGTCCCTCAATATTTTTTACATACCAACTTGGTCCCTCATGTTTTAAGGATCAAATTGATATATTCGAAATAAATATTGAGAAACCAAATGGATACATCTGAAAATTTCGAGAAACTTAATCTTCAATATTTTTGTGACTCATTTCTTAGGCTAAGTTTGTTTACGCATTTGAGCCCGGACTCAAACGCAGAAACTCTCTCTCAGTGGTGTTGGTCAAAACGCGCGTCCGGAGCTGGAACGCAGATCCAAACGGGCTCTTAGTATGTTCCAATAAGCTTCTTTATCCTGTCCTGCTTATTGGCTTATTGCTAGATCCTATTGGAGCTTCTGGCTCTGACTCCCTTTTTCTTATCTCATTTTTGCACCGAGATGGTTGGCGAGGTTATATGTTCTATGTTTAGAATGATGATATGCCTTAGGCCAGGTAGCTAGGTGTAGGTCTGTGACCCACCTAAGTGAGCACGAATGACTTATATTTTGGTAAATTGAGAAGCTTATAATTAGTACACCATAACCATATACATTGGAATGCATCTTTATTTCCTGTTTAACTAACCAGATTTGGAAAAATCTCACGGCTCTGGAGATGATCCAATTGGACCTGTTATCTCTGCTCTCATTAGATAAGTAAATGACTGACTATTGTTCTAATATTGTTAGTCAAACCGTTTTGTTTCCAGAATGCCCAAAACATCTCCTAATTAAAGCCAAATTGTTACTAGTATAGTAGTATTTATGAAAAATATCAAATTGATTTATGATAAGCCTTTGTATGACTATGAAGCTATTTTCATGAAGAACAACAGGACCGCTACGGATAACACAGCTATGAGAATGCATAACTTCCATTTTGCCTTATTCCCTGATTCTGAAACCTTAAATAAACCCATCTTCTCCGCGAATTTGGTGAGGTTTACCATCATTTTCTGCATCAGAAGAGACACAAACAAGAGAAAAACAAAGTGAGACACAAGCATATGCTTAAAAAGCTTTGTGCTATTTAGTATTTAGCAAAAGATTCCAGTAACAAAATTGATATTGCATACCAGTCTAAAGGGTTCCAAGTGAAGCAGTGGCTCCATAAGCCTCTCAAAATTCCTGAATTAGACCATAGATAGTGTTAAAAATATATCTTATCTTCCCTCTATATCTTCTTATAATTTTATCTTGTTTTATGAACCAAGTTTCAACATACCTTATTACTGCCTTACCCCTATAAGTTTGGAATAAGTGGACGCTGAAACCCTTCCCCAGGGGAAAATATATCTTGTTCCATTCTGCATGGAAGAAATTATAAGGATAGCCTCGTACACAAGTAAATCTAATAGGATAGCCCAAGTTTCTATTATTCTGATTATGGGGAGTAGAGATCAAAGAGTATATACCGAATTTCCACTGGATTCCAACATCCATGCCATCTGGTAGAGTAGGATTCACCACAATTTTAACATTTTTTCTTAGTATTCTTGTTAGATTAGAAAAGAATTCCAACACTTGCTGCAATGCAAGAGGGATGCACCATAAGACAATATGGGTTTGATATCTTACACATATAATTGCAGCATTGTTTCAATGATTAGCTATAACTGCCATGCTATGCTAGCAAGTAGCAACACACTAATTAACACACACTCTAATTAGATGAATTTCATCCGTGACAAGCTAAACATATAGTAGAAAATGGACTCATGATTTAGTGGATCCCACATAAAATCGTTTCAGGATGTATTGCTGACATCTCTCCAACTATAACGCTTTCAAGTTAACTCGTTTTTGGTAAGCATTTATTTTAAACAGTTGAGTAACAAATTTTATTGATCACCATATAACTAACATATGCTAGCTAGTCCATGTACATGTTCATCACTCGGATAATAATGGTGTGTGAGTAGTATAATCACGTTTTCACAAGTTTATCCAAACATTTAGAATTTTTTACTTCACAATTTTAACTATGAATGGAAATTAAGCATTTAAGCCCATCTAAAAAGGGAGCTAGGAAAATGTACCTTTTTTCCTTGGAAGGCTTGGAAGAATGAGAGGAAATTGCAAATAGGTCCGCATTCATCTGCATGTATGTCAAATAACTTGTGAGTTTTCTTGTCCTTGAAGGCAGAGTTCAACTTCATAACGTCGTCATCCAGGGGTTTATTATCTTCACCCCCTGATTCTAAGTTCTTAGCATCAAAGGCAACAAGGGATAACCCTCTCTGCCTCTCAGAATACAAGTTTCTTTGTATTGAAGATTGGTATGAAAATGGAGAAAGGGAATTGCAATGTACATGAACATTTCTATGTAGCCTTCTAGGGAGAGAAATATTGCAAGAACTATGTGTAAGAGAAAAGAACAGCGGGGAAAATGAGGTAACTGTATTGCATTTTATGGGGCTGGTGAAAGAGGGAGCCATGAAAAGATGAGAGCAATTTCAAGTTTTTTAACATGGAAAAATACAGTTCAATTTAGCATATCTCCCAACAAAAAGATAAAAAGTAGATGATGGAGAAACGTGCTTTAGACTAAAGGCAAGGTTTAATATATAACATTTGATGATATGAAAAAGGAATTATTTATCCTCAAAGATAGGTATCTCCCAAGGCGTAAATATTACAAGCATCATAATTCACGTGTAAGCTCTCGTCCTCTAGTAAAGACTTTTTGACTTGGCTTTCACTGGATACAAAATGAATGTATAAAGAATTTCAATTGTTTAATGGGAAACTTGTTATATGCACACACTAAGAATTTCCAAGATTAACTATGGAAATAATCCCTAGCTATACACATAAGCTAATGATATTACTAAACGAGAATTAGTCCAGCTACTAAGAAATTGATTCATAACTCACAAGATAGCGAGTTTAAATTTCACGACTAATGTGATTATGCGAAAAGTTTGTAAGAAGCATAGGAAGCGCTCATAGCTCATAGGAGAAGTTATTAGTTAACCTTGAATCATCCTGTCATTTGTGATCCAGACCAATCATAGTTTGCCAAGTAAGAAAATAAAAAAAAAATAAAGTGAGTGAGTAGTTATTTGTAATATGTGTCGGATTAATAATTGATCTGAACTACAAATGACGTGGTGGTCCAGAATCAACTAATAATTTCTCGTGCTCACATAGCCTTAAGATCTGCCCTTGACTCTAATGGGGCTTTGGGATCAAATTCACTTAATCTTTTGCGAACCAAGAAAACCGTTAACCACTTGAAATTAGATTGATTGAAGACATGGAGGATGTTCTATCTTATCTCTTATGGTCATTCCTGGCTCTCCAAACCTCCAAGTAAACTTGGCAATTAGTAACATATAGCTTAAGTAGAGGAATAATATTCCAACTGTCGACATACACTTAGATTATGGCATCAGTTAAGAAATTAAATGCTGGTTAGGTTGCCATTTAGGAAGCATGAGTTCATAAGGGGGTTAGTGATGACTTTACTGGTGCTTAGTCACACATGATAAGAAACTAAGTTTTTTGTTTTAGACTTAAAACTTATCATGTTGAGCATGGCTGAGTGTTAATCCTGAGTAGCATGCTGAAGCAGTATTGATGGAAGTTGTCGGTTGAACACTTCGTGGAATGGACATTTTGATTTTGCACACTGCATGACAAGATAGATACACAATATATCTTCAGCTGTTGCTGTTGGAGCTTTACCATCCACCGTACTCAATGATTGCTCATCTTGTTGAGGGTTAAGATCGCCAATGTAATTTTGAAGCATAATTCTGGTTTCATATATTCAACATCAGGGAAACAATATCATGATATCGTAAAAAGTGAAAGAGTGTTTAACAACGTCTAATTTTAAAGGCAAGGGTTCTAATAGCTGGCTAAGGAATAAAAATGAAACTTTTTTTTTTTTTTAATATAGAAAATTTCTACATCATTTTCTAATAAAACCTTCCTATCCTTGATTCTTTAAATAAAAACATAATCATTCATTGTGCCTTTACATGATTTAGGTTGTCCATAAGAAGCAGAGTTATCCCAAGCAAATTTGGACCCTGTACTTTGTTCAAAACATCCCATGGTTATTGCCTTATTGGTTACTTAAGATTTTTTGTCAGCAGATTTATGATACTTTAATTTTTGTTCATCCTAAAGCTGGATTTACAAGTTCTTGAAACATAGAGACAAATATTTGTGCATCTTTCTTCCCCTAAGTCTTGTCTACACACTTTTGACCTGTTTTTCCTTGCTTGCATACTTTAATATATGGGAAAGAACAAAGTGGTACGAGGTATTATGAATCGGATTGTTAAAGATCCAAATAACCTAAATTACTTGAGCGATTTAGAAAGATAGATTATTAATGCCATAAGTCCACATATTAGATATAAAATCCATCCATGAGAAGATATAAAATCCATCCATAATATTGACCATAAAAGCTTAAATTTTTTTATAAGAGATGAGTATATCACACCACTACTGTCCCAACTTTCACAAAGGGACCTAGCTTGTTGCTGATTTGGGACACAAAACGGACCAGTGAATGCATTAGTAAGAAAGTTCCATTAAGAAAGATCATAGTGAAAACGATGTTTGTCAAGTGGTTGTTTTCCAAAATAAAGCATGTCTCCGGAAAGCAACTTGGACAATTATTCCCGGTCTTGACTTCCAAATTGAATTCAAGTAATGTGCCATCACCAAAAAATTTCTTTTATCGTACGATATCTCAAACACTGCTCAAATGATTTATTATTGCAGCTAACACTGTTCCTTTGTTAGCAAATTCTATCCATTGATTATTTCATCTACATGAAAAGAGGATAGGGTGGTAATTTTCTTCCTTCTTTTTATTTTGCTTTAAATTAAAAGTAATCGAGTAGATGCAATGCCACTAAAACAAAGGCAAGAATATTCCGACAAATCCACCTGATCAACGAATAACAACGTTCCTTTCTCTAATAGCATTAACATAAAGTTTATTTCAAAGAAATCATTAGAATGTACTGTAAAGGATTTGAGAGTTAGTAATACTATGAAAGTAATTGATGGAGAAATTAAAATTAAAAGAATAACACAATTAGAAGTGGCTCATGATTTTATTAAGTTTGGATTTAAATTGTACTAGGGCAACTTGCAATTGTTGTCAAACTATTTAAGCAAAACGTTGGGTATTTGGAGTAGAGAGAACGAAAGAGGTTTAATTTTGTATTTAATTAAGGGATTGCTTAATTTAATTTAAGAGGTCAAAAATGGAAAGTAAATATTGGAAATATAAACAAAATATTTTAAAGTCTTAAATTTTTAAGAAATCAATATAAAAATTGTTTTATTTGACCTTTTATTCTTAACTCTAAAGATGGAATTTTTTTAAAATAAATATTCGATTAATTATTTATTGTGCATTGGAGGTAGCCATGGAAATTAAATAATTATTTAGTTAAAAAAATATTGTTTTTTTTATTATAGTAATAGATGAGTTTATGACTACTAGTGACATATGCTACATCACTAATAAGAGATTGTTTTGTGGGTGTTTATCTCTCTCATTTGAGATATAGTTAAGGATAATTTAAATTCCTTCTAGCATATATGTTTTCTCATTTATACATAAGGGTTGATTTAATCTTGAAATTTTTTTTATATCTTTTACATCTTATAGGAACTAGGGGATGAAGAGATTAGAAAGATTAAAAAGAGAAAATAAAAATTGATTGAAAATAAGATATGAAAGAAATTTGATGCATGGATAAATAAGCAAGTTTGGTTTAATAGAAAGGGGTTTAATTTTTAGAATATTTCTAGTATGCAACATAATTTTGAATTGTTGTTATGCAATTCTATTTTGGATCAATGATATTTTGTCACCTAATATATAATTTTGAATTTTTAAACAATAACTTGACAATTGCATATTAAGTGGCAAAATATCATTGGTCCAACATAAGTTGCATAGCAACAACTCAAAATTAAGTTGTATGAAAGTAATTCCCTAACTTTTAATCTTGTATATGCAGTATTTTTAAATTATTTGATAAGCAATTTCATGTAATAAAAACAGTTTTAAATTTCAAGGAATTAACTACCGTACTCGTGTAAATATATATTTCGATTTGGAATAACTTTAAAAAAACAATTTAACGCACAGATCAGGTGTGAAAGAGAAAAAAAAAATGCTAGCAATACATATTCCTTTATATATTACTGTAGTTTAGTGAAGAAATTTAGGAGGCCGGGTGATAGGTTTTACTTGAAAGCTACATATATGGTGTGCTCCTTTTTTCCTAATTAGTCTTAGTCTCAAATCAAAGTGCAATTGAATATAGAGCTGCAATTTGGCGGGCTTTGATGTGCCACTGCCACGATGCAGATGTGACTGATCCCTCATATTACGTGTATACACGCTGGTAGCATCATTATTATGCATTGTGATATCATAATACTATATATATGTTATCGGTTCATAAATTGTATGCCTTAATGGGATTAAAAAAGAATAGAATATACGAAATGATGCATCAAAAGGAATCTCTGCTATACACGATCACGAGTGAAGGCCCCACATTTTATGGACATTTGTTGGTCCATGTCATCAACGTTGGAATGATTCAGTTTGTCTGTGTTCGGTGGCTTGCTGGTTGATTTCAAAATTGAGTTTAGCCGTTCAAAATATAATTTTGATTCTTTTTTGAATTTTTTTATCTTTAACTACCTTAAAAAAGAAAATGGATTATGCACCAACACTATAAAGTATTTTATATCATCAGTGCATCATGCACCATTCATCTATTTTTTGTTGTTGACTTTTAAATTAAAATAATACAAATAAATGATGTATAATAAGTCGATGGTGTAAAAAACTTTACTCCATCAATGCATACCTATTAATCTCCCTTAAAAAAAAGGGTTAAGATTAAGGATTAAATATCCCCACATGCTTATAAACATCATTTCTCTATGCAACATATTCATTTATGGGTCTTTAAATGTGGAAAATAACAATCTTTTTAATATATAGAGTAAAAAAAAAAATCACACTTTATGCATGGTTAGTTCTTCCCCACTCCCCAGTATCCATCTTTAATTTTTATGGCTCTTGAAACATGAATTAAGAATTTTTTTTGGATGGATTATTGAAATTTGTGAAGGGAAACGTTATTATGGACCAACCCTAAATTACGTAAGGACCCGAATTATGACACACACGGTCAATACGTGGAATCTTGTAACCAATAACAACTAGTGATATACTCCCTCCAACTCGAATTATAAACAAATCCAACTACTTTTACGCTTATTAAGAAGATTAGTTGATTGTATTTAATTTTCTAAGATTTATAAAAAATAAAGGTATTTTAGGAAAATGATATGGGGAATGAAACAAAAATTAATTAAGATGACAATTTTCTAGAGATGTTTTAGGAAAGTGACATTGAAAATGAAACAAAATTTAATAAAGTTAGTTAATTTTGCTTATATTTTAAACCAAAAAAAATATGTTTTTTGTTTCTTATAATTTGAGTCGAAAGGAATGAAGAAATTTATAATAAGTATTACATCCATACATAATCACAGGATATAAAGAGTTTATAATAATTATTATTAAAATTTAAAAAATATTGAATAAATAAAAATATTTATAAAAAGTAATTAAAGTCATTAAAAATTGGAAATAATATAAAAATAAAAATATTTAAAAAAAAGAAAAACTTATATTCCCTCGGATCTTATTTATCAGACTCTTTTGAGATTTTTATTTTGGTTCTATTTATAAGACCACTTTTCAATTTTCAATAACATTTAATTAATTTTTTCACTAACACTCCTATAAAGTCAATACTTTTTTTTAGAGTTACAATAATAATTATAGGGCTAATTTTGAAAATGTATACTCTCTTCGACTTGAAATATACAATAAGAAAAAAAAACATACCCCTTTTAGTTTTAAATATAAGCAAAATTAACCAACTTTCTTAAATTTTTTTATTCCCAATGCCAATTTCCAAAAACATCCCTAAAAAATTGTTATCTTATTTAATTTTTATTTCATTCTCGATGGAACTTTCCTAAAATTCCTCTATTCTTTTATAAATTTGAGAAAATTAAATACAATCAACTAACCTTTTGATAAGCGTAAAATTAATTAATTTTGCTTATAATTCGAACCGAAAGGAGTACCAAATTTTCACATTTCCAATGTCACTAACAAATTTACCTATTTTTTTTTTGTGAGAATAAAAAATCCCAAAATAAATCTTATAAATAAGACTGAAGAAATATACAATATCAAAGGAGTATTAATATCCAATTTTTGGTGCTCACTTCACCCTTTTCTATGCATAGCGTAACATAGGAGGGAATAACTCTTCAAGCTCGTAAAGAGAAGAAGACATGATGACATTCAAATATATCGTCCAAATAAGCATCCACGTGTCAGAACCTTATAGGTCAGGGTTAAGGTTAAGCCACCAAATCAAATCACATCCAGCAGTCTTTTTACACTGTTGAGGTGTGCTGTGCGGTCCATATATTATGGATTATGGAGTGGAAACTCTCCACCGCCCTCAACTTTTTCACCTAAACTTCATTCGCTTTACAGACCCATACATAGAGTAGTCAGCTTGCAAATCTTCACAAGTTCCCACTATTTTTTATTCTTACATTACTCCTTCCTCACTATTCCGTCATCTCCTATTTATAAGATTTCGTTAACATTTTTATTTTTGTCCTATTTATTAAATTTCATTTTAATTTTTAATAATATTTAATAATTTTTTTTAACAAACACCTCTATTAAGTCAACATTTTTTAAAGTTTTAATAATAATTATAGGACTATTTTTGAAAAAGTATATCAAACTTTCATAATTCAAATAGCACTAACAAATCTAGTCACTTTCCTTGGTGGAATTAAAAAATTCCAAAAGAATCTTATAAATAGAATCGGAGAGAATAGATTTGCGAACTTAGTTTGAAAATTACTTCTTCCGGTCTATGTTATAAAAATAGTAATTATAATATTAATTCCATATTTATTAAAGAAATTAATTAAGTGCATTTAATTTTCAAAATTGATAAATATATATATATATATATATAGTTATTTTAAAAAATTATATTGAAAACAAAAGAAAAATTAAATGAGATAATAACTATTTTTTATCAATATATTAGAAATAATTGTATTAGAATTAGAAAATTAATTAATTTTTTTTTTATAATTGAGACCAATATAGGTATGTCTTTTTTTCTTATTTTAGAGACTAATGGGAATAATTTTTCATAATTATTATTTTTTTAATAAAAATTTTAGGTAAATTGAATTTCAATGACTTGTTAGAGTCAGACATGCTTCACAGTTTTGAGTGTTCACAAATGTATTTATAAATTACTGGCCAACGATGTCAACTGGATCAATTTTTATTGATTTAGATTTACTAATTTAGTTGAATCAAATAACAATATGATGACTAATTAATAACTATATCTCTTTTCTATATTTTGTTTTTATTTTAACTAAATTTCTTTAGATTGCACATCATCAATTTTGTTTTTAATCTATGGTGTGTTACTTAAGAAAACCTGACTTTTTTAAACTGCTTTTTCTAATTTATGGACTGTATGCATTTGATAAATAATTTTGAAAAGTGTAATTTTCTGAAGAAATAATGTACTAATACTTCACTTCAAAAAAAAATGTACTAATACTTAATGAATAAACCAACGTGGTGTTGGTCAAGTGGTAGCTCATTTGGTCCCTTAACCAACATTCGAGTTCGAGCCTTGAGTATGGAGCAATCCCCGCTGGGAGAGCCCTATCGCTTAGTGTGGGCTCAGTTGGGTCGGACCAGATGAGTCGGATTCTGGATTAACCAGATCCGGATACCGGTTGGTATAAAAAAAATACTTAATGGATAAAAAAATTATGTTTTAATTTTTTTTTAATAAAAATTTACTATTTATACCTTTTTTTTATACTTGAATATTAATTTCAATTTGCAATATATATCAAGAAAATTGGTTTAAAATATAAGAAAAAATTAATTAATTTTCTTAAATTTTGTTTCATTCACAATGTTACTTTTCTAAAATAAAAAAATAATATCCTTAATAAACGTGAATTTTTTTTCTTTTATTTTTTTATTTTGGGGAGAGTACATAACTTGAAAAGAAAATCATTCTTAAATATACACTCTTTAATTTAATATAGGTGCTCGAGTGCATGAAAAGTTACTGATAGAAAAGTATTCCTAATCAACGAGAGTCGGTTCAATTGACATTGTGGAACCAACTTAGATCTTAATAAAAATGAGATCCGGGCCCCGAGTTGATTCCTAAAAAAAACATCTTAGAAATTTGATTAGTGGTGGTAAATCGCGAGAATACCGAGTACTTGAAAAAGCATAATCCTTAAAAAAAAAGTTTTCCTATTTATTAAGTTTGTTTGATTGTATCTTAAAAAATAAATTGTCGCATATCAAATTAACTAATAAATGTATTAGGAACGGGAAGCGCAAAGTATAAATTAAAGAGATTTGAAATAATGAGAAACTTGGCTATATATTTTGATCCAAAATTTTAAAATGACAGATATATGAATTTTATCACTTATATAAACTATAATTTATTTATTATTGTCTAATAGTATGGAACTACTTTTATCCACTTAACCCACACTTGAAAATTCCTTAAAACAAATAAAAGAATATAACAAAAGTACAAAACTCTCTAGATAATGTATCTTCAAACTAGACAAATGTGTGTAATTCATATGTTCATATATCAAGTTTTAAGACCTTTTTTTTTTTGATAAAATATCAAGCTTCAAGGCTTGAGAGTTGAAAGTCTCAAATTTGATCATAGATGTGTCACCATTTGATAGTTTGATGATAAATTTAATTTTCATTCCTCTCTTTGCCTAAAAAAAACAAATACCTCCAAACGGTAGATGAGCACGATAATGTTTTATAATTTCGTAGCCAAAATGATAGTGGCTTGGACAAAGGGATGATAGGATCTATAAGGATACAACGAAATGCAAACATAAAAGGCAAGGTCTAATTTAGCATTGTGAATTGACCAAATCACCTTGCCAATCGTCCCTTGTATATGAAAATAAATTCACACGTCCGATCCGTAGAGTAAGTAAAGTAGCACATACTATGCTTTTGGTAAGATCAAGGACTTATCATTAGAGTCCGATTGACGAACCTTTCATTGAAGAAATTATTTTGTGGTTATTTAAGCCATTAATTTTAAGAAATACATATATTTTTAATTAATTAATATCATGTTTAATGACGTGGATGTGGTGAATGGTCCCAAATTACAAAATAATATTTTTTTAGGATATTAGATGATTCCCTGTGAGGCTAAAAAAATGGTGAGGGATAAAAAAAATCGTGACAAGTAATGTTTGCAAAATATTGTACTACTTCACTATTCTCTTTGTGTTTATATATCTTACTAACTCTGTAACTAAGGCACAACAATAACACACGAATACATTGGCAAAATATTTTGTTACAAAATTAGTTTAAGATGAATCTGATTGTAGATGTGGGAGATGTATTTAATAGGTGGGTCAGTAATACTCCCTTCGTTCTTTTTTATCTGTCGTTTTTTGAAGAGATTTTTTTTCTTTTTATCTGTCGTATTGAGCATTTCAAGAGTGTAATAAATGTTATTTTCCATGTTTGCCCCTATTTAATATGTCTTGGTTTATGTAAGTAGTGGAGAAAAATTAATGATTATAGAGAGAGAAAAGGTATAGTAGGAAAAAACATAATTAATGCATTGGAAATTTGAGTAATGATTGGATTTCTTAATGGACATGTTTTGTTTGAAATATGACAGATAAATAGGAACGGAGGGAGTACATATCATGACGTGGCAGATAAAACGGCTGGAATTGAGGCCCAGTCACGAGTGTAGGATGTGGAAAGCATGCAGATATGGGGCCATGTGGACTTTCATCTTTAGGGAAAGGGGAGTTCCCAACGCAATGAGCAATGCAAAAGACCCAATTCAGGGAAATAAAACTTGCACGGTAACATGATTGTTATAATGTGTATGCTTTAATGTCCCATGATTAAAAAAATAATTATATTTAGTAGTAAATTAATATTGAAAATTGTCACATTTTTAAAAAAAATTATACATTAATTTCGAAAACAAATTTATTCGATACAAGTTATTTCTTAATATGTATATTTCACTAAATTATTTTTATTAAGACTGTTAATATACTTTTAGCAATTACTTTTATTGAATCTAATTATAGTTTGTGTGAATTTAACACATGACTACAGAGGTTATTCCCAATTAACGGATCCCAACTTGTCTATGCAAATGAACCCCTTTTTCTTTTCTGTGTTTTTTCTTTCCCTATTTTCTCTCATGTGGGTCCAATAATACATTTGGACGGTGATGATGCCCATTTATAATAGGTCCCACAGCAGCCACCGGCCTAGGTCCTTTGTTTCCTTGCCTTTGGCTATTTCTCTAAAACTATCGTACGTCAATTTCAAATTTTGCTTGATCTACTTTACCAATGACCAAAATTAGACCCATTTAAAAAAAAAAAAAAAAGAAAGACCAAAATTAGACACTTGATTAAAATAACCCGTTGCAACAACTTCCATAGAATCGTTGGCTTAGTATTTTAGTTTATTTTGTAGCTATAATAATAATTATAATTATATTGTAGTATATGAGATCATATTTGGATACTCCCTCCGGTCCTATTTATAAGTCATATTCTAGAAGAATTTTTTGATCCTATTTATAAGTCACTTTGTATTTTCTAGGAGACATTTATTGTTATTTTCTCTTATTTGCCCTTTGCCCATTAATGTGAAGTAATACATTGCGAAATTTCCAATGCAAGTTAAGAGGGTAAGATTGTAATGTTGAAGTATTTTTTTAAAGTTTCAAGAAACCTAACTACTTTCATTGGTCTGTGTGATATGGTTAAGTATGCCCTATAAATAGGGCTAGAGGGAGTAACAAATTTTAAGCATTCAATAAATTCTTTAACTAAAACTACTCTCACAACCTTAAATTTAGCAAACAGCTTAGCTTGACCTCAACAGTGAAAATGCACACCTTTTATTTCTTTCTTTAACATCTTACGGGCGCCAAGTTTCTTTCACGTTTCACATGATAGCTGTTTTGCTTTCTTGTTACATTCAATTAGTACAAACATTAGGAAAAAAAAAGATTCTTGAATAAGTAGCACGCCCGTTAACCAAGGCCTGATTTTGTAGGTGTATAATAATTCTAATTATCTGTATATAGGACCGCTAAAGTGATTGGGTTTAGTTGGTTTATCGAAGCCACTGCACTGTGGATGATAACTTTTTACCTGGAAATTATATTGTTAGTACAACACACACAATCCAATTTCATGAAATTTTACGGTAATTTATTTATTGCTTTATTTATGATCGCTCCAATTTGGGTGCCTAGCTGGTAAACTTTTTGAGAGGCCAAATGGTGGTTCGACTACAGAGTGTAAAACACATTTGGACATGTTACTCTAAGAAAAGGAAACCTCTCAACATGAATGCATGATAATCGGTCACCTACGTGGCCCCTTCCACAAAATTAATTGAACCCCACTCAGGTGGAAAGATATGTTGCTCATACAAAATTAGTACTAAGTCTCTTTGGTTTTAGTTGCCAAAATACTATTGATATTTGAAATTATTTGTACAATTTTTCTGATGTCTATTTTAGCATACATTTTAACTTATCGTAAAAAAGTAAGGTGACATTAACAAATTAAAAATTTACAATTGATGAGCATATATCAAATAAACTTTTTGGTATAAGTGATAAAGAGTTTAGTTTTTTTTTTATAGAGATTTTATATTTGATTGATATCACTATTAAAAATAGGTATCTGCTTACTAGGTCTTTAGGTATCATGGTATTAAAGGATCGTGCGGTTTTAGACTCGATTTTTAGGAGTCGCAAGTTTTGTAAGATTCTATAAGCGATCGAGACCCGGAAATTAGTTTCTAACCGGTGGGGGGATACTTTGGAAAAAAAAAAACATAGGTCGATTTTTCGCTCAACTTAAATGGATCTTTTAAACTCTAATCGGATTAGATAAAATTTTATGTGATTAACCGTTATTTATTGAGGTCTTTGAACCAAAAACTTATTTATTTACATCTTTTACTGTATTGATCAATTATAATTATAATTTTTTATTTATTAAAATTATTAACAAAACAGAATGAATGTATAGATTATTAAGACTGTCATCAATATATAGCCTAACCCTTTGTAGTTGTCACCTTCGAATTGTTAGAAGTAATTAAGTAATTTGAATAAACCAAACGTTATAGTTTCATCATTTAGTAGTAAATAGCATGTTAAAAATAGTCCAAAAATTTAACTTGAATACACTACTTTATTTTTGGTGAATAAATACGCTATTTTAATTTATATAAAAATGTTTAATTCTATTAGCATTTTTTAAGCTACCAATATATTCAAAAAAAAAAAACTACTAAATAAACAAAAGAAAAAACATTTACAACTGGACATTAATTTCTGTCAGGGACATGAGCAGTCTAGTTGTAAAAGATTCTTTCAAGTGATCACACTCTCTCTCTCTCTCTTGCCACATTACTTCTACTATTCAAGACTCTATATAAGCCTCTAGCTTTGATCAACTCCTCACCTCACTCACAAACACCTTCTTCCTCTCTATTCATACATACACCCCTCCAACCTTTTTCTTTCAGCTCTATTATTCCAATCCCTTCTCTCTTCTTTCCCAATGGCCACTGCTGAGGTAACTCAAAGATTAAATTTTTCTTTGTTGTAGCCTCTCTCTAGTTTAGTCCATGTGTAGTTTAATTATTTAGTTCTTAATTACTCCTACATGAAGATAGTGGAAAACATAATTTTTTGGCTGAATATATATTACTACATATTTTCTTTACTTTTTTTTATTTTATTTTGCTTATTGCTATTCATACTCAATCAACTAATCACTTTGATTTGTTTTAATTTTTTTCCTGACGTGCGAGTGTGCAATTTATATATTGCACTTGGGATAGTAATAAGGACAGATCTCTTGATATAATATAACCAATGCAAATTTAATACTCCTACTAACAATCAACATGTGCAGATCAACACTTTCTTTTTATTTATCTTTCTTGTTTATTCTGTTTAACCTCATACTATTTTGGATCGTATATAAAACTCAATATATAATTAAGTTATAAAACACTGTGTGGATGATCGATCTTCATTAGAAAATCGCTTTATTCATACAAGATTTTGGGTGATCAAGTGTTTCGTAGCTTTCTTGATCATTAAATATGAAGCATGCACCATATGCTGGTGGATCAATATATATCTTAAAAGAGAATATTCATCGACAGATCTACGCTTGGATAATATTTTTATAAGAAACCTTTGTTATTATATTTTTAGTTTGATTTTGGTGTATGGTATATGTATAAAATTTATCCTGTGAACCAATTATACATAATTTTATGCATAACATTTTATTAGTCGTTATGACATTTAAACTTTTTTAATAAAAATTCTCCGTACTAAAATTATGCTATGATTAAATTTAATTTAATTTTAGTATTGAACCCTTCCCGTCGATGTCTTCTTGATCCATCCCTGTGTGAGAATTGGATGGCAATCTAACATTTTATATAGAACTCAATTTCTATATTTTGTTCTGGTTTTATAATCACTTTTGAATCCAAAGTAAAGATCATCTATCAATTTGTTAATTAAGCATTTCCTTTCCCTAGCTGGTCTATTATGTCTTTTTAAAAAAAAAAGTTTATTTAAACTAGTTAACCCCCACGTCGAACTTCTTTATGGTTTAGCATGTTTTGTTAGCACTTCACTACTCTAGAAATTCTATTGATTTCTTTATAACAAGTTTGATTCACATTTATCTCATAACACATTAAGTGGTTTTTTATTTCTCTATTAAATTAAGTTATTTACTTATCTTAAATAAAAATAATGGATCTTGCACTTGCAGGTTGCACAGCACGTATCAACAACAGTTCAAGAAAATGAATCAACCGAGGTAACCAAGACTCTGGAACCAACCACAGAACAACCAGCCACTGAGGTTCCTGCCTCAGAACAACCACAAGCTGATGTTGCGGCCCTTGAACCAGTCACCGAGGAACCGAAGGTCGAAACCAAGGAAGAACAAAAGGTAGAAGAAACAACAACAGAACCACCAGCTGCTGAAGAAGCTGAAGTTCAAGTTGAGACCAAGGAGGTAACAATTGAGACAGATGAGGCTAAGCCTGAGGCAGAAGAGCCAGCAGCAGAGACAACAGAGGAAAAAACTGAGGAAGTGAAAGAAGAGCCAAAAGCTGAGGAGCCTGAAGCAACCACTGAAACAGAATCTGCACCAGTAACTGCAGTGGAGGAGAACAAAACAGTTGAGCCAATTGTGGAAACTCCTGTAGTAGTTGCTGATGAGAAGACTGAGGCTTAAATCTATATGGACAGAGTGTAAGATCATCACTAAGTTGTTGGGATCAGCTGATCAGGTCTACCTTTTTTTGCATGTTGTCAAGGTTGAAAAGCTTTCCTGTTTTATTTCTTTTTTGTTTATTTTATTATTATTACTAGTATTATTATGATATAAGTCTTTGGATTTGGAGGGCATAACCTACATGTAAGCACAGCACTTGGGTCCACATCAGCATACATACCAAGTGGTGGATATGAGAAAGAAAATTCTATGGGTTGTGTAATGTATTGAAATGAGCTATAGCTGCTGGAGTTTGTGCCTAGTGGGGTTACATGAGTTTGTTATGGTGTGTTTTGTTTCTCTAGGTTTGATGAATAAATTATATTTGCTCTATTCTCTTGTTTTTTTCCACACAAAAATTCTCTGTTCATCTGCTCTCTGCCTTATAACCTAGTTACTCAGTAGGCTACCGAGGTACTTTACAACAACAAAAAAAAGTAATAATTTGGATATTTAAAACTCACATTTCCTTCTCATAGAAAATAGAACTACCTCTATTAAGTGAAAAATCGGATTTAACCATGGACACAATTTCGCTTTCGGAGGAGGACAACTATTATAGTTTATAATCATTCTAGTAGAATTCAGAAAGGAAAGAACGGTGTCTAAATCATAAAACAATCAGGTTATGGTATTACTGAAAAAAATATGATGGAAATATCAAATGCAAATCGCAATTATTGTAAAAAACAACAAAATTCAGAAAATTTTTAATTTAACGAAAAAAGAAATAACACAATATCCTAATCTAGGTGTTTACTTGTGCTCGTCACTCCTAATGATTTCTCGACATCACTGAAAAGATTTTTCATTAACCTGAAAACAAAATCGAAAGCGAAGATGGTAGTTCATTCCTCCCTTTCCACCATCACCGAGAGAGAAGGTAGGAGTGAGAACCTAGTAACCCGAACAGATAAAGATAAATATAATCAGAATGCTAAATACCACCAATTCTTTAATAGATTATAATGAGCAAAACTTGCAAAAGGTTACTCCATGAGCATGATTGTTCAAGCTTAGTCATGGTAAGACGAACCAACAGCTATATTTACTACAATGACCACCTTTCTTTCCTTCAATCCTGTATTATTGAAACTACACCATATAAAAACACTTGACAGATGATCGACTCTGAATTGATTTGAGAACAGAACCAGAGAACCTTCTTACATTTGTCCAATTTGAGAGAATAGATAGAATGATCCTACAATCTGTACAAAACTGAGTACCGATATTATGTGCAGTCAAAACCATTAGCCAAAATGCATTGTCTATTCACCAGGTACCAAAGCTGCAACCAATGTGTTCTTGAGTGATGACTCCAAGACGATCTCGCATGACAGCCTTCGAAGAATAGGCTGGGAAGCACAGCCTGTAAAAGCATGTGTGAGACGAAGGAAGGCGAACTTCGGGTTCCCGGGACTTGTAAATGTATAGACGGGAAGCCAAACCACGGAAACCTTCAACTGGTAAATGTTTCACAGATGTCCAAAAGAACAGGAGCACCTTTCTTTGCTCTGCTGACAGTTTGTCAACTATCTGCAAATTTTTTTAAGGTAATACAACAACATCAAAAATTTAGTAATTGAGTACCATCTCCTAGGTAATGTTGAAATAATGAATCATTTGAAAAATATTCCGGAAAGAATTATTTCAAAGGCTGCAATAATCAACCTAACTTCAGTTAAAAACAATTCAATAAACGAGTCAGTAATACAAAAACGGTAGATTCATAATGTAAGACAACCATATGTTATCTGCAGCGCTCAAAGTGACAAATCATCACCAGCAAAATTCACTAGCCTGGTTTTATAAAAGGTAAATATGGATACACTTTGGCATTGTGTTTTTGTAAACGAAGAATCACAATTATGATTTCAAGCTTGAGCAAGAAAAACATAATATATGGGGGCACAAATGGCTTATGACTTATGATAGATATTTGTAACGCATGTAGCACAACAAAGGTTGAACCTATCGAAGATTTTTTTTTGGTTTGCACCCTGGTATCCGGCCCACTGGGCCGACTAATCCAGTTCGAGGGGGGTCCCGGGGTTAAGGTTTTATTCTTCTCCCAACGTTGTTGCGGGGGATCGAACCGTGATCCGCCCTACCAAGTGCAGCCCCTGGCACCACTGCACCAACAGCTCGATAGGTTGAACCTATCGAAGATGAAAGGAATAAACAGAAGAGAACGATAGCATGATTGATGTCAAGCTTAGGGAAGAAGTGGATTTCAATAGCGGCTTTATATTGTAACTTGTAACCAGGAAAACTATTTCTTTGTAGAAAGGGGAAACTTCAAAAATAGCCAAGACAATGATGCTCTCCAAGAAGCAATAAGGCATCAGAACCCTTTTTGCTATAGGCCGAATAAAATGGAAAGAGACAGCCTTAGAGGGCACCACGTAGTAGATACCCCTTGCCCAATAAAGGCATTTCTGCCTGTTGAAACCAAATCATAAGAGGGCTTAGCATATTCTTTGAATGGGGAAAAAAGGGTAAAAAAATTACATTCACAAAGGAAGACGAAATAAGAATAAATGGCAAGAGAATGAAAAGGAATAAGAGGGAAGATATAAAACCAGCATCCAACTTACCTCACAAAATCAGTAAAGAGGGTGTAATTCCATAAAATCAGTATCAAACATACCTCCCAAAACCAAGATATCTGATGATCATTCTCCTTGTAGCCACTATAATCAGTGTGTGCCTTCCAATCCTCAACAGAAATGGTTTTTTCACTCCCATGCAGCATCCAATCAAGATCTTTGAGCTCTAAACTAGCAAAGAAGAACCGCTGGAGTGTTGAGTCGGCCAGAATATCAGCAAAACCCTTGGCAAAATGTAATACCTGCTCAAATACGGATGTTTCAAAACGATTCTTTATGAGAAGCTTAACATACTTCTCCCTGTTCCTACTATTCACTACGAGGCTTTCCCCACCAGGGCAAAGCTCGATCACTTTCCTGTGTCCTAACTCCTCCACCTCTCTAACAAAGGTCAGTCCTAATGCATCTGAATCAATGGAATCAGCATCCATCTCCAATATTTGCTTGCAGCTACTATATAAGTAAGGATCTGCATCCTGTATATCTTCTAAAGTAATACACTTTCCAGCCAATTGCATGAAAAACACACGATCAAAAACAATACCCACTTGCACCCTATGCATCAAAGCTAATGCAATAACACGGCCAGAGAACCTGAAGTACTGTAGGTGCAGAGGGTGTACCTTAGATGCTGCATACAAGTAGACAAAAAATAAAGTAAACTTGATTGTGCAGGATTGATTTCAATAATATCTAAAGAAATAAGATATACAGCAAGGAAGCAGTTATAATCTCTAATGATAACCAATCGGAACTCAAGTTTAGAGACAAAATGGTAATGTCTTGACATGTTACACAATCATGATTTCATATTGATGAAAAAAACCAATGGATCGGTTTTATAAAAAAAAGGAACCACAAGTGTCATAATTTATGGATAAATGAGAAGCTACACTACTGATTTTCTCATCAGTGTCACACTGCACTTCAACTCACTTTAGAGGATCCAATCACACGCACACGACTACGGAACATGTGAACATTGAGTAACAGTAAGGTCCCAAAGGGTTCACGTACTCTGGGATATTATTGTTTTGTGTTGTACCCCTATCAGAAACCCCTCGATTTCATATTACCATTAGATACTCATAATAAATTCTTTAGATGCATCTAAAATGTCATTAGAATTCAAGACTGGCCAGAAATTTTACTTGAGTGCTTGAATTTTAATCTTTAGTAGTCTTAAAAACTTAAAATTGAATACATAAATACATTGCTTTTCTCTGATTCTGAAATAGCTAACTAATTTCTACATTATACAAATCTGGTTTAATATTTTAATTTATCCTAGCCAAAAACAACAGTGTAAGCCTTTTTCCACCAGGTGTGTCTAATCCCATAGCCTTTTCATCAACACACTTAGTTATTTGAAGACAAATAAAATAAAGATATGTAAACCATTGCTTATTATTACTACTCTAAAAGAAAGTAAAAATAGAATCACCATAAACTGCAAATTTGAAACCAAAACAGACACAAACTAATCTTGGCTATGAATGAAAAATCTTCATCATTGCTGGCTTAAACGAAGCAAGACAAATACAAGATTGGAAGAGTTATTCCTCTGATATAGTTTGAGCTCATTCGTGTCTGAAAGGAATTTCCTTATTTCTCAGGTAACCATTTGAGACAATAGGGAGGAGATTCCAGAGTTGCGGCTCATGGTGACATTATATAGTAATTTTGGAAATGAATGAAAAATCTTCACTATTTCCTTATCAATTTAAAGGATACAGGAAACAACACAGAGAGTCGGAGACAAAGTATCAGTTTTTTGTTAATTTAATGAATGAAGGGGCAAGACTACTTCTCTATTGTAAAGAGAGTTGCTGCACATACAACTATCAAGGAAACAGAAATGAAATCAGGAGCTACATCAAAATTCAAAACTGACTATCTAGGCCATGGCCATGCTTTGAAATATTGTCAGCAATAGCATTTGCTTCTCTAAAGACATGGGTCCAAACGAAGATCCCTCCAAGCATCAGGTGCTTGATATTTTTTAAAAACTTGAGGAATAATAATAATACAGAAGGAACATATACACTTCAAACTATAACCAGATTTAAATGCTTTTTATCAAGCAAATTACTTGATATATCAAATCTATGAATTGTAGAATTTCTATATAGCATTCCCAAGAATAATGTGTTAGGAACCCAAAAATTAGAGTGAGGAATTTTATGTATATTATATGTGAAAGATAGAAATGATTACAAGAGAAAACCCCGTTAACCCCAAGAGCAAGGCTCCTTCAAAGGTGATAACCACCTTTGCCCAGCAAATATGCCGAATACACTCACAAGTTCCTCACTGCCTCTCCCACACTCCTAACCTCACCTTTATTCCATACATGTGCATTCCCTCGCAAGCCTATAATAACTGGACAGCTCAGGTACCTAGCATTTCCCCTTTCCAATCCTACCCCCTTCTCTCACAGATGGGTCATATCATAATGACCCTATAAAAAATAAATGAATGAAAGACTAAATGTGATCAATATCAGGTGGTGACTTTGTAGGAAAGACAGCATCATTGATGATGAGAAAGATTAGAAAGCTTCCTGTTTTTTATATGATTCACACTTTGATATGCATTTATCCTCAATTAAAAAAAGTAAGAAGCTGCACTGATGCTCTGACCTTAGGATGGAAATATTTTAGCAGCTAAAATCATCTCAACTTAAATATTATTAGGATAGGGTCAGGCTGCTAGGGAAATAGAGCCAGATGAAAATGACACTTAAACATAGCAAACAAGTGGAAAAGATTTTACAGGACGAAGGATTTTGAGTTCCTCTAAAGTGTGCAAATATACCCTTTGACTGATTTTGAGAATATGATAAGATACATGCATATTTATAACAAACTACGGAGCTTTTAAAATCTCAACCATTGATTTTTGGATCAACAGTTATAATTCCTCATTTCATCCTCCAAATTGCACCCTGACTTTAGAGGAGCTAAATCCATAGGGATGATTGCATACTCCAAGATGAAGAAGGATTTCTGCAAGTGCTTGCCTAAAGCAACTTTCAACACCATCAAGTTCAAACTCCGAACTTAAACTAACCCATTTTGGTGTTAACTCTTCTACCAACAAGTTCACTGCCCTTCAAGTCTTCAACTAACTCATCCTATGATTTATGAAGTATGAAAAATTCTTTGAACAAAGGTTTACCCTCTTGAACACTACTTGAAAAAATTCATTATCCTAAAAAAATATCACTTTGTAAACATTCTTTAACTGTTTTCATATCTGTATTTCTTTCTTTTGTAAAGGACACACGAAAAATCAAAGACATGGTCACACATTTGAGACTTTGAAATACTCCTACTGCATGATAAACAGCTGAGGAAAAAAAATGCATTTAGTATTCCAGATTAAACTTACCAGGATTAGGGAAAAATCTCCTTCTGTCTTTTGGGCATGCCACAAAGAGAGCATTTTGCGGATTAAATATTTCTTGACAAACCAAGAAAAACCACTCCCTCAGGACACCTGGTCCTGTAGCTTCCTCGTTTTTGAATTCCATAAATAGACCAACACGAAGAGATTCAGGCTGTGCATGTCCTATGTAGTTAAAGGATTCAACCAATAACTGAGACCTGTCAATAAGCATCTCATGCAACTCTTCATATTCTTCTTTTACCTCGGGGAAAAGCATCATCGCCAAATGCCTCCTAGACTCAAAATCAGTCACAGCTTTGTTCTCAAGAATCCAATGATGATCATCAGTTCTCTTTGCAAATCGAATAATTAGTAGACACACCATACGTCTTCGCTGCACCAGAACTCTCCAAAAACTTTCTTCGGCACCATCATAGAGCTTAGTGATTTGATACAATTCCTTCAAGATGGAAAGATAATGAGACCATCCTGCATAAACAAAATCCCCTTCCCCTGGTAGCTTCTTAGCCAAACATTCCTCCATGCTGCGAAGGCACTCACCCATTTTGCTCAACAACTGAATAAATATCAGATGAAGGTTGCCAGCCTCCTCTGATGCACGAGATATCTCCTCGCGGAGTTTTTGATCTTCCTTCACACAACCCTTACCCTTCAAATTTTGCAGCTCTTTGATTCCCTTTCTCAAAGGGATTAACAATGCAGTAAAATCCTTCATATCACTGATCAACGGACCCACACTTGTAAACCAATCCTTACTCAAATCCAAATCCCTCATCAACCTGTCCGCAAGCTCGCGAACAAAGGGCGAAATATCTTGAAGCAATACACTCCCTTTAGCATTCACAGAGCAGTATGAAACACTAGTGGACTCCAACAATGATGCGAGAGTACTTCGACTCAACACATACAAAGGATCATTACACCCTACTCTCCTAAGAACCTTACAGAATTCCAACACCAAACGAGCACAATGACCATAGAACTTATTATCCAAGCTAGTTTTACACGAATTCAAAAAATGCCTAACAGAGCCATCAGCGAGTTCTTTGTTACCTTCACAGGGCGAAACATAGAGCATAAACAAAACCCCAGGCGCATTCGCTGATAGGAAAATGTTGAAATACGAGGTGTATTCGTTTTCGTTTTCAACCTTCAGAACTATGGTCAAATAACTGGTCAACAAACCCTTGATGCAATTGAGAGCATTGGGAACAGCTTCTCCTCTGCAGAGACGCCAAAGCAGTGACACCATTTCGTCTACCACTACCCAAGCCTGCGGGTGCAACGTGCTCCTCATGCGACCAACCATTTGAAGATTGGCGTCGTTCTGAATCGCGCATTCGGACAGCGTCTTCTCCCACTGTAGCTGCTTCCCTCTGTATATCAAACACTGCTCCATAATCGGAATTCCGGTAATCCTTTCAATCCGCTCGTGGATTGATCTCACACTGTCTTGCGGACACGCGTGCATCACGACGGTCTTCGACATCATCTTAACGAAGAACTGTAACCGCGAGTTGTACCGAGTCGACTCGGAATGCGCGGAGCTGCACGCGTCTGACGACGATCGCGCGTCAGAAACCCTAGCCGAGACCGCGGTAGACGGCGGGGCACACGAGTCGGAAACGACAGAATTCACCGCGTTCAGCTCCTCGTCCTTCTTCGTCCTCACCGGAAAATCAGCGGCGTAGTCTTCGTCGTCGTCGTTTTCGTCAAGAATGGGACCATAGTCGTCCAATTTGCGCTTCGACGACTGATTGCGATAGAGAACAAAATCGACGGTGGAGTTTTCGAGGATAGACATCTGCGGAAGAAGCGAACTCCGCCGCCGAAGCTGCCGGAAAGACTGTGATCAGTGAAAGAGTGACAAAACGGCGCTAAAAGTAATCAGAGCAAAAGGTTGAAAGGTTTTTGCAGAGACTTAAACGGCAAAGCTGAAACGGTTGCGTTTGGGTTTTGTGCTAAATGTTGTGTTCGGCTGTGATTGCCGTCATCATCATCCATGAATGAATGAGTCCATGACTGTGAACTCACGCTGATTTAATATATATTTTTTTCATTTTTTTATATATATTTTAATAATATTTAAATAAATAATTAAATAATTTCATTTTTTATTACACAAAAAAAAAAAAAAAAAAAAAGGGTGGGTGAACTTATCTAGTTTTGTGGTACTGGCGGTGCTAGGGTGAGGTAAGGGACACATGAAATTCGCATGCGGTAACTGCTTGGTTGACATCTTGCGGCCATGTGGAGTAGGGTCAAGATTTCAACGGTTGTGATTAGGCTAATTTTTTCGGCGTTTCACGAAACGTGTCGTGGTGGGTCCGCGTGGCTTTCGTGTAAAAGGGTACGATAAAGATATTAACAAAAATATATGTTATATATTTTTTTTAGTATGAATTTATTTATATGTTGATTTTAGAAGTCTATAATGAAAATAATTTTTTTTTAAAAAAAAATAATGATACTGTATTATAGACTTCTGAACCAAAAAAGTCTATAATATCATTATTTTAAAAAAAAAAGTTATTTTCATATCTATTCTTACTCATTAAGACTAGATGTAGTGAAAGAAAATTAATGACTGAAAAAAAAAATATACACATTCTAATCCAATTTATCTATCGTTACGTGAGTTTCATTAAGATTAAAAAAGTTATATAATGCTTCAAATTTTTAAAAAAAATATATAAAGTAATTGTATTGTATTAATTATTACATGTATTGTTAAATGGTAAGGTTAAAGTTGAAACAAATTAATTAATATATCCTAAAATTCTTAAAGCAATATATAATTTACAATAAGTTGAAAAAGCTAAAATGACAAATAAAATAAAATAAAAGGATTACTTTAATAAAAAAAATAAACTAATGTAAAAGAATCATGAGTGTGTGTTTTTGTGTAATAAAATAAATAAATTATTTATTTGCACATTTGTTCATATATATCTTTCTTTTTATTTTTTATTTTTATTTTTATTTTTTTGGTAGACCAAAAGGGCAAAACGCTCAAGAAAATGGAAAAATTAAATCATATAAGCATCTTTAAGTAAGGCAATCCTAGAGTAATCATGAATTCCAAAATCTTTGTCAAGACTGAAGTTGGTGAAGTAATCTACACAGATATTCCCTTCTCTTTTAGTATGAGTGAACTTTATAGTCTGGATCTTTTCTCTCAAGTGGTTTGTATTCAGGATCTTCTACTAATCTTAAGGTTGTATTTTTTATTCTTTACAACATATCATTGCTCACTACTTTTATATCTTCTACGTCTTAAAAAAAAGATTTGGAAATATATTTTTCTGTTAAGATATCACGAACATCAGAGAGAGTGGAGAGTTACTTAGTGACTTTTTCTGTCATTTTCTTAAGATATTCTTTTGGGTTATTGATTTTGATACTCAATTCTCTTTGGGAAGAAGAGATTCATTAATTTATTATAAAAAATTGTTCATTGACAATTTAGCGCTTTGTTTTTTATATTTTCTATTTGTTGTCGCTATTGTCAGTTTCACTAACCTTGATCCCTTAGCTCAACCAACCTTCTACCTCCAATATTATCAGTTTCACTCCAACCAATATGTTTTTCATCCTCGTTGTTTTGGCAAAAAAAAACCATCAATATTGTTATAGCGACTTTCAATAAGTTAACTACATGCCAAAAATAAATCATGGTGGGGATCCCAGACCGAATAAAGAGAGGAAGGATAGGGTAAGAAGGGGAGTAGGAAAGTGGTGGGTCAATGGCATGCCGGAATAAGGACTAAGGATGGAGGAACGAATGGCTGATTGTGATAGTGTTGGACTTGAAATAGGAGACAAGGTTAAATAAAAATTTCAAAATGGAAATGGAATACAATAGAAAAGTTAAAAGTAAAACATAAAACGAGTATAAACTCATTAATTTAAAATTAGTATCTTAGCCGTCACCATCATTGTTCACAACTTTTATATCTTCCACGTCTAAAAAAAAGGTTTGGAAACAGATTTTTCTGTTAAAATATCACAAAGATCAGATAGAGTAGGGAGTTATTAGCAAGATTTTTTCTACCATTTTCTTAAAGTGTTTTCATCTTTTTATTCTTTATGTTTTTTTATATTTTTATTAAAGCCATTGATGACAATTTTTATTTTTGAAGAAACTGGTTGATAAGGTTGATAGTTCGAAGTTTGTTTTAAACTTAACTTGTTAATTAGATTAATGAATTTGGCTCTTAAATCAAATGATCTAATTTTAACATCAAAATTGAGCTCGTTAAATAAATGAGGTGAATTTGAATTTAGTATAGTTCGACTTTTAATTTCATGAATATAAAACATTTTATGCAACCTAATTTTATTTTAATGTATCAAATTTTGAACTATTTACTTTACAACACTATAAAAATCAGGTTGAAAACTTTATATAGTGTATTTTAGAAATAAATAATCGCCATTAGAGCTAACAAACCAAACTAATTCAAGTTGTTTAGCCGAACAAATCGCGAACTTAAATCGAGTCAAGTTCGAATTAAAAAAAATAGTTAGTCTCTAAATAACGCATAGTTTCGAGTCGAGTCAGGTTTTTTTTATCAAACTAAGCCAAATTGGATCAAGTTCAATTCGACTAGATTCATTTCGCCCTAAGACCCGTCCTTATGAGTAGAAACTAGGGCAAGTCAAACATGTTCATCACAATTTGAAAGGAAGGGATTCAACTTCAAAAATTGAACCACCCAATATTTTTTTAGTTGGGTGAGGGATAAGCCTTTTCCATCTCAATTCTTCTCTGCACTTCCTCACAAGATCATTAAATTTGTATTGTGCAATTAGTTATTGGTTTACTTATGTAATTGATCATTTTAATGAGTGAAAATTTTTAATGCCAAGGCAAAAAATGGTGAAAATTGCATTATTTTTTAACAAGTATGAGACATTGATCATCTATAAATAAATATATGAGACATCCAGAATTTTTGGTTTATCATTGTCATCTTGTGTCAATTCGATCTGTTCCTATATTGTCTCGTCCTAATTAGACTCGAGCATGTACTTGTTTATTCAAGTATGAAGACATATTTGAGACAAAAAATTTACAAAATCAATATTTGAGATTGGGTGAGAAACAAGTCTCACCCTTAGCAACGCATCTATTGTACACACCCTTAAATTAATGGGTCTTGTCTTGTTAAGGTTCTTAAAGGTAGAAAAAATTGCATTGAGTCAATATTATTTTTCTCTCAAAAATTTCATAAGTTATATTTTCCAATACTTATTTATTATTATATTTGGTTGCTTAATAAATATTTTAAGGACACTTATTAACATCTACCTAAATTAATAAGAATGAAATTCTTTTGATATGCATTATCAATTATGTTCAAGTATTATCAAAATAGTATTTTAAAAATAATATATCAAAATCTATTAATTTTAGTACATTTTTTAATGGATATAAAATTTTTTAAGAGAGTCATATATTAAAGTAAAAAATAAATTATATATTTATTTGGGGGGAGAGAATAATGATTTTAATTTTCCAATTAAAATTTAAACTGAATTAATATTAAGATTATATAACAATTTTCGTCCATAGTTCCATGTATATTCAAATGCTTGTGTAAAAGTTGAAAGTTATACGCGAAATAATTAAAATATAATCTTTTGACAATATTAGCTGATAATTTAGCTAATAAACAAGAATGGCATAGAGCATGTTTGGAAAATTCATCGAATACTTTATAAGTTAGTAAACTAACTTATTTGACCCAAAATAAGTTTTATGTTGGTGTTAGATAATGGCTTAAATATGTTGTTTGGAGAATATATTATTCCACTTTTTGTCATTGCTCATTTCATATTGCTTTTGTTGAGTATCATCTTTATTTATACACTAGTAATTAATACTCCCTCCCGTCTCTCTATTGTAAGGAAAAAAAACCAACTTTACATTTATTAGGAAAGTTAGTTAAATGCATTTAAATATCTCGAATTCATAAAACAAAAAAAAAATGTTACTTTAAGAAGGTTGCATCTAAAATGAAATAAAATTAGATGAGAAAACCAATTTTTATAAACATTTTAAAAATAATTGTATTGAAAAAAAAAAGTTAATTGTTTTTTTCTTATATTTAAGACAAGATAATTATATCCTTTTTTTCTTATATTAGAAACCCATAATATGTTTGAAACAAGTACAGTATATACTCGTATATTATATTTTCAAACATACATTTTTACGTAAGTATCGCCCACAACCAAAAATTCTTGGATCTGCTGATGTCTGAAGAGATGTCATAATGTTTACAATTTGTGAAATCGAGTAAATTAGTCTAAGCACGCAAAATAAACCTACAATTTCACTTAAGGTTAAAAAAAAAAAAAAATACTGTAATTTATACGACAATTCTTTTTTTCCGGACGAATTTGGTCGTGAGATGCATGGGTAAGCTGCATTACAAATTTGCAATATTTATTTACCAACGAAGTTTTACCTTGAACACGTATCCAACTTTAAAATTAACAACGAATGTCAACTATTTGAAAACATGAATGAATTGATCGTGAGGCACTTGACATTAAAACAATAAGAAAATTTAAAAGATAATAACTCTAATAATAATAATACATCATAATGAAAAACCCTAAACAGCTTTTACCAAATTTAAATTTAAGCAATAGATAAGGCTTAATTATGCCACAAGTCTATGAAGTTTGTGGTACTTTTGCCAGATACCTTTATTCTTATTTTTTCATTGTCTGACTCCCCGAAGTTACTTCTGTGTTTGTCATATACCTCTACTACCAATTCTGACCAATTTTGTTGGCATGCAACATCGAAATCCTGGTCAGACGCAAGAGTTTAGGCACGTGGTGCCCCGTGGACGAAGATCATTTTTTTCTTTAAATTAAAAAACTAAAAAACTTAATATTTTTATATTTTTAATTAAATAAAAAAGAAAATAAAATATTGAAGAAAGAGGTCGTTTTCACCCAAGTGACATCGCGCGACACAACATGACGAACCTCCCGCGTCTGACCAGGATTCCGATATTGCATGTTAGTAAAATTGGCCAGAATTGATAGTAAGGATATATGACAAACTCAGAAGTAACTTCGAGGAGTCAGACATTAAAAAAATAAAAATAAGAATATCTGGCAAAAGTATCCCAAACTTCAGGAATTTGTGATATAATTAAGCCAAACAAAACAGATAATTAGCATCCTTGAATAGTTACTACACCACTAGCATATGAAGGTCAAAGCTAGCAAGGGAAAGCACTTCTTCGACCTGCATTCTTCCAAGTGATAAAGCCTAGTGCCAAATCCTTTGTTAATATAACCTTGACATACACTGAGACACTAGCATTCAATCTAGATATTCAACTAAAAAACAATTGATGCACGGTTTTCAAATGCAAGCGTTATATTACATTCTCTGGTACAAGTGTACTATCAGCCATAAACATATTGGTACATAACTTTGGAGACAATCAAAAGATTCGTCACTTCATTACAACAAAACAGACATGCCATTTTTTTATATTGGGGTTAGCAGGTGCTGCAGGATCTTAGCACTGAGATTGCTAGAACAAGGAAAAGGAAAGGTGTGAAGTAACCATACAGATATGGTATTTGTTCTTCAATTATTGTTTTCTTGATCTTCAGTATTTTGAACCTCGAGCTTTGCTGAGAAAACAAAAGGTGCAAAATCAAGGCAGTACAAGGAAGAAAGTCTTAGATGTTGGTGATAAAAGGAGTTGTTCTGTTCCTGGATCAATTCAAGTTTTCCCATAACGAAAGGTGTGAATTTAACAACATAAATCTGGTATCTGTTCTTCGATTATTGTTTTCTCGATCTTCAGTATTTTGAACTGGAGTACTTCTTTCAGCTTGGTGAGCCTTTTTTTTTTCCGCCTACTTCGCTGAAAAAACAAAAGGTGCCTAATCAAGGCAATACAAAGAAAACAGTCTCAAACATCTTGACAACAAAAAGAGCGGATGGATTCCTTATCAATTCAACTCTTCCTGTAAACAAGAGGCAACTAATTTCATCAGCAGAGATAATTAAAGAGAAGCTATCATCAATTCATATGACAAATCAGTTTCAGCTACATACCAGGGCTTCTTCTTTTGGTATTTTATAATGTCAATTTGAATCCCTGGGATAGGAAGTCATCCCTGTAAAAATGTGAACCATAGAAGTAAGATTAATAAGGCCAATGGCAAAGAGTTTTAAAAAAAAAATTAGCACACGGATGTTGATGGATCAGCAAAAAAGAAAAAGGGCATTTTCATCATGAGATGCATTTGAGGGCCCTCTGCAGGGGTTTATGCCCTTGCAGAAATAACTTTTGGGAGGGGTAATAAACCAAACAAAACTAGCCTCACAAGTCACAACACGCAGATTTGGGCAGGTAGAGCCACAAATAAAATTTGAGGGGAGCCCGACCAAATAAAAAACAATGTAAAATTTTTAATATGGCCAGGGTCAAACCAAATCAAACACTCCAATCCACCCTCTCTCCACCTCTGGATGAAAGGTCAGTAGGTCACCCAGGCAAAAAAAAGAAAAAGAAAGAAGCATGCTGAGATTCTTTCTTAACTCGATTTTTAAATAAAACTGATTCATTAAAAAATGGATTCCACCAAGGACAAGGGGATAGCAATCCATAAAATTATCCTTGCATTTAAATTTGAATCATATTGCATTGACTCCAAGTCAACTAAAGAAATCCAAAGACCAAAATTTAAAGTAAACCAGAGGCTTAATGTATAACAGGAGAAATTATTGTGTGATTCCAGATCATTCATATCCTCACCATTGATCATGCCATCAATGCATTAAAAATTATACCACCTCTGTCCCAAAATGATGGTAAAAATATACAAAGAAATTCGTTAGTAAAAGATTTTCTATCTTTCTAGGATTGAGGGAGCATGTATTTATTCATATCGATGTCATCGGACTACACAATAATTACTAGTCTGACACACTCACTTTTCTTTATCAATTATTGGAGGACTTGAGCTAGTCAAGGTCAACTGCAACCAGACTCAACTTACATTGTAGTTCTAACATACTCAAAATAAAAACAAAAAAGTTCAGATATGCTCACTTGTAACCAAACTCAGTTATACTACTATCATTATCATACAGTAGGGTCCATCAAACAGTGTCTTGAATCATATTGAAAATTGAAATTTCAAAATACATATACATAACAATGCAACATACACAAACACAATACCTTCTCTTCTTTGCATTTTGCACCCCCAAATCGTGCTGCCTTCTACAATTATCACTCAACACAGTTGGTGAAACAAGTGTACCCTCACAAATCATACCTTCAACATAGTAACGCAATCCCGGTATTCTAACATAATCAATCTCTTCACTCTTAAGATCATACCAAAACATCTTCCTACGATTATGTTCCAATAGCACCTTCGATCCATCGCTCGAGTAACCTAAAGGCCTAACCGATTTCAACGATCTAAAATCGCGCGACTCTCCCAACGCGAACAATTTACACCAGCTACCTCTCAATCCGTATTCTCTCATCACAAATACATCGATTCTCTTCTTCCTGTAATTCTTAATCATGCATAAACACCCTCCTAACTCCGCCACCTCGATTTCAAAATCCAAATCATCATCATTACTTGTTTCTGTCTTTTCTGGCAACGGAACTTCGACAAATTTCTCGAATCTGAGATCGAAGGCGACGATCAAATCAGGCTGATCGGGTTCGAGTTTCCTTCTAACAACCCAGTGCAAGTAACCGTGAACGAAAACGCCCATGCTACGCGCGCAGCAGAGCGCGTAGTTCATACTTGGTAGAATATTCCACGAATTGGTCCTGGAACTATAAACCTTGACCTGCGAATCGAAACTGCTATCCTGCAAATCGACGTAGTAAGAGATCCTAACAAGCTTATAGTCATTGGTGGAATCATCGCAGCCGAAGCCGTAGACGCGGGCGGCGAGGAGGGTGTTGTTGCGGCGGCGATCGTGGTTGAGGGAAGGGAGGATGCGGTACTTACGAAGGGAAGGGTTCCAGATGGCGATGTCGTCGGCGACGTTGGAGATGCAGAGGAGGCCGTTGCAGGAGCCGAGGAGGGTGATGCGGTGGCTGTAGCACATGAGAGGGTGGTTGAGAAGGACGGGGGCGGTGGGAAGGGTTTTGAGATTGAGGTTGTAGAGATCGGTTTGGTGGCAGAGGATGAGGGAGGTGGATTGGGAATTGGAGAGGTGGAGAGAGATGAAGTGGCGGCTGTCGATGAGGGAGCGGAGGGATTTGGATACGGTGCGGAAGCGGAGGAGGGAGGGAGTGGGGAGGAAGGAGAAAATGACGGTTATGACCTCGGAAGGAAGATATGTTGCCATGGTGGGTGGGATTGTGAAGGGAAAATGAAAAGAAAGGATTTAGTTAGTGAGATAGGGGGCTATGTTAGATTAGGTGAGGTTAGGTTGGGTCGTTGGGTGGGTTTTGTTCAAAAGTGTGTTAGAGGGAGCAAAATTGTGGAGAGATAAGGATGTGTAATAATGGTATTGTTGTATGGCCATACATCATCATGGTGACTGACTGTGAGAGCAACCATTTTTATTTTTTTTTTCCACACCCTTTTGACATGACTCATGAAAAATTGCCAATTTTGGTGAATTTAGAAAATTCAGGTTGCTCAATAAAGATTGGATGTTTGTGATTAGTATTTTGATTTTAATTTGTTGAGATTGGAATTTAATTAGTTTGATATATATATATATATATATATATATTTAGAATTCATATTAAAATCGTTAGAATTATCAATTTTCAAAATCATTCGATCGGGCAATCCACAAATAAGAGGTACAAGTAGAAAATATGATATACAAAACTCAGAGAAAGATTTCCATTATCATGCGTTATCAAATGTGGAATAAGGGGTTGGCTAAAAGACAATGAAATCTCGTTAAGTTCCATATGGCGCACACTCTTTGTCATGGAATTGGAGCTTAGATTTGGAATTGGATTTTGACATTTTAATTTTGCTTTTAAAACTCCATTTTGAATTAGAATCATAATTTCATATACTAATATCATAAATTTACTACATTATCACTAAATTTATCCAACTAAATTACTAACCCCTAACCTCTGATTACAATTTCAAGATTTAGAATTGCTATTATTTTTGTGAAACTAACCGATTTCAATATTGTTGGAATTGAATTTAAAATTCTAAACTACAATTTCATTTTCGTGAGTCATCCATACACTTACTATAATGAAATTTAATTTTTGATAAACATGCTTACATGTTAGTATTGCTCAACAAAACTCATTTTAAGATCAATTTTTTACGAATATTTGTTATGTAATGAATCAATTCATGATTATTCATTAATTAATTCATTAAGATTCATTATCCAACATAGATTTTATCCTACCAAACATTTTAAGGACCTAAGAAATGTAAATAAACAATATTGAGCAAGCCAACTTTTTATTTAGTCTCTGACTGTAGTATTTTGGATTTACTTTATATGCCCGGATCCCCGGACTAATAATCCACTTAGTGTCATAGTTGTAAACCATATGTGACCTCTCCATCGATTGTTGCCTTTCCGGTGGTTGTTGCATCATGAGTAATCAAGCTTCTAATATGAGATCTCGAGCACTTTCCTCACTTAGCAAACTACCATTAGTGTAACTCACTTAGTCGCTTGGATATGGGCAAGCCAACTTTGCTTAACGAAAAACGGACCAATGTGTTTCTGGGCCAATTGAGGCCCAATTCAATTGGACTGGGAGTTAGAATTTCGTTTTATCTGCATTTAAAGTCCTTGTTAGAATTATAGTTTGCTAGGAAATTAGTAAATTACGGCACTCCACGGTCCACACTGATAATCGTACAGAATGCCTAATAGTACTTCAAAATTCCTAACTAGCTACTACTCCCTCCGGTCCTTATTATAAATCTCATTTCTATCCCGAAAAAAAGGTGTTTATAATAAAGATGGGATGGAGTACTATTTTGCATTGCTTGTCCTGTCACTACTGACCCCAAAAAAATGGCACCCCTGAAAGAAAACACACAGGTTTTTCTAGTTGAAATAGTCCTCACTTTACATGATATTTTCTCAAGGGTTTTAGTTTATTAACCCCCAATTTAATCACTTATCCTTTTTTTTTTGCCAAAATCCAAATGCTTTTTTTTTCTGGGTTTATAACACACTCGCTAGGGCCTAAGCGAGAAGTCGAAAAAGCAAAAAAAAAAATATACCGCTTGTTGGGGATCAGCGAGCTGTGTAAATTTACACACTCACGGCCCCTTGAGCGAGAAGTATTTTTCACTAGCTTTCTCGAGGGTCAGCTAGCTTGTAATTTTACAAAGCTCATTGACCCCCCAGCTAGCTATCTCGGGGGTCAGCTTGCTTGTAAAAATTACAAGTCAGTTGACCCCCGAAAAAGCTAGCTTTAAAAATAGGATTTTTCACTAGCTCTCTCGGGAGTCAGCGAGCTTGTACTTTAAAAAAAAGGATTTTCCATTAGCTTTACAAACTACTTGACCCCTGAGAGAGCTAGCTAGTTGAGGGGTCAACGAGCTTTGTAAATTTACAAGCTAACTGACCCCCGAAGAGCTAGTGAAAAATTCTTTTTTTCGCTAGCTAGCTGAGGGGTCTCATTGATCCTCGAGAGCTAGTAAAAAATCATTTTTTTTTCGCTAGCTAGTTGGGGGCTCAGCGAGCTTTGTAAAATTACAAGTTCGCTGACCCCAAGAGATCTAATGAAAAATTCTTTTTCATGAGATATTTTTGACTTTTCGCATTAATAAGAGAGTCAAGTAATTAATTGGGTGCTGAATAAACTAAAACCCTTTCCTCAATGCAATTGACATTTGTGGATATGCTTCCTAACACGGTTACAGCAACCCATTACAACCATCACAAAGTTGACTTCGATCCCATCAGCATACTTTCATTGATTACAACCCCTCAGAAGGGTCCGTTGCAAATGATTATCTCCTTCTAGCAAGATTTAATTAGTTAGACGATGTACTATTTGTTGATCATTTGTTTCCTACCGCAGTGCCACAAGTTATTCTCCAACCATCTTTCTCTCTAATTAGGCAAAATGGTTATTTATTGTGTCGGTTTAACACTTTCACAAGTTAAGTTTTTTTTTTTTTTTTAATTTTTTATCAGCACACTTCACAAGTATTTAACACAAACCAAACAATTTTAATTGATTCCAAAATTTTACAACTCTCAACCTTCTCGATAGAATCCGTGTAGGACAATGGTTCATAACTTCATATACATGAATGTTTATCAAATATAAAATGGATATAATTATAATTTATAATCTATCTTGTAGCTGGATTTTATTTTATTTTATTTTTTATATGGGAGGTCTGGGACTAGAATCCATGACCTGGAGGAAGGGAAAATCCTAAGTGTCCCTGCAGCCACCAACTGGGCTGTCTTACGCGGAGTAGCTGGATTTTAGTAGCACCATATCTTATCCTTCTATATATCTCCAAATTTGTCGGTAGCACTGCAAGAACGATTCAAGACTGCTATAGACAGCAACCACACTTCCACCGATATATGTTAGTCAAAGTGAAAAATATTTGACTCACTTAAGCATGAAAATCCCATTCCCTATGTTTGTGCGAGATAAAAACACTAGTATTAGGAGGTCAATGGTCCCAAGATTCACCTACTGGGGAAGGAGGAAAAGAAAAAAAAATGACGCTTCTATAACTATAGGGGCGTTTCTTGTATGTTCTTAATTAATTAGTGTCATCGTCAAGTAACAACATAGAAGGGTCGTTTCTCCTCTTGTTTGAGCCACTTGATATATGTTAGAAAGGTTATGCAAGCTTATTTTGTTTTGGACCTTGTAAACGAGTTGCTGAGAATCACATTCACCGATAGGGAAATGCTGAATCATCATATATCAGATACAACCTTATCTCCATGCCAACTAGGCAGGACATGGGTCCAAAATTATTAGAAGCATCCATATGGACGCACCCAAATTCTTTTAAAATTATAGTACAATTATGCAAAGGACCTTGCTAACAAGTATTTCTAAGATACTCCCTCCGGTCCAATTTATAAGATCTTTTTGGGGTTTTTCACTCCATTAAGGAGAGTGGATAAATGTGTTAGTGACATTGGAAATGTGAAAATTTGATATACTTTCTCAAAACTACCCCTATAATTATTATTGGAACTCTAAAAAGTGTTGACTTTATAGGGGTGTTAGTGGAAAGAAGTAATTAAATGCTTTTGAAAATTGAAAAGGGGCCTTATAAATAGGACCAAAATGAAAACCCCAAAAGGGTCTTATAAATAGGACCGGAGAGAGTATTTGTTAAAGTTATTAAACATAAAAAAAAATCAAAAATTAATATTTATCATTTTTCGAAAACATAAAAAATTATTTTTCAATAATTTTTATCTGTAATTGATTCTTTAACTAGTATCATAATATTTGGCATATAAATATAAATGACATGGACCATGACGTTTTTCATCCTAATCAGCTACCTTTTTATATATAAAAAATAAAAAACGAGGATTGACATGGCTGCTTAGTTTACCAAACGCTTGCTGGTTACTGCTATCTACTGATTCTGTTTCATTATATTTGGTCTTTTAGCTTTTTGTTTTTCTTTTGTTTCATATTGTTTTGTCTTTTACATTTTCAATATATCAACATTTTTTTTCTTTCAATTTTAACATTTCATTTTCATTCAATCATTTCTCTTACTCCTCATTAATTCTATTACTTTTACCATTTCTCTCTATTTTCAATAAAGATTAAATAGAGACATTTTGGACAAACTATACATAATACTTGCAAAAATTAACATTTTCTTAATCTGTGTGCTCAGACCTAAAAGGTTAAATATATTGAAACGGAGGGAGTAATATATACTCTCTTCGTCCCTAAATATAAGACCCATTTGAGGGATTTCACGTTCATTAAGAAAGTGAAATAATTTAGTTAATTGTATTGGAAATGTGAACTTTTGATATGTATTTTCAAAATTACCTCTATTAATATTATTGAGAATCTAAAAAGTGTTACATAAATAGGGCCAGAGGTGTCAAAATCGGCCGGGCCGATGCGGGCCGGGCCAAAAAACCCGGGAAAAGTGCTGGCTTGGGTTCCAGAAATGTGGTCATAAATTGAACCCGGACTTATCTAGAGCCGGGCCAAAAAACCCAATCGCGGGTCGGGCCAAAAAGCCCTGGGTAAAGTGCGGGTTTGGGCTGTATGCTAGGGAGCACAACTTGCACCCGGGCTATTTGGCCCAGAATGCCCGTCCCGTTTTGACAGCTATAAATAGGGGTATTTATGAAAAAAGTAATTAATGATCATTGAAAATTGGTAAAGGGTCTTATAAATAAGAACAAAATAAAAGTGTCAAAAGAATCTTATATTAAGGGACAAAGGGAGTATAAAAGAAGACCTTTCCAATATTTTCAGCTGAATTGTGTTGTTCTCGGATCCTTTGAATCAGAAGAATACATGTTTAAGTTGAATCAAATCATCAATGTCTAGTTACGTTTTTGCATCAACAGTTGCTCTCATCAGTTGAATAGCTTGTCGAGATTTTTATCGGAGCTTCATTTAGCAGCCAATTTTGATTCAAAGCTACTTATTAGAAAAGCCAATAATTTTGATTCAAAGCTACTTATTAGAAACAAATGCGAGTAACTCGTATTTAATCACGCACATTCAAAATGATACGAGAGTTGAATACTTAATACATGCATCCTCCCCCCATTAGAAGTGGGCATCAAAACATGAAATTTGTAAAATTGGACTTATACACGTGACTTAATAGTTTGAAACATGAATACTCTTAAACTGATAATGTATCCTTACAGGTAGTATTGGCAATTAGGGCCAATGGGCGGGCATGGGTCTGGCCATTGCGGGCTTTGCATTTTTGCGGACGGGCATGGGCGGCCCTAATTGAGTTTAGGGCGAAAAATTCACGCCCTGCCCGCCCATATTTTTTGCGAGCGAGCATGCGGGCCGCCCAATTTTTTTCCTTTTTTTTCAAAAAAAAAAAACGCTGCAGAAAGATTGGCTGAGAAATGTGGAGTCGAGGATGGTACCTTTAAGAAAATTGTGTGCTTCAGATCCAGCATTAACATCACTAGTTCGTTACTTAATTCATGATTCTTCTGAATAGGTGTCTAGCAACAATTTTATTGTTGATTATGGTACTACCTTACATGGAGTGCCTATTTATTCCTCTATCTGAGTATAACATTGTATACATTGTGGATTGACCATAATTGAGATTGTAATAATGATTTTGGCCAAGGGAATGTATTTTTGGTTTAAAGGAAATGTATTTTTGGCTTTTGGGCTACTTGGTCCAATTTCCTTTTTTTTATATATATATATATAACAATGCCCGCGGGCGGCCCTGTCCAGCCCTAAAAATTTTATGGGCGAAAAAATCAAGCCTTGCCCTCAAATTTTGCGGGCGAGCTGGGCAGGCCCATGGACGGCGGCCCTAATTGCCAATACTACTTACAGGATGTTTATTGAGTACCATTATATACTCCCTCCGTTTCATTTTAAGTGTCTTTTTAATATCAAAATTTTGTTTCAAAACAAGTGTCTTTCTACCAAATCTAGGCAACATTTAATACTGTTTTTCCTTATTTACCCTTACATTTAAGGCTTAATTATGGTTTTGGTCCCTATAAGTTGACCTCGTTTTGAATTTAGTCCTTAAATCTTTTTTTGACCTTGAACGGTCCTTAAATCTTTTTAAATTTTGTTTTTAGTCCTTAAATCTTTTTTTGACCTTGAATGGTCATTAAATCTTTTTAAATTTTGTTTTTAGTCCTTCTGTTTGTCTTCTTCTGTCATCTGCTGACATGGCAAACAGTGTGGCATGTCAGTCCTTACATTGACTGCCAACGATTCATCTGTGGACCTCCTACTCATGTGAGTAGGAACCGAGTAGGAACCAAACATTAACCGATCATGAACCGAGCATGACTTGCCAAACCGATGGGAGATTTTCACCGAGCACGATGAACTAAGCACGAACCAAGCTATGTCGTTACCAATTGCATCGTACTCGGTCGATATCTCATGCACGGTTAATGCTCGGTTCATGCTCGGTTCCTGCTCACATGAGTGGGAGGTCCACATCAGATGCATCGTTGGCAGTCAATATAAGGGCTGACATGGCACACCGTTTGCCATGTCAGCAGATGACAGAAGAAGACAAAAAGAAGGACTAAAAACAAAATTTAAAAAGATTTAAGGACCATTCAAGGTCAAAAAAAAGATTTAAGGACTAAAAACAAAATTTAAAAAGATTTAAGGACCATTCAAGGTCAAAAAAAGATTTAAGGACTAAATTCAAAACGAGGTCAACTTGTAGGGACCAAAACCATAAATAAGCCTACATTTAATGTTGTTTTAGTTTTGAAATTTGTAATACTAGTAATTATGCAATGACAGAATAAAAATATTAAATAGGGGTATTTTGACAAAATACACATAAAACTTATAATAATCATCATAATCAACACTTTCTTAATCTATGTGCAAAAGTCTAAAAAGACACTTAAAGTGAAACGGAGGGAGTATATGTTTGTGGTATTTTTTGATATTTATATGTCAATGTATATTTTGAGTGTCAATCATATCAATCATATCATTTTTGCCTTAAAATTTGTATGTTAATATCCCAATCAATATCTCGTCCTGTCGTCCATATATCTCGGTTTATTTTGAGTCTAAATCTCTACTCCCTCCGGTCTTATATATAGGTCACATTCTAGAAAGTTTTTTGGTCCTAATTATAAGTCACTTTATATTTTCTATGAATCATTTATTAGTTTTTCTCTTTTTTGCCCTTATTAAATGCTTTGACTATATATGTGTTTTTTGTTGTTCATTAATGAGTGCGAATTTTCCAAGAAAAGTTAAGGGGGTAAAATTGTAATGTTACAATATATTCTCATAGAATTCATAAAACCAACCACTTTCCTTGGTATGTGTAATTCGGTTAAGTATGCCCTATAATAAGGACCGGAGGGAGTACCTTTTTTTTTGTCCATGACCGGAGTGACTAATCTCCTCACTCTAAATCTCTACCTTTTTATACTCATATTCTATTCCAATGTTAAGATTGTTTATTCTTACCCTATTTATATATATTTATTTATAAAATTTGAATTTATATTGTCATGCACGTACTCCAATTATTTAGAAAATATCATATCCCATATCGGATATTGGATACCGTACCCATATTGGTACCATAACTTAATAGCCAAATAGTGTCATCTCCAATAAAACGGTCAACTAGTCTCATAATAAAATTTACTTCATAACGTGTTTGGTTTAGCTTAAGATTGTAGTTTTGACTTTTTTTCAAAAATAATAATAAACTAATATATTTGTTTGTCAATGAAGAATATAATCAGATTATATTCTTGGAAAAATAATCAAAATCTTAAAACTCCCTCATAGGTTATAGCAGTTGAAGATTACTTTTCGTAAGATTATTTTTTTAGACCCATGTTATTTTTCTATTCTACCCTTATTATTCCAACATATTAACTATCGCCTTATCATTCATACCATTTATTGTAATTTACTTAATAAAAATAATCTTTTTTACATTATCCAAATAAACAGATAAGCTTAAATTCATTTTTTTAGTCAAGATACTCAAACATAAACAGATTATAATTTTAACATATTATAATCTTACCGAATTATAATCACATAAAAAATAATTATAATCTTATTTTATCAATTATACCAAACACATACTAAAAGATTCAAGGTCCGAAATTGAAAGACCAAAGGAAAAATAATACTCCCGATTTATAATATAAGGAAAAATATCCCTTTTGAGAGTTGGATATAATTAGTTGATTTCCTTTTCCTTTGTCAGAATCTAATATACTCCCATGATTTGTAATATAATAAAAAAAAAATATCTATTTTGATTTAAAATACTCCCTCCGGTAATATAAGCACTTTTCTTCTCTCACAAAAAGGATGTTTATAATATGGACCGAAGGGAGTATTAAAAAAAATCAACCAATTAATTCCCACTAAATTTTTCATTTAAAAAAGAAAAATATTAATGAATGCCCTTTCGTGTTTTAAGGATATTTATTAAAAAAGCAAAAGACGTAAAATGTTATTGAAAAATGTGATATTCGTATTTAATAAATTGATAAATTTTATGTGTATGTTTTCAATAAAAAGTTGTTTTTTTATTGATTGCTTTAAAAAAAAACTTTTAAATCACTCATTAATAAGACCTGACCTTTACAAAAATCGCCCAAATTAAATACTTCATCCGTCCCTAATTATAAGACCTCTTTGGGAGATTTCATGTTCATTAAGAAAGTTGATTAATTTAGTTAATTGTATTGGAAATGTGAACTTTTGATGTGTATTTTAAAAATTACCCCTGTTAATATTATTGAGAATCTACAAAGCGTTAAATAAATACAGGTGTTTGTGGAAAAAAGTGATTAATTATTATTGAAAATTGGTATGAAGTCTTATAAATAAGGACAAAATAAAAATGCTAAAAGAGTCTTATAATAATTAGGGACAGAGGGAGTACATGTTTCACTCCTAATATTTGAATTACTCTTTTTGACTATTCCCAACACCAATTAAAGATGTTTTAGGTAATAGAGTTTAATTTTTACTATTTTCGTCTCATACGAATAATAAAAAATACTCGTAATATTAAAAAATTAAGGAGATATGTATTGAATAGTTTGTCTAACATCTTAATCAATTATCAAACAACTAATTTAATGCATTACCAATCATAATTCAAAATTTGCAATTTTTAAGTTTTTTCATTAATTACCATAACTTTAGGTTAGAAAAAAGTATTTTTTACCAATGGGGTTTGGTTCAGTTGGTGTAAGGCCTCAACTGAAATCTTGGGAATGGGACAGGGGTGCTAGTAGCCCCGGGTTCGATTCCCACTAAAAACATCCCGCTGGGAGAGCCAGCCACGCAACTCGCTCCGGATTAGTCTCAAGGGCTCCCTGGTATTAAGGGTGCTCTTCGGGATACCGGTGGTTCCGCAAGGAATACGGACAAAAAAAAAGTATTTTTTACACATATGACATAACCAACTTTTTTTTAAAAATTAAATGTAGTTTAAATTACAATTTTTTCTTATATTGTATTATAAATTGGCCAGAACAATTTTACCATTTTTATAATTTTTTTCTATCTTAGGTTAAAAAAAAGGTTTATTTAACCTCATCAACATTTGAGTTGAGGATAAAAATTTAGAAGTTAATAAATTTTATTGAAAAAGTGATGCATTAAAAGAATAAAAAATTTTAAATTTAATTTCTCAATAAAAAATATTCATTTTTAAGTTTTTATTCCCAATCCTAAAAGTTGATATCAAGAAAATCCTAAATATAAGAAAAAGTATTACTTAAAGTTTTTATGATGATAAAAAATATTACAAATATTTTTTTTTAATCTTATTAACATAAAAATTTACATTTTCAACTTTTTTTTTAACAAATATTCGTAAATTATTTGTTTGACTTAATTTAATCAAACAAGCTTCAATTGGACCCACCTAACATGCTTTTTTTAGGTTGTATACTCTTGTATATTACCCTAACGCTTTATTTGGTTGCATGAAAGAAAATTGGAAGAGAAAAAATAGAAAATAAAGATTATGGTGAAAAAACGAATAGATTTTATGGTTGTTTAGTATGAAAGAAATGTGAAGAAATTTGGAAAAAATGAAAATTGAGTTTTCTTTCCTTTTGTATGGTTGGAGAGAAGAGTGAGAAAAGAGAAAACGATACACTTGTAAAAAATAAAAAAAAACTATATCCTTGTTTTACATAATAGAAATGAAAATTCTAAATCCAAAATATAAACAAAATTGGTTTTTTTTTTGTCGAAATCAGGTGGTTTTTGTGGTTTAACTAATCTACCTCGGATCCTCGAACTATGCGAATCTTTGACTAAACGGTATGGATCATCCCCAAGAATTGTTGTCTCACTGGGACTCGTGCCTTTGACCCTGAAGTTCCTAAACACCCACCCAATTTCCGCTAGGTCAATCTACTTGGGTAACAAAACTGTTTTTTTATTGAAATAAAAATATTTATTTGTTTTTTCAATTATTTTTTTTAAATATATATTTACATGAATAAATGAAGAGCAGTTAAGTAATTTCTCAAGCCACAATGGTTTTTTTGACTTTCTCCCCCTTCATTCTCTCTTTGTTTGGGGGAAAAAACTTTTTTCGTGGATCCCACCAAATTTTCTCTTCCAACGGAAAACATGATTTGTCTCCTTGTTTTCTCTTCCCCAAATCCCCTGCCCCAAAATTCCTCAAAACAAACACAGTGTAAAAGACTCTTGTTATTTTTTTTTTGGTAAAATCTATATTTTGACTCTTTAAGTTATTTTCATTTTTAAATTTGTTTTCTTTTAATCTTGTCCATTAAGTTTTTTTTTTCATAATTTTCTCAATTTCAAATCGAATTCATAATTGTGATATCATTAAGTTCATAATGATAAGATCTACAAAATATATTCATCACTTTTTAAAATTTTACAATGAATAAATGAATTTTAGAGTTTATTTGAAACAAAAAAAATACGTTTAGGATAAAAAAAATGACAAAATTAAAAAAGAAAAATACTAATTTAAAAGATCAAAATACTCCCTCCGTCCCTTAATATAGGGCATCATTTTGGTATAATTGGTGTCCCCTTTTATAAGTCGTTTTAGAATATATATAGGTAATATTAAAGAGTTTATTCCAAATACACCCCGCATAATTGCATAGGGGTGATAGAGTAATAATTATAATAGAGATAGAAATGAATAGAGTGGTAAAGTTTTAAAAATGGTTAACTTTGGAATGACAACATATTTTTAATAAAATTGAGAGTAATAATTATTTTTCTTAATCTGTGTGAATTAGATAAAAGTGACTTATATTAAGGGACAAGGAAATACTCCCTCCGTCCCTAAATATAAAGCCTCTTCGGGGGATTTCACGTCTATTAAGAAAGTGGAATAATTTAGTTAATTGTATTGGAAATGTGAACTTTTGATATGTAATTTTAAAATTATCCATATTTTAATATTATTGGGAATCTAAAAATTGTTAAATAAATAGGGGTGTTTGTGGAAAAAAATAATTAATAATCATTGAAAATTGATATAAGGCTTTATAAATAAGAACAAACTAACAGTGTCAAGAAAACTTTATATTTAAAAACGGAGGGAATATAAGATTTGCCTAATTTTTTTTTATACAGTAATCGTGTGTACCTTTTGGACAAGCTCCACGTGGTGGCAGGTCGCACCAAATAATTGCCTTAAATATTCAGTAAGACAATTCACAAACTTTAAGAAACACAAGTTTCACACCAAACAAGAAGAGAAAAAAACAAAAACAGAAGTTGAAATTGTAAACTCTACAGTAACATCTAATCTCATCAAATTACAACAATTTAAAAAAACAATTTGCCCACTTCCTTCCATGCCATGTCGAATTCAAGAACAAAAGCCCAACACTCAAAGTTCGTACGTTATACTCTCTTTCAATGATATTTAATTAATTTTTTTAAATACTTTTATTATGTCATTCCATCTTAAATTCTTATTATAACAATTATAAAAATAATTTTAAAAAATATATTAAATATTTAATTTTTAATAACACTAATAACATTAATTTACTTTCTTGTTAGACATAAATTTTTCAAAAAATCTTTCATATAAAAGCAAATCATAGGAGGAAGTATATGTATTTTTTTTATACATTGCCCTAAAAATAACATTTAAAAATTTGAAAATGTATAACTTATTCGAAAAATATTAGCAATTATCTAGGGCATTTGTTAATGAACTATATGTAATTGTAAAATATTGAAAAATATAGTTTTTGTTATTTGAGAGAAAAAAATAGAAACTTGTATTGTTTTTTCTATTTTTGAAAAGTTTAACAAATACCCTAAAAACATTTGTTAGCAAAATCCAATTTATTTAAAAAAATAATACTTTTAGAATGATCAAATTTTTAATTTTTCAATATTAATTTAATATTTTGATGTTGCCTATACATTATAATTAGGTTTATTTAAGTTTTTAGTCCCCGAACTTATGTGCTCTTTTGGAATTGGTCCTTGATCTTTTTTTTCGTTGTTTTGGGTCCCTAAACTTTTTCAATTTTTTGAAAAAGGACTCTGTTGTTGCTTAAGTGATGATATGACCAATGAAATGTCACGTCACTTGTCCGACATCGAAGAATGAAGTGCTATGTAGCCTTTTGTAACACCACATGATTTTTTTTTATTAATTTTTTTTTCAAAATTATTAAAGGATTTTATTTTCTTTTTTTAAAAAATACAAATTTTAAATTATTTTTAATAAATTTGAATTTTTTTAATCTTTAAAATTCACGTGGCATCATCTAGTATGTTATCTATCGATACTGCCAAAGTTATGTAGCATTTCATCGGTCATATCATCACTTAAGCAACAACAAGGTCATTTTCCAAAAATTGAAAAAGTTTAGGGACCCAAAGCAACAAAAAAAAAAAGATCAAAGACTAATTTAAAAAAAACACCTAAGTATAGGGACTAAAAACTTAAATAAGCCTTATAATTATATATATATATATATATATATATATATATATATATATATATATATATATAGACATACATACCCTAAAACAACCCTTCCTCCCCCCGCATACCTCATTCATTTTTAGCCACCATTTTTGGTTCTCTTCAAAATGACCGGAGAACACCCTTCAGCACCACCTGATAATTCTGATGCCCTTAACCTCAAGGCCCCTCTTCTACCACTTCACCAACCAACAACACACACAGCCCACTACTTCAACATCAAATCCATTCTAAGACTTAAAAATTTTTCTATCATCCTAGGACCTTTACTAGCCCTAATTATATGCCTCTTTGTGAACCTTGATGCTCCGATTACTAGTAAGAAAATGCTTGCGGTGATTGCTTGGGTTTTTGCTTGGTGGGTCACCGAGGCTGTGCCACTTCCTGTGACATCTATGTGTCCCTTGTTTTTGTTCCCTCTCTTTGGTATAGCTACAGCTGATAGTGTTGCTCATTCTTATATGGATGATGTGATTACTCTTGTTTTGGGTAGTTTCATACTTGCTCTTGCTGTTGAACGCTATAACGTACATAGAAGATTGGCCTTGAACGTGAGTCATCAGTCATCACTCCTTTTTGTTTGTCTTCTATCTATAGACTATACTCTTCATCATCATCGATAGATCATAACATGATCACTATCTATTTTTATTATTGAATGGAAAATTTGCTTTTATTTATTCATGTGGTTGAGATTTCCGTGATGCTTGAGATCAAGAAATACAGTATATCTTTATTACGAGTAACATTTTATGTTTAATCCCAAAGATTAAAGACTTAAATTAAGAAAATATATGGTATTAATCGGTCAAAATTTCTTTTCATATTATATCACCTTGTAAGCATTTCATTGGCATATCCTCAATTATTGAAGTTGGACTCTTCTGCCAACCAGAATATTTGCTCTTTCCTCTTCTTAAAAGAATGATATCCACACAAAATAACTCCATTTTTTTAAGGGTTTTGCTAACAAGTGTTCCAATGACACTTGTTAAGGATACTAAAAGTGGAAAAAATTCATAAGTTCAAAGTATTTACTCTCGAGAGAATCCAAAAAAGTGCATTTTTCCATAACTTTTAATCACATTTAATCTCTTAACAAGTGCCCTAAGAGCACTCTTTAGCATTTTACTTTTTTTAAAAACATTTTTTAGCGTGAATCTTTTTCTACTCTTTATTTCTTGATCAATCAACTCACTTTTTTATAAACATTTTTTATTAATTTATTAAGAATGATTTGAATATCAATAAACATAATTTATAATACACTATTACGATTTTTTTTATTCCACTAATCATACCCGATCCGATTTTGTTTAAATAAATTTCATATATTAAAATTATTAAAAATGTTATTGCTTTCATTTTTTATTCACGAAAAAAATCATCACCTTTCTTTTGTAAGGAGAAAAAAAAGAGAGAATTTATTTTAATATATGTGATTGACATTTATGAAAAATTAAAGAGATAGCAATGGAAAATGACACTTTTACTGTATTTTCAAAACCTAAAAACATCGAACTTGGAGCATTAATAATATTCAAACATATGGTGGGCCCTACAGGTAACCTTGTTGTTTTGTGGAGATCGGCTGAATCCAGCTATGCTTCTATTTGGTCTATGCGCCACAACATTCTTTGTCAGCATGTGGCTCCACAACGTGGCAGCCGCGGTGATGATGATGCCGGTAGCCACCGGGATCCTCCAACGGCTTCCACCACCTCACGAGCAGTCCGACGCCGTCAACAAGTTCAGCAGAGCAGTCGTCCTAACCGTAATCTACGCCACACCCATCGGAGGAATAAGCACTCTCACAGGGACAGGTTCTCATACTTACACGTGTACAACTTTCAGTCATAAACAAATTGAACAGCACTTGTTTTATTTTTTTTAAACTCATTTTTGTTTGAAAATATAATTTATTAAGAATAAAGATATAAAAACCTATGAATAGGTCTACAAATAAGTTTAGTGTTACTTTTTAATCGATCAATATTCATTAGTAAATAAAGTGTCATTTTTTGACACGTGTTATTTTTTTTTCATAATATAGACTTACTTGCTTGCAGATTAATTTGGTAAGTATATATGTCATTTTTCGTTTATTAACTTATCAATTTTTTTATTCAGTCAAATTAAAAATTGAGTGATATGTACTTTCTCTTTGTCTCAATTATAAATAAAAAATATTTCATTAGTGATATCAAATACTGTACAAGAAAAAGTTAATTAATTTTTAAATAAAATCATTTTTAAAATATCCTTATATATAAAATAGTTGTATCATGTAACTTTTGTTTTACTCTTAATATTACTCTCATAAAATACCTTAATTATTTTATGAATTTAGAAATATTAAATAGATTTAACTAACTTCATAATTTGAAGTTATAAGTTAATTTGCATGCTGCTGTCCTTGAATAAATACTAGGTCTATTTATCATCAAGTGAATATGATATATTCACATTTTTTTTTTACTTGTTGATTTTACGAAGTCATCAATGCAACGCAGGTGTCAACCTTATATTGATCGGAACGTGGAAAAGCGTGATGCCTGGAGCAAAGCCCATAACCTTCAACACTTGGTTTTGCTTTGGTTTCCCTGTTGCTATTCTCATGCTTATATGCTTTTGGTGTATTATATGCTTGCTTTATGTTAAGAAGGGCTCGGGCCGGGCTTTGTCTCCTTACTTGGATAAAGCCCACTTGAAAACTGAGCTGGAAGCTCTAGGTAAGTTTCTTTCTACTTCAGTCATATTCAGTTTTTCAGTTACACTAACACATCATCATAAGGCTGAGGACAACTCTTGCTAGTTCCTTTCTTTTTGTTTCTTTGTCGCTTTCTTTCTGTTTTACGTCACATCCCACGAATTTGTTGTTTAAATAATATATTATTATGTGGCCAGATAACATTTCACTCTAAATTGTAATTTTTAATTATTTGATTGTCTTTATTAATAATAAATTTAACTGTCATATAATTATCAAAAAAATAAATAAATTTAACTGTCATATAAAAATAAATTTTTTTATGATATGTTAAATCCTAATTTAAAAAAATATATATAACTCTTCTAAATCAAAGTATCCAAAGTGTACCAACGAGCTGTTGGTGCAGTGGTGCCAGGGGCTGCACTTGGTAGGGCGAACCACGGTTCGATCCCCCGCAACAACGTTGGGAGAGGAATAAAACCTTAACCCCGGGACCCCCCTTGAACTGGATTAGTCGGTCCAGTGGGCCGGATATCAGGGTGCAAACAAAAAAAAATATATCCAAAGTGTACCAATGTGGGTTGGTCAAAGGGTGACTTATTTGGTCTCTTAATCAATTGGTTTCGAGTTCGAGTCTTGGGTATGGAGCAACCCCCGCTGGGAGACCCTAACGCTCGGTGCGAGCTTTGTTGGGTCGGACCGGATGAGTCGGATTATTAGTAAACCAAATCCGGATACTGGTTGACGTAAAAAAATAAAAAATCCAAAGTATATGTATCTTATTTTATTATTTTACAATTAAACTAATCATTGATCATAGATGAGATTTTCCAAAAAAACAATCATTCATTTCTTCGGTATTGTATTTGTATGGAGATTTCAAGTCTATGCTTATCTGCTGCCCATCTTGTGCGTGGGGTTCATGTGTCACCCTCTTTGGGGGCATTTACCAAATTATCGGACCCAATCTTTTCAATTATTTATTAAAAAAAAATTTGTATTCTTGAAACTTTTTTTTTTACATAAACGGGGATCTTGAAACTTTTTCTTTCTTATTTTATTACCCTCATTTATAACTTATTTTTTCAGTTTCTTTATATAAGATTTTTTCAAAATTTTTTATTTTAGTCTTATTCATAAATTTATTTTTTAATTTTCAGTGATAATTAATTATTTTTTTGTCAATATTAATATACTCAATATTTTTTAGCATCCCAATAATAATTTCCCAATAATAATTATAAAATTAATCTTAAAAAAATATCAAATATTCATATTTTAAATACAACTTACAAAATTAAGTAATTTTTTTAATAAACGTGGATTACTTCAAAAAGGATCTTACAGTAAAGATCAAAGAGAGTGTTATTTTTATTATCTCTTATATATATATATATATATATATATATATATATATATATATATATAGTATCGTTAGTCTTTTTTTTTAATTTTTTATCTATCTTATTTTAAAGTGTAGCAATATCATTTTTTGTAATATACTTTATATGTATAAATTTTTAAAAGCCGATTGAAAAGTGAAAAATATAGGAGAATGATAAATCACATTAGCTTATGTTTATCTTGCGGTTAGCTAGTGGAAGAAAGTTTATGGTATAATATAGTAGAATGATATACTATATTTATTTTAAAAATTTTCAGATGTATACATTAGAAAACTCCTTAATTTAATTTATGGTATAATATAGGAGAATGATAAATCATATTAGCTTATGTTTATCTTGCGGTTAGCTAGTGGAAGAGAGTTTTTTGAGCTAGTGTAACTGCTTATCCAATTGATAAAGGAATGGTCTCAGACACTACTGTGGCCGGCACCGCTTGAATTGAAACCCATTATCCAGACAATTAAAAGAATAAAGAAGTGGATGGAAAAAATAGTCACGGAAAATTGGACACATGTGGAATGGCTAACTGCATCTTAACAACACACAATATCTATATGCACGTTTAATATTACTTTCATTATTGAAGTACAATTTAATGTAGTAAAAAAAATATATAGACTGAAGTATCACTTTGATCCCTCATGTTTTTTTAGACGGGACACTTTAGTTCTTAAAATGTAGAAATTCACTTTTAGTCTCTGAAGATTTTTTTATTAGACACTTAAGTCCCTCAAAATTTTTTTATAGGACACTTAAGTCCGCAGTTGACGGAGTTGACGGAGTGTACGGAAAGACTTAAGTATCTCATAAAAAATATTCAAGGACTAAAAGTGAATTTCCATATTTTGAGAGATTAAAGTATCTTATCTAAAAAATATGAGGGAGCAAAGTGACACTTCACTCAAAAATATATTAACATTAGGTCAAAACGATGAGCTGATACAATTTCAATTGTTAATGTAACTCTTTGATGGATTTTTGCAGGTCCCATAGCTTTTGCTGAGAAGATGGTGTTGCTTGTGTTTGGGGTGTGTATGCCTAAATATTAAATACAATCTCAATTTTTCAAGTGTTATCAATGGGGAAAGTTTTTTTATTTCCTTAACAAGTGGTATGGTAAATGTAGTTGCTGATCGTACTATGGATGACTAGAAGAATCACAGATGACATTCCCGGATGGGGAACTTTCTTCCATGGCTTTGTTGGTGATGGAAGTGTCAGTGTAAGTAATGAGATTACTTTGAGAGTTTGTTTAGTTCTTACACAAAAAAATTAATTTCGCATTCGTCTCATTATACTTGATATATTTATTGAAAAAGTTAAATTATCCTAACAAATTTACCTAAATATCGTCTTATATATCAATAAAAAAATGTCATATGTTACTTTCCCATTATTAAGCTAAGATAGATGATTTTCAAATAAGAGTAATTTTTTATTAGAACATTTATTATATAGATTTTGTTAACGAGTGTTCTAACGACATTTTTTAGATAATTAATAAAAAACAATATTACATTGGAAATATACACAATAAACTTATCAATTTATTGAATATAACACTTCTCAATAGCATTTTACTTCTTTTGATGTATTAAAAAATGCCCTTAAGACATTCATTAGCTTTTTCTATTCATATTTATTTAACATAAAATTACTCTTTTTTTTTTTTTTTTCCATATTCTAGCTTAGTTCTGACTTGCACCTCCTTTCAAGAGAGATGGATGTAACTTCAATGTCGTTTAGGGTCCATCAATGTAAAATAATAAACCTCAAGCAAAGCTAATAATCAATGTGATTTTTTAGATATGAAAGGATATGAAATGCAATTAAAATATAAGTTTAGGAACGTGAATGTGATTTTCTCCGTATTTCTTAATTTATTATGATTTTTTTTTTACATATGCACCATACGTATAAATTAAGAAATTTGAACAAGTAATTTTTTATGCAAAAATTATGTATTCAATTAAAAAAAATTAATGATATTTTAGTTTTTCTATACAATTTTATCTTTTTTTTTGTTTATTTAAAACATGAGTGTATCATTTATTATTTGTGTATATATTTAATAAATGTATTTATTTTTTTAGATTAAAAATCATTAAGATTTGCATAAAGATATTGTCTACCGGCGGAAATGTTTTTTGAAATATATAAAATATAAATTAATAAATTTATGTTTTAGCAGACAATAATGTGGCTGTAGTTTAGTGGTGAGAATTCCACGTTGTGGCCGTGGAGACCTGGGCTCGAATCCCAGCAGCCACATTTTCTCTTTTTCACATTTTACTATTAAAAGACAATTATCCAATATCCCAGTAAGGTACTCTGTTTCCATATATGCTGAGTTGCAGCTGCTGCTTCTAGCTCATTGCATTGGTGTTGTTCACCAACGTTAATTTTCTGCTTTAATCTTTTTATGTAATGCAGGTTATGGTGGCTGTCTTATTATTCATAATCCCAAACATGAAGCAAGAGGGGGAGAAGCTAATGAGCTGGAATGAATGCAAGAAGTTACCTTGGAACCTGATTTTGCTTCTAGGAGCAGGATTTGCCTTAGCAGATGGAGTTCAATCAAGTGGCCTAGCAGATGTTCTGTCCAGAGCCTTAGATTTCTTGGAAGATGTCCCATTCTTTGCAATTGCTACTGCTGTTAGTCTAATAAGTAGCATTATTACTGAATTCATAACCTCAAATGATGCCACTGCCACTCTTATTGTCCCACTTTTATATCACATAGCCAGGACCATGCATGTGCATCCACTTCTTCTTATGGTCCCTGGAGCTATAGCAACTGAGTTTGCATTCTGGCTTCCAACTTCAACACCATCCAATGTTGTTGGGTTTACCACTGGCCACGTTGAGATCCAAGATTTGCTCAAAGTTGGTGTGCCACTCAAGGTTGTTGGGATTGCTGTGCTGTCATTCCTCATGCCAACACTTGGTGAGTTTATTTTCTTTATCATGTCTATGACTCTATGTTTTAATTTGTTACACGTTTTTGCATTGAGAAAACCAAATTTGTTGAAAATGGATTATGATTTATAAATAATTTTGGTGTTTCAGGAGCTATTGTTTTTGGAACAGATGATGGTTGATGGGTGACAAGAGCAAACTCTCGTTGGTTACCAAATTGACTTTTTGGTGTATCTTCAATTGAAAGAATCTTCTTTTTGTGTGAATGTGTATATATATATATATATATATATATAGGCAATCATGAATATCCAGTAAACATTGTTTTTCATTTTTTTTATCCACTGAAGGAAAAGATTTGATCAATGTTGTAATTTTTCCTTCCTCCAATAATTAATGAATGAAGATTTTGTTTTTTATATCCATATAATTTTTATGCAACAACTAGATGCTCCACTCATTACATTTCAGCAATGGACAATACATTAACTTATTTATTGTTAGTCCGAGAAAAAAAAAAAGTTCATTATCAAGCAAATGACATAATTCCTTAGAATGTGTTTGGTTCTGTGGCACCATATAGCAAACGTAAAGTCACTGAGCTTGTGTTTGGTGTGGCCAAACGCAGAAGCAGAAGCTTGAGTGAGGAAGCTTCTGCTGGAACGCACGTTTGTGCCCCTCCAACCGCGAAAGCAAACACGCTGTGAGTGGTAGCTGTGACTCAAACGTGCGTTTGGGCTGTCCAAACACTTAAACAAACACACCATTAATATTTTTCCTATTCATCGTATATCCTGCAAAATTAAGATTAGGAGTTCAGGACCACTGCTTATTGTCAATGTCATGTTGTTATCTACTAGGTGCATGACATGACATAATATATTGATGCTCATCTATTAATCCATTTTAATAGATTGGATAGTAGATATTCAATTCATTTAATATGTACAATTATACAATATATTTTAAAAATGGCTTAAATATATTTTTGATATTTTAAATTTAACAATTTGATGATTTTAAATCTTCGAGTTTTTATTTGACGATTTCAATCTCTAAAATTCTTACATTTTATAATTTTAATCCATCAATAGAAAAAATATGATTATCAAGGATTGATTGTAACATGTCTCTTTCCCTTAAAAAAGAATTAGTTTTGAGTTTTGCACGTAGAGAAAACTTTATCTTCTGTGATAACTGATAACATTATTTTTAAAATAAAACACGTGTGATTGTGTTGGAGGATTTGAGAGTCAAGTGTCATGGTCACCTAATAATCCTTTCCAATGGGTCGGTGGTTGGAATTGGATGTCTTCTTTTGCGTGGGCTACAGCGCATTGATCGTTGGGGCATGGTATTGGCCCATGCATATCCCCACCCCTATAATTTAATTGAGATTATTACACTTCTTTCTTTTATAAAGAATTTTATCTAGGAAGATGATGGAGAAAGCGTTGTCATAAATATTTGAACCGGCAATCTTTACTTTATATTTTGTACCTTTATCGGTTGAACTTAATCCTAAAACTTTGTATACTATAATCAAAAGAAATTCTTTAATACTCCATTTCCAGTTTTTATTTTTCAAGCTCCTTTTTTTTCAATCATTGTTTTGTTAATTAAAGGAACGAATGGTTGAGATTGAAATATAAATTAATAATTGTGAACTTATAATCTTGCTCTTATTGTTTAGGACTTTACTTCGGTACCCTCTGAAAATAGAGGGTTTATGTACCCTTTTAACGTGGCTCAATAGAAATTAACCACGTGTGTTTTTTCCACGTCATCGAGACATATTTTTAATTTATAAATTTTATAATTAGGTCCCTAAAATATTTATTTAAAAATATTATTTTTATCATTAATGTAATTTACCCAAAATACCATCATTCTAATATTATTTTTGATCTACCTCAAATACCCTTATTTTAATATTATTTTTCATCTACCCAAATTTTAATTTTATATTTCATCTACCCAAAATACCCCCATTTTAATATTATTTGTATTTACCCAAAAAAAACCTTCAAAATTTATAATTTCTCATTTTACTACTCACTCACGTTATTCTTCTCCATCAATCTATCAGACCTTTCTTCTTCTATCACTGTCAAGTATCAACATCATCACCTTCTTCTTTTTTATTCATAAATTCTTCATTGGAAAACTCAAAAACAAACCCAGGAACATACCTTCTTCATCATCACTTTTTTTTTATTCTTCATTCTCCAACCCGTTTTCATTTTCAAACACAATCCAAATTACGTCGCCAGCACCACCATAGATAGGTTCTCTTTCTTCCTCTTTTAGGGATTTCATTGCCTTAATATTTAATTAAATCAATTTCATTCATTCTGTTTTTGGTGGCTTCTAGTTATTAAGAGTTCAGGATATACGATGAGACTCACGTTGTTTGATATGCTAATATTTTCTACTTCCTCTATCCCATTATCTGGGTAAAAAAATTGTAGTTTTTTTTTGTCCCAAATTAAAATAAAAATAATTAATAAAAAATCTTGAAGATTGTATATTATATTAAAAATCTTAAAAATAATTAATGAAAAATCTTAAAGATCGTAAAAATAATATGAAAATTTGTGTGATAGAAATTTGTAATTGATGAATGAATCATATATTGTATTTTATTTTGAAAATAGAATCATGCATTGAATAAAAAATATATTCTCTCATTTTTATTTACTATTTTGACTTTTACCAAGATAATTGGACCGAGGGAGTGTCACAAATTTTTCTTTCCTTATCTCCTACTTTGTTAGAGGAGCGAAATTTATCTTATCTTATTTTATGTTCATATCATCTCATTTAATTCTCAATTTTTTTACCTTATCTCCTACTTTATATTAGAGATGTGAAGTTTATCATATTTTATGCTCATATCATCTCATTTAATTGTCTCTCATATACTTCATTTGTCCTATTATCTTGGTAAAAAAATGAAGTTTTTTTTGTCAAAAGTCAAAGTAAAAATAATTAACGAAAAATCTTAAATATTGTATATTATCTTAAAAATTGTATATTACATTAAAGTTTTTAAAAATAATTAATGAAAAATCTTAAAGATGGTAAAAATGATATGAAAATTTGTAATTAATGAATGAAACATGCATTATATTTTATTTTGAAAATAGAATCATGCATTATATCAAAAAGATATTTTCTTATTTTTGTTTACTACTTTGACTTTTATCAAGATAACGGGATCGAAGGAGTATCTCAAATTTTCTTTCTTATCTTTTGCTTCATTAGAGGAGCGAAATTTTTCTTATCTTATTTTATGTTCATATCATCTCATTTAATTCTCAATTTTTTCTTACCTTATCTCCTACTTTATATTAGAGAAGTGAAATTTATCTTATTTTGCGCTCATATCATCTCAATTTATTGTCTCTCATATACTCCCTCCGTCCACTATTTTGGTAAAAAATGAAGTTTTTTTTGTCCCAATTCAAAGTAAAAATAATTAATGAAAAATAAATCTTAAAGATTGTATTTTATCTTAAAAATTGTATATTACATTAAAATTCTTTAAAACAATTAATGAAAAATCTTAAAAATTGTAAAAATAATATGAAAATTTGTGTGATAGAAATTTGTAATTAATGAAGGAATCAAACATTATATTTTATTTGAAAACAAAATCAAGCATTATATCAAAAAGATATTCTCTTCTTTTTTTGACTACTTTGACTTTTTCCAAAATAATGGGACACGTTGCTTCTCACCGCCACTCAACTGTATTAAGAAAAAACATTATTGCTAAAAATTGAGTTTTTTTAATGAACAATTTAAGACTTTTGTCAATGAAAATGTGAAAACTTTTATTTTCTTCATTATTACATTTGGGGAATAAAAAAAATAATCACGTGTTATAAGTTTACACAGAATTGTGGTTCTCTGGGCATAGAACAATCAACCAAAAAAACATCAATGTATACTGCTGACAACACGAGACCCACAGAAATAAAATCTAAAGGATATGAACATCCCTAAAAGAGGAAGAAAAAGAACCTATCTATGGTGGTGGTGGTGCCGGAATTGGGATTGAGTTTGGAAATGAAAACGGGTCTGGAAATCAGAGGGAATAATATAAAAGAAGGTGATGACGAAGAAGGTATGCTCTTGCGTTTGTTGTTGGTTTTTTTTATGAAGAACGAATGTATGAATAAAGAAGAAGAAAATGATGATGTTGGTACTTGACAGTGATAGAAGAAGAAATGTATGATAGATTGATGGAGAAGAATATTGTGGGGATAGTGAAATGAGAAATTATAAATTATTGAGAGTATTTTGGATAGATACAAATGGTAATAAAATGAGGGTACTTGGGGTAAATGAAATATAAAATTAAGATTAGGGTATTTTGGGTAGATGAAAAATAATATTAAAATGATGGTATTTTCGGTAAATTACATTAAGGATAAAAAAATATTTTTAAATAAATATTTTAGGGATCTAATTATAAAACTTATAAATCAAAAATATACCCCGTTGACATGACAAAGAACAACACATGATAAATATCTATTGATCCATGTCAAAAGGGTACCAAAACTCTCTCCTCTCATAAGGTTCCCACGCAAAGCCCTATTATTTATCGATCTCCATTCAACCACCTTGACCTTCGTGGTGCCCGCCTCCTACCCCATTTACCTTGTCTATTATAATCATCATTGTTCTGGACCGGTATCACGGACAAATAATAACCGGTATCACGGACCAACAAACATCAATTCGACATACCGGCAATTCGGCATCAATAGTCAATCAATACGTAACCGACATAACGGTTCGTCATTATGATACTAATGATGACATTCATGGAGCCGTTACTCTTCGGCCTCAATGCCCCATCATGGCACATCATACCCTCCTCCCTATAAATAAGGTAGTGGCCAAGGTATGAAACTAACTTATCTCTCAACTCACACAAACACACACACCACCCCCAAAGCTGAAAACGACAAGAGAGTGTGTATCTTGGTATTCAAGGTGCTCATTTCGCGTCTGACATCAAGAGTGAGATTGCTGGACTCTTAGACCGAATTGTCTAAGTACTGTGATCCTACGACAGAACATTGGCGACCACAGTGGGAGCGACAAACTAATTCCCCCACCTTTTTACTTACAAACTGTGTTCATGCATAAAAAAGGCACCATGACAGATCCGGTCTTACAAAAATTCATGAAATGATATACTACAATACTAGCAACAAAAGTCATGAAGCGGAAAAAGAGTATAGAAGACCTCAAGCACATTACAACCAGACTTCTCAAGACATGGATGGGGCTCCAAGCCTATCCCTCTGTATCCTGAATCCAATCAGGATGAAGGCCTCCACCGCCATCAACCCCCTGCTTCCATTAACTGAACACACGGTCCCCTCGTGCATACGCCGGCCACATACAAACTGTTGTCAGCCGAGAGCCATGGAAACACGGAGATGCGGTGATGCACTCCATTGCTGACCCACCGGGCAGGGAATCCAGAACCAATGTTGAATTCACGTATTTACGGCAATGGAAACCCGCTTCTCCATGAACCCGAACCACATATCACAATCCGTGAGTCACCGCCAGCGACACATCCTAACTGGACAACCACTGAAACCGCCGTAACTGGCACCATGCCAGACAACCATCGTCATCGCTGTCCATGAGTGCAGACCAGATCGATGCCATCGTGATAGACTAACACGACTCCAAGGTCACCATGCCCCTGCCACTTTAAAATTCTTCACGTCATCCTCCTATCTTCCTCATGTGGTGTGGCTGCATAAGGAAGAAGGTGATGGAGGGAAGAGGGCTCCAAGCCCCACCCGAAGCCAAAGAAAAATAAGATGGGCCAAAAGGCCCAACCAAGAGAAAAAAAAAAGAAAAAAAAAAGATGAAAAAGAAAGAAAGAGGGAGAGAATGGAAAACCGCATGGCACAAGGAAACAATAAAACACTAACAACATCCGTTGCAAATCATAAATCAGGGAAGGAAATTATCCATCTTCCATATTTGATCATTTATTTCCATTTTATATTCATGGGTTAAATTCAAATTAACTGTTTACATCATGAAAACAAACCCATTTGATAGAATAGCATGTCTTACCGGTTATTATATTTAAATCATAATTTATTCTCACTGCAATGGTTAAGAACATAGGAGCATATTTGTAGCGGTAGCAGTTACCATGCTATGAAATTGATTTCTATTGCTATATGTTTTTAATACATTAAAAACTTTGTCGCATGTTATCATTCAAATGATGACATCAAATACTATTTATGACAATTAAATTGTCATCATTACTTTTATTGTTTATGATATATTTTATACGATATAATATATTATGCAATTGACAATATTTATCATTATAATTATTTTCAATTGTCAATTTAATGACATTAATAAGTGTTTTTGTAAATATTGAAATGTACAAACATGATGCCTCAATTTTCTCAGGCTAGTCTTAAAAGGACTCTGAGATTCTCGTCAACGGACTATAAGCTTTTCAAGAGGAGAATAAAAAATATTCTCCATCACAATTATTCTAGCCCATGAGGTTTTCTTACTCTGATATTTTCTTCAATATTCAATATGCTTCCAAAGATGAGGAGCACGTTGCTATATTCCCTTATCCGGACTCATTTGTTGACGGTGAGGAACCTTGTGTCGAGTTTCCCTATTCGCTTTAGGGTTCAGAATGAGAAGAACTTCATGTTGAATTCCCCTTCCCGGACTCTTGCCAAGAGTGAGGAACTCTCAAATTGGGCTTCCCCCTTAGGTATTGTATCCGGCAAGAAAGGAATCTTCATGCTAGATTTTTTCCTTCGAACTCACTAGACGACTCGAGAAACTTTGCACCGAGTTCCCCCCTTCGAACTTTGGTTCCGGACATTGAGAATATTGTATTGTTTTCCCTCCTTTGAAATCAATTGAAAGATTTGAAGAATTTATTCGGAGTTAAGGATCCGTTTCACAGTCACAAAAAATGCAACGCTTATACCGGTCTTTCCTATTCATACCTCGACGCTCCTCCTTACGTCGCAACACCGAGCTGAGGGGCTACTGTTCTGGACCGGTATCACGGACAAATAATAACCGGTATCACGGACCAACAAACATCAATTCGGCATACCGGCAATTCGGCATCAATAGTCAATCAATACGTAACAGACATAACGGTTCGTCATTATGATACTAATGATGACATTCATGGAGCCGTTACTCTTCGGCCTTAATGCCCCATCATGGCACATCATACCCTCCTCCCTATAAATAAGGTAGTGGCCAAGGTATGAAACTAACTTATCTCTCAACTCACACAAACACACACCACCACCCAAAGCTGAAAACGACAAGAGAGTGTGTATCTTGGTATTCAAGGTGCTCATTTCGCGTCTAACATCAAGAGTGGGATTGCTGGACTCTTAGACCGAATTGTCTAAGTACTGTGATCCTACGACAGAACAATCATCTTTAGTGAACCCATCGTAGCACCTCAAACCCCCATGAAACCACACTCTATCTTCTTCATTCTCAAATCCTTCCCTAAACCCAAGCAACCACCAAATAACCAATAAAATCATAACTAAAAATAAGCTTCAAAACCCATATGAAAATAAAACACAAGATGAGCCCTTGGTGTAAAAATGATTAGGTGATGATTTGCCATTTTTGGAATTGCGGAAATTGAATGTTGTGAATAAATAAAATAGAGATAAAATAGGATCTCCCATAATACAAAAGATAAGAAACATAAAACAAAAACACAAAAAGGAGAATCGAAGAATCTCCCCACAATCAATACTACATCAAAATGTACTTCAATATCTTACAGTGTTTTAATATAAATTAGCCTCATCCATTAATATATTATTATTATTATTATTAATGGGTAAGAACTTATATCAAGACAAATGTATATCGGTGAGCTTAAGCCACTAGTTTTCAAAGTGATATAAAATCATTGTTTCTCAATAATGCAATGTTATTATCTTCTTATTTCCAGCTCTAACGTCTGAATTTAACATTTTCTAAAATATAATACCCCATGTAATAATCAATAAATTAAATAACTATCTATAAATCTAAGTCATCAAATATATGATTTCTAATATATTTAGAAAAGTATGTTTTGACGCTGGTTTAGCACATCCCTAGAGTTAAACTCTAAAAAACGACCGGTGTGCTCATTTGTAACGCGTTTATACCCATCAAGTAAGAGAAAATCGTGTGAGAGCGCTTGAAGCAGTAAATTTAGGAAGCCTCTATTTTCCTTCCCCCTATAAATTCCAACCACCTCAAAAATTTAAAAAAAAACAACAACAACACAAAACATAACAACTAACACAACATTCTAAAAATCAAACCAAAACATCTAACAACAAAAGTTAGTTACCACCACCAAAAACAACAACCATGAAATCTAACTGCTCTCTCATCCTTGTTCTCTCTCTTCTCTTCCTTTCCCTCTCCGCCACCGCACGCCTCGCCGGTTGGACCGCCATCCAAAACATCAACGATGTACATGTGAAGGAGATCGCTGATTTCGCGGTGACGGAGCACAACAAACAATCCGGGGAGAAGCTGAAGCTTGAGAATGTCATCAAGGGTGAGTCTCAGGTGGTTTCCGGCACTAACTACCGCATTGTCCTCACGGCGAATGATGGAAACACCGCCAAAAACTACACGGCCGTTGTGTTTGAGAAGCCGTGGCAGCATTACAAGAACCTCACTTCATTTAAGCCTCTCCTTCTGTAAACTAAACGAAATTGAGAGATATCGTCGTGGTTTTGTTACATGATGCCATTTTTGTTTATGCCTATTGTATGTTAATTAGAACTTTAGGAACTTTGTGACTATAATCACATATAATGTGTAACCTATCTCTTTATTGTTTTATTTTTTTGATGTAACTCGGTATATTGTTCTCTGCAAATAAAGTTGAGATACCCTAGTGAAAATAATATTATTAAGTGTTTTAAATTTTTCAATATTATTATGTGGATGTTCGTTGAAAAATTCATAACTGTCATGGTATTTATGTGAAATCCATAATTGTTATAGGATTAAAATGATTTATTTAAGTTACCTATTATTTATTGTAAATAGTATACATTCTTACCCTAAAAATAAAGGTTTTGAAAAGGTACATTTGAATGAAATTTTTCTTTTTCTTTCACCATTTTGTTATAGTATTCTTCTTACATTCCATTCTTTTTTTGATTTTTTTTTACGATAATTTCTTACATTCTATTCTTATATTTATACTTAGTTTTGATATCAAGTTATTAGCATGATATATATATATATATATATATATATATATATATATAAAAATAAATGTTTTATAGGCTAAGCTTACAAATTCCAATTTGTGTCGAGATTAAATCGTAGGTAAGTCTCCTTGTCGTAATTCTGAATTGCCACTCTTATTCCTCAAAGTGCGCTCAATTTCCTTTTTTTGTGTCGAAATTATATTATCAAAATGCATGTCTTACATTCTTCTACATTCTCAATTTCTTATTTTATTATGAATATTATATAATTATATAATATTGTGTTATAAGTTTTAAGTGTATATTTCCATTTCGCTGCCTGTAAAAATAAATTGAAACATTTGATAAAAAATTAAATTGAAACAATAAATTATTTAAACATATATAATTTTTATTCTAATTTTTAAAACTAAAAGCAAATTTTCAAATAAAAAAATGTTCACTCCTTAAATTTATTTTGAATAATTATAAATTAAAATAATAAATTAATAAAATGAATAGTAAAATCTTCATCCTAGATTTTTTTCTAATTATCTTCACACCTTTTATTAACATTTCTATTGGTAATTTTTTTTTATATTAAGGTTGATAAAAGAAGAAATTATGTAATGTCAATTTAATTATTTTATTATGTTTTGCATATATAAAATGACAAAAATATTAATATTTTTTTGTGAAAAAAATTAATATTTAATATGGTCTTCACATAATTATATTTAATAAGTTTGAGATAAAAAAAAAATCAATGAACTTATAACACTATATTTAAACTATAAATTTAATTACCCGTGTAATGCACGGGTTTGATATGTAATGGTTTCCCAAGATACTCCTTACCGTAATTGGATAACTAATTCTTTCGTTATTGTCGAGCCATTTCAAGAGTAATTTTTCAATGAGACCTCTTATATTTGTAAAAACCAGAAATCGACCCCAACCATTTATTTAAGATCTGTTATCCTCGATACTGACCTTTGCTCCACTGGTTAGTAATAGTCGTATTTGATAATAACTTGAACCAACGAGCTGTTGGTGCAGTGGTGCCAGGGGCTGCACTTGGTAGGGCGAACCACGGTTCGATCCCCCGCAACAACCTTGGGAGATGAATAAAACCTTAACCCCGGAACCCCCCTCGAACTGGATTAGTCGGCCCAGTGAGCCGGATACCAGGTGCAAACCAAAAAAAAAAAAAAAAAAAAAAGATAATAACTTGCGTGAAAAATTTCTAATCACCTTCCGTTATTCTTTGGGAATACTTATTCTTAGCTTTTTATATATCCGTTTCACATAGAGAGAGAAACATGGCATTTTGTCTAAAATGCATACTCATATCTTAATGTTTATTGTGTAACAGAATCTGAGATTTTAGAAAGGTTAATTATGTATGTTTAGGGCACGTGGGTTTTTCTCAAAACCCTTTTGGCTTTTATATATATTTTAATGATGTGAAACGTATTTCCCGTTTCAAAATAGAAGCAAATAAACTTTATTTTCTTTTACTGTGATTATTTTGGCACGATGGTGATCACTTATTGCGTGAGTAAAAAGATTAAACACACACTGAAAGAGAGGAGTACGTACCGAAAAATTATTCGAGAAGTTTAACAATTGAGATCTAGAAAAAAAATATAGAGAAGTGTAAATACACTTCTTATTAGTGTTTGAAGTTCCATGTAAGCATACATTTCAATTAAAAAGGGATGACATGGTCAAATCTTGAAAATTTTGATTCATTGTGTTCGTATTTGCATGTTAAAAAATAGTCAGAAATGAGAAGAAATAATGTCCTGAGAAAATAGGATCTCGAATACTTAGTATATAGAAACTTATGTTCGTGTCCTTTTTGCTTCGGTTAGCAGGTTAAATTCTCATTAGTTTTACAACTCATGATAATTTTGAGTACAAGAACTGCTCATATTCTCTCATTTCAAATGTGTGTTTTATATGATTTCAAATTTTTTTTTTATCCGTATTCCTTGCGGAACCACCGGTATCCCCAAGAGCACCCTTAATACCAGGGAGCCCTTGAGACTAATCCGGAGCGAGCTGCGTGGCTGACTCTCCCAGCAGGATGTTTTTAGTGGGAATCGAACACTGGGCTACTAGCACCCGTGTCCCATTCCCAAGATTTCAGTTGAGGTCTTACACCAACTGAACCAAACCCCGTTGGTTATATATGATTTCAAATCAGTACATACATATATTTATCTTGTTGATTTTAGTAGATATTTTTTCCTATTTATTAATTAGTATAAATAATTAAGAAAATTTCCAAAATAAAAAGAAAAAGTGAGAAAAACTCACAAACAAATCCAATTTTAAAATTGAATACGTGTATCTATATAATTTTACTAAATTTATTTCCATGCATTCATACAAAACAAGTTATTATATATTCAATTTTATTTATTTTGAATATTTAGCTATGATTATTTTTTAAATGACTTTCACATTTGAAAATTTGAAATTCGAACAATTCTTTTTTAATTAATCCTCTCATTATAATTGTGAGCCCAAATACTTACATGATAGAACTTTTCAGGAATATGAGCTTTGACAATACTTACATCAAAGAGATTCATATCAAACTAAACTTTCACGTAAAAAGTTGGTGAAATGAGGTATCACAGCAACCACTCATTCCATCCAACTCACAGAAATATCTAGAAGACTCAGTTAATCAACTAGAAGCTAGTAATACAGCTGTCAGTTGAAATAGAGCACGTGGGAATTAATTCTGTTGAGCATCAACAGAATTCAGTTTTGTTATTTATTTTTCCCGCTTTTTTTATTGTGTTAGTTGGTGAACTTGAGTTGTATATAAATAGTAGGTTGTACAGATTGTAGAGATTAGATTCTCATTTTTACTTCAATTGAGTAATAATATCCCAATTTCATTTCATTAGATTCTTCTTCTCAAAGCTCTCGAAGCTTCTCTATCAGTTTCCATTTTCATCTCAATATGAGGTACCATGTTTAACATGGTATCAGAGCTCTTATGATAAGAGTCTCTGCTACGTTTCCAACGCGATAACTCTGATCACTACGGTTCTTCAATTCTTCATTCATCTTCTTCATTCATAATGGCAAATCATTTGAACCCAGCAATCGATCCAATGAGTGTGTATTTCTTACATCCAAGTGAGAATCCAGGCGCGCAGTTGGTTCCAGAGAAACTTAATGGTGATAATTACCATTCATGGAGTCGAGCAATGAGTATGACAATAAAATCGAAGAACAAGTTGGAGTTCATTGATGGATCTCTTCCAAGACCTCCAATTCATGATCCGATGTTCAAACAGTGGGATAGGTGTAATACTTTAGTGATTACATGGTTAAATCAAGCAATGGAGCAACCTGTTATGCAAAGTGTATTGTGGTTGGAAAATGCTTATGATATATGGTTCGAGTTGAAAGAGCGATATTATCAAGGAGACATGTACAAAATTTCAGCATTACTTGAGGAATTATACACCTACAAACAAGGTAATCAATCTGTTGGAGCCTATTTTACTCATTTGAAAGGACTTTGGCAAGAATTGGATAATTTTCAACCAATTCCGATTTGCACTTGTGAGATTAGATGTGTGTGCAATGTTAATGCCATAGTTAGATCTTATCGTGAAACAAATTATGCAATTCAATTTTTGAAAGGATTGAATGAGCAGTATACTAATGTGAGATCTCAAATTATGTTGATGAATCCTCTCCCTACTGTAAACAAAGTTTTCTCAATGTTGTTGCAACAAGAACGTCAGTTCAACATTCCTAATGAAGAAGCTAAGATATTAGCAAACACAACTGATTATAGGCGTGTGAATAGAAATGTTGATTCTAACAATAATAGACCTAATGAGTCAATGAGAGGCAGAGGTCGTGGCAGAAATTCAGGAAGGGGGAGAGGACAAGGATACATCACTCGATTTTGCACTTACTGTGAAAAATCAGGTCATACAGTTGACAATTGTTGGACCAAATATGGTGTTCCACCTCATATGATGAAAAGAGGAAATGTAAATCATTGTGCAGCTGAAGAGGACAGTTCTGAGTATAATGATGAAGAAGTTCGTTCTCACAAGGATCATAGTGAAGGAGCTGGAGCATTGTCATTCACAGTTGAACAACACAAGGCTCTACTTGGTTTACTTCAACCACAGACTAAAACCATTGCTTTTCCTCATCACACTGTGGCTAATCAAATAACCACAAATCAACAGGCTGCACATTGTAAGACAGGTATTATGTGTGCCTTAGATAAATCTTCAATTTCATTTAGCAATTGGATTATTGACACTGGTGCGACTGATCATGTCTGTTTTGATAAGTCTCAGTTTCAATTTCTTAGACAAATCAAGCCTATTTCTGTTAAAATGCCTGATAATAGCCAAGTCATTGCTTCTGTGTCTGGTACAGTGATGTTTTCAGAGAAATTCTATCTATTAGATGTGTTGTATATTCCTAATTTCACATTCAATTTGATTTCTGTGTCAAAGTTGTCTACCAATATATCATGCACATTGACTTTTTCAAAAACTACTTGTCAGATTCAGGACAACCATTCTATGATGATGATTGGTGCAACTAGAGTACAAGGAGGCTTGTATGTCCTGAACATGCCTACTGCACGCATCACAATTCCTCATTCCATCCATCATTTCACAGCATATGACAGTAATCTGTGGCATTTAAGACTAGGACATCCATCTCATGAAAAACTATTACATTTGCAGTCAATCTTTCCTTTTATCAAATGTAACAAATCACAAAATCCCTGTGAAGCTTGTCATTTAGGAAAACAAAAGAAACTTCCATTTACTTTCAGTACTACAAATACTATTGTACCTTTTTAATTAGTTCATCTTGATGTATGGGGATCAATTGCATTTCCTTCTTTTTCTGGTCACAAGTATTTTCTCACTGTGGTTGATGATTTTACTAGACATACATGGTTATACTTCATGAAATTGAAATCTGAAACATCCACTCATATACAGTCCTTTATTGCATTAGTTCAGAATCAGTTCAATTCTTCAATTAAGTGTTTTAGATCTGATAATGGTTCTGAATTTCTATCTATTGAACTAAATGCATTGTTTCAGTCAAAAGGTATCATCCACCAAACTTCATGTGTTGAGACCCCTCAACAAAATGGAGTTGTTGAGAGGAAGCATCAACACTTACTGTCTATGGCTAGAACTCTAATTTTTCATTATCATATACCTAAACAATTTTGGCATCTTGCTGTTAGCCATGCAGCTTTTCTCATTAATAGGTTACCATCACCATACCTTCAACGGTCTTCTCCTTACACTAAACTTGACAACAAAATACCATCGCTTGACAAACTAAAAGTTTTTGGCTGTTTAGCATATGCCTCCACAATCAGTGCTCATAGAAGAAAACTAGATCCTAGAGCTAGAAAGAGTGTTTTCTTAGGATATAAGTCTGGAGTCAAAGGCTATATTCTATTTGATATTAATTCTAAAGAAATATTCTTGTCTAGACATGTTTTATTTTATGAGCACATTTTTCCATTTGTCATCCCTCCAATCACAGAAAGTTCTCCTACTACTTCTGCATCACAACCATATATAGATCATTCTCTTTTTGATTATCTACCATTGTCAAATCCAACAATATCACCTCCACCTAATCCACAAGTTCAGCCACCAATTAGACAGTCAAGTAGAGTATCTAGACCACCTGAATATTTGAAAGACTATGTCTGTAACAGTATTATCATTCCTCATCCAATTCAACAATTTCACTCATATGCTTCTCTTCATAGCAACCACAAAAATTACTCTCTAGCCTTGTCCAGTATTCAGGATCCTATTACTTATGCTGAGGCTATCAAACATGACTGTTGGAAAGATGCAATTGCTAATGAATTGAATGCTTTATCTAAAAATAATACTTGGATACTTACTGATTTACCTCCAAATAAGAAAGCTGTTGGTTTTAAGTGGATTTTCAAAACAAAACTCAAAGCTGATGGTTCAGTGGAGAGACATAAGGCCAGGGTTGTAGCTAAAGGCTTTACACAGACAGAAGGTTTGGATTATTTAGACACTTTCAGTCCAGTTGTGAAGATGCCAACTGTCAGAATCATTTTGGCCCTGGCTGCAATCCACAATTGGCATTTGCAACAATTGGATGTCAATACAGCTTTCTTACATGGTGATTTAAAAGAAGAAGTTTACATGGTTCCCCCTGATGGTTTGCATCTACCTCAGCCAAATCTTGTTTGCAAATTGAGGAAGTCTATCTATGGCCTCAAGCAAGCAAGCAGAGAATGGCATGCGAAATTAACTTCAGTTCTATTTGAAGCAGCATATTCTCAGTCAATGGCTGATAACTGTTTGTTTACTAAATCAGATTCAAAATCATTTACTGCCATTCTTATATATGTATATGATCTCATATTAGTAGGAAATGATATAGCCGAAATTGATAGTATCAAACAGTTGTTAGATGTTAAATTCAGCATCAAGGACCTTGGCCAATTGAAATTCTTTTTAGGAATGGAGATAGCCAGATCCTCCAAAGGAATCACTTTATATCAACGAAAATATGCACTTGAACTGATTACTGATGTTGGCCTTCTAGCTTGCAAACCATGCACCACACCAATGGATTATACTCTCAAACTTCATTCTGGTTCTCGAACTTCATTATCTGATCCTACTGCATACAGAAGGTTACTAGGAAGGTTGATTTACTTAACAAACACAAGACCAAACATCTGTTATGCTGTCTATCATTTAAGTCAATTCCTTTCTAAACCTACTGATTCACATCACAAGGCAGCCTTACACATACTTAAATATCTCAAAGGTTGTCCAGCAAGAGGGTTATTTTTCTCTACTTCCACAAGTTCCACAGTCAGAGGCTTTACTGATGCTGATTGGGGTGGGTGTCTAGACACCAGAAGGTCCATTACTGGTTTTTGTTTTTTTATTGGTTCTTCATTGATATCATGGAAGTGTAAAAAGCAAAAAGTAGTTTCTCATTCCTCAGTTGAAACTGAATATCGGGCCATGGCACTGGCTGGATGTGAAGCTCAGTGGATCTCATATTTGTTTCAGGATCTTAAGCAGCCTATATCAACTCCATTTGTTCTTTATTGTGACAACAAATCTGCCATGCATATAGCTGCGAATCCTGTCTACCATGAGAGAACTAAGCACATTGAGATGGACTGCCATTCTATACGAGAGAAAGTGAGTCAAGGCTTGATTCATCTAATGCACATTCCATCCAACTCACAGCTTGCTGACATATTAACTAAACCTCTAGCTCCTGGTCCATTTCGATTGTTACTTTCCAAGTTTGGAATGTTAGACATACACATTCCAACTTGCGGGGGGCTATCACAGCAACCACTCATTCCATCCAACTCACAGAAATATCTAGAAGACTCAGTTAATCAACTAGAAGCTAGTAATACAACTGTCAGTTGAAATAGAGCACGTGAGAATTAATTCTGTTGATCATCAACAGAATTCAGTTTTGTTATTTATTTTTCCCGCTTTTTTTATTGTGTTAGTTGGTGAACTTGAGTTGTATATAAATAGTAGGTTGTACAAATTGTAGAGATTAGATTCTCATTTTTACTTCAATTGAGTAATAATATCCCAATTTCATTTCATTAGATTCTTCTTCTGAAAGCTCTCGAAGCTTCTCTATCAGTTTCCATTTTCATCTCAATATGAGGTACCATGTTTAACATGAGGTTCAACAAGATGTGCTACAAACATCAATGATATTTAATTATTATTTTTTTTAAAAGGATAATAAATGGAAAAAATTACAAATTAAAAAGAGAAATTTATTTGTTTTTCTATTTTATCGATATTCTATTTCAATTTGTTAGTATCAATAATTAAGAAAATTCCTAAAATAAAAAGAAAAAGTGAAATTAACTTACAAGATTGAATATGTACATTTAGATAATTTTACCAAACTTATTCCTGTGGCGTGCATTCTTTATAAAAAAAAAAGTTCGATATTTAGATTTTTTTATTTTGAATATTTAGCATATATTATTTTTTAAATATTTTAAATGGCTTTTAAAGTTGAAAATTTGAAATTCAAATAATTTTTTTAGTAAACCCTTTTTTATTATAATTGTGAGTTCTAATACTTGCATGATGGTGTTTCTCCGAGCGTGTGGTTCAGTGGTAGGGATTAATCCACGCTTAAGCAAGGTCAGGTGTTCGAAGACCAAAAAAAAATTTGGAGTTTTCATATCAAAGGTTTAAAAAATAGAGCAGTGAGCCAATGAGATATGCCAAGTGGCATATGAGGTTATTTATTATTTATTATTATTATTTTTTGATAGGCAGTTTATTATTTATTATTAAAAAAAGTTTCCAACAATTCTCAACTGTTTGATTGGATTCTGGATATCAGACAGAATCTCATAATCTCAACTAGCATTTAATAAATCAAAATTTAAAAAATAATTAATTTATCTAAAATATTAAATATCGCACATAATAAAATGTTAAATATTATTTTCTTAACTTTTTCATCAATTACAATTTAAAAATAATTATTATTTTTTTTCGGTGTACACCAAGGGTATCCCCCAGCCGACAGTCAAAGACTAATCCCCTCCGAGACGTAGAGATCACCGAAGTGGGTTTTGCCTCTATCAACAAAGCCTTTTCCAAATATTTAACCAATCCATGTTATCAAATGTTTTTCTACCATCATTTTAAAAAAATCCTATCATATTTTTTTTTGGTCCGTATTCCTTGCGGAACCACCGGTATCCCCAAGAGCACCCTTAATACCAGGGAGCACTTGAGACTAATCCGGAGCGAGTTGCGTGGCTGGCTCTCCCAACGAGATGTTTTTAGTGGGAATCGAACTCGGGGCTACTAGCACCCGTGTCCCATTCCCAAGATTTTAGTTGGGGCCTAAAAATCCTATCATATTATTTAAATATTAAATTTTACTTTGCTTATAAAAAATATTAAATTTTACTATTCTAAAAAAATTATATATAGTCCGTGTAAGACAGCTCAGTTGGTGGCTGTAGGGACACTTAGGATTTCCCCCTCCCCAGGTAATGGGTTCTAGTTCCAGACCTCCCATGTAAACCAAAAAAAAAAAATTATATATAAAAATATAAATAATCCGTCCACTAGCATAAGATAGACACTGATAGTGTAAAATAAAGAAAACATTTTATTTTTAACAAATAAAGAAGTAGCACTCTGTTCAGAGTTCAGACACTTGTTTAGCACATGATCCCTAGGGTTAAACTAAAAATTGTCGGACTTTAAAAAGAAAAAGAGTAAAAAAACTCTGAATCGGTGTGCTGATTTGTAACGCGTTTATATCCATTATCATAAAGTGAGAAAATCGTGTGCGGAGCGCTTAATGCAGCAAATTTAGGAAGCGTCCGTTTTACATGCCCCGCGCCCCCTATATAATCCCAACCACCTCAAACAACAAAAACATAGAAACATAACTAGAACATTCAAGAACCAAAAAAGTTACCACCACCAACAACAACAACCATGAAATCTAACTGCTCCCTCATCGTCCTCTCCCTTCTCCTCCTTTCCATCTCCGCCGCTGCACGCCTCGGCGGTTGGACCCCCATCAAGAACATCAACGATGCACACGTGAAGGAGATCGCCGATTTCGCCGTGGCCGAGCACAACAAGCAATCCGGGGAGAAGCTGAAGCTTGAGCGTGTCATCAAGGGTGAGTCTCAGGTGGTTTCCGGCAAAAACTACCGCCTCGTCCTCGAGGCCAATGATGGATCCGCCTCCAAAAAATACGCGGCCGTCGTGTATGAGAAACCGTGGCAGCATTACAAGAACCTCACTTCATTTGAGCCTCTCCTTCTGTAAACTAAACTAAACTAAAAAGAGAGATATGTTCGTGATTTTGTTATATGATGCCGTTTTTGTTTATATTGCTGCTATTTGGGAATTTATGAGTATAATCCCGTCATATTATGAGTAACCTAGCTATCTATCTCTCTGTCGTTTTATTTTATTTTTTAGATGTAATTGGTCTGTGTATTGTTCTCTGCGAATAAAGTTGAGATACCTTAGTGGAAATAAAATTATCATGATGTTTGTATGTTGAATTCTTATTCTGTGTACGACGAGAAAAAGCAAGAAGGTTAATCTATTAAGTACTGAGAAGAAAAGAAAGGGGATCTTTGTTTTCTGATTTTTTTAAATTAATTTAAAGTAGAAGTAGGGGAGTGTTTCCATCAATAGTTATATCATTAGCAAGATAGTTTTTTCATGTGAGATAGTTGTGTGAAATAAGAAATGGGAGTAAAAGTGTTTTCATTGTTAGTCTCCATTCATTCAATATTTATCATAATCATAATCATTTAAATTATTCTATGTACATGTCTGAGATTCTGTGTTAAGTTAGCCCAAAATTAATTTTAAAATGACAACGCTACAAACAATTGTTTATGTTCAATCGATTTGAGCTGTGCTTCATTATGTACAAATTAAACCTCTTGATGAGTATGCTCTGCTTTGCTACTTTCCCATTGTCTACAAGTGATTTTTTTCATTTATAAGAAATTTCATCTTATTAGATTTAATTAAGAAATGTTTCTGACGGGTTCAAACTTCAAACTTCAAAGAATCAAAGGCCTTTATATGAAGGTTTTGGTCCAGCAAAGGCCAATGGTGTATATCTGTAAACCCTGCATGCTTATTGTATATGAATGATGTAGTCGTAAACACATCACATGTCTTATATTTTATATTATTTCATGTATTAAAGAAAAAGAATTATTGGTTAAAAAAATTTAAAATAAAAATTTTTCAATTAAATTAATATTTTTTTTAGACCATTCGCCATACTTTAGTATATGAATCACTATAATTGGAGTCTTAGATGGACAAGGGGTTTTTTTGTCTTTTTGAATAGGAGAGGGCGTTGATGGTTGAATTCAAGGAAAGGTTAAAATACAAAGTGGTTGTTTGCACAATGGCCATGTGCTTCTATCACTGCTCTAAACGTGCCATCCTTTAATTATTGCCATTTCAGTTCTTCGATCGAAGGCAGTAAACTGACATAAAAACTGGACTGTTTCTACTACTATTACTCCCTCTCCTCGTCCTATGTATAAGGTATTACCTAGAAATTTTTTTTATTCTTCTATATAGGGCATTTTATATTTATTATGCATCATTAATTTTTTTTTACCCTTATTAAGTATGTTGACTAATTATGTTTTTTTGTTTTTCATTAATGAATACGAACTTTTCAAGTAAAGTGGAAGGGTAAAATTGTAATGTTACTGTATATTCTCATAGTAAAATTCACAAAACTAACCACTTTCCTTGGTTCGAGAAATACGGTTAAGTATGCCCTATATATAGAACCAAAGAGAGTATTTTTTAACTTAACTTTAATTTTAAGAGTTGAGAATCAAACCATGTACAAATATATTTCTTTATATCTTAGGATTGAAATTTTTTTAAAAAAAATCGCTTTTTAATTATTTTTTTATATTTAAAAGTTTAGATAAGTTAGGTATAATTGTGCGTATAAAAATACTTAAATCCACCAACATCGACAATAGGATTGGAACTCACAAACCTATGAACTAATTTATTACCAACTAAACCAATATGGTTGGCTGTATTGTTCCTTTTACCACTCCATATGAATTATTTATATGAAATCTATTATAAATATTTGAACATGTTAAAATATATTGAAAACTAGTTATTAATATTTTAAATAATTTTATATAATATTTTTTAAAATAAAAATTATCACTAAATATTGGATTGCTATCACTAAATAAAAATTATCACACCGCACCAATATTGGATTATTGCTATCTTCATCAATAGCAATACAAATATCAAATTAAAGAGGAAAAAAATGGTTATTCAAATATTTTTAAGGACAAAATTTATGATAATTATAACATGAAGAAGAAATAGCTAGAAGATCAACTCTTTTTTTTTTCTCTTCGTGTATGTGTTGTGAGGAAATCAAGAAGGGAAAGCTTAGATGAGGAATGAGGAAAACATTATTTTAATTTCAACTAAAATAATTTTACTTAAGTATCCTTGTAAAAAAAATTAACGAAATAGAAAAGGTATTTTTTGTCAAAAATAATTAGGTACACATTGCTAACATGATCCTTCATAAAATCGAGTGGGATAATGTTAGCAAACCTTATATATATAATGGCAAGTGCGAAAAATAAAAGGTTTATTTATTTATTTGTGATTTTTCTTCTTTGAAAATTGATGGTATTTTGATTTTGGTTTCTATAAGTTATTTTGACATTGACTCATCCTTAATTGCTTTGATAATTTAGTTTAAGTTTTGCTAAACTTTGAGAGATCGAAATCATAAATAATTCAAAATAAAAATAGGAGTGAAGACTCACTTTAACTCCTAACGTTTTTGAGTTGTACCAATTGAAAGTTTATAAATGCGGAGTGACATTTTAGTCATTCAAGATTTTTAAATTAGGTCACATTAGTTACTAAAGATTTCTAAATTGAGACACACTATGGAATAAATTGCTACAACACAAAAATTTTATAGACTAACGTGACCTACTTGAACAATCTTTAAAGAACTAAAATGATATTTACAAACTTTAAGAACTAAATTTGTACAACACATAAATTTTAGAAATCAAAATGAGTATTCACTTTAAAAATTAAAAATTGGGTGTTATAGCTCCCATCAAGGATCACTCATCTGATTTCTAATTTTTTTTTCTAAAATATTTGTTAAGGTTATTAATATATGTAAATCAATCATAAATTTGTATTTATTAGTCTCTCAAAAAACACATCTTTTAATATATTTTTATTACACTGAAACCCTTAACAAATATCTTAAGCACTTAACTTTAAAAATAAGAAGACTCAAATAACAAATTTTTTTCCATGACAAAACGAAAATAAAACAGAAAACAAGAACCAAAACCAAACAATCAAAATAAAAACATTACTTTAATTTAAATAAAAAAACCTATCTTTATTGGACCAAATTGAGAAGATGAGTAATGTTATGTGTACATACAACTTATTATTTATCATCTTATATGCAAAAATAATTACATAAATTATTTTTTATATATAAGATAAATGAATAAATAAATGTACAATTCAGATATTAATTCTAGCTATACTATCATTGTCAAAGGAAAATAGATAACATGTGATATGAGGTTAGTCTGGTCTGGTAACAAGTTGAATTATGTGCCCCGATCGCATCCATTTTCAGTATGTATTATTATCACCTTATCATGGAATCATGGATAGTAGGACTATATTCTGACACATATTTATGAGTAAATAAATAAAAACATTTTCCAAAATAAAATAAAATAAAAAAGAAAATTATTATGGAATAAGAAAAACAGAGGTTGATCTTTTTCTTCTTCTTCTTCTTCTTTCTTCTCCCTGTTCTCTCGTTCATCATCACGAATCAGAAACCCTAATTGTTTGAGGTCTCACTCTGCAGAAACCCTAATCGAAGAAGATGAAGGGTCTCTTCAAGTCCAAGCCACGCACCCCCGCCGAGATCGTCCGCCACACCAGAGATCTTCTCCTCTTCGTCGATCGCAATACCGAAACCCGCGAATCCAAGCGCGAAGAAAAGGTCTCTCTCCCTCTCTTCAGATCTCATTCTCAATTTTCGATATCTCATTCTCTATTTCCATTAATCCACGCATTTTTTAGTTTTGGATTCTTAATGTGATTTGCTGAATCTTACAATCACAATTATTCTCTGAATATGAATTTGCAATCAGGGCTAGATAATTTTTTAAATTTTTAGGTTTATATATTTTATTTTATTTTATTTCGCGCTCTTTGTTATTGCCATTTTGCATTGAACTTAGAGCAGAAAGCAGATATAACGATTTGCTGCAGTTAGCAGCAATTGTTTATTTTATTTGGCGCTCTTTGTTATTATCGGTCGTTGGTGCTCAAATTTTACCGTCACAATGATGAAGTTATCCTGCTAAAATGTTCACTGTGAGTTTTGTTTGGTTTTGGTAGGAAGAGCTTAAACATAAATTTTGAGTGAACGTGTTAAATGAAATTGAGCAATCGTAAACGACGGAGCTGGATTTGGTTATTGTTTATTTGATCTTGGCTGTATATGCTAGTAAGTAGTAACGTTGCATGTTCTTATTTGATTTTTTTTTTTTTTTTTAATGTTTGTGTGATGCATCTAAACCGCAGATGTCCGATCTATATAAAAATATTAGGGAGCTGAAGCAAATCCTTTATGGAAATAGTGAATCTGAGCCGGTCTCTGAAGCTTGTGCACAATTAACTCAGGAGTTCTTTAAGGAGGACACGTTGCGACTCGTTATCAAATGTCTTCCAAAACTGAATTTGGAGGTACTCCGTAATAATGAATTTCGAGAGAGACCTTGAGATATTTGCGGTTCAATTAATATGCTTACACTTAGTTGTATCCTTTGCATATGTTTATTAAGATGTTCGTGTTCTTGCATCAAATCAGTGATAGGTGGACTTGTGCTATACTCTGATTGTTTGATATTTTTCTAATCTTGAGACTGTGGGCCTTTTCAGGCCAGAAAGGATGCCACTCAAGTTGTTGCAAATTTACAAAGGCAACCGGTTCAGTCTAAGTTGATTGCATCCGATTACCTGGAGAAGAATATGGATCTTATGGATACATTGATGGTTGGGTAAGAAGTCAATGGATAGATATTATTAGTATTATTTTTTTTTTTTTTTTTGTAAACATTTTTTCTTGATTTTTGTTTTAGTAAGCTTTGTAATCAGTATGGCTAATTTTTCTGCTTGACCAAATAAATGAATTGAAACCAGATTTTACTTTCTCATTAGCGGTTGTAAGTTTAATGTCCCTTTGAATGGTAATCCCTTGTTCTTGATTTCTACCGGTGCTGGATTGTATAATGTTGCCTCATATACGTCGTATTCATATATTGCTTTGTGTATGTTGTTTCTTATTATGCTTTCCATTAAACTAAGATTTCCCTAGGATTGATTGAAGCTCGCAAAGGACTAACTATTGTTGTTTTTTAGCTATGAAAACACAGATATGGCTTTACACTATGGTGCAATGCTGAGGGAGTGCATAAGACACCAGATTGTTGCAAAGTAAGCAAACAAAAGCAAATAATTTATTTTGTTATTTTTTGTTATGTTTAACATAGGCTCAAAGGTATTAATGATTTCAGCTGAACACAATCCTTTTGGTCAGGGTTGTAATATATTTTAGAGTAGTATTGCATTTGCAGTCACATCTAATACAGGCTATATTGGTTCCTATACTTATTGTTAGATACATAAAGTGATAAAACCATTCATGTGTCTTCACCCAATAGCTTAAGTTTTTAAGAGAGTTGATAGTTGATGTAGTATCAAAGCTTCTATGACCAAGTTGTCAGGAATTTCGATCTTTGTCCCCATTCTCCTAAATAAATAAAGAAGTTAAATTTTAGCTCATGCCTCATGGTATGGTGGCCATGTGCATGGTCCATGCTTCAAGCCCCAAGGGCTATTATGTTAGGGGACTTGTTATATATATATATTAAGCCATTCACGTGCCTTCACCTAATAGCTTAAGCTTTTGGGGTACTTGACACTTATAATTTCACCTGTCAGAGTCATAGATTTATACCAAATGAGAAGGGTGTGGTATAGGAAGCTCAAGCTCATATGAAGAACTGAACAATAGAATTAGAAAAGAAATAGACAGTCTGATTTTTTTTCCACCATTAATCTTGTACTGATGCAATTCTCCATGGTTTTGTATCAGATATGTTCTGAATTCACCTCATATGAATAAGTTTTTTGACTACATTCAACTTCCAAATTTCGACATTGCTGCAGATGCTGCAGCGACTTTTAAGGTTGGTTTTATCTGAAAGAACTTATGGTCACTATCTCATCATTTTATGCCACACCCATCTTCACAGCAGAGTATAATGCTATATTGTGTTATCTTGTTTCAGGAACTTTTGACAAGACATAAATCTACAGTAGCTGAATTCCTTTCTAATAATTATGAATGGGTAGGTTCCCCTTCGACCCAAGTTTAAAGTAGCATGTCAGTTTTAATCTATACAATTGTATTTTGACATGCCACCTTTGTTGCATGAGTACGGGTACGATACTGTTACCGGGTACGGGGTATGGCATTTTTAATAAACTAGGGTATGGGAGCTTATATATATATATATATATATATATATAGGGGATGTATCACATGAGAAAGACCAAATTATGTGAGAGTGAGAAGAATAATTCTCCACCCTTTGATCAAAATGAACGGTTGTGATTAGAACCCAAATAAAAAAACTCACTTGCCTAGCAAGTCTTTCTCTCTAAACTAAAAGAATGCCACCGACCTCCTTCACACATCAACACTCATCTCTGCAAATTCACACCCACCCTTTCTTTCTTCCACCTATCTTAAAGAGCAAAATCTCTTCATCTCCCAAACTTCCCACTATCCCTTCATATTATAATATTTACAATGTTATGCAAAATTCTATACAATAATAACACTGTTTGGATCGATGGAGAGCATAAAAGTTGTAGGACAGGGAGTGGAAAAAATTCAAGCGGTGCTACAGGAGATGATTTTTAGATTTTAATTTTGGGAAACACTTTAAAAACCAGAAAATAACCATGGAAAAATGAAAAGTTCATATGTTCTTTTTATTAGATTTCAAGGACGAGGGTGAAGGTGATGTTCTCCTTGCCGCGACAACATCCATGTTGTCTTCCTCAACCCCTCCACCACCAAAAGTCACCCAGCACCTCCTTAATTTTAGAAACTGAACCTGTATAAAGTATGTCGGCAATTTTTTTTATGATGATCAAAATGTTTTCAAATTTCCGATGACAAAGTATTGGTTGTGATATGGGCATATGGCAATTAAACAAAGGATTCTGGATTTCTCAAATCAATGTCAAGCAAAACAGTAAAACAAAAGGTCTAAGGAAAAGAAAAGGCAAAGATGTTTAAGTGAGAGAATGGAAGAAGGCACGTGAGTTTTTTTATTTGGGTTCTAATCACATTTGTTCATTTTGATCCAAGGGCTGAAAGTAATTCTTCTCACTCATATAATTTGACCTTTCTCATGTGATACATTCCCTCTCTCTCTCTCTCTCTATATATATATATATATATATATATATATATATATATATAATTAAAAGAAATTGAAAAATGCAAACTCAAATAGAGGAGACTCGTGATATGCCGTATTTGTATCTGATTTTTCATTTATAAATATATAATACTCACTATCTTTGTTGTTTTTGCTGTTGCTACTTTCAGTTTTTTGCAGAATATAACTCTAAGCTGTTGGAGTCTTCCAATTATATTACAAGGCGTCAAGCTGTCAAGGTGCTATATATGTTTGGATTTCATCTCATTTTTAACTTTTAGGAACACTGAATCGAATAAGCATTTTGCTGTCTGTCTGGGTTGAAGTTACCTATTCTATTTTATTCAATTCTCCCTGCTAAAAATTTAACTTGGGTTTGAAAAACCTTTGTCCATGGATAATAAATTTGTAGCTCTTTTGGCCTATGTATGTTACTGACAATAAAAAAAATCTGTCAATTATACTAGTTAAGATTTAGTTTGTCTGTGCAATGATTTCCTTTCTTTCTCCCGGTGAGGTTTTTATTTTTGGTCTTTGTAGTTTTATCCTAGTCAATAATTGCTGTTTTTATTATATTGTTTCATGCTTAATGATGCACGCGCACACACACACATATATATACTGAGTTGATTTATTTCTCACACAGTTGCTGGGAGATATGTTACTTGATCGTTCAAATTCAGCAGTAATGACGCGATATGTGAGCTCCAGAGAGAACTTGAGGATTTTGATGAATCTCCTTAGAGTACGACCCTTTACGTAAAACTTGATGAAATATCTTGTTACTTACCTCGCTTTGCTTGTGTTCTGCCCACCCACCCACCCACCCACCCACCATCCCTCACGTATCTTCATATTTCTGTTGTTGATTAGAATATTAAAAACAAATGTTCAAATTGAGTTTCTGATAACATTTTTATAGTGTGCATTTAATGGGCTCATTGCCAATTTCTTTCTGCAGGAGTCAAGCAAGAGCATACAGATAGAAGCATTTCATGTTTTCAAGGTACCATAATAATATTATAGCACACATTTGGAAGTGGTTATTTCGAAGCCTCCTCTGTTTCTGATATTTCTTTTTCATAACAGCTATTTGCTGCTAACCAAAAGAAACCAGCTGATATTGTTAGCATACTTGTTGCCAACAAAAGTAAGATTCTGAGACTATTGGATGACTTCAAAATCGACAAAGGTAAGTGATGCCATCTCTAATGAGTTTGTGGTTTCTTTTGAGGTGTCAATGATTATGTTCCCATAACCACATATCTGCTGTGATTGTTCAGAGGATGAACAGTTTGAAGCTGACAAAGCTCAAGTTATGAGGGAAATTGCTGCTCTTGAACCGCGTGCTTGAACTGCAGATACTGTCCAGTGGCACGTTGCATTTGTGGCATTTCAGTTTAGTGAATTATGTATTGTGATAGTTCAAGAAGAGACTATCATTTCATACAAATTTTAATGCTTCCGTTCTGTAATTTTATCATCGTCCTGTAATATAGTAGATAAATAAATTACAAAGTGAGCTACATCCTGCAAATGACTTTCTGGTTATTAGAAAGTAAGAAAGTCTTCCTAGCTACCCTGTAAATTAGAAATTGTATGAGGTCATGCAACAATTGACCTTCTCAACTTTGTTTGACAAATCTTTTTACTTATTTATCGTCTTTTGCTACTTGTGCTTTTATACACCAGCTGCTGAACCAGGTTTGCAGCATAGATTTTTCGTAGTTCCGTCAGTATTCGATGAAGTTTTGCTGACCAAATAAAAAAAGTATCCGATGAATATCATCATTTGTATCATTATCTATGACCATGTGAGCTCTTTGTGTCGGTCAAGAAAATAAAATTTAGTTTTCTAACTAGTGAGTGACACGTTGAGTTCTCACACATACGAAACAATTCCCATAACCTTTATCCCTTTACAACAAAGTTCAGGGAGTCCCCTTTTCTTTTGTGGCTGAGAGATCAAACCAACAAAATAGGACACAGGATAACGGGGCCCAAAGGATGTACTTTTGATCCGATTGAACATGGAAAGTTGACAAGCTCTAAGCCACGCCACAGAACTGAAACTAGCACAAGCATATTTTCTTGGTATATTCCATGAGCGTTTTCCCTTTATATGCCTCACATTTCACGGACTATTATACCCCCTTCATTCTCAACAGCTTGTTTGATTAGAATCCCAAAAAAAAAAAAAAAAAAACAAGGCCTAAAAAAAGAAACCTCGAAAGCTGAGGGTGGTGGTGGTCGGTGGGATGAGCCATACCTTAAAACCAAAAAATTGGATTAATGTGATTTATGAATTTTTTTTAGTGTAATTTTGTCATAAAAAGTATAGTAATTATTATTTTAAACTTTTATATTAGACCCCTAATGTTATACTCCCCTTTTGAAATATAAATCTTTATAGGGGACAAAAAAACCGTTCCATAATAGTATTTTTTTTTCAAAATTAATACAACATTTATTATTATTTTTATCATTCTATTTAGAAATGCTAACCTGGTTATTTATAAAAAGATGGCAAGTGAGCAATTAATCATTAAGAGATCATACATAGTGCGTGTTTGGAAACGCGTTCGGTGCCCTCGAAATGCGAAAGCCATTGAGTGGTTACTTCTGCTAAACGCGCGTTTAGCGCCCCCGAAACGCCAAACCAAACGCAGCTATAGATAAAATAGGAAAAATATGCTCAAATTTAAGTCAAAGAGAGGATTCTTAAGAAACGAGTTTAAAGACTTTTTCTTTTTAAAACCAAAGGTGTTTCATCTTTTTATGGAGAGGGAGCTATATTTTTCTTTCCGGGTTCAAGTAAATGTCATTTACTGGAATCAAACATTTGATCTTTGAACTAGAACACTACCTTATAATTCAACCTGTCATATACTACTAGTTCAATTCCTTGTGATTAAAGTTTTACTTCTGATTGATCATTAATGTTATTTAATTAACTATTTATATTAAATATGAATTGAATGCATTTTTTTTAAAAAAAGAATGCATTTTATTCTACAACCCTTACATGAAAAATGATAATGTTATGTGAACGCACATACTCCCTCTGTTCTACAAGGAAGATTAAATAACTCAAAAGTCAAAAAATTAAGGAGACATATATTTAATGGTTTGTCTAACACATCAACTAATTATCAAACAACTAATTTAATGCATTTTACATGGATCAACCAATCACAATTCAAAGTTTGTTATTTCTAAACTTTTCATTAATTATTTTAATTCTAGTTTGGGACAAAAAATTTAACCACTTTTTACAACCCTTGTAGGACGAAGGGAGTAATTGATATCTGAATCTGAATCTACTAATTATTTCTACATATAAAACAAGCAAATGTATTCGAATATCAATCAATTCTGGATGTCGTTTGTTTTTAATTTAAATGATGGAAATCTAAATGATGTGCTCTATGCCTTTTGCCTAAATAAAAAAATTGAGAATAGAATAAAGAAAAATGCTAACAAGTGCTCTTAAAACACTTGTTTAATAAACAATTATAAATAAAAGTGATTGAAAAGTATGATTTTTTTTTTGGCAAAATGGTAAATGTGGACTTATCTTTTTATTATTATTATTATTTATTTTTATTTTTTTTGCAATGCCTAGTAACTTTAGCCGGACCCTAAAATAAATTATGTATCCTCAGTCCTCACTTGTGAGTGTGAGGAGAGTGTGGGTGGCAGCACTACCTCATTCATTTCCGAACCCTTCTCTCATTTCTCAGGAAGCTAAGAAACCACTTCCTCTCTCTGACTTTCTCTATCAATGGCTGACACCGGTAGGAGTAGTAGGAGTAGTGGGACCCACTCTCATTCTCCATAGATTCATTCTGTTTGTAGTATGGTTTTGGGATCTTATTTATACAGTGAAGTACTTACAGATAATTAAATTTGCAGCTTCGCTCTTTGGATATTTGGCATCTGCAGTCGACGCTGCTCGCAAAGCTGGTGAGGTCTGTTTACAAATGTTTATTCCAACCTCTCTTCATTTCCGATTTCTCATTTTCTCTTTCTCATCAATTCATCATCATTATTATTATTATTATCTCTTATATATAATGATTTGCAGATTATTCGAAACGGGTTCCACCAGAATAAACACGTCGAGCACAAAGGAGCCGTAAGTTTGCATTGAATTGCATTGCATTCTTTTCCTCCGTTTCATTTGTTTCAACAATATGATTTTTCATATGAAAAACATAAATCTCATTTCATTGTTTTAAATCATAGTATGATTTTTCATTGCCTTCAATTCTGTATCATCATTACAATTGTTGATTATATATTAAGCTTCCCAGTATTAAATTAGTCAACTCTGTTACATAAACATCTGTATTTGACACACCTACCTTTTTTGCCAAAAACTGGTGGGTCCTGCAGTTTCTCTTTCTTACAGGACCTATCAGTTTTTACCCAAAAAGGCAGGTGTCACCCCCAGATGTCAAATACGGATATCATTTAAACATTTTCCTAAATTAGTTGGGTAATGTATTGTATACTTGTAATGGCTATGATTGGAAGGGCTACAGTTAAAGTTCAAATTGTGATGCCACGTCATGATTAAGTTAGAAGCTTAGGAGTAGATATTTATCTAGAAAGTAACAGGTTTATATGCATAGCAATATCTAACCGAGGCAAAGCAAGCTCAAAAAGTAATCCATATGACATGGTTATAAAGGAAGGCCGAGTGCACAAGGCTCTCACTTAGTGGGATCCAAGGAGGGTAGGGTAGATGTACAAGGCCTTATCCCCGCAAGCGGAGAGGCTGTTTTCAGGATTTGAACCCGCAACCTTTTGGTCGCTAAGCAACAACCTTACTTTTGTGCCAAGGCTCACCCTCCAATATGACATGGTTATGTTGGAGAAAAATAAGTAAGAAGTTTGAGGTACTTGTTCTCTATTTTTGTAAAAGAATTTCCAGATAGAGAATGCAGATAAGAAAAAACAATACATTTTAACTCTTTTGCTTACTATCTAATACGTTTGTTGTGATGCGCACAGGTTGATTTGGTCACAGAAACAGATAAAGCATGTGAAGAACTCATATTCAATCATCTCAAGCAGCTTTACCCCACTCATAAGGTTGATTCTGCTCTCCCTCTAAAATATCACGCCGACCTTCAATATAATCAAGTTTAAGATAGTAGCTAGCTATTCTCTCTTTTTTAGCCTGTACGTATTTCGTTAATGTCATTTAAATTGGTGTTCTTATTAGTTCATCGGGGAAGAAACCACCGCTGCTTTTGGCACTACAGAACTTACTGATGAACCAACATGGATAGTTGATCCTCTGGATGGAACTACTAACTTCGTGCATGGGTAATTAACTACCCATTCTGTTGTTTTAATTGATACACTCATCTTTAAGTATTGATTCGCTATAATTGCGCTATTTGTAGGTTCCCCTTTGTTTGTGTCTCCATTGGTCTTACAATTGGAAAAATTCCTACAATTGGTGTTGTTTACAATCCAATAATTGATGAGGTGAGAAATCTTCTATCTGCAGATGCTTAAATTAATTTTCCTCTTCGCTTTATATGCAAATTGAAATTTGGGATTGCTGTATGTAGCTTTTTACTGGAGTTCATGGAAAGGGTGCTTTTTTGAATGAGAAGCCTATAAAAGGTCTTTCCTCTGTTTTTTTTCTTAATATATATATATATATATATATATATATATATATATATATCTTTTGATTGTTTGTTTCTAGTTTAGATTTTTAGATTTAGTTACCGTATGCTTATACATTGAAATTTTGCAGCATCATCACAAACTGACCTAATGACTGCTCTTCTTGCAACTGAGGTATGTCAAGTCTGTTAGTTGATTATATGAATCTATTCATTTTTTTTTTCGATCCATAAATAATATTATGCTCCATCTTCTTATTGTGCACTTGTGTTAATGAAAAACATTGAACTGAGAAATGTAGGATGCTGCAAAATATCAATATGGGGAATGGCCATAGAAGTGAGAATAGTTTTTTTAAGTTAATCACAGTAGCTATAGACCAACTGTGTGAACATAACCTTGCTAATGTCTTGTATTTGATCTAACACCCAATTCGACTTATATACCATGACTTTCTTTTTCTATTAAGTAGATTATCCCAATTCTAATTTGACAGGCTTTTTTTAACACTTTTTTCATATTAACTTTCTACTGCATCTACTGTTTTATAGCATTTTATTCCCAGTAGCTGGTATGTCTTATTTTTCAAGATGGCAGTATGTATTTAAACCGCAATACTCACTTTTTTTTTCTCAAGTGTGATCACTATGTCTACTTGTATCCTCCTTGTATTTTGTCTACTTATATAAGTCATGGTATATAAACCGCAATACCCCAATGTTTTTTGTGAATTCTCCTTTTATTTCTAATACATTTGGTGAAGGAGTGACCTCTCCGAAGAGTCTCTTTTTAAACAAAATCTGGTATTCTCCAAAACTTACGTGGCAGAAGCAGATAATCAAATTTTCTCACATTGGTTATATAAATGGTATGCCCACTAGTTAGATGTTTTAAAACGGTTTAGCAGCATGTTACCACAGGGAAATTAGATCAGAGCCTTGTGCATAATATATTTTCCGCTCAAAAGTTTTAAGCTTGTGCCCTATATGTGCATTTTCATAACCTCAATACAGTGAATTGGTGAGGGAAATCCTAAGAATTCAATTCACCAGGTAAGTGTATATGAGGTATCAAAATTACAATGTGATACATTAGCAGGTTGTAACTTTTACTAGCTAATGTCAGTCATAAGTTGTATACCCACTTTGTTCTCATTTTTCTATTACCTGCGTCAATTGTGTGTAATTACTTATAATCTGGTCCTCTCGGTATGATTATCATAGTTTCTGGAATACTAACTAGACATGGGATGTACGGTGTACCAAAGATTTGGAATCCTATGTAGATGAGTTAGGTTCAATTGTAAATGTGTTGCCTTTTGAATCAACACATTTGAAATTCATCAAGTTTTTTCCTTCTGAAAGAGCAGGCTGGAACAAAGCGTGACAAGTTAACAATTGATGCTACTACCCAAAGGATTAATAGCTTGCTTTTCAAGGTAAAACCAGGACTTGCCATGGAATCTGTTGGACTAAAGACATATGATTGAGTATTGACAATCGTAATCACACCTTTCATATTTTAGGTGAGATCTCTTCGAATGTGTGGCTCCTGTGCTCTGGATCTCTGTGGCATTGCGTGTGGGAGGCTGGATGCATTCTATGAAGTTGGCTTTGGTGGTCCTTGGTATGAGTTTCTCATCCATTCTAATATTTGTGCACAAACTTTTATACATCATATTTGATGATACAGAATATATTTATCTTTATCTCTCACTTGATTTTTATCTTCTCTGTATGCATGCATTTTAAAAATACATCAACAAATCACCAAGAAACTTCCCCTTTTTGATGTTCTTGAATCACTATCCTTGTGATAATGTGATTCTCATGATCTCTTCCTTTTTTCAGGGATGTGGCAGGTGGAGCTGTCATTGTTAGAGAAGCTGGTGGTGTTATATTTGATCCGTAAGTGACTTTTCTAACTTATTCTTAACGAAGGGATTATGTTTGAGGTTCTAGATAGTCTCTGCGTTGTTAGGTACACAGTCCTTTTGACTATTTGCTTGTACCCTTCACCTTGGTATGGACATGCATTGTGGCCAAAGTTTAAGCACTATTGGCTGGACTTGCTATCAATATAGGAAACTATTAAGACTCAGTGTTGCATAATTATGTTCAAAAGATTTTATGCTTGTGTCAAAATCTAATGTTTTGTTTGCTTCAGGTCTGGTGGAGATTTTGACATAACATCTCAGCGAGTAGCAGCTTCAAACCCTTTCTTGAAGGATGAACTTGTTGCTGCTCTGGTCGAAAAGGAGTGAGAAATTTACCATATTATCCAATGACGTGGAGAATAGAAATTTACCATATTATCCAATGACGTGGAGAATCTTTGATAGTTCAGATACATTTTGCTAAAAAAAGTAAAGTGGGAATTACTTTTAAAGATTGTCTAATTCCCTTGTGACTCAAAGCTTTTTCAACATATAAATAAGTATATACTTATTCTCCAATTATCATGCATACTGTCACGTTAATAATGATGGAACTCTATATAGATTAATTCCATTCACATGGCCGTTGAGATGTTTCCCAAGACTTTCCTTCTTGATTATACCGTGTTTCTTTGCAACTTGTTTTCATTTGTGACCCTATGTTCTAATTTCGCTGGTGCCTGGTGGCTTAGTCTTAGCACGATCTTAAAAAACAAAAAGCATTGCTTTAATCACGAAAACAATTGCAAATAACAAGTCATTCCTTGCTAAATGAGTTGGCGTGTGCATCTCGGGGGTCGAGTTTTCAAACTCTTGAAAAAGGTGAGCATAGAGTATTAAATATTGAAAATGAGTGATTTGGAATAGAATAAATGCATGTGAAGAGAATCTGGACAAGAGTGGACAAAATATTACTTCCTCCGATCTTATATACAGGGCATACTTAACTGTATTTCCCGAACCAAAGAAACTGGTTAATTTTGTGAATTTATGAGAATATATTGTAACATTACAATTTTATCCCCTCCACTTTACTTGGAAAGTTAACATTCATTAATGAATAACAAAAAAACATAGTTAGTCAAAACATTTAATAAGGGCAAAAAAGAGAAAAAACAATTAATGATGCATAAGAAATATAAATTGCGCTATATATAGGACCAAAAATTTCTTCTAGAATGTGCCCTATATATAGGATCAAAGCGAGTATCGATTTGCATTATCTAACTCAACTTTTGTGTAAATTTCTCTAACTCAATTTTGTACTCCCTCCGTTTTTTATTATTTATCGCTTTTTGAGAGATTTTATTTCTTTTTATCTATCGTATTGAGGATTTTAAGAGTGTAATAAATGCTATTTTTCATGTTTGCCCCTATTTAATATGTCTTGGTTTATGTAAGTAATGGAAAAAATTAATGATTATAGAAAGAGAAAGGGTATAATGGGAAAAAATATAATTAATGTATTGAAAATATGAGTAAAGATTATATTTTTTTAAAAGATGCGTTTTGTTTGAAATATAACGTATAAATAAAAACGGATGGAGTAAATGTTAGAGGACTTTAAATTCATTTAATTTTGAACCACCAAAAATATATAATGACTGAAATTTGTGAGTAATCAAATACTATGAGTTAAAGAAATTAAAGAATCTAAATCCGAACAGTGACTAGTCAATCTGATTGCCTTGTTTAATGAGGAAAAGGAGAGCACAATGCGCCCATAGCTTCGGTCTGACCAATTCAAAAGATGCTACTCCCTTCGTCCTTTATCATCGTCCCTGGTTATATACGATACCATTTTGATGGATTTGGTGTCTTTTTTTATAAGTCGTTTTAGAATATTTAAGTAGTAATAAAGGACCAAAGGAGTAATTAACTGCACTCTTAATTGAAGTCTAAGCTCCAGAAACAAATTTAACTTGATAATTTTCTCAGTTTTTCTTTGATGAAACTTGATCAAATTTAATTTTATAGTGAAATCCTCTGCCCTTTCCCCACCAGCCAAAGAAAGAAAACTGAATGCCTTCATCTGGCACGAGAGAGAACATGATAAAAACATTTGAAACTCTAAGGTGTTGAGAGAGAGTAAGATAAGCAAACAATAAATACAGTATATAAAGAAAACGATACAAAGTATCATCTGGAATAGCATGGAGAAAACCACACCCCATGAATTCACTATCCTACGAAAGAATAATCTCAAAACCAGTCTCTAAGCAGGCTTTGAGCATCCTAAATACACTCAATATATGTGAGAAAAAAAAATATACAAAAATAGTCCAACAACAAACTCATCTAGATAGGATTCAGAAGCCAAAAATCCAGTATCTATATGGCTACTTAACCTACACCTGCCTAGAACCATACCCATTAACACCATTTGTTCCATTAACACCATGTGCCATCTTGTTCTCTGACCTTCTCCTGTTCAACACAATGATCCATGTGTAAGCTTCTAAGAGGAGAGCAATGCCACCCAAACCTGCAATGATTCCAATGTATGCATTCTTCCAGTCATTGTAGCGATCCTGAACGGAAACCTCCAACGCTTCGAACCCTTTAAAGATGTTGACAATGCTGATGATTATGGTGGAGTATCCGATCAAGTAGTGGTAGATGTTCCAGTAGAATCTGATTTTGTGATCTTTGTTAGGCCTCAATAGCAGAGCAAATACCTGTTTTCGATAGCAGAGGTTTCTATTAGTCTCATAGGCACATCATAAACAGGTCAATTATGCTATTCATGACAGATAATATTCAGAATAGACAGTCTCATATTATCATACCTGAAGGGTTCCAAGGCAGAAGATGATGATCCCAAGTGTTCTGTGAGTCTTATACTCAACACCAACCGAGTCACTGCCGAGTTTGAGACCAGTTCCCCATCCAGCAACACCAACTATATAGGCAGAGGTTTGGCAAGTGACATGAAGGTAAAACCAAGCAGGGTCTGCAAATTGGAACACCTTCATGTACCTTGCTATTATGGCACCCAAGGGCATCAATATCCCCCAGCTCACTGCGTTTAGCACTCCATGGGTCTGAAAAATTAACATTCTTGAATCAATTTCTCTATTTTAAATTCAAAGAAGCTAACATGTTTCGAAAAGCTTAAATTTCTTTGCGTGGACCAAGTGTGTCCCCAGCCGATAGCTCGTTCATGGAGAGTAATCCTCCATATCACTAAAATGAGTTTTACCTCTCACGTTAAATCCTTTCGAGCTTTCCATATTCTTTAAAAACTATATGCATATTCTTTTTTTAAAAGCTTTAGTTTTTTTTTTATTGCAATTCATTTTAAATACAAAATAAATCAACTGAAAGCATAAAAAAGTTTTAAAACTTTCCCAAACACCATGATGGAAAGAACTTTGATGCTATAGAAACCAGAATAGTGAGAAAATACACAAGACTATGAAAGTGAGCTAACTTACATTTCTTCTTCTTCTAAGCGAATTACCACTTGATCCTCCTCCCTGACTAACACCAGAGACAAGATCCAGAGTTTCCTTAGCTTGTTGGTTAGAATTACCCATGGCATGAATTTGAGGGCTAGAACCAGAGACAGGACCATCTTGCCAAAGGTGTACCAAGGAGGTGGTACCACTAGTAAGGGTAAGAGAAGCATAAATGGTGACTTCATTATTCTGATATGTAGCACTCAAGCCAGTGTGAGGATAAGTGATATTTCCCTCAGCCAAAGTGGTGCCATAGTCAGAGATGGATGAAGTATATGCTCTTGGTGCTGCACCATTGGATTGTGGAATAGCCACAAGTGCTTGTGCTCCGGGCATAGCTGAATTAAGGTTATTGTTGGGATTGATGGCCCATGAAACCCATCTATCTGATGAGGTGATTCCAGTGTGCCTGAATGCTATGTCAAGTTTCCCTGTTGATTGATCATAGGTCCAATGAAGGTAAGATGTCAAGTGAGGAAGATCACGGCATGTGCTGAAAACCTTGTTTTGAGTAAAGGTTTGTTGTTTGCATGTCTGAGCTGAGGTTGTAAGAAGAAGAGAACTCAACAAAGAGATTGCCAACACAAACCTTAGCATCATCATCATCATTTAACTCCTTTTCCTTTGATCACCAAAAGGGTATAGAAGACCAAGATTGTGAGATGTTAAGAAGAAAGGCTTTTGAGAGCTTCAAAGTGGAGATGGTGTTGTGTTTATTGTGTCTTTATGGTGCCAGAAAAGAACGAAGGGGTTTGAGTTGAATGATTAAAGTGGAGCAGGTTGGGTTGTGGCAAAGGAAGAGAGGGGAAGGGGGGGTTATTATAAGAGTTGGTGGGTTTAGGTTGTTGAGTGGTTGATATACAACTAGGACCAAAAAGTCTTTGTTATTGGAAAAATCTAGCACTTCAATCTTTTAAAGTGATTTTTTTTTTATTGAGTGTCTTATATTAAAAAAATAAATATTACAAATATATCCGCAAAAATAAATAATTAATGTATATAAATTTTTATACGTATTTATCCAATTATATATATATATATATATATATGATATCTTATAATACACAGAAAAAACTCATCCTTTAAACAAGATTAGATTAGGTGACACTACAAAGTATGAACTAGTTAGATTACCAAGACAACGCGTGTTGGTTGGTAATCTTTTTCGGTTTTTTGTTACACGGTGAGAATATATCCCACATGCGTTACATTTTACCATTTCATTTGTGTTGATCGACTAAACAATACTAATAAAATGAACAAATAGTTTTTTCTTTTACCAATTTGTATACTTTGAGATATATAAAATGATATAAAGTATAAATATATTGTATATGATTGGTTTGTGTTCGTGTTAATTTGCATATGCTGAATAAAGAAGTTAATTGAAATGAGTAATAGTATTAAATTTATTAATAATTAGAAGTATATTTTCATATTTGCACCTAATTATAATGACCCATTTTTTCACTTAATTAATTATTTTATGAGATAATTGTCTAGAGACAATATTAAATTATTTTATGAAAAAGTTAATAAATATCATAAATAAAGTGGATAATATATTTATAAAATGGACAACAATAAAATATATTTTTTTAAAAACGATCAAAATAAAATATAAAACTAGTTCTTATATTTAAGAATAAAATGTGTATCAATTATGAAATGAAAAGCAGTTTGCTATGTCTTATCAAAGGTGTCTCCTCCCTGTGAAAAATTGTTCACAACATTTGTTAAATATATACAATACAATCATACATAATTTATTTTGGAACATTTGTTAAGATTATTTCATACAGAAAAAAATTATAAATTCACATTTATTACTTTTTCATAAATGTAAAAAATTACATTTTTTAATAATTTTTATCTATAATTAATTTCATAATAAATATTTTGAGGACACTTGTTAGAATTTACTTTAAAAAATATGAAAGGTGATGATTATTTGAGATTAATGGCCCAATCAAGTACCAATGTGAGTTGGTTAAGTGATAATTCACTTGGTTCCTTAATCAACTGGTCTTGAGTTCGAGCCTTGGGTATGAATCAACTCCCGCTAGAAGATTTCTACCGCTCGGTGCGAGCTCAGTTGGGTCGAATCGGATGAGTAAGATTATGGGAAAACCAGATCCCAAAAAAAATTGCCCAACCAAGTCAATAATTCCTCCGACCCGCCCACACCATCGGTGGAAGCTTCATTGTCCAATGTGTAATCAAACACTTTGATTCACTCTACAATGAATTGGAATTCCGACTTGCCCAGTTGACAAGTTTTCCTTTATATCTTTCCAAACCAACAATAATGCCTTTTCACACTTGCCTCATTGCAAGCGTTTATCCTGTGCACCCACCCACAGCGGGTGTATATATGCATGCATTGAAAGTTAAGAAAATCATTGATGTGAGTGAGACAAAAAGAAAACACATCAATAGTTGAGATTAACAGATTGGTGCAAGATAAATGACTTCCTCTGCCTCACTTCAAACATCACATGCACAACTATTTTTGTTCTTTGGGGAATAAAAAATAATGAATTTGTTTTCTACATTTCACTTTTGAAATGGCTTCAAAAAGTTACAAACTGGGTTTAATTTTGATGGAATTTGTTGACCGGTTAAACCAAACATGTGTCATGGGTGATGTGTATACCAAGTTCTCTCTTCCACTTTCCTTTGCTTTGGCTTTGGCGGCATTCTCTTGAGTCTCCCATAGCAAAGGGGTTGACCGTATATACCTTCAAATCTGGTCAAGACATACATACGGCACGGTACGGTACTGGTTTAATTTTAATAATATACCATGCTTCTTCCGAGTCGAATTATAAGCAAATCTCCTACTTTTATGTTTATTAAAAAAGTTTGTTGATTGTATTTAATTTTCTCAAATTTATACTGTAAAAAATATAGCTATTTTAGAAAAGTAGTATTGGGAATGAAACAAAAATTAAATAAGATAACAATTTTTCATAGATGTTTTAGAAAAGTGACATTGGGAATGAAACAAAATTTAATAAAGTTAGTTAATTTTGTTTATATTTTAAACTAAGAGAAATATGTTTTTTTGTTGCTTATAATTCGAGCCGGAGCGAGTAGGTTCTTAACGGGTATTCTAAGAACATTAATTAAAAAATACATTAAAAAAAAGTTTGTACTATAAGTTTGCTAATTTTTGAAATTTGAAATTTATCATTTCTTAAAATATAATCACCTCTTTTATTATCTTGAACAATACTCACGTTAAAAAGGTTTTTTACACCATCGATGCATCATCACATCATCCATTATTCATGTGTTTGTGTTTATGGTTATTGACTTTTAGATAAAAGTAATATAAAAGAATGATGAATAATGGAATGCTAGTATAAAAAAATTTACACTGTCAATGACTCAATGCACATTCATTAATCTCTTAAAAATGTTATTTGTTAATATTTTTATATGCTACGATGAATACCAATATTTTGTTGAAAATTCCAAGTATTGTGTAAGTCTTATGTCTTAACCTCAAGCTTGACTTGAATTTCAATTTTTTTTTTTTAAAAGATTGACTTGAATTTTAATAGATTTCCGGGTTTCGGATTGAAAAGTTCAAACCAAATTTAGAAACCATAACATTCATAATTCGTTATGTTTTGGTGTAAAATTTAAAATAAAAATATTTTTTTTTTTAAAAGGAAATATGTTTGAGATTTTAAATTAACGTTGAACAATATCTTGTATATCAGCTCGTAAAATTAACTTCTACTGTGAACCAACGTTTATGACATGCCTCATATATACATAATACATGCAAGGTTTGTAAAGTTCGTTCTTTATGCAATTATACCGAAGATTTTTTTTAAGAGTGAGGCTATTTTTATCTTTGCTATATTAAATTTAATCAAAGTATGTTTTTGTTCTTGGTTAACTTTTTTATGGGTTAAATATTACTCCATCCGACTCGAATTATAAGCAACAAAAAACATACTACTCTTGGTTTAAAATATAAGCAAAACTAACTTATTTTATTAAATTTTGTTTCATTCCCAATGCCACTTTCCTAAAACATCTCTAGAAAATTGTAATCTTAATTAATTTTTGTTTCATTCTCAATATTACTTTCCAAAAATACCTCTATTTTTTATAAATTTGAGAAAATTAAATACAATCAACTAACCTCCTTAATAAGCGTAAAAGTGGTTAGAATTGCTTATAATTCGAGCCGGAGGGAGTACTGTAGTAGTTTTTTATATTGATGTATGAGTTCATTAGGTTATATTAAAAGGATTAATTGATTTTATATATAGGTTTGATCAGCATCCTTAGTGTTCCCTATAATTTATTTGCTTATATATATATATATATATAAAAGGCTTTTTTATACTTTATAAATAATACTCCCTCCGGTCTTATATATAGGGCATATTCTAGAAGGTTTTGTTGGTCCTAATTATAAGTCACTTTATATTTCCTATGCATCATTTATTGCGTTTTTCTCTTTTTTGCCCTTGTTAAATGCTTTGACTATCTATGTGTTTTTTGTTGTTCATTAATGAGTTTGAATTTTTCAAGAAAAGTTGAGGGATAAAATTGTAATGTTACAATATATTCTCATAGAATTCATAAAACCAATCACTTTCCCTGGTATGTGTAATTCGTTTAAGTATGCCCTATAATAAGGACCGAGAGAGTATCATCATAACCCAATTGAATTTGCCTAGTGGAAACTAGTTGGATGCTTCGGGACTTCGGGATCAAAGGCTCGAATTCCAGTGAGACAACAATTCATGGGGAGGATCATACCGTTGGTTTGACTCGCACAGTTCACGGATCCGAAATGGATTAATTGGGTCACAAAAAATGTGAAGCCCAGACACCACCTGGTTTCGAAAAAAAATAATATCATCATAATATCCGGTCAACAAATATATAAATTCTATACTGGTATAAGTTGAATTAAAAGTTGATAATCAGCAAATACTAAATTTTTTCCCAACCAAAAACTTAAATTTTATTAAAAATGTTCCACCCAAAAAAGTAAATTTTGCTCTGGTGATCGATTGGGTTACAACATGTGTAATTTGCATCTAAGCGGATTAAGCTGCAAACATACTCCCTCCAATTCGAATTATAAGCAATTCCAACTACTTTTACGCTTATTAAGGAGGTTAGTTGATTGTATTTAATTTTCTCAAATTTATAAAAAATAGAGGTATTTTAGGAAAGTAGTATTGAGAATGAAACAAAAATTAATTAAGATTACAATTTTTTAGAGATGTTTTAGGAAAGTGGCATTGGGAATGAAACAAAATTTAATAAAGTTAGTTAATTTTGCTTATATTTTAAATCAAGAGAAATATGTTTTTTTGTTGCTTATAATTCGAGCCGAATGAAGTATTTGTGAAGCGAAACATAATTACATTACGTATTGAAAATCTGAGAATCCTTTTCTTTTTTAATCTTACAGTTTTTTTTTTTTCCAGTGAATCTTTATGGAGTAATGCATTACATATGCCATTATCACCCTCCGAAAGTTTGGGTCTTAGTCAACTCTATGATTGTGTTAAATGAGGTAGTAATTACTTGGCTGCTCCTGTTCCATTTGAGTAGGTCAACGAACTTAGCACAAAGCACATGCAAAGTGGGAAGACGCGTCATAAGTCAAGAAACGCGAGCGGAGCTAATGCACCGAAACCCATAACACTATCATAAGACGGAGTTTAGGATCTTTAGCACAACCAACCACCCAACAAGCATGCTAATGAGTAGAACCCTTTAAAAGGGGACCAAATCAATTAATTGAACTAGTACGTAATTTATGATATACTCCCTCCTTTCTTTCATAATACAGGGAGTAATGTAAAGTTGTGTCACATAAATTAACAAATGTCTCTAATTAATATGTCTTTTTTTAAATAAAAAATTGTTATTTTTTCATTTTTAGCCATTTATTATATTTTTATAATTAATTTTTCACTCATTATTTTTTTATATTTAAGAGTGAAATTATAGAATGACTTAAAATACTCTCTCCGTCTCACAAAGGATGGTTAAAAAATTCAAAAGTCAAAAAATTAAGGAGACATGCATTTAATGATTTGTTTAACACATCAACCAATTATCAAACAACTAATTTAATGCATTTTACATTAAATCAACCAATCACAATTCAAAGTTTACAATTTCTACTTTTCATTTATTATTTTAACTATAGTTTGAGACAAAAAATTTAATATTTTTTACCATCTCTGTGAGACGAAGAGAGTATCAAACAAAATTTTCTTCTTAAAAAAACTTATATTATTAAACGGAGAAAATAATTTGATTAGTTTAATGACATATGATTGCATTTCACTATTTTTTTTACCGAATTAAATCCAGGTTTTTTTTCCTACTAAATTATGGGCAAAGTTTAAAGCAAGTCAACTCGAACCAAGACTCGATCCTGACCTAGCTATATGAGATTTTAGGGCGAAAAAATAATTTTGAATCCCTAATTCATAAAAAAATATTAAAAATAAATCAATTAAAATATGTAGTATATATATATATATATATATATTTAATCAATTGAAAATATGACAACAATTGATAATAAAATTAGTCAGTATTTAATCAATTAAAATGTAAGTATGTATACAAGACTTTTTTTGTATATTTAACGTCCATTAAGAAAGTTTTTTAATTTAGTTAATGGTATTGAAAATATGAACATTTGATGTGTACTTTCAAAATTACTCCTATCAACGTTATTGAGAATCTAAAAAGTGTTAAGTAAATAAGGGTGTTTGTGAAAAGAAGTAATTAATTGTCATTAAAAATTGTCATAGGGTACGATCTTATAAATAGGGACAAAATAAAAGTCTTAAAAATATATTATATTTATGGACAAGGGAGTATTAACAAAGACCCTTTTGCATGTTGCTTGGGTTGCACAAGCAAAGTTCATTATTTCACGTATTTATAAAGCAAGTGAACAAATAGAAAATACAAAAATTGGAATGTTATGCTTAGACACATTAATAATTAAGTGAAAAAAAATGCAATAATTATGTATTTTATTTTATTTTATTTACAGAAATAAGGATATCATTAAAAATATTTATGGATCCTTAAAATTTTTGGGTCCAAGACGATTGTCCTGCCTCAAGGTCGACACTGCTCGAACTTGATCAGGTAGTCCACCTAAACTTCACACCGTTTAATCCAAACTTTTGGAATTTAAGTTTTCCATGAAAAAAATTAAAGGATTGAGTTGTTTATGCATCATGGAAGAAAATTTTAGAGAATATATTTAATAACTTGATTTTTTCGGGTCCGAATTATTTCACAAATAAAATTTTTAAGAACTACTCCCTCCGTTTCATAATATTTGTCCTTTTGGACTTGGGCACATAGATTAAGAAAATATTAATTATTGTAAGTATTATGTATAGTTTGTCCAAAATGCCCCTATTTAATCCTAATTGAAAATTGTAGTAGTATTTAATTTTATTAGTAAGTGCGTCCATTAATTAATGTATAATGGTTTAGAGATAAGAGAGATGATAAAAGTATAATTAATGAGGAGTGAATGAAATTTTTGGATGAAAGGTTAAAATTGGAAAGAAAAATATGTTTATGTATTGGAATTGTAAAAAGACAAAAGGTATGAAACAAGAAAAAAGGCTAAAATGACAAATATTATGAAACGGATGGAGTATTTCGAAATTTTATTTTTTTAATTAAACTAAATCTGACCACGTAAAAATATTTCAGAGACCAATTTATACCGGCTATAATCTTAAATTAATCACTGAAAATGTTGGAGCAGCTATGATTTGTTTTGACAAAACTATTCGTGACAACTATACCAAAGGACGGGATATGGATTCTCTAACATCAAAATCCTGTAACTTCATGACTTCATTGCATCTTAGGCCATTAAAACCATTCAATGGTGTAGAAAATGAACCACTAGATGAATCTAAGGGTGTATTTATACATGACTGCATGACTGCATTCTCTCTCCAATGTTAGAGAATCCATATCCCAAAGGACGATGTATCTCACTCAGTTCACATTTCACAACACAAGTGGCCGAAGATAATTGTACGTACTCCTTTTAGTCTTGAACGTAAGCTTTGGAATGATTCTACATGTAAAATAAAAAAATTAGTTAAAATAAATAATATTATTAAATTTGTCATGGAAAAGGCTTTGTTGGTAGAGGCAAGATCCACTTCGGTGATCTCTACGCCTCGGAGGGGATTAGTCTTCGGCTGTCGGCTGGGGATACCCTTGGTGTAAACAAAAAAAAAAGAAAAAGATTCATTTCCATATTTTTCATTTAATTATAATGACATATTTTTTCACTTCATAATTTTATAAAATTGTTAAAATATTATATTAAATGCTTGTTGATTAAAAGAAAATGTGAAAAATATTTTTGGAAAAATTAATTAATATTATAAATAAAATGAATAAATTCCTTATAAAAAAGATTACGATAAAATTTAAAATTAATGTTTATAAATATAAACGAATGAAATACTATAATCTTGTGGCAAAATAATAAGCGAGACTTTACAAGGTCACTAATACGTATGCGTGACGGAAGGTGAGCTGAAAATCTCAGACTCTAACCTTGACCTCGTATTTCAAAAAGATCTTTAGTTGATGTGTTACTTCCTCCCGTCCTATATATAGGACATACTTAACCATATTCCTCGGACCAAAAAAAGTAGTTAGTTTTATGAATTCTATGAGAATATATTGTAACATTACAATTTTACCCTCTCAACTTTTCTTGAAAAATTCACACTCATTAATGAACAACAAAAAACACATGCATTTAATAAGGGCAAAAAAGAGAAAAAGCAATAAATGATGTATAGAAAATACAAAATGTCTTATATATAGGACCAAAAATTGCTTCTATACTTCTAGAATATATCCTATATATAGGACCAGAGGGAGTATAATGTTTGTACTCCAACCCATAACACCGGATTTGGTTTTTTCACCTTGTTTTTTTAAATTGGGTATTGCTAACAGCTAACGATTGCCTAAAAGTATTTGTTAAGGGAGTACATGAAAACTTGCATTAAAAATCTAAGTTCATTAATTCTCGAAATTTTAAATTTACCATTTTTCAAAATAAAACTATTTTTTATGTTTCCTTAATCAATATCCTAAAAACACTCTTGAGCATTTTCCTTTTGAATTTTATGCACCTATTATTTACTTGGTTAGGAGGCCATGAAAGTGTTTTCTTTTTTTTTTTTCATTATCCACCTTACTAAAATATATTCAAATGTATATCCTCTATCAAATCATATAAAAAAAATTTGGTGACCTCTCATGTGAGTGAAATAAAAATGAATCATAATTTTCTAAATTGCGCATACATGGAGAGATCATGTTAAGTGGTCAATATTTTTCCCTAAATTTAGAAGCAAATATGGTCAAAATTTCATAAACAAATGGAGGGAATAATCAAAATTACCATGTAGAATCCGCACTTTCAAAATTTTAGATTCTTGTCTGCAATCTTCTTCCTCTTAGTGAGCATAACAGCATAATCCACACACCTACAAAATGGTGCACCTTTACCATTATCAAAGAATAGGACTCCATGTGAGATTATTTTTTTTTTGGTGAATCCATGTGAGATTTTTTATTTCTAATGGATCATGAATTGCGAGATATTATCCACTACTGTATATTCGATTTAAGAGTGGATTGGATTTGCGGAAGAAGGATAATGGAAACCCTATTTTGGTAGATCATCATAAAGAGGAATAACTTGTGATGGTCATATCCTCGGAGGAAAAAGAGAGTTTTGTCATGTAGGACAAACATCACACACGATATTGATAGGAGGACAAACATGGAACTTCAAAAAGAAAAATAAAGGACTAAAAATTGAATCATGATAAATCAATCTACAAAATCAACCTACAAACAAGTCTACATCATAAAAAAAATGACATGTGTCACTTGTTAACCAATTAATAATAAGCAAATGACACATGTCACTTCCTTTATGATGTAGGCTTATTTGTAGGTTAGTTTTATAGGTTGATCAATCATTTTTGTAAAAAATTAGAAAAAAAAGAGAACCAAAATGAATGTAAAAAATAAGATAAAAGACAAATAATACAATTAAACCAATTTTTAAATTTATGGAGCTTTGGGCTGGGTTGTATTGTTAACTTAACATGCATGTTGGGCCTAAATATTCAAATATCCGAAAACATACAACATACATAAGTGGGGTTAATTTATCATTCCATGTTTTGACATAGACACTAAAAAGATAAAAAAGGAATTTATTTTTTGACCTCTCTATTTATTTTGTTGACCTCCTTTATACATTTGTTGGAAGGTTAGCATATGTGAAACTTTTTGTTTAGTTTGCTGCGTTTCTAGCATGTGTTAAAAAGTTATACATACGCTAACTCCTGACTTATGTGTAAAAGAGATTAATAAGTAAATGGATGGGGTCAAAAAATTAACTCCCATAAAAAAAAATATAAGAGATTAACAAGTAAATGGATGGGGTCAAAAAATTAACTCCCATAAAAAAAAAAAACAAAAACTCACAGCATAGTTGTGAGTTCATAATCATTTCTTACGGGCATAGCTAGCATTGGCAATTTGGGCGGGTGGGCGGGCGGGCATGGGCGCATGCCCGCGCCCGCCCATTAAAATTTCGTGGGCGAAGGCGGCCCGCTTTAATTAAAAAAATTTTAAAAATTAAAAAAAAAATCATAAAGAGGCCAAAAATTGAAAAATGCTAACGGTACGTAACTAACGCAAGATTGTAAATTACTCAAAATACTCGAAAAACACATAAAAACAATCAATCAAAGGCTGAAAGCAAAAAAATCGGTCAAACAATTAAATAAAAATTGAGCAATCAATTAAAATTTGTACTGGATCAGAATAACAATCAATTTTTTTTTAAGTAATCAATACTTAGAAATTAGGAAACATATAACATATGTTTTTTTTTTATTTTTAAATTAATGGGCGGCCCGTGGCCCGCCCGCCGCCCGCCTGACAATGCCCGCTAAAAAAATGGGCAGGGCAAGCGGGAATTTTTTTTGTTGGGCTTAAAATCAATGCCCTGCCCTCAAAAAATTGCGGGCGGGCGGGCGGACCCCATGGATATCCGCCCAAATTGCCAATGCTAGGCATAGCCTTGTTTGTAGATATAAATTTTTTTAGAGAAAATAGTATATGCATTGATAGTGTAAAGATTTTTTATGTTGTCAAGATATCATCTACCGTTGATGGGTTAGCAATGGTTGATTTACAAATAAAAGTAATTCGTATGGATGGTGGATGATGTACCGCCAGTGTAAAAAACTTTACACTGTCAGTGCACATATATTAAACTTTTTTTATAGTCATGACTTAATTTACTATTTAGAATGGTGAATAACGAAGTGTTCGTAGCAAAATAATTTCCACACATACTTCTTTCGGTCTTTATTATAAGAAGAAAAAAATTAATTTCACACTTATCGAAATTAATTGAGTGTATTTAATTTTTTTTAAATTCATAGAAAAAATATAGTTACTCTAGGAAAGTTACATTGAGAATGAAATAAAAATTAAATGAAATAATCATTTTTTTAGGAATATTTTAGAAATAATTATATTGACAATAGAAAATAAATTAACTTTTTTTAATATATATTTAAGATCATGAAAAAAATTTCATTTTTTTCTTATATTAGAAAATAGAGACCAGAGGGGTTAATATTTTCTATTGTCCGAATTGAAAAGCGACACAGGGCATCTCCTTATACATGATCCCTAAGAATTTCAAAAAATGTTATTTTGATATACAGGATAAGTTGAGCTTTGATTTGTAAGTGAGTTTTTTAGGTACATACATGGAAAAATAAAAAATACCCTTTTAAAGATATTACTTAAACATGCATACAAATCAAAGCTCCATTTCTAAGCTAAGGCTTAGATATTCCTTAAACAGCTCAGTTTTTTTCAGCTCATTCTATCAAAATTTTGACTGCAGTAAGAATTTAGCTCATCAGGCTTAGATATTCCTTAAACAGCTAAGCTATAAACATTTATTGAAAAATGTTTCCAGCCAAAATTTGCATCCTAAAATAGAAACCCAGCAAAAAGTCAAGAAGGGAGAATTTTCAAAGTTGAAAGAAACAGTTCACCTACCCTTCTAAACTCTAAAGTCCATGCCTTAATTTACAAAATCTTCAATAAAAGGTGAATGTAGTATCAGTGAAACACGTACCGATGGTAGTACCAATAAATTTAGCCAAGTGCAGTACAAAAGTACAAAACAGCACAGTAGTGGACCAAAACCACAGCAATTGATTAATAACACATGTACTTGTGATTTGTTTTAGATCAAAATAATGATTACCACATGTTCATAAAAAAAATTATGTTTAGCATGGATTAGTTTAAGGATATTGGAAAGGATCGGAGCTGGATTCGTGGAAAGTGTTAATGTTTAACAATTACAATGTGTGGAGAAATCTCATAAGATAAATAGAGATCAAAACGCATGGACCAGTCATATGGGATAAGTAACGACACCCTTCTCGCATCTTATGTCCCTCTTCATATACTCATTTTATCAGAACAAGTATATGTATAACCGGTTATAATAAGAATTTTTCTTTTTTGCCCCCATCCATTACTCTTTGGCCCCGTTTGCCCTTTCGATTTTCGAAAGGCGGAAACTATTTTAATTTATTACCGATTTGAATAAGGCGGAAGAATTACCGACTATTTAAAAGCGGAAATACTTCCGCCTTTAAAGAAGAGGAACAATTAAAATGTTGAAATCCCAGAAATGCCCCTCCGTGAACCCTCCACCTCCTTTTTGTACGTGAATGAACAGAGGGACAATTTTGGTATTATAACAAATTTTTAATGTTTCTGCCTGATGAAAGGCGGAATACTCTATTTTATTTACGATTTTGGAAAGACGGGAGATAATACGACTTGCATAAGGCGGAAATTGTTTTATTTTGTTTCCGTTTTGTTTTAAGCAGAAAAGGTCATGGGGGCCAAAAAGTAATGGGTGGGAAAAAAAAGAAAAAGTCTATAATAAACGCTCCAATACATGACTTTAGACCAAATCTGCTGAAGAATAATGCCTATAGTTTAAAAGGAAAATGCAATTCGTTTTGTTTATTTTTTTCTTTCACAAATGCATTTTGTACTCAATGTAAATATTATATTTTGACATGAGTAATAGTGTAGGAGAAATATGAATTAAGATGTCAAATTAAATCATACAAATACAATTAATGAAATTGATAGCGTATACGTATTAAAATGTTTAATTACTTTGACATCTTAATTGTTGAGTTATTATCGTCCACATGTATTCAGGTATATATAGTTCTGCATAATCCATAACAAAAATCAGGTAATAAACTCATAAAATTTATTATCCTCCTCATAACATATTCTTATTCAAATTAACCATAATTTATTACTACATGAAGCTAGAAGCATAAGAAGACTATACTCTCAATTTGGTTCGGTGGCACCAATAAGGAGATTCAAGATTTCCTTGTAATTGATTTAAGCTGAATCCAAGGCATGCCTCTGAGTAAGGGAAGGGGTAGAATTAGCAGAGAGAGGACCATCTTTCCAAAGGTGGACAATGGAAGTGGTAGTGTGGTACCATTGGGAAGAATGAGAATAGCAAAAAAAAAAAAAAAAGGCCACTTCATTATTCTCATAAACAGTCGGGGTAAGGATAAATGATATTCCCCTCTAGCAACAGAGAATCATAGCCAGAGAGAAGAAGCATGGACTCCTAAGGCAGAACCGTTATTTTTGTGTTGTGGGGTAATAGCCACTGGGGATGGCAATTGGACCCGGACCCGCGGATACCCGCACGTAATACCCGCAACGGGTCCGGGTCCAAAAAAGAGACTCGTGGATTTAAAGAATGGACCCGTCTGGATACCCGCATTGTACGGGTCTGGGTTAGGGTATGAGATATTCAGACCCGTAGGTACCCGCACCCATCTATATTTACATATATGCATTATATATATATATATATAATCTTAGTATGTTTGTGTTTAACTAGGGATTAATATTAAGTAGAGTGTGTAATGATGTATTGATGTATCTCTCGGTTTATAAAAAGGACATAGAAATTAATTTTAAAAAAAAAATTTCTTTTAAAAAAATTTATAATGGGTACTCGCAAAACCCGTATGGATACTCGAAGACCCGTCTACCCATTATGCAGCGGGTACCCGCTCGGGTCCGGATGGGTCCATATCCAGTAATTTATGAACGAGTCCGGGTCCGGGTACCCCATTACCCGGACCCATTGCCATCCCTAACAGCGTACCCGGACCCATTGCCATCCCTAACAGCCAGAATAGTTTGTGCTCCACGCATATATAGGTAGTGGATTGATGATGTTGGGGTTGGTAGTCAATGCAACGCAATGGTTTGTTGCATTTTTTAGGCTTATTTATGGTTTTGGTCCCTAAAAGTTTAACGTGTTTTAGTTTTAGTCTCTAAAAGTTATTTTCATCGGGACTAATCTTTAATTTTTCAAATATTTTGGTTTTGGTCCCATCTGTTAGAAAAAATCAATTATTTATTGACGTGGTTAACGAAAACCCACAACAATAGCTACGTGATGTGAGATAGCGTCAAATAAGTACTGTGATATAATAAGTACTGTGATATGGATGATTCAGGTCTATAAACGCACAATTTTGCATATGAAACCATTTTGTGTCCGTGGATCTGTATCATCCATGTCATATCACTTATTCGGCGTCACCTCATACTACGCGACTGCTAATATGGTGTTCCGGTAGCCACATCAACAAATAACAATTTTTTCATAATGGAGTGGATCAAAACCAAAATGTATGAAAAATTAAAACCAGTCTTGATCAAAATAATTTATAGGGACTAAAACCAAAACAACACTAAAATTCCAGGGACAAAAACAAATAAGCCCATTTTTTATATTTTTATTATTATAGGCAAAATTGTACACTGTCAGGTTCGAATTCAGGTATTCATATTATATGTTATGCAGTTCTACCAGCTGAACTACTCCAATAATTTGTTGCATTGGTTCCTACACGCTTGTATGCCATTGCCAAGTCGAATTTGCCCGTAGCGTTGTCATAGTTGCAGTGGAAGAAAGAGTTCAATGTAGGAAGTTCATGGTGGTGGGTGAAAACCTTGTCAGCTAACGGTGTACTTGTGGTACATAATGGCAAAGATCCCTGAGCCGAGGATGTAAGCTGAGCGGTTATGAGAACAAACAAGGTCAACACTTTAAGCCTTGACAACGTGGATATCTTTTCTTTCCTTCTGGCTAACACTTATACTATTGAGAAGGTTGGTTGTCCCAAGAGACTATGGGAGGGTTTATACCAGCAGGGTTGCAGTGAAAATGATCAATAATGTTACATGAATGTTTATTTTTGACATCTAGGTCTAACATTTACTTTTATTTAGGTAAGAAATGATGAATTATTCACTTTATCTTTCTTGAAAGGCCCAATATTTCTTATCTAAAATAAATAAATAAATGTTGGACATAGATGTCAAAACTAAATGTTGAGGTAACATTATTGGAAAACGATATTGGGTATTAGAGTGTTGGTGAAACAAATTTTTGGCAATTGTACAAATTAGTCAATAAACTCTCCGAATACTCTTTTATTTTTATTTTTAATTCTAAATACACCAAAAAAAAATGTTAAATATACGTTCACCATGCATATTATAAACTTTGACTATAAACTTCTAAAATTGCCACAAGTAAAAATTAATCGTCACTCCTCCCAATTCTCTTTCTACCTTTCTTCACATCCATCTAATACCCCCTCTTACTCTACCATCCTCTTCCTCTTCCTAATTAAAAGAGGATTGAGAAAATATGTTTAATTTTTAACAAGGGTGATTTTGGAAATTCTTAGTTAAAATTTATAATATCGTAAGTTCCTAACCTTTAATACTTTTTGAGTGTATTTAGAATTTGCACATTTTTTCCCATTATATCCCACTCAATTGCCTTAGCTAGGAATGATGATGCATGAATTTTGCATAGCAAGAATTTTGAATGCTTGTTTGTTTTGAGCTCTGTGAGAGAGCAAAAAATATATGGATATTAAAATTTTCTTTTAAATTTTTATGCATGTGATAATAGTGTTAGTATCTTTAAACACAAATGCTACTTACCAACGAGCTGTTGGTGCAGTGGTGCCAGGGGCTGCACTTGGTAGGGCGAACCACGGTTCGATCCCCCGCAACAACGTTGGGAGAGGAATAAAACCTTAACCCCGGGACCCCCCTCGAACTGGATTAGTCGGCCCAGTGGGCCGGATACCAGGGTACAAACCAAAAAAAAAAACACAAATGCTACTTCAATTCCTACAACAATTTCATTCGTTAAAATTCCACGAATGGCATGACATTCCTAACATTCCTAAACGATAATCACAACTCTCCTTTAATTTAACCCTAAACGACCCATTTTTTTGGTATTGTTTCTCTCCGCTGCTATTGGTATATGTCTTCGCTTTTTCTCTCGCAACAGCACAACAATTCCAACGTTTCTCTAGCTGGGGTTGCGAGTTCTGTAACTAGGGAGTGGACGGACCTCGGCCACATCTTCCTCTGTTTACTTGTAGTTGATGAATTGAACAAAGTGCAGAGGTCATTATTGTCACTATGATCCATCCTATTCCTAGCACATCACGATTCAAATATGTCTCCTAGTCGTGATACCATTAACAAACCTATTATCTTCCCTCATGCACGTGAGCAGTGAATGTCATCATTTTTGCATATAGATACTATGAACATACCCAAAATTCTTATTGTATAGGTACTTATTATAAATTATAGTATTTAACTATATTACAAAAATTAAGAATAATAGTTACATACTTACATTTTTTTAAAATTTTTATAATGAATTTGAACATTACAATTTTACTCTTTTGATTTGTATTTAAAATTTTACAAATATATTATTTTATATTAATAAACAAAAAATAAATAAGAGACAAAAATAATAAATATCTATTAAAAAATACAAAATAATTTATAAATTAAACCGAAGAATACGAACTTATAAATAAATAAGACCGGAGAATGTAGTATATATGAAATTGAATAATATGCCATACAAATTAGTTAAAAAGGTATGGATATCATGTTTTCCGTGTTCTAAGAAAACACTCGAAAAATGGAACACTGCGAAAAATCTTCCTTTTGTTGTCCTTTTCTCTGCTCCCATACAATTGAAGAGACACATAAATCTCTATATGTTTTATTTCTACCTCGTGGATTAGGCCCATACCGCAGCTGTTCCTTATGGGCTATGGATATCGTTATACTTGCTAGAGCAATGTGGAATGCATGCCGTTTTGGACTTTACGTGATACCCTCTACTTCACCATTCTCCACGGTACTCTTCTTCATCATAATATATCGTCAATCTCTACATCGCTATCAACCTCCACAAAGAAGAATATGTATTAATGAGTGGTTTTCTCCTCATTCACTTAGGTTATGTTTGGATGAATGACATAGAGAAGGATTAAATGAAATGTAAATAATTAAAATTATATTTATATTGTTTGAATGTTGTTAAACTAATGAAATGGAATGAAAATTTTTCAAATAAAACATCCAAAATTCTTACCTCCCAAATTGGAATAAAGCCAATAGTAAAATGGAAAGGAGTGAAAACCTTTCCCTCTCCATTTCATCACCATAAAACTCCCAAACTTACCATTTAAAATAGAGCCGCCTTTCATAGACCCAAAAAAGCAAAGCACATAAACATGTCTAGTAGAATTTACAAGGATTTTTAGTCCCCAAATCCCTTTTTTTTCCGATGGGGTTCTGTCGGAATATTTTTCGATACCCCAAGTCGAAAATGGATTTTTCCGATTACTCTCTTATTAAAAAAAACCATTTTTAAAGTTGAAAAATGCATTTTTTAAATTCGGGGATATCAAAAAATATTCCGACAGAACCCCATAAAAAAAATAAAAATAAAAAAAACGAGATTTGGGGACTAAACATCATTTCCAATACTTGAATGCAGATTATTTGGGCTGAAAACCCATAACCTGCGGAACGGATTATGAGTCAATTTTAAAAAATATATATATATATTTGCGTAATTATTGTTTTGCCCTCAATCTCTACATTTGTTGTTGTAGTGAACCAGTTCAAAAAGGTTCAACTCGACACTTGTCCAAACCGATCAGAACTAGCATCACTACGAGAACAACATAATAAGAACAAGGTGTGGCAAGGAAGAGGTTTAGACTTGTTCAACCCAACATTGCTGTAAACCAGCCGAATAGTACTTTTACATTAGAAAAACATATCAAATGTTCAATCAAAATGGTCTTATGTAGCATAAGGAATAACATGAAAAAAGGTTTTTATTACCAATATTAACTTTTATATTTTTTTTCAACTTTATTTTAATTATACATATTTTTATTGTTGTTTTAATTGATTAAATATATAAATATTTCATGTTTTAATTGAATTATTTTTTATAAATAAGGGTCAAAAAAAAATTTCGCCACAAGACCAAAATAGGCTAGGATTGGACTTGAATTGAATGAACACAATGTAAAAAAAATAACACAAATTTCTAGTTGTTCTTCTCTCAATAATATTATAAACTATATTTTTCAATATTTTTTAACTACACAAAACTTAAGTGTCAAACTTAATATATATATATATATATATATATATATATATATATATATATATATTAAGGACTACATACAGCAGTAGCTAGTAGCATGTTGAATGGAGGAGTCACTTTTTGAATAGTTGGCATTGATAGGTGTGAAATGATGCCCCCACGTGGATTTGATAATTTTTTTTTAAATGAGTAACATTGAAAAGTGATTAGTTTTTTGATGAACACGTTTAGTAATGTGAGGTCAACAAAGCTTCTTCCTTCCAGAAGTTCCATTTCAGTGGCTTGAGTTTGAGTGACATCTGTTTTAATTTGTTTGATTTCAAAACAAGTCCCTTTAAAATTACGGCTAATAATAATTTATTCAAATCGAAGGTAAGCTAAAATGCTACTGGTCTCGATTATATATATAAAAAATCATATTTATTAGTAAAAAAAAATTATAAGTGTATTTAATTTTTATCGAATTCATAAAAAAAATATTTTTAAAAATATACATCATTGAAAACGAAACAAAATTATTTGAGATAATTTGTATAAATAATGAATAATTAATTAAATATTTTATTTCTTTATATTTGGAAAAAAAAATATTAAGGTGCTTAAAAATCCAATTAAAAAAACGGTGCTTAAAAATTTAGCAAAGTTGTTTTGTTTATGTGAAAAAGTTTGTCATAAAAATTTACGAATGCTTACGTATATAGGTCTTGAGGAGGAAAAATAATAAAAAACTACCTGAACATAATTTTGAAATTTAAATCCAAATATTTATAGTTTATGTTTAATAACTTTATCAATTGAATTAATTTAAAAGTTATTGCGATGACGCATTATTCAATTGTTCACATAATTATTATTCCTATAATAATCTTATTCATTAAAAAAAATTATAATAATCTTTTGGTTAAGCATAATCGGCTGAAATTGTTGCAAGGTTGCAAGGAAATATTTTTCGGATTCAAAATTTACCAAAAGAAAGGAACATTTTAGAGATAAGCCGGAAAATGTAGCTTATAATGGGGGAAGGCTCCGGTGCATGGTTAATTAAACCATGCATCGGTGCATGGTTTAATTTTTTTTTGTTTTTCAAATTTTTTTAATACAGATTTATTCAGAATATTTTTTAACACAAGTTTGTATATAGATTTATTAGAATTTGTAAATTTTTAATACAGTTTTAATCAATACAGTTTTTTAAGAACACAGAGTAAAAAAAAAAATAAATCCAAATTATAAAAATCACTTCATATCCGTAAAAAAGAAAATACATAGAATATTTTTTAATTGATTAAATTTTAAAAAAAATAAATAAATAACCCAGAAATAAAGGCATGCACCGGTGCATGTTATATGTTTAGATGCACCGGAGCCTCAGCCCTTATAATGGGGTAGTGACCATCAACAAGCATCATATTTCGTAGGTTACTTTTCTTACTTTGCCACAAGTTTCTTTGCACCATACTTTTTTACCAAAGGGCAACCACAAGTAGCCGATGTGTGCGTTCAACCATCATTAGTCTCATAAACGTCGCATAAAAGATAAAGGCTCAAAAAGTAACTTTGTTGAGGACACACAAGATATATAATCTTTCTTTATTAATGATTTTCTTTTATATCCCAGTCTTTGTGATCTCACTTCGTTGCGTGTCTCAAGTCCTCAGTTCCCTAACAAACACTTTGCACTTCTTCTACTGATTACACTATATATTTGGTGGCTAAATGATTTTTTGGTCAAAAACGCGTTATCATTTAGGACACTCGTTAGTTCAACTAATTAAACTCAGAAGAAATGTTAAAATATCTAACCCAAGTGCCCAGCATACTAAAATATATATTCTTTTTTGGAAGTATCAGCTATATATCATAATTAACGTTAATATGTATGTTTGAGCGAGCTGAGTCTTTTGATTAGGGCTTAAGCAACGACCATACCACACCCCTTATAATAATATGGATACATTGTACTAGTACTGTCACTTATATATACACATCAGCATATGTATAATTATTAAAGTATACTAGCATATAATTTCTCAAGAATAAATTAAAGGATTATATAATTAAGAATGTAATACAAGATCACACTGCATGGTGATGCCGATATAATTAAGTATAAACTATATACTAAACCACCTTATACTGGACATAAAAGATGTTGGTCTTCCACATTCAATTGGCACTTTGCTTAAAATATAATTTCATTTTTGGTAGGTTCGTTGTCGTTCTTAGGCATTCAATTGCTTTCTTGATTATTTGTTTCCAGTATAAGACAAACAAACTTCGTATTATAAAATTAAACCTGCAAAATATGAACGAAACCAATACTGTTTCAATTTCAAACTCGTGGACAGCTCAGAATGCTATACCATTACATAACAGCATAATTAAATTATTAAAGTCATGAATAATGCCAATAAAAGCAATTCAAGAAGATGTATTTGAATCATTCACGAAACAAGATTTGTACCCATCAAATATAGACTCCATATTTTTTCAATGGCAGTGTACATTAATTGTACTTGTAAAATCATTAATATATCTAGCAAGTAAACAAAGAGATCACAACCAATATCATTCTCACATCGATAAAATTCAAACCTGGAATCTCTCACAACCCCAAACTCAATCCTTATCAATTGAGCCAATGATTATTGAAACCAATCTCCTATTCTTATAACATTTTTTCTTCAATAATTGTTCTATTGTCGGATGAGAGTTGACTGGATGGATGAGCTGGATGATCTAATTGATTTCAGAAGTTGTCTCGACCTAATGAGATGGGATATGCCTTGATCTGCCCCCAATTGGGGTACTTGAACCTGTTCCGATATTTTATGGGTTATAATGAGAGAGAATGAAAAGATAATTGAAAAAAATTGAAAAAAAAAATGGTTTTCCTTTATCCCTGTTAACAAAATGCATCGTTTGAAGACAAAAATTTTATGTTCAACCTTACCCACATAATGGATATGTACCTTTTCAAGTATCTAACTGTACTCATTCAAAAGTACCCAATTTTTAATTTTTATTTTTTTTTTGTTTTGGTGATAATGATAATGATTAAAGGATTTAAGATTTGATGGTGATAATCACTATGAGATTTAGCGTAAAAAAATGAAAACAATAATTTTAGAATAAAACTAAAAAATAGTAAAATTTAAAAATAATTTACATGAATTAAATTCCATAACTCAATCCATTTTTCCAACACTAACCCTGACCATGCCAGACTCAAGCCTAGCCCGTGTAAAACAACGGACAATTTATTGTGTTGGGTTGCCATGCAAACATTTTGACTTGCCATAAATAACAAAAATATACAGATCCGACGGCGCAGAAACAGGTTACGGACGAGTGAAAACCTGTTGACGCCAAACACGTGGCATTTATTCATGCGACTTGACAACTGTATTTGAGTCTTTTTGCACACCTCCCTTCACAGATTATTCCCAATCTCACCAAACCAAAGTTTAACTCCCACTGTAAAGTGAGCTGACCTCTGCCCAGGATATTTCGGTAATTTCCACAAAGTGAAAGTTTTAAGGTTATTTTTATCATCCAATCCAAAATTGGATGGTTGCTATGCAACCTTTTCTTAAACCAATAAGAAGTTGTCACTTATGCCATGTCATTATTTGAAGTAGTTAAAATTAATTTTTTGCAATTTAGTCCAACATAAAAAGTAAACTAAAAATTTAGTCCTTTGTACCTATAGACAAATTATAACTTTTAATTTTAAATTTAGTCACTTGCATTAAGCCTTTTTACACAAGTGATTAATTTTAACTACTTTTTAAAAAAAAAAATTAAAAGTTATAATTTGTTTATAGGTACAAAGGACTAAATTTTTAATTTACTTTTTATGTTGAACTAAATTGCAAAAACCTAATTTTAACTAGGTTTAAGAAAAGGTCGCAATTTTGGATTGTATGATAGTAATTCCCAAGTTTTAAACCTTATATAAAAGGTCCCCACGAAACGACGTCGCTTTAAACCGACGCCGACGACCCCACTTAAATTATCCCAATCCCATCACCCCAGTCCGTTCACCTTCCGACACTAACACCACCGTCGATCCTCATGGGTCCCACCTTATCATCACCGACTGTCACGACTACAAATGTAACCGCTCTGTGATTATAGCCTACCCCGGACAGCAAAAACCAGCCATTTATTTCCTTTCAAAATCAAATAAGAGAACTTATTCATTTCTTCTTCCTCCCCCTTCTCCCTTTTCATCCGCAGCACTCAGTTCACTCTCACTATGAAATGAAAAATTCACTTATTCTGTAACTTCGCGAAACCCTAATAATCTCTCTAATTTTCTGCTCCTATTAGAAGCTTCGAGAATGGTTTCTCTGGAAGAGTCCCGTTCCAATTCGACTCGTTTTCCGTTATCACGGAGTTACCAGTACCGTTCTTCCAAAACGAACCGTAACATAGGGAGGTCCATGCGAACGATTCGCTCTAATTTCTTCCAAGACGAAAACGACGGCAACAGTTGCACCTTCACCGACAAATCAACTTGCTTATCGGAGAATCTCTCCGACTCCGTCGTCGACCTCCGCCTCGGGGAGCTCGCTTCCCGGAACAACAAATCCGTCAAGGTTTCTGCTGCTTCCGATGAGGATCTCCTTGATATTTCTCACGCCTTCAGCGATTTCTCCGCTTACAGCAGCGACATCTCCGGCGAGCTCCAGAAGCTCGCGTGCCTGCCGTCGCCGGAGTATGTTCCAAAGAACGATTCAACCGGTGAGAAGTCCGAAGCGGAACCGGAGCCGGAGCCTTGCATGGGGTTTCTTCAGAGGGAGAATTTTTCGACGGAGATTATTGAGAGTATTTCGCCGGAGGATCTTCAGCCGACGGTCAAGATGTGCATCGACGGCCTCCAGTCGCAGTCGGTCGCCGTGAAACGATCCGCCGCTGCGAAGCTGAGGCTACTAGCGAAGAATCGCGCCGATAACAGAGTTCTGATCGCTGAGTCCGGTGCGGTTCCTGCTCTGGTTCCACTTCTCCGGTGCAGTGATCCGATGACTCAAGAACACGCGGTAACCGCGATGCTGAATCTGTCTCTCCACGAAGACAACAAGAACCTGATAACAAATGCTGGAGCAGTCAAATCGCTGATTTATGTTCTCAAAACCGGAACCGAAACTTCGAAGCAAAACGCGGCATGTGCTTTGCTCAGCCTCGCTCTGGTGGAAGAGAACAAGGCTTCAATTGGCGCTTCGGGAGCGATACCGCCGCTGGTTTCGCTCTTAATGACTGGTTCGAGCCGCGGGAAAAAGGACTCGCTGACGACGCTGTATAAACTGTGTTCTGTGAAGCAGAACAAGGAGAGGGCGGTGAGCGCGGGAGCGGTGAAGCCTTTAGTGGAGCTGGTGGCGGAGCAAGGTTCAGGGATGGCGGAGAAGGCAATGGTGGTGCTGAACAGTGTGGCAGGGATCGAGGAAGGGAAGGAGGCGATTGTTGAAGAAGGTGGGATTGCGGCGCTTGTGGAAGCAATTGAAGACGGGACTCCGAAGGGGAAGGAGTTTGCTGTGTTGACACTCTTGCAGCTGTGTGGTGAGAGTGTGAAGAACAGAGGGTTGCTTGTGAGGGAGGGTGGGATTCCTCCTCTTGTTGCTCTTTCTCAAACCGGAACTGCACGAGCGAAGCACAAGGTTAGTTAGTTACTCGAAATTGTATCAGAATTTAAATTGAAACTTCGCTGCATATATATGTATATATAGTTTTAGTCTTTACTATCTTGAAATGTTTAGTGATTCTGTTATTGCTCATATATACATCAAATCAAATTGTTCTGACTTCTGATTGACAGTGATAAAGACCTGTTAGCCAATGTTTGAATGTCATTTGGCTTGCATAGATAACTGTCAAGTCAGTAGCTGCAGGAAATGGTTTCTCTAACATAAGTTTACTCAGTGTTAAAACCACTAAAATCCAATACAAGGGTTATATGACCAAAACTAAAGTAATACAGTATTTGTAACAATAGAAGGTGAGGATGTTCAAGAAAGCACGGGCACTTCAGAATGGTTGTTGTGTCCGTGTTGACGTGTTGTGTTCATCCGTGATGGACACATCTCTGTATTAGATAGTTTTGGACACTTGTATCCATATTCTATAAAATTTTATAGTTCTTCAGTTGTATGCCATGCCTGTGCTTATTGGAAGTGTTACTCGATTGACGACCAACATACTTTGTTGAATCCCAGTGACATGTATCAAGTATTACTCTTTTGAGTAAAAATATTGAAGTCTTTAAGCCTTGATTCTTTTCTTTAGGCTATTGTGATGGAGTTGTTGCATGTACATAATTTTATTTTTCTTTGATTGTGCTTTGGTGGTTTTATGTTATACTCTTATAGATCAGACCTGTATAAGGATACCGCGTTTATTCTTTTTGCTTCTCCGCTTATACTGTTATAGTTCCCCCCTTATTTTGTATTTAAGCTTCTGGTTTGTTTTGCAGGCTGAAACACTCCTTCGGTATTTGAGAGAATCAAGACAAGAAGCATCAACTTCATGTTCTTAGAGAAGTAGTTAAAACGCTACTTAGGAAGGTACTTATACAATGTAATTTGACGTTGTATATATAGTGTTTTTGCTGGTTTGTACAGTGTGGCCAACATAGTTGGAGGGTTTATCCAAGTTAGAAGAAGCTAGCTAGCAGCTATAGACTGACCTTAGATGTGTGGTTTTAGTTATCTAGGTTTGGGTTTTTGCTTTCCCTTCTTCAATTTGATGTTTCCTGCCTTCCTGGACTTGCATGGTTGTCTTTGGTTTGGGTTTTTGGGTTGATTACTGGTTATTAGGTTTTTAAATTTCTTTAGCTTTGATGACCCTAGTTTTGTGAAAAGGGTTGCTGATTGTACTATTGCATGTTAATCTTCCCGCTCCTTGTAGGGAGCTAAGGAGCTTGTACCATACTAGTACTTGGAATATGTTTGTGTCCATAATTTCTCTATGGTCGAACTCAAAACGGAGATTGAGTTTGGTATATTTTATACTGCTGAATGTATCAGTTAGGCTGTTAAGTCAACTTAATCTGAATTTCCCTTTGACAATAAATAGTACAACTTGGGATGTAACACTCAACTGAAGTGTTCACTATTCAACTGTGTAACTCTGCAAACCTACACATGTACATCATTTTTCATACCCAGGAACTTTAGATTTCATGCTTGTTTGCTATGAAATTTTGGAATGTGATTGATTGGAAGTTTGGAACCGGAAGGTTGGGAAAGAAAATATGGATATGTTCTAACTATATTCATATAGTTTCAAACAAATTTCTTTATATCCAGCAGAAAAAGTCCAAAAAGGATGCTGGAATCTATAGAAAAACCTCTTCTATTATCAATATTTTCTGTAAAAGTAAACTCATTTTTTTATGACATCAAAATTTCTTCTTTCACGACCAAGTGGGTGATGATATTCAAATTTTCAAACATTTTCTCAGTATTCAACAGAAAATTGTTAAAATTCCAAAATGGATAGTGGCAACTTTAGAAAATTCTACTAATGTCAAATTTCGGGTAAGAGTAATAAATTCAGTAAAGCACGGGTCTGATAAATTCTGTGAAGACTTTTTTAGATAGGCTTTCTAATTAAAAAAAAGAAAAAAACGTTAGGTGGGTATGTATAAAATTGTGTGTTGTGTATAAAATAAGAATTGATTTGGGCGGGTGTTTATATGAATAAGTTGATGATGCTGTAGGTCCATCTGGTAAGGTTGCTACTTGCTTGTCCTTTTCGTGAAGCGGCTTACCCGCTGCATGCTACCATATGAGGTTCCAAGTTGCATCTATATTGCAAATCAAAGCCCCACCCTGCATGTCAATTCCACCACGAATTGCATCATTTTTATAGTACAATATTTCCTCATCTAGCATCTTTCATCTTGATTTTGATTTTTCCTTTTCCCCTTTCAAATCTTCTTTGTCGCTTTTAATAATCACCAATTAGCTGGCAGAGCAGGTATTTTTTTGTCCTTCTGTTTGTTTGGATGATTGCATTTTCAAATATTAAGTTTTGAATAAACCAAGTGTCGGTGTTCTCACCTTTCATGCACTTAATGAGTGGATTTTATATAAAAATTAACTTGCTTGATTGCATCATCAAAAGCGAAGCTGTTTGGTGAGATGGCAGTGGCTTTTAAGCAAAGTATTCTCGGGAGATACAGGACCTCACAAAAGCAAGCCAGGGTGGTTGAATTCTTACGTTTTCTTACACTGTGCTACTTACTAACCTATTCTGCAATACTTCTACTCGAAGTTGCTTTTAGACTAATGGTTTTTACATTTACACGTTCAGAATTGGGAAATGAAAAAACAAATAAAACATAGAAGTTAGAAGGGAATCATACCTACCTTAGAATTTTTAACAGTAAAATTTTTTTTCCCGTCTTTGACCGGTATCACCGCATGCATAGTTGATTAGTTGTGAGACTAAACCTCAGACCAAAGATGGTGGCTCTCGAAAGTATGATTTGACATGCAAATCAAGTTCATCCTGAATCACAATGAGTTTCATTAACAATAATTTAATCTCTACCTATTGGTATGCCTTTGGTCTCTGAGTTTACAATGACACCACAAACTACAAAATCCCTAGCTGCTAATCCCCAAGCTTTCCACTAATTCTGTCACAATGTTATAGACAAAGTTCTTACCAAGTCTGCCAAAAAGACAGGAACAGTAGCAATGATATGTTTTTACTTAAACAAATGATATGATTATATTTATAGCATTAAGCCCACTCTTTCTCTTTCCCTTTGATACCCTCCATTTTCGTATCAAACGGGAAAGGTTTGAAGCCTTTCTGAGACCTCCTTGAACTGAAGGCCTTTGGTTTCAGGCACCAACCAATAGATGGCTATGAGCCCAATCAAGGAGAATCCTACAAAGAGGAGGAATGTGCCTGAAGAGCCTAGAGTCTTTGTGCATATTTGGAACAAATTCAATCTGGGCTATAATTTATTTTTCAATGCATCTAAGATTTAGAAATACTTGATGAATTGATTCAACAATAGTTGAATCTGAGAAGAAAAATTGAACACGGAAGCTTAACAGAAGAAGAATAAGAAAACTCAGCTTTCCTCTTTATTTTATAAACCCATTTGCAGCCAATGGGTAATTTGCCATCAGGTAACTCTGTGAGGATCCAAGTATGGTTCATGTCAAGTGCTGCTAACTCAGCTTGCATAGCTTGAACCCAAAGAGGAGATTTGGCAGCTTCCTTATAAGATGAAGGTTCCACTTCAGTAGTCAAAGACAAAGCATAATGTCTATGACTATTGGATAATCTGTCATAAGAGAGATAGTTCTGAATAGGATAATGAGTGGAGCTAGGTACTGTCCTGTCAGCAAGAAGGTTACACTTGTAATCTTTCAAATATGTAGGAGGTTTATGCGGTCTGGTGGAATGTCTGAGTTGAGGATTTATGGGTGCAGGTTGATCAGAGTGATAATTTGGTCCTGACAAATCAGTGCCAAGATTATCAGTCTGGGGTAATGTAGAGGGCAAAGGAGCAGAGTGAAAGGTTGGTCCTGAAGAATCAGTGCCAAAACTTCCAGTCTGTGATGATGAGGGAAAGCAGACATCATCATATAAGAGAGGTGAAAATTGAGGTAATGGTTGAATGGCTGTATGAGAGGGTAAGATTGGCTTGTATGGGAAAATATGTTCATAAAACAAAACATGCCTACTGACAGTTAGCTCTCTGGTTGACAGATTAAGAACAGTGAAACCTTTTGCGCCTGACTTATAACCCAGAAAAACACACTTAGCAGCCCTTGGATCAAGTTTTGTTTTATGTATAGCCAATGTACTTGAGTAGCATAGTGAACCAAAGACTCTGAGTGATGTGTAGTCAGGTACAGTATTGTACAGCTTGTAGTGTGGAGAGACATTATCCAATAGAGGAGTTGGCAACATATTAATGATATGCACAGCTTGTCCAACAGCATAGTTCCAATATACTTTAGGAATTTGGCTTTGGATTAACAGTGCTCTGGTGACATTTAGGATATGTTGATGTTTCCTTTCCACCAAACCATTTTGTTGAGGAGTGTATATGCAGGAGGTTTGATGAATAATTCCTTTGGATTGATAGAAATCATGCATAAGGAACTCTGTGCCATTATCTGTTCTGATCACCTTAACTGCTTTACCAAACTGAGTTGTTGCATAAGCTACAAAGCTCTGTACTAATGCTGCAGTTTCTGCCTTATTTTTCATCAAGTAAACCCAACAATATCTTGAAAAATCATCTACTATAGTTAAAAAGTATTTATGACCATGCACAAATGGAATGGATAAGGGTCCCCAAACATCAGCATGAATCAAATCAAAGCAAGCAGTAGATTTAGTAATACTCAATGGGAATGGTAATTTCTTTTGCTTAGACAAATGACATACATCACATACTAAGGCTTTATTGAAAACAACAGAAGGAAATTGACTCTTTATATTTTGCATACAATCATGAGAAGGATGAGCTAATCTATAGTGCCATACATTTTCTTTGGAAACATTATCAGTGAAACTAGAACCAATCTTAGCCAAATGCAAAGAAAAGTGAGTAGTAACAGGTTCAATTTTGAGGATGTAAAGGCCTTCAATGACTCTAGCTGTACCAATCATCCTCAATGTATTGGTCTCCTGTATGATGCAATGAGATGCATGAAAAGTTAGTTTACAAGACATAGAGGATGCTAATTTTGTAACAGAAATGAGATTTAGAGAAAAACTAGGAATGTATAGGACATCATGTATAAGAAAATCTGGGGACAAAGAAATAGATCCTGAAAACTCTGCTATGACCTTTGAACCATTGGGCAATCTAATGTGTATAGGTCTAATTTTGTGATATGAATTAAAATGATCAAGGGAACAACAAATGTGATCTGTTGCTCCACTATCTAATATCCATTCACTCTGAGTATTACTTGCTTTACCTGACTGATTCTTAATGTTGCTCATGGCTGAGGGTTGTCCTGCAGTACTCAATTGATTGATTGCAGCACTTCCCTGAACCTGAGTCTGTTGCTTCATAGTTTGTTGCATCATAGTCATCAATCCTTGGTATTGCATTTTAGTGAAACCAAAATACTGATCATCATCACTGTTCTTCTCTTCAGCTGAGACAGAATCTTGCACAATTTCTTCAGATTCATTAGAAACTTCAGTTAAGTTTGCATAACCCTGATTAGGCCTTGTAGACTTCCAATTGGTAGGGAAGTCGTGCTTCTTATAACAAACATCAACTGTATGACCAATTCTACCACAATATGTACATTCCTTATTATGATAATTGGATCCAAAGTTCTGTGAATTATTTCCCTTTCCAGTAATTCCTTTACCACCATCAGTTCCAGAATTCTGAGATCTATTATTACTATATTTGTTATTGATATTATTGTTCCTATTGTAAGCAGCAAACACCTTTGAATCTGTATTATTACCAAGTAATTGCCTCTCTTGTTGAGCAACTAGTGAGAAAGCTTTACTGAGGATAGGAAGTGGTTCCATAAGCATCAATTGAGATCTCACATTACTAAATGAATCATTTAGCCCTTTCAGAAACCTAATTACTCTATCTTCCTTCTGATATCTTTCAACATCAATTAAAGCATTGCAAATGCAACGAGGTGCAGGTCTAAAGTTATCTAGCTCATCCCATAGGATTTTCAACTGAGTAAAGTAAGCTGTAACAGTAAGATCACCTTGTTTCATGGAAGCAATCTGCTCCTGAATATCTGCTATGCGAAACGCATCTCCTCTCGAAAATCGATTCTGAAGTTCTTTCCATACATCGCTAGCTTTATCAATCCACAAGATGCTTTGAGCTATCTGCGGTGCTACTGATCTCACGATCCATGAATTCACCATATTATTCGATCTTTGCCAAGCTGAATATAACGGATCTTCTTTCATTGGAGCTTCAATAGTTCCATCAACAAAGCCAATTTTGTTCTTAGAAATCAAACTCATTCGCATCGCTCTTACCCACTGGTGATAATTATCACCATTCAGAGGTGGAGAAACGAGAATCGCACCAAGATTCTCGGAAGGATGCAAGTAGAAAATCGAATTCGGATTTTGCATTGCATCAGAAACTTGATGATGATCACTATAAGATGAATCTGCAGACATTGTTACTGAATCGCGCAGCAGAACTCAATTAAGAGCTCTGATACCATCTAAGATTTAGAAATACTTGATGAATTGATTCAACAATAGTTGAATCTGAGAAGAAAAATTGAACACGGAAGCTTAACAGAAGAAGAATCTAGAAGAAAGTGTAGAGAAAATGAGAGAGAAAGTAAAATGAATTTCTGAATTGTATTACTCAAATGAAAGTGAATGATACATTTGGTATTTATAGTTAGTTCAACATCTAACTAACTTCTAACTAACTTGCTATTATTGTTAGAGATATTTCCTAATTACAATTAGTAACTAACTAATTTAAATAACTAGTTGCCAGCTGATTGCCAGCTGTCAACTCTGAATCTGAGACTTGGTGCTGAGAGACTTGATGCTGCGCTGGTGTTGCTAAGCTTGATGCTGCACGAGCTGCACTGGTGCTGCTCTGGTTTAATAATGCATAAATGACTCTTACCTGCATTGGAAAAATCACATTGGGCACGGTTTAAACTCACGTTGAACAACTTTCAACGTGTTTCCAAACATGCTCTTTGTCATGCTTAAGAATGACTAACTTACAATGAGATTATTAGCACACCAGTTGGAAACTACAGTTATACCTCCACCTAGACCTCTGAATCTCGAAGGGTATATCTCAGATTGTAGAACCCAAGGCACTGTTAACATTCCAGGAGAGTATGCTATGATATGCAATCCAAGGATTACATACTTGATGTTGTGCGCTACACTTACCTATGATACCCTTTTCTGCAGCCAAGCATGCTCTGGGATGAAACTGGACGGCAGATGGAGAAAGACAGAATTAACTTTTGCTTAATCAAGCATTTTGTTATTTGGACAAAAGTCCAGGTTTTGTCATATTCTTAGGAAAGGATGACTCATTCATAACACCAATATCTCAATTCTAAATCAGTCTAACCAATCCTCATAACAAGGTACTAATTTTTTTTCCCTAACCACTTGTTACGCTTTTTAGAATTGCCAAAACAATTATAAGTGTACATTTTTTTCATATTAAGACAGTAAAAAAACCATATTTTCCAATAACTTTATGAATCCTAAATAAAAGTACTTGTTAGAATGTTAGCATGTACCTATAAGATATTCATTGTTTTTTCAATTTATATATTTTTTATACTTCAGTAAGAGAACAAGCTAACCAAATGGCGCATGGATAAACTAGTAAATGATGGTTCTAACTTAATTAAGAATTTTGAGTTCGAATATTTAGGAATGTAGTTATGTTAAATAATACTCCATTTGTTAGAGAAAGATTTGACGCCCACAAGGATCTTACCCAATTCGAACAAAGTTGACTTCCGGTGATCGAAACATACATTTGTTTGTTTTTTTTTTTTTTTAAATAAGGGAATGAGCTAGCTAGCCTGCCAAGAAATTTTTGAATGAAAAAAAAATAAAAGAAAAAAAATTAAGAGAATGAGCTAGCTAGCCTGCCAAGAAATTTTTGAATGAAAAAAAAATAAAAGAAAAAAAATTAAGAGAATGAGCTAGCTAGCCTGCCAAGAAATTTTTGAATGAAAAAAAATAAAATATCTTACTCAATTCGAACAAAGTTGACTCCAGTGATCGAAGCATACATTTGTTTAAAAAAAAAGGGAATGAGCTATCTAGCCTGCCAAGAAATTTATGAATGAAAACAAAAATAAAAGTAAAACATGTCAAGAATGGGATTCGAACCCATGCCCTTTCGGACCAGTACCTGAAACTGGCGCCTTAGACCAACTCGGCCATCTTGCCTTAACTTGAATGCATACTTCAGAGAATATATTTTAACTAAGTATTTTAGGTCCGGCTTGAGCGGTTGAGCATGACGAGCAACATGTTTTAATGCTAGACATTAATACCCGTCCTAACTACTCCCTCCGGTCTATATTATAAGCACCCTTTTTGTAAGAGAGAAATGGTGCTTATAATATGGACCGGAGGGAGTATAATTTTCTTTTGAATAAAACACACTTTTTAAAAGTTAGTATCATTAAAAATATTGAAAATGCAAATATTTGACATATATATTTTTTTTAAAATTACTCTTATGATTATTATTAGAATTCTAAAATATGTTAAGTAAATAAGAATATATGTGAAAAAGTATAATTGAAAATTGAAAAAATGACTAAAAAAAAAAGTCCAAAATAAAGTTACATTTAACCGGAAAGAGTAATAAACATATATCTTAATTATCTTTTTCTTCAAACTTCAAGAATGATAATTATAATGAATATAGTTCAAAAAAAGAATGATAATTGCTTGCTCTTTTATAATTTGCACCATTGTCATTAGGGATGAGAATGAGTCTGGTCGAGCCAGACCTTAACAAAAACAAGCCTGGCCTGTGTTCCAAATTCAAAGCCCAAGCCTGCCTATGAGCTCGTCATAGGCTAAATTTGAAGCCTAAGCTCGGCCTATTTCAAAGCTTGGTCTGACCCATAAGCTCGCTTAAAAGCCTATTATTCAATAAAATTCTTACATTTAAGTACAAACATAGAAGTGCCTTATACTCTCAAATTATGTGAAAGAAATATAATAAAACGAACGGTAAACAACATCAAAACTCAAACTATATATCAACAGAAGTATTAAGATTTGTTGATGTGAGGGAGTGAAATTATTAGGATTTGTTTTTTATATGTTAGGATTAACTTTAATAAAGAGGGAAATGAATTATATTTTTATTTTTAATTATAATATTACATAGAATATATTAAAATTTTACTTTTGATTTAAATCACTAATAAAATATAATATATTAATATTTAAAAAATTAAATAGGCCGGCCCAATGAGCTTAATAGGCTTTTTATAAAGCTCGGGCCTGACTTATTTAGATATTTAGGCTTTTCGAAAAGCTTAAACCTGACTTTTTTATTAAACGAGCCGAACCGAGTCAGGCCTTATATGAGCCGAGCCATAGGCCCCCATGAGCCGGCCTGGCTCATTCCCACCCCTAATTGTCATTACTCTATACACCCAACTTTTATAATTTTTTACACCAAATTTTCAATATTACCCTAATCATTACTACTCACACTCATACATCTAAACATCTATTGTTTACATCCATCACTAATATTTACACCTCTAATCCTAAAAACCTATATATATCAATACTCACACCATGTATATTATTACTTACACTCATCTTCTTCTTCTTCTCCATACAGATCCTCTTCTCCATAAAAACTTTGTTCACCACTTTGCTCACTCAAAATCTTGCATGCCTTTTTAATCATTGAAATCATTATTGTGAATTTTGTTGAAAGGTAATTTCTAGTGCACATGCAAATCTGCAAATTCAATAGATATTGATTCAACTAGTCCATGCTGATACCTGCAACCAAATAATCTATTCATTGAGCCAATTTGTATTATAATAAAACTGATTCTCACGGTTGAACTCACCACCTCTGTCGAGGGAAATTCCAGAATTCAGAATTCAACAGCACAAAAGCACATCAAGATGACTAGTAATAACCAGCTATTGCCATTCTCGGCAATTACCACACCTCCTTCTATTAGGTGAAGCTTGAAGAAGAAATTACCTTTGATTAAAAATAACACATCAACAAAATTCACAATAATGTTTTCAATGATTAAAAAGGTATACAAGGTTTTGAGTGAGCAAAGTGGTGAACAAAGTTTTTATGGAGAAGAAGAAGAAGAAGAAGAAGAAGATGGGTGTAAGTAATAATATACAGGGTGTGAGTATTGATATATATAGGTTTTTAGGATTAGAGGTGTAAATATTAGTGATGGATGTAAATAATAGATGTATGGGCGTGAGTAGTAATGATTAGGATAATATTGGAAATTTGGTGTAAAAAATTATAAAAGTCGGGTGTATGGAGTAATGACAAGGGTGCAAATAACATCTCCCTGTAAGTTTTTCCTAAAGAACTCTTTTTCTCACAAAATAAGTCTTTCTACAAAATTAATTATGGTTTTTACGATATCATCTTTAACTATAATAGAAAGATAATGAGTGAGGAATTGATTGTAGACATATAGCCAAGGGCAAAAAAAAGAACAAAGTACAAAAATTTAATAAAAAAATATATTAATTACACTTTTTAATATTTGTTTCACAATCTTAAGAAACTTATACCGTGAAATACAGTAAGTATAACAAATATGCTTCTAAATTTTTAGAACTCTCTTCTCTAGTTTTTAATGTCCGTGGCAAAAAGCTACATTTTCCAAAACTTAAAAATTATGCCACTGATTAAATAATTAAACACAAAAAAAAAAGTAGATAATACGAGTAAATGTCTATTTAAGCAAAATGCATAACCATTCCGTCAATTCTTTAATACTCAAATTACTAAATAATACATCACTTAAGAAAGTTGGTTAGTATTGTTGGTGAAATTTAAAATGTAAATATTTGGTTTACTTTTTCAAAACTAACTTTATAATTACTATTGAGGCTTTAAATTTTTTTTAGTAAATAGGGATGTTTTTGAAGATAAATAATTAATGAAATTGAAAATTGGAAATGAGATTTATATTAAGGACAAAAAAAATCTTCTAATGGAACTTATATATAGAATCAGAGATAATACAATATATAAATTTTTTTTTTAAGAAAAAAATTGTTATTTTTATAAGTTTTTTACAAAAACCAATTAACATTAATTGTTTTTACAAATAAACTCTTGGTTATTAGCAATAAAGAGTAATAAAAAGTCAAAGAATAAGTAATTACTAATTATAAAGAGATAATAATGGAAAAAAAAAGTAGGAAAAAAACACAAATACATCCCAAATATATGTATTGCTCTATCGTCTCTTGATATATGACTTTTTTTTAACACGTCCACAAAAGAAGTTAGTTAGTTTTATTAATTAATAATATTAAAAATGTAAATATTTCATATGAGTTTTCAAAATAGTTTTTATAATTATTATTGAGAATTTAAAAAATATTGAATAAAGAATAATGTTTGTGGGAAAAAATAATTAATCTCACTAAAAATTGAAATAAGATATTAATTATAAATAATACAAAAAAAGTAAAAGAAAAAAAAATCTTATAACAATAATTATCTTTCTTAATCAACATGTTGTCGCAAAAGGGGAGTGAGTAGTATAAAATGGTTGTCAGAAAAAATGAAAGGCACTGCTTTGATGCAACCAAATTTTGGATGGTTCCAAAATAATCTTTTAGTGGATCAATGTTTGTTTGATAAATCAGCTAATCTGAGCTGACATGACAGTAACTTAGAACTTCATTAGCTAACGTGTCAAACAATCATTGGTTCATTTAAGAGATTATTGTACAACCATCCAAAATTTGGTTGCATGGTAGAAATATTCAAAAATGAATTTGTGCTCTTGACTTCTGATCATCACTAAGTAGACAAAATATAGTATTTTGTTAGAGATCGATGGCGCTAAGGTCAAAGGTTTCTGCGGTCCTGTTGTTAGTGGCTCTAATAACACTATGTGCGAATATTGCAATGGCCACGGCAATGACTGAAGAAGTGAATTCTTCTTCCTCCTTTTTTTCTTCATTTGCAAGTCATTTGCCATTGTCTCGTGCTGTTCGTATGCTTAGACGTGTGTTCCCACTAGTCCTAATCCATTATACAACAATGCACCATTACAATCACCATTACCATCACCAACATCTCCATAACCATACATGCTTAGGCTAGGCTGCAGAATGAAAGACCAATAAATGTTTATGTCTTTCATCCATTTGCGGTTGCTACTATCTTTCCTATCACTTCTTCCATTATGATTTTGATTTGTATTTTTCTAAATTACGTACGCTTTAGAGATAATTGTGGCTAAATAAATCAAACCATAGCTTACTATTGAATGTTTGAAACTCTTATCTACCATTGTGACGTTTATTACATGAGAATTTATGTTATAAAAGCTTATATTCAAGAAGTTGTTTATGTTTATGTGCACACTTCCAAAAATACTTATTCAATTAAGATGTATAAATTCATCTCTATACAAGCATTTATAAACCCGATCTCCTAATTTAAAAAAATAAATAAATAAATTTTCTAAATCTATAATTAAACTTAGGCTTAATTATGTCCGGAGTCCTTGTAGTTTGACCCTATTTTGTAAAATACTCATGTCCTTTATTTTTCAATGATTATACCCTTACACTTTGCTCAGGCGAGGTTTTTGCCCTAAATCCCATTTCCAGCCAATTGTGTGCTGAGTTGGACCACCGGAGTCCTATTCAACACTACTGCATGTCTGCCACGTGGTACACAGTTGTCCACGTGGCACTGACTTAATTATTATTTTTATTTTTTTTTGTTTTTTTTAAGTTAAAAAAATTAAAAAAAAACCCTAAAACCGTTACGGTGAAGCTTGTGTTCCTCTGGTGGTGGGTATTCTAAACACGATCCCTTTGTAGGTTCAGTTGGTTCCGAACAACCACAGCGGCGACGGTTCAGAGATCGACACCACTCCCTCGTCTTCCCCGTTTCCTTTTCGCGCGTCGAGCTTGGATTAGCAACTCGGAGGTCACAAGGCTGGAGGGGGACGGTGGTGAGCGGTGACAGCATCGTCTTTCACGATGAAAGGGGGACCTCGATGTTGACCCTTAGTAACTGCGAATCGAAAGCGATGCATTATCGCGTTGTTGATGGTGGTGGTTCGAAATTGCCTTGTTCCACACCCAGGTTGCTGCCATGGATGTCGATGGATGCTCCAGTTTGAAGATCAGGGAGAAGAAGACAACGTAACAGTGAAGAAGAAGACAAGGTGAAGCAGGGCCGCGAGGACGATGGCTGTTTGGTAACAAGGAGTGGCCATAACCACCGTCACGCTTCAGGAACAGGAGCCCCGATCTCCTTGTCCTTCCTTCCTTTTTCACAAAGCTACTACGTGTCGATCTGTTTCTCCTTCTCCTTCAGCACCGGTTGCCATGGTCAATCATGATTCGAACCTCGGTGGCCATGGACAGCACCGCCGCACCACTCCTCACCGTGAACAACGACAACTAGTATTGGCAAAATGGTTCTTGGCTCGCGGGCCCCGCCTGCCCGCAATTTTTTGCGAGCAGGGCACAAGTTTTTTTAAAAATAATTAAATTATGTCCGCCTGCCCCGTTGTTTTTCGCGGGCGGCCCGCGGCCTTGAATATTAAAAATAAAAAAAGAAAATCACCTTAGTATCAACGTGGTTTGCGGACGGGCAGTCCGCCTGCACTTTTGTTTTAAAAAAATTGTACTAAAATAAATAAAAAAATATTAATTAATTATTTTTTTAAACGCGGACCACCCGCGCCCACACTAGGGCGGGCAGGGCCTGAAAATTAGGCCCTAAATAATTTTACGGGCGGGCATTTTGCGGGCAGAGTGCGGGCGCGGGCCATGCCTTCCCGCCCGCCCGTTTTGCCAATACTAGCGACAACCATAAACACTTTTAGAGGAAGAAAATAGGAGGGAATAAGGGTAAATAGGATTTAGTTTTTTTTAAAAAATTTTTAAACTTAAAAAAAAAAAAAACTTAATTATGTCACAAGTACCTGAAGTTTGGGGTCTGACCCCAAAGTTACTTTTGAGTTTGTCATATACCCCTACTACCAATTCTGGCCAATTTTGCTGACATGTAACATCAGAATCCTGGTCAGACGCAAGAGGTTAGGCACGTGGTACCCGATGGGCGAAGATCCAGCTTTTCTTTAAATTAAAAAACTAAAAAACTTAATATTTTTATATTTTTAGTAAATAAAAAAAAGAAAAAAAATGATTGAAGAGAGAGGTCTTCTTCACCCTGTGACATTACGCGGCATCACATGACCAACCCCCTGCGTCTGATCAGGATTCTGATGTTACATGTCAGCAAAATTGGCGTGAATTAATAGTAAGGATATATGACAAACCCACAAGTATGAAAGTGATTATTTTGTAATTATTAAAAATTCAAGATAAAATCATAAATGATTACAAAACATGAAAATGATTAAAAGTGGAAGCAAGAAATTAAATAAAAAGAGTGAAGTACCACTTTGGTCTCTCATGTTTTTTAGATGGGAGACTTTAGTCCCTTAAAATGTGGAAATTCACTTTTAGTCCCTGAAGATTTTTTTATGGGACACATAAGTCCCTTCGTCCACTGTGCCGACCGCCTCAACTACGGATTTTGACTATTCCATAAAAAAATCTTCTGGAACTAAAAATGAATTTTCGCATTTTTGAAAAACTAAAGTATCCTATCTAAAAAACATGAAGAACCAAAGTGGTACTTCACTCAAATAATAATTACAAAATTTGAAAAACAAAAAAGAAAACACATTACGAAAGAATGAAGAGATCGAATGAAATAAAGGGAAGAAAAAAATCTATGAATTTTTTTTTTTTTTTAAAAAAAGAAAAGAAAAAAGAACCACTATATGGCACCATGGCAGTTTTTTCAAAACCGTTGGTGGCTTAGTATTTTTCTAAAAAAACTAACCCTCATTAACCATTAAAAAAAAACATATATTAAGTTAAGGAGGTTGAAAAATATATATTTAACGTGATGAACACCAAACGATCTCCACCTTTATAAATAGGTATGGATAAGGCAAAATGAGCTTATAAAAAATAAACAATTCTTATAAGCTCTTCCAAAGTCCAAACACATAAATACTTATCTGAACACTTTAGGAACACTTATTGCCCTAATTACTGCCATGACTCTAGGGCTAATCTCTCAGCTGTGTTGTGGGATGCAATTATACATCAAAGCCTAATGTTAATAGAACATACACAGGGACAATTTTGGAATAAAAGCAAGTGATCAAATCATATACTACAATTCATAAACAGAGCTTAAAATGGCATAAGAAAAAAATTTGTACTGTGTAGAAGATGAGTCAGCTATTATTTTATAGAATCCAGATGAAAATCCCTTGATAATAATATCACAGAGAAATTAACAATGTATTTCTTACAGCCTGAAAAATCACAATACCGAAAAAGAAAAATAGAATAGTTTGAAAATGGGAAAAGAATAACAAAATAAGAAAAGAGAGGTCTGCTTGTTTTTGTGTATTGTTGTCACTGGAGGTGTTGTGCATCATCATCATATGACAGTTCTAACAAACTCCACTAACCTGATTACAAAAGTCTCAAGATCCCAAAGAAAGAAAACCTATGTTTCACTCAAAGCTCAACCCTTTAAAGTAAAGCCCTTGTAAGTGCTCTCTGTATTTGCAAGTTATTCATTCAACACCGCCAAACCAACTAGGTCTAATGAAATTTTTGAAGCATCCTGAATCAAGAAAATTTATGCTTTCCACAATTCATTCGCCTTCTGCAGCAGACATACTTCATTCAAACATCTAAGCATCCATGGCATAACTTTCCTAGGCAGCAATTCCTGAAGCAAAACATGTTTAAAGCACATTAATATATATAATCCTTGTATAGCGATAATTTCCTGATTCAAATAGAAGAACACATTTAATTGAATAGGATTCCGGTCAGTAATTAGAAATAATGGAGTCAGCAATACAAATACAAACACAATCAATTATAATTTGATTTGCCAATAGTGTAAATGATTAGATTCCATATTCGCATAGTTTGTTTTGGTAAGCTATATCTTGTATTTAATCACACTGCACAAGGCAAGATAAAAATATTGCGCTCGGGATATGTATTTTGGTAAACTATATCTTTTTTTTTCCCGAACTTTATGGATTGCAAACTGAAGCACATTCTCCGACAAACAATTCGAACTATAATGCTGACATGGCTAAATGTTTCTTGACATAACCAGTATTTTTGGAACATGTCCTAATTAAATTTGTTTATTCACTAAGATCACAAATTGGATGTGGATATACATGCTAGTGACATTGACAAGATTCTAGCAGACACAACCACGATCAGTGAGACGAATAGCAAACAAAGAACCTGGAACCTTATTATAGTATTAGTGTTTTGAGCCTTTTAAACAAATTTGAATTCTAAATTTGAATTAATTCAGCTAAGCCTACGTAAGTATGGAACCTTAAACGAGGAGTAATTTTTTTTATATTTTCGGATTACAATAAAAGAGTAACACAAACTAACCTCTATCTGGTTGTCTATTTGCAACAGCAGTATAAGCCTCAATGTGGCCACCAGATTTGCTCATTAAATCTGAAACAGCATTTCCAAGGCCAAAACCAAGAGACCCAGCTTCCTCTAGTTCTGATGGTGATGATCTCCAAGTGTGGTCCCCATAGAATGACCCAGCTTCATAAGAATCTTTGTAATTGTATGCCTCCTCGTAACTTCCGTTCGGTAGAGCATATGACGAAGCTGGTGCAGCAATGTTTTCCCTACTTTTTCCATAACCTACTGCTTTTGATCCTAAAAACGCATCTTCTCCAGAGTTATAACTAAAATTGCTCTTACCATATCCAGAGCCTATAGTTCCAGCTTGATCCGTACCAAGGGAGGAACTCCAAAGTGGTCCAATACGACCAAAAGAACCCACGTTTGAGTTTTCGCTACCATAGCCAACAAAAGAATCAGAGCTTCTAGGGTTAGTAGCATAGTTAAGATTCCCATTCCCCCACAGATTCTGATTTGTTGAACTTATGATAGAATTGTTGCCTAAACTTGTACCGGCATACCCCATTGCATTACTGTACCTGCTCGGACTTCCACTATATGAAGGGTTCAATGCCCGTCCTAAGAGAAGGTTAGAAGCAAAGTTTCCATTTACATTTTGGTTCAATGGTGGCTCAAAGTTGAGTCCTGGCCCATAACCAGGACTTAAAAGAGGATATCCACTGCGGCCAACAGTAACGGGACTCAATCTACCATCTATTCTAAGTCCATTCCCTCCAACCAGACTTGGATTATATCCATGAATAGAACCATTAGTAAAGCTACTAACTCTACTTAGACCATAGTTATATCCACCTAACTGAGCTCTACTTGGACTTGGAGATAATTCCTTTGGAACTGCCCTCTTAACCTCAACCATTTTACCATGTAGTTCATGAAAAGTTTTGTACAGAACCTTATCAACTCCTTCCTCAGAATCAAAGGTGATGAATCCAAAACCTCTAGGCCTTTGAGTGTTATGGTCATACATCACAACAACATCTGTAATTGTTCCAAATTGATCAAAGTACTTCTTAAAGTCACTCTCAGTAACTGTGGATGCTAGACCTCCAACAAATATCTTCTTTGTGCGGGTAGGAGTAGGAGTAGGACCAGGAGATCCATGACTACTATTGTTGCTTCTGTTCAGAACATTCTGATCATCCCTGGGGACAGCCTTTTTTGCTTCAACCTGCGTGAGGAATGCATGATGATAAATTAAAAAGCTTCTTATACTATGATACATAAATGGGGCACACCAAAAACAATAGGCTCTATGAGAGTGAAAGATTAGTGGTTGGATTTTGAAGTAAATTGGTTTTTTTTTAGAAACAAGCAAATATGTACATGGAGATTTCAACTTAGGCAATCCATGTATCCAGATTCAGTTGTACTTGTCAGCTATGAGCTGAAAGAAACGAAAACAGTTTAAATGACTTCTCCATCCTTTTTCATCAAATCTATTGATACCACTATTTTTGCATTAATATTTCACACAATGATTAGCAGCTTAAATGTCTGATGAGTCAGTGGCCTTTGACTCGAGTAGGAATTGCATGGAGAGTACATCTTCAATGAAGATTACTCGGCAACATAAATAACCCACAACCCCTTTCAAGCACTAACTGCTGCAAAAAAAAAAAAAAAAACAAAAAACAAAAAACAAAAAAAAAAAAAAAAACACGCGTTCTTTTTTCGATTTCATACACAATAAATTCTTTGGAACTTGGAAGAGTTACTGTAGCAGGACAAAATTTCTTGCTACACTGGTTCTTGTAACTATAATATTGTACTCTTCAGAGCATGAGATGCCACATTCTACATAACATCTCCTGGTATCAATCATTTGCTAACATATTTGTCTAGCCATAGCTATCACAACAACTACTCTGCGCAATTGCCTCAATGATTCAAAGCATTTAAATTTGCATCTTAATGAATTCATACTATTGATCAAATTTATATTTTTCCGGATCAATATTGTAAGCTGTAAGTAGTAACTGTTAGAACTTAGAATCTCTCTTTTTTCCAAAACTGAAGTTGCGTCATGATGCTACAAAAATTACAATAACAAATTTGTTTGCTTCAATATCTTCTGTTGGAGGAGAGTGCATATTGATTCGTTTTATAAAATTGTGACAACAGAAAGTGATGCGATCGTGAAGCTAAAGCATGGATATCTTGAAAGAAACGCAAACATATAAACTGAGACGGGCGACTTACAGTTCTTCCATCTATGACATGTTTTTCCAAAACAACTCGCTCAGCAACAGAAGGATCAGCAAAAACAATAAACCCAAAACCACGTGCACGTCCCGTGGTTCGATCCTTCATAATCACAGCTTCTACTACATCTCCAAAGTTCTGGAAATACTGCCTGAGTCGGTCTTCATTTGTGTCCCACGAAATCCCTCCGATGAAAAGCTTGCCAGGGTCCATTTCCATATTGCACTTCCCCACAGAACTCCAATCAATTTTATTCCTAAACACAATTCATATATAAATAAATAATAGATAAAATAAATAAATAAATGAAACTTTAAAATGCATAATTCTTCTCCAAAAACCATTGAAACGTACACCAAAAGTAGAAACAGCTAAAAAAAACAAAACATATCGGATCCAATCAGTTACTCATATAATCTTCCACCAAAAACCTCGTATTCATTTCCTAACTTTGAAACAACATAAAATTCAACAAAAAAAAAAACAAACATCACACACATAACATCGTAATGCTGATTGAGCCACGGTGGAGGAAAAAAAAAAAACATGCACAAAAGCTAAATCTACCTTTTTCAGACAATTTTTACAGAAAACTAGGATGTTTCAGACAACATGATAAAACAAAACAAATTTATACAAAATTGAATCCGATAATTCTTATTAGATCAACAACCCATAATTTAAAATTGCAAAAAGAATCCAACTTTAACTCAAACTTCTTCAATTGATATGAAAAGAAAAAAAATCATTGGGAGAAAATCATTACCAAATGAAGACAACCCAAATGAGAAATTGATGGAATCTAAGATCTGAGAGAAGGCATAATAAGCAAAGAGGGCGAGAGGCCCTCTTTTTTTTTTTTTTTTTTGGTTGTCTCGGAAGAATTACGGTTGATGCAAGCAGATAAATATATATAATGAATGAAAGCTGTGTGTCACACAGCGCAACAGATATGTATGGAAAAAAAGAATTTGCATCAGAGCATATATAATTTTTCTTTTTTAAAAAAATAAATAATTTTATATTTTAATGAGAGATAGAAAGAGAGGTGTTGTGTTGTGTGTCTCTGTCTCTTTCTTGTGTAGTGTGTAAGAAAGTTACACCAAAGGGATAGAAGACGGTGACTGTCCATTTGCCCAACTTGAAGTTTTCATTTAGGATACAGTAGATTTTTTATTTTTTATTTTTTTTAAAAAATCATTTTATTTTTAGAAAATAACGTGTGCATTGGTAAAAGTTTTTTTTATACTGTTGACGTAATACTACTTATCATTCATGAAATAAAAATAATGATTGATTTTTATGTCAAAATAATTCACATAAATAATATATTATTGCATGTATATTAAACTAGTTTTTTTTTTTTTTTTTTTTACTTTTCAAGAATCGTTGGTGGTCTTGCGTACCCTATTTATATAGGGATTAGGATGAAAATAGGTCATAGGATTGGTCTTGGGTTAACATGGAATAGGGTAAATGGGTTATCCGATTCGAATTTGAGTTGGCTTAATTTGAGCCATGTTCGGTAAATCGGATTGAAAATACGTGAGTTTTGTTCAAATCAAATTATTGCTTAAATTTGATAATGAATATATATTTTTAATGCATTTATACGAGTTTTTTTTTTGTCCGAATAGATTTAGGTTTTAAATGGCAATTCCAAATAGTTCGAGTCTTATTCATGTTTGGTAAATCGGATTGAAAAAACGTGAGTTTTGTTCAAATCAAATTATTGCTTAAATTTGATAATGAATATATATTTTTAATGCATTTATACGAGTTTTTTTTTTCCGAATAGATTTAGGTTTCAAATGGCAATTCCAAATAGTTCGAGTCTTATTCATGTTCGGTAAATCGGATTGAAAAAACGTGAGTTTTGTTCAAATCAAATTATTGCTTAAATTTGATAATGAATATGTATTTTTAATGCATTTATACGAGTTTTTTTTTTTGTCCGAATAGATTTAGGTTTCAAATGGCAATTCCAAATAGTTCGAGTCTTATTCATGTTTGAATTGTATTGTCAAAATCTACTCTCATTTATCGAATATGTTTAAATGGAGAAGCAAATCAACTCGTTGTATTATCTGTCATACCCAACATATTTATTAAATAAATTACTGAAAGATTTCCAATGACCAAATTAAACAATCATTGAAAAGAAATATATATATATATTATTGTTAACTTATCATCAAATTTGAAACCTTTTAAAAGTTTCCCTAGTATGTTTAAATAATATTAACTCAAATTAAACAATCATTAAATATGTAAATCAATTTCAGATAATTATTATTTTAACTTAACTTAGAATTTTGAATTGAGTTTTTGAATTTGTAGCTACTTTGATGAATATTTGATTTTAATAAAAAAAAATTTGCCACTCGTGATGATTATTTTATGTTCGAGGAGGATTATTTAAATTTCTAATTTTTTTTTTATGTTAAAGGTATTTTTCAGCCGATAGCTGAAAACTAATTCCTCCGAGGAGTAGAGATCATCGAAGTGGATTTTGTCATTATCAACAAAGTCTTTTTCATACCTATGACAAATATTGAACCTCTGACATCATGCTAAAAGAACTCAGTCATTTGTGCCGGTAAATTTCTAATACCTATTACTTTCTTCTATTTCTTTCTCTTGTTTTTTAAATGGCAAATATGCTTATATAAGTAGAGTATTGGGTTGGAGGTTGCAACATAACAGAGACCATTGCTTGAGGTCAAAGAAAACAGAAATTTTGATAAAGTGGAGGATGGGTAAATTTAATGTACACTTAGAAATAAAGTTGGATCGTTTTGGAAAATATTACAGTATGAATTTTGAGGTGAGCCGGCAATATCAAGCAAATAGGTAGAATGGGCACAAATATATTAATATAATAAATGTGTGGTTGTTGTACAAAACCACCTTTCAATCAACTTTTAAATATAAAATAATAATAATAATAATAAAGTATGGTTTAGTGTGAATGACAGAAGGGATTGCTTGTGCACCCACTCGTCCGATGAATCCAACAGGTGGATCAAGCAAAACATTGTTGGTTACTAATGCATGTGCATCATCTCTTGCTCTTGATGTTATCCTTCTCATTCGTTGTTTCATCACTTTATTCCTTTTTTCTTTGCATCTTATCTAACAAATTAATGATAATAAATTACCCTAGGACAAAACCAAACCATATGCAAAAACAGAAGGGAGGATTTGGTGAATTTTAGTAACCATATTTTTCTAATGAATGAAGCTCTATAATAATATGTGGAAAAAAGTTAGGATAGGGGGAGAGTTTTGACTTTTATTTTACGAGTTGGGAAAAGAGAAGTCTTAATTTATGATTGATCATAATTAATTTGACGTTGTAGTTGGTTACTTGGTCCTCTGGATTTTTTAAGTGTGAACAAAGGAAAAATTCCCCCAATAAAAGAAAAGAATTGGCCTCAAACCCAATCAAATAAAAAAAAAGTATGAAAATCTCAGTGCTGAAATTCTTCAAATAACGGATAATCGAGGTTTGATTATTGGAGTCGAGTAAATTTAATTAGATTAAAATTAACGAGTGCTCTTATGATATATATTTTTAAAGGATATCTAACATAGAACATGTGTTTTGAAAATTTCAGCAATTGTGTTTTCAAAATTTCGAATGCAACATTATGAATACATACCTCTCATTTTTAAAAGCTTAAACAATATTTTATGACTCGTTTCATAATTAAGATAAAATAATATAAGATTTAATAGAAAGTAAGATAAGAGCTGAATAATTCTTATCACATTCAGTACTTGATGCACATAATAATAATGGTAATGTGATAATGGTATCGACAATAGTGTTAATGTGTGAGAATACGAGGAGAAATTGCACTCTTTTATCATTCTTATTTCTAATTCAACTCTCTCCATATAATAGAAAATAAACCATACCCATAACATTAATTAGGTCAGGATAATATTATCCTACCTTACTTAGAGCTAGAGGTGTTCATGGATTTGTTTCAGTTCGATTATTAGGGAAAAAGTCATCCAATTCGAAGATAAAATTAAGTTTAGTTTGGTTGGTTTAGATTAAGAAATTCAATGAGATCCAATCCAAAAATTATATTTGGTTTTGGTTCGGTTCAGTTCACAACTTTATGTGCTAATTACAACTATGACAATTTTTTATTAAATTTGGTAAAAAGGTTTAATAATAATTTAATGTTAGCTACTCAATTATCTTTGCAACAAAAATAAATGATGTGTAGGATTTGTAAAATCATTTTGTTTGTATATGCATACATGCTTTTACGCAAAAAGATGCATAGTATATGGAGTTTTGACCTAAGTTCCTTGCAAATTTTCAAGTTAGTTGTAAAATATCGATTCGGTTTTGAAAAGTAAATCCGTAATCCGATCCGATCAAATCGTTTTCAATTTTCCTCGTCCAAACAAATCCAATTTTAATCGTTTTTTTTTTTTTGCTTTGGTTTTTTTATCGGTTTTCAGTTATCCATTGAATCGGTTTGGATCTGATTACCCCTACTTAGAGCTAGCAAAAAAACCCATCCTGATCGAGCAAGTCCGAATAAACCCGATATATAAGCGAGTTTAAACTCTTAAAATATAATCTGAATAGATCTTGAACCTTTTAAGCTCGATTAATAAAGCCCAAACCTGTCCGGACTCCAGGCTAACCCACTAAATTTACCTCAAAAACGACCCGAACTAGTTTTAAAAAGTGGCTCGCCATTGGGTTTAATTAGATGATTCTTGACCCAAACTTTATTCAAGTCTTTTTATCCCCACCCAGACCCAATCTAGTAGCCCAAATTATCACCTCTAACCTTACTGGCTCAACAAACCCTGAATAATACAAAAATGACAAATTACTATATCAAACTTTCCTAGCTTTCATAACACCAATCATATGCTATTTTCAAGCTTTTAAGCCATATACGTGTTTGGACTTTGGCGTCTTAGCACTTTGTTCAATATGAAAAGAGAAGTGTCATATGAAATATTGTTAAGTATACTAGTTCTCTTTCGTGATATCTATACTTTTACGAAATTAGCAGCATGAAAAACTTGTTAATCGAGTGGCATGTGCCTTGCTCCATTATTTAAAGAAACAAAGCATTTAGAAAAAAAAATTGTTAGCTTCATCTTTATAGAGTAGGAAAGTAACCACTAATTAGATTGTAATTCGTGAAATGTTCATGTTTTCTTTATAGAAATAATAAAATTAATTTTCATTATAATATGAACATTTGAAAAATAATGGTAATTAATTAAATTTTGATTAGTTCTTAAATTATTATTTTTACTATTCACATTTTATAAAAAAAAATAATCAATTTAAAAAATATATATTAATAAATGATAAGTAAGTGAAGATAAGTGCTTCGCATCACTCTAAAATTTGACAGTTTTTTTTTTTTTGAATTGATCTCTTCAAAATTGGACGGTTTTTAATATTAGATGTTAATTAAAGTATTATTCCAAACGAAGCTAATCTCGTGAATAGATTTATAGATAATTGGTTTGATAAATTGGAGGGTTGTTATGCTTTGGAATCAATTTTGCATAATTGATCTTTTTTAGCTATAGACATATTTGCATAATTGATTCCCACGTGCTAGGAAATAATGAGGTATGGGGGTCAAACATCTTCTTGATCCCAATCTTTGTGATAAGATGGATGGCCGAATGGTTAGTCCAGGCATATAAACGTTAGCTAAATTAATTAACAATAACAAAGTCGCCAAAAATTCACAATGGAAATATTATAGTATGGGGTAAATTAATGGAAACAGCCATAAGCCAACTACAAATCTACTATGACAATCTATCGCATTAACACCTATGCTAAAGTTGGAGATAACATTTCACATAGCATGACAAGTGGCTGTGCCACATGGTTATCTGCCAAGTTTTAAAATTTGGGAGTTGAAAGTCCCAAATTCGATCTCGACGTTATCATTTGATGGATTTAAATCCCATTTTTTAATCCTATAAAAAAAAATTGCTGATAGCACAAGTGACATGGTATTAAACGTTTTGTGGTTAATGATTTGGAGGGCATACTGTCTTTTTTTTTTAATGGTTGGATATTCAACAATAGGAGTAATATCTGAGCATGATGACTAATCTTTTTAGATGTTTGTATAAAGTGATCGATCTTTTTAAATAATAGTATTTTTTACATATACAAAAGTTGGAGATTGAATCCCTAATCATTTGCTCAAATAAATATAGACCAATATCATTTATGCAATATCCCCTAATAAAGGGTATCATATCTAATAATATTGTGTTGCTCTTAATTAGTGGATATTTTCTGCTCATTAAGATATAACAAATATTTCGATCCTTATTTAACAAGTGAAATATGTTTGAAAATCATCGAGAAGTGTAGATTTTTTGTTTTTCACGTTTCATTTAAAAGCACTTTTTGTACATTCGAAAAATATTATTTCATCATGCATATAGTATTTTTTAGTGTACAACAAGAACGTTAAAAAAAATGATAATCTTAAAAGTTTAAACCCAGAAAACTCAAAACCTCATGTGTAATTAACAAAAGACTTAATTATATTTTTGGTGTTTTATCTTATTACTTTTAAAATTTACTTTGATTATTAATCTTTTTTAACTTATTTTGGTTTTTTTTCTTTCAAAAATTCAATTTGCTTCTTTCGTCATAACGATGTTAGTTTTATCTAGAATATTTACACTCATCCCATTGCCATTCCATAGATAAAACTTGACATATATTCATACGATGCTATAGAGTCTTGTCTGTCATTATCCTTTATAACTTCATCACATTATCATTTTTGTCCATATCCATTAACTACCATTGTGAGATAGATTACTCCATCATTGACAAAGCAACATCACTATTCTTAACCTTCATCTGGTGCGTCCGGAACCTTTTCAAATTCTAACAACATTTCCCAGTTTCAATTAATGAACGTGAATATTTCGATAAAACTAACACTAACATGCCAAAAGGAACAAATTGGATTTTTTGGGGAAAAAAAACCAAATAAGTAAAAAAAAAATTAAGGACCAAATTAAATCTTGACAATAAAATAAAGAACGAAAAATTTAATCAAGCCTCAACAAAATTTGGATGCAAATAAAATTTAGCATTGACAAGATTATAGTAGTTTTTTTTTTTATTTTAATCAAACATTTCCCTCCAACAACAACTCAAAGTGAAACCCTCGCACAAATACCGCTGCTAAGTGCTAACCGTATGTCCCTAACCACCAACCAACCTTAGCAAAAACCCTTAAACCCTTCTTCTTCTTCTTCTTCTTCTTATCAATATCATAGCGATATGAACTCTCTGAATCTAATCTTAACCCCAAAGTCTTTGTCTTTATCTTTATCTTTATCACCCCATCTTCTTTTCTTCCTTCTTCCCAAAATCACCTCCTCTTCTTTTCCAACCATCCCTTTCCGCCGCAATCCAACTCCAATCCTCAACAATAACCTTCGCATGATGATGATGCTCAACTCAACAACACCCTCTCCATGCCGAACCTTCCAAACTGACCCCTCTCGCCCTTCCTCCTCCGGCGAGATTCATGTCTTTGTGGGCCCCATGTTCGCCGGCAAAACCACCTCCCTCCTTCGTCGCCTTCAATCTGAGTCATCCAACGGCAGGTGATTTTCCCTTTTAACTACAAAAAAAAAAAAAAAAAAAAAAAGCTTATTCTTCTGGTTGGTTTCATTATTCTTTTATTTTTTTTTCCCTTAAAGAGCATATTTTTATATGATTATAAAAAAATATTACTTTTTACATTCATGTGCTTATTTGGTTGCAATTTACTAAAAACATTGATCTATAAAGCTGAATTTAGGAGAAGCCAAGCTTTCAGCTTTTAGGCGAAGCTGAATTTTATTTCAGCTTTTAGGAAAAGCTGAATTTTTCACCTCTTATGAGAGGCTGAAATTTTCTCCTTTGTAGTAGAAGCTGAATTTTGATATTTTAGAAGATAAGGAAGCTGAATTTTTGTATTTTTGTAGCTTTAAAGAGAAGCTGAATTTTTCGGCTTTTAGGAGAAGCTAGATTTTTTTCGGCTTCTTGGATTAATGTTTCTGCCAAAAAAAGATTTTGGAAACACTCTTTTTTAGAATCCTAAACAAACAGGCCCTTAATGGGTTTGTTTTGTTTATCTTGAGATGTGGTATTTATTTCTTTGCTTGAGTGATTGATTGTTGAATGCGGTTTTATGCATTTGGTCATTTACAATATAGGCGTCATACATGCAACTTTGAAATTACTATTGCTCCAAAAGCATTGATATCTAAAAAATATATGTGTTTGTGCTTTGGTTCCAAATGTGAAAGACTCGTGCTTTGGAATGCTATGGTTACAATCATCACTGTTCAGATATTCTCAGCTTTCAGGTTAGGCCTCGCAAAAAGGACCCTGACTTGGATAAAGTATTGAGAGGTCTGTGTATATCTGGAAGGTCAGCAGAGGCAATTGGGCTCTTGTGCACTACAGGATTGCCGGTGCACCCAAGAACCTACGCTCTTATGCTGCAGGAATGTATATTCTGGAAACAGTATATGAAAGGAAGAAGAATCCATGCGCAAATGATTGTCGTTGGATACAATCCCAATGAATATTTGAAGACCAAATTGTTAATATTGTATGCAAAATCAGGATATCTCGAAACTGCCCGTTTCATGTTTAATAATTTGGTAGGGAAGGGATTAATTTCATGGAACGCTATCATAGCTGGTTACGTTCAAGAGGGGCTTGAACATGTCGGATGGGAACTTTTCCATGGTATGAGACAGGCTGGTTTGAGACCAGATCAGTATACCTTTTCATCGGTGTTCAGAGCCTGTGCAACTTTGGCAGCATTAGAGCCCGGGAAGCAAGCTCATGGTGTAATGATCAAGTGTCAAATCAAGGACAATGTTGTAGTCAACAGTGCCCTAATAGACATGTATTTTAAATGCAGTAGTATCGATGACGGGCAGCGTCTGTTTGATACATGCTTGAGTAGAAATACAGTTACTTGGACTATTCTAATATCTGGATATGGTCAGCATGGAAGGGTTATAGAGGTTTTAGATTCTTTTCATAAAATGATATCTGAAGGTTTTAGACCAAATTATGTCACTTTTCTTGCAGTTTTGGTAGCTTGTAGCCATGGGGGTTTGATTGATGATGGGCATAAATATTTTCAATCAATGATTACGGAATATAAAATCATGCCACAAGGAAAACATTATGCAGCAATGGTTGACCTTTTAGGGCGCGCTGGGAAGTTAAAGGAGGCTTACGAGTTTGTTCTGAGGTCACCTTGTAAAGAGCACTCAGTAATATGGGGTGCCTTGCTAGGGGCTTGTAAGATTCATGGTGATGTAGACTTGTTAAAGATTGCATCAAATAAGTATTTTGAACTTGAACGTGCAAATGCTGGAAAGTATGTTGTCTTGGCGAATGCTTATGCATCTTCTGGGTTGTGGGACGATGTTGAGGAGGTTAGGGCTGCATTGAGGGAATTAGGGATGACAAAGGAACCTGGTTATAGCAGGATTGAGGTACAATGAGGTTTGTTTCTTCTTTAAAGGTGATAAATCTCACCGAAAAGCTGGTGAGATTTATCTGGTAATTAAAGAGATCACCTCTATTTTCAAGGATGCGGGCTATATTTCTGATTTTAGTTAAAACTGACATACCGCGTGTAACATAAAACATGGGATATAAAGGGCTTGCTGCTTAATATATTGGTTGAAATGCACATAATTTGATTGTCCTTGTTGAGAAGTAGGCATGATTCTATAGGAATTTGAACAGTGTTCTGGTTTGCAAAGAAAGCTCCTAAATTGTAGGTTGTAGATATGAAGTGAAACAGCAAAACATATGGGACGTTGTGCCTGCGTACTAGTATATGCATTCTTCTGTGACATGGAAACAATGTTCCTTAGATGTTACCGTTTGGCAAGCTGAGGTGTGATACACAACTCTTGATTTTTTTCTCGTTATGAACATGGCGCTAGGTATTATACAGCTTAGTATTGTCCTTGATATTTATTGGATATCAATCACCGTTTATTATTTTAGAAACATGCCTAGCAGACATGTTCTGTTTTAAGCTATCTGGTTTGCATGTTCAGTGTTCAAATGCAAGTTCCTTTCCATGATGCCTCTTCAGATGACATTTCAAACTGCAAAGTCATGTGAAACATTTGAACAAGTTCCTGAAATACTGTCTGTTTTGGTTATCACCCACGGTGAAAATTCCCGTAGTAAATCCCCTTTCTTCTTGATCTTCAACAAGACATTTTATTCTGAAAATCTGATCTTTTAAGTCAAGTTTCTTAAGTATCAGTATATGTAAACAATGTTGCATAGTAAGTAGTTTCTGTTTGATAAACACTTGGGGTTGGTTTTCCAACTGAGCTACATCTCTGATTGAAACTAAGTGGTTTTATCTTTTATGAAAGTAGGGAAACATAATTCTAGATGGTGATTGAATGATTTTAGCATTTTGTCTGAATGTACCCTATGTCCATGTGGAGCTCATGCAACTGTGATGTTCTGCTGATTCCAAATATAAATAAACAATCTTGTTTCCTCGCTAGTGAGAGCCCCCCTCCCTCAAAAAAAAAAAAAAAAAAAAGGTTTTTCCTGACATGTGTAGCAATTTCCTGATTGTAGTTTTTCTTTCAGGAAAGTCAGTTCTGGATGATTTAGTAATATTGTGATTTCTGAGGCACGTTATTTATATTTTAAATTTCTCTGATGCAGAAATGTGGCAGTAATTAAGTCAAACAAGGATACACGATATGGATTAGATTCAATTGTTACACATGATGGTGAGAAATTTCCATGTTTGGCACTAACAAACTTAGCGTCATTCAAGCAAAAATTAGGTGTTGATGCTTATGTGAAGGTATCATATTTTGAAGTTCTGTAATATGCTTTTAAATTTTTTACCGTGTACAAAATTCAATATGAGCATGCATCAGAATTGGCAGTTCCTGGTTAGCAACTCTTTGTTTGTCTGATTTTTATGGAGTAATTTCTTTTTTAATTGATTCTCACGACTGATAGATGATGACAGTTGGATGTGATCGGTATTGATGAAGCTCAATTCTTTGGAGACCTTTATGACTTTTGCCATGAAGCTGCTGATTATGATGGAAAAACAGTAATAGTTGCAGGACTAGATGGTAACTATTTGAGGTATCATTACTTGTGATTTTGATCTTTAAAATTTCCTTTTGTTTTGAATAGGCCTGCAATGAAGTCAAACTTCCAGTTGTTTTGTCATGACATGAAAAATTATCATAAATTCAATTGTGTTTTAAGTTATATTATATAGTAAGTCAAGTTTAGGTGCAAGTTGAATTTCAGCATTAATTCACAAATTATAGACCCTTCCAAACAATAAGCCACCAAGCCTAAATACTTGAACAGAGTCAATTCCAACTTTTCAATCAAGCATAAGCTTGAGCTATTCAATTAAGCTCAATTTCTATTACTTCTACTAGTCCTATGTTACTTGGGGTTTTATTAGTATGTTATGTTTCACATTACATGATCAAGTCCATGCTGATGGTAACTCCTACATTCACTGACAGGAGGAGCTTTGGTTCTGTCCTGGATATAATTCCGCTCGCTGATTCTGTAACCAAGTTAGCTTCTCGATGTGAAATATGTGGCAAGCGTGCTCTCTTTACCTTGAGGAAGACACAGGAGAAAGAGATTGAGTTGATTGGTGGAGCTGATTTGTACATGCCAGTGTGTCGGCAGCACTATGTCGATGGCCAAGCGGCCGTGGAAGCAACAAGATATGCCGTGGCATCTCAGAAGGCTGAATGTGCTCCCATACATAAATAGGTTCCATGTCTATTGGCATATGCATGCCCAATTTTTTGCCACTCCTAACATGCTTATGTTTAAACTAGGCTGTTCATTAATCTGTTGTATAATGAAAGTATCAAGTAAGCAGGATCTTTGTTCAGTTATGTGAATGCATAGTTTTATTCTAAATCTTAATTGACAGCTGTGTTAAACATGCTTCATTCTGATTAAAATATATTGTGGGCAGAATCTCTTCTTTTTTTCTTTAAATTATATATGTATCATGTATGTATGGGTAGTTTCATTCTGATGCGTATGTATTTGAAAGTTTAAACGGTTGAGAGAAGGAAGATGGGTAGAGAATAACCTTGTTTCCATTTTCCTGCAACAGGCAGTTTGGTATGAGGATGAGCTTTTAATACAATTTTACAATACAAATTTGGTTGATGGTTTTCCACTCATTATTATCCTATACCAAACAGACTTTTAGGATGAAAGTGAGGATAGATTATTTGTTACATCGTGTGATGTTGCAGCTCAACATGAATCTCTTCTAAATATATGATCCTTTGAAAATATTCACATCCATAAAAAAAAGAAAGAAAAAAGAAAAAAAAAAGGGTGGTTAATTATGTTATTGATATGAGAATTGTAATCATTTGATATAAAGTTTCATAATTATTGGAAATTGTGACACTTCTTTTCACCTAATAGTAGCAATTTTGAAAAAAAAAATTATAAATATAATTAATTGATTGATAGATGATCTTATAAATAAAATCAAATATAAGTCCAAAAAAAATCTTTAAAATAAAAGCTGGACTGCAAGTGCCATATGCAGAGCTTCATACAGATCCACGTCAGACATATCCCAAGATCAGCAAATATTGCAGCACATATTTTGGCCACACATGCCTTCACTGAACCTGATAGGCTTTGGGCATGGTTATCCCAATGCTCTTTTGCCCGTATTTGGGCCTGATGTAAGCCGTGTAACAAACTTTTCTCTTCATTAATAAAATCGTGGCTAAAAAAAACTGGATTGAGTACTACTAATTAAGTACATATGAAACTTGACAAGCATTGTACTCAAGTATATCGTGAATTTAAGTTTATAGACCCTTTGCAAGTAAAAACAACTCCACTGTATGAAGCTGATAATTATAAATTTATTGAATCTACACGAGTAAATAGTAATTGTGCAGTTCTTGGGCATGTCAAGGAACATATTTAGGACCACACTTTGCTTGAACATCAAAGCTTGACAGTTTAAAATGCATAATTATCATTCAGTGTGTAGAGAAGTATTAGCATACACAATTTAAAATCTCAATCAGAAGTTCAGAACTAACGATACAGGGGACCGTCTGGGGAATATTCCTGCAATTCATGTAACTTCATAGAGTGGCTTCCTTTTGAACCATGCTAGTTTGTGAACTTAAACGGTCCAGATGCATCACCCAAGTTTTGCTAGCTTTATCAACAACAGAACAAATACATAATAGTGCTTATCACATCTCGTTTTACATGGAAACAACAAAATAAAAAATCTTCGTATAATAAACAAAAACACTAAACAATAGCACTTTAGATATTGCTGAATATTGATTTAGAAAATTGATAAAAATAACGATTAAGCAAACCCAAAATTATATTAAAAAAAAATACAGAAGCAAAATCCTACTTCTAATAGAGCCCAACCTATGAACTGGCAAACAAAAATTTAAGACTGGCATTGGGCAGGGGCCGCGCGAACGCAGGCCCCCTCTACCACAAATTATGACGTAGGCTCCACCACTTGGGTAGACCTTAGGCTAGCACCCTTCCTAAGTGCAATGGAAGTCACTGAGCCTAGGCCATGGGCCTTCTTGATCACCCATTGACCCCGTCCAGGTAAGTATGTTGCAATTGTTGTATGCCTTTTCTTTTATACACCATGCAACCCTTTCCAATCTCTTGTGCTACTGATGTGGGACTTCACTGCATAAGCCTCTTGACTAATTAAACTACTTATTAGCTTTCTGATGGCAAGACCTTAGTGACATTAATGAGAGAATGTATGAGTAATTTGTGAAGTTAACCTAGATGGCTAGTCTGTCAAGGACACAAATGTGTTATCAGGGCCCATAACAAACTTACCTGCTTGAACTTCAAAGCCTCTCTTCAGCTTGTGAAGCCAGATCACAAAACTCTCAGTGTCCATCTCCTCAAAGCAATTAATTAGTTTGAGGTGATTTGAGTGGGACAAAAATAGGCAGTCAAGAAAAGAAGATAAAAGGGACATCAAGGTAATGGTAAAAAAGTAAGCATCATATACAGCAGCACTAAGATCCCCAAAGATGATTTAGGTTGCTGCTGAAATGGTCTTCAGGAATTACATCAGATGATTAGAACATAAATTCAAAACATTGAAACCAGGCCTATATGGTTTACTTTTTTATGGTTTTTAACCATCATCTTAAGGACAGCGATATTAACAACAAAATTACAGTTTACTGAAAATGTGGATATTCAACTGATTTCAAAGATATTAGAAACTAGGTAAGTTATTTCTAATCGGCTTCTTACTTTGATAAAAATGTAATAGATATTCTTTCTGCATGGAAAAATTAATGAAAAGGATATTTTTATACCCAAATTGATGCAAATTCTTATCTAGATATATCTGTTCTACCTTACAAACAATTTAACTGATTTGGTGGGGTGCGCCAGGCCCTTGCAGTAGTGCAACGCATGGGCGACACTTGAGAGCCCTAGCAGCAAGCTACTATGATGGACTCTCCCCCTTAAAAAATTAATTTAATATCGTGTGAGCCAATGGCCCACATATCAGATATTAAACTGATAAGAACAGATACTACACTTGATCTTAGCCAAAAGGCCGAGAAAGGTATGAATTGTGCAGTTGTTTGTGATTCATTTTATAGCAAGCTTGTGCTTACCAACTTCATATTTGCTCAATGTGGGACTTATCAAAGAGAAGAGCATACTGGGAAAATACTCTTGAGAAAATCTGACTAGTTATCCACTTCACCCTAAGTAAGTAAAGTAATAGTCACAACCATATTTCTAAAATACAAACTGTCAGTAATATTTCTAAATTCTAGAATCACTGTCATCATTATGAAATTATGAATGAGGAGTGATTAGACACCTGCCCAAACACACTGACACAATGGGATTTAAAGTGTAATGTAACACTTTTTTTTTCCATTTTTCAGTCAGAAAATTAAAGCATGTCTATATATGAAAGCATGGAGCTTCAGGAATGTCAAGCGAACAAAAATCTTTCTTTTATCAAACTATGATTCTGTTTTTTTTTTTTTTTCCTTCATACATCTAGTGCAGCTAACTCCATATATCGCTTACAGATACTTTCTGATGGCAAGAACTTAATTTATGAGGATGGAAGGCTCGAATCGAGTTTCCCAAGTCCAGCTATTTCTGCAAACCATTACTTGTGAATATGGTACAAGCCTATACTAGTGAAAACTGTTGTTTGGGTTAGAAACTCAAGCATGTTGCATATAAATAGTGGGGAAATTTGGTGTTCAACTAGAATTAGATTGTGTTTTGGACAGCATTCTCCCGAATGAAGGCTCTAAATCTAATTGTTCAGCTCTTAAAGGCCAAGATCCTTAAAACTACTTGTGGCAAAGCTTTGATTAAGTGTGTGTAAAAAATATTCACAGTATGGAAACAAGTTACTATAAACATATTTTGTAGGGAATGTGTATAAAAAATATTCACAGTATGGAAACAAGATATTTAGTGGCATACATGTAACCAAGTTAAATCATCACGAAACAGAACAAAAAGAAAACAGTATCAATTTGGCATACATGTGACCAAAACTTTAAATTCAGAACCAGCACGAATTAGAAGTGGCCAAAAGTGACTTCATCATATATGAGTGCACATCACATTCAACCTTAACACTTTTTTTTTCACCTTTTTAGTACCAAGAGAATATGAAGATTTCTCAGACACGCATAAGGCTAAACAAAACTCCTCCATACTCATAATAGGAGCATGATAGTGCCCAACCTATGAACTGGCAAACAAAAATTTAAGACTGGCATTGGGCAGGGGCCGCGCGAACGCAGGCCCCCTCTACCACAAATTATGACGTAGGCTCCACCACTTGGGTAGACCTTAGGCTAGCACCCTTCCTAAGTGCAATGGAAGTCACTGAGCCTAGGCCATGGGCCTTCTTGATCACCCATTGACCCCGTCCAGGTAAGTATGTTGCAATTGTTGTATGCCTTTTCTTTTATACCCTATGCATCCTTTTCCAACCTATTGTGCTACTGATGTGGGACTTCTCTGCATAAGCCTCTTCCCACCCCAACCCATTAAGCTACTTATTGGGTAGATCTGTCAGGGAACACAAATATGTTAAAAAAGCTCATAACAAACTTACTCATGTGTTTGTACGAGACCACTATCTGCTTGACCTTCAAACCTTCTTTAACTTGTGAAGCCAATAGATCACAAAACTCTGGCATCCATCTCTTCAAAGCACTAAATTAGTTTGACATGTTTGGGGCAGTAAAGAAACACTTGATAGCTAGAGAAGAACAGGAGATAAAAGGCACATTGCTGGAGAAAATACTGATTATGGATTGCTGATGGATGCAACAATGTGGCAATAATAGAGGTTAACATGACAGCGGAAACTATGTGAATGATATGATGAGAATACAAGTCAAGCTTAAAATTAGTTACTCTAAAATGTTAGTATAACACAAATGCTCCATCATCTCATACATTATATTTCAATAGTACAAGTACTACCTAATGCATATAATTCATTTATCTTACTTTCAAAAAAAAATTCATTTATCTTTACACATGTCATCAACATATTGGGAGATTTTGAATCTGTTAAAAGGAATAAGTAACAATGTTACAGCAATAGTAGGGGAAAAGAAATATATAATCCACTGGTTTGAGTAGTAGTAGTACCAATGCACCTTGCCAAAGGCATCAGGGTGCTGGGTGCAGCAGTTGCAGGTAGACCAAATGAATAAGTTAATCATAGAGTGATTATCATATACAAAGAGTAAACCAAAATACTAAGCATTAAAAAAAATATAAAGGTAGTTGAATTAAAAAAAAAAAAAAAAAAACTAATTCTCTGCTGTGTTCTATATACAACTACACAAGATACATCATGTAATAAAAATGCTCTCTCAAGAACTAATCCACTGTTGTGTTATATATACAAATACGCGCGTTTTGGGACTCTTCAACGTGGAAGCAAACACACCCTAGATTCATCTAATTATGAAATAGATATCAAAGCAGTGTTAGTTTCACTAGATTCAAGAGTAAACCAAAGCATGTACTTCAAGTTATGAGATAGATATCAAAGCAGTGAGACTGTGAGAGTTTCAGTTTTTTTCTTTAATTTTTTTTCATAAGCCATGCCTTTGAATAGAAGAATCTATAAGCCCATAACAATTTATAGTTTGTGAACAATCATGATTGTTCAATGTTGACTCGACTAACTAGTCTCACATCGGAAGATTTTAAAAAAAGACAATGGTATATATAACCGAGCGGTGACAGGGCAGGACACGACCTTACTTGAACAGGATCTGTTCTATAGGCTCGTACAACTGTATCCTTGGTTACGAAGGAGACAGGAACCTAAGTCTGGTTGATGAATCACGACCGTGTGATCAGAGCGTGATTAATTGCTTTGGTGATCTCTCTCATCTGAGAGTTTCATTTGTGGCAGTGGAGGATCGTTCTCAGTCAGCTACTGGTTGGGATGGTCACACGGTTGTCTGACAGACTACATAAGATATCTTTTTGTCGTTTCTTCAGTTTTGCAAATTTATTTAACAATAATAATAATTATTATAAGATACTATAACAAAATATAATAGCAATAAATTAAAAGCATAAATGACATTGATTACCTTGGCCCTTGGCTTCCAAAATAAGGAATGAATGGTCTAGACTCACTCATCATGGCCATGAAGTTTAGTGTTATGAACATAGCACCTTTGCTTGCATTGCATGCCCAACACGGGAGCTTGTATGTGCTTTCCGTGATCAAAATTTGTGTTTGTTACAATGTGGAAGCATGAAGTAAGGGACAGTACAAAGAAGGGAGACGACCATATTACTCTAGAGTGAGACTGATAAACCAAACAAAACAATTGCTTTTTTTGTATTTTGGTGAATACAAAACAAGGGCTTTTTGTTTGGTCTAGTAAAGTTGAGCAGAAAACACTTTTATTTTGAGGTTGGGGAGTTGCCACTTGCCACGTTCAAAGGATAACGCATGTTCTAGTAAAGTTAACATCAATGATTACTTCTTTTTTTTCTCTCTCTTAAGCATCCATGTTTTGGGTTTTCCTTTTCCATGGCCGGCCCATCTGGAAGGAGAAAATGAATGGTTGATGAGTGGGGTCAACACAGGGGGTGATAATAAGGACTAATCCTTTGAACTGATGCAAATGAAAAACCCTTTGATAAATTTTCCTCGCATTAAGTCACAAGAGCGTAATTAAAAATTCAAAATCCTATATTATCGTAGTGAAATTATTAGTTCATCTCGGACTATTTGATCGATGACTCATATCTATTGCCTTGGTTCTTAGATATAGGATCCCTTTCGGAGTTTTTACATTCATTAAGAAAGTTGACTAATTTAGTTAATTGTATTAGAAATGTGAGCTTTTAATATGTATTTTCAAAATTACCCTTATTAATATTATTGAGAATCTAAAAAGTGTTAAATAAATACAGGTGTTTGTGGAGAAAAAATTAATGATAATTGAAAAATGGTATAGGTTCTTATAAATAGGGACAAAATAAAAGTGTCAGAAGGGTCGTATAATTAAAGACAGAGGGAGTACCATTTATAATTTATTTTTTATTAAAAAAATACATAAAATGAATAATAGACGATGGTAATTTATTTGGGACAATTGGTATCGAATCACCTAATAATTGCTCGACCGCCTTAACCATCATACACGTAAAGGGCTTAATTGCACTTTTGATTCTCAATTTTGTTAATTTGACGAATTTAATCTCGGCCCCTACTTTTAATTTGGCAAATTTAGTCCTTTACTTGTCAATTTGTGACGATTTCAGTCATTCCGTAACTAACAAAATTGCTCAAGTGCTGACACGTGTTCTTCTATTAGATACGGAATGACTGAAATTGCCACAAATTAATAATTAAATGACTAAATTCGCCAAATTAACAAAATTGCAAAACCAAAAATACAATTAAGCCAAAAAAATTTACGCTCAATAAGAATGGGTACATTTTATTCAAAGTTTAAACAAACAACCCAAGATAAAGTACACCCCAAAAGAATTATCCAATCAAAGGGAATGAATATCATAAATAAAATTTGACCATCCGAAAATCAAGCTATGTATTTCAATAAAATATTTCACTACCATTCTTGAAAGAGAATATTCAATAAAATATTTCACTACCATTCTTGAAAGAGAATATAGACGGTGCACTGATTGTGTAAAAAGTTTTTTATATCATCTTCATGGATGTATGGTCGTTCAGTATTAGATAAAAGTAATATAAATGAATGAAGGATGATAAATTGATGGTTAAAAAACTATATACCATCAATGCACGCCCATTAATCTTTTCTTGAAATCATAACATGACAAAATGTCAAAACTCGCTCACCAATGTCAACATCCAATTATGCTTAACTTATAAAAAAAAATAAAAATAAAAAAACTCAAATTCAATTTTGCATATAAATGCTTATCATAAAATTTCAAAATACAAATTTAGTAATGAATCATGATTTTTTAATTGATAGTGTGCCTTTTTTATTTTGGTTTATAAAAATTTTGGTAAGTTGGATCCTAGTATCCTACCAAGGTTAGGGTATATCTTAATGTTCTATGGATTTTTGCAGGTGCACTTACAAATTATTCATTAATGAAAGATTTACATCTATAGCGAGAGTTAAATTATACTCTTAACCTTTTGAAATATAAGTGAGGAAAAAAATTAAAAATATGATAAAAATTTAGCCTTTTAATCTAGTATTTATTTCTTAGTGTATTACCTATCAATTTAAATTAATCATTATTCCGGAGGCAATGACCATGGCAAGGCAAAACTTATATACTATATGTGTGTGCATACTAGGCGTTAGTGTGGGATGGGATGGGACGTGTAAGATTCGGGTTCACAAAGGCGAGGAGTGATTGTCGGTGCAAGAGGCACGTACAAGGAGTAACTCCTCGCAGACTTATGAGTAGGGATGGCAACGGGGCGGGGAACGCTCGGGGAGACCTTTCCCATTTCCCATCTTCGGGTCTCATTTGCCCCCCATCCTCATTCCCCATGTCGGAGGTTGATTAGCCCCCATCCCCATTCCCCACCACCCCACGGGTCCCCACAGGGAACCTAACTTCAATTTGACCTGTTATAAAATTCACAACGTCGAATAGCATTTTTAAACTTGTACACTACAGAAAAATAATCGTTAAAATTCAAGAGATTCAATTTAAAAAAATCGTTAATAATAATTATAATTATAATTATATATTTTTAGTTACTAAAAAACTTATTTTTTAACTATATAAAGCCTAAATATTTAAGGGCATATAAGTAAAATTATCGGGGACGGGGAACCCGCAAGGACGGGGGAACCAATCCCATTCCTCGCCCCAAAATTTGTTTGGGGAAAAATCCCCCCCATCCCCGCCTTCGTTGGGAAAAAATCCCCAAACTCGGGTACCCGAATGGGGCGTTCCCCCCGGGGATCCTCATTTGCAGTCTCTCATTGTCATCCCTACTTATGAGAGAGGGGTATTGAATGATCCGACACACCAGAATAAAAGGGGATCATGAAACTGTGTCGGTGTGGGACTACATAGTACATGAATGTTTACATGAATTGATTTGACTACCCCTATCAACATGATGGATGACTTGGGATATACCGGAACCTGTCACCACTTATATCGGGTATGTTCTTTTTTGTGACAATCGATGGGTCAGATCCGACCCAAAATCATTGGGACTGGACAGGTTCATGAGACAGATCGAGTTCTGCTCACTCCTAGTTTGCATATATTAATTGATATTAGTATTTCATGCAACGAAAATTGTCATATTTTTGTTTTGGCTTAATTATGTCATAAATCCCTAAAGTTTGAGGTACTTTTGTCATATACCCTGATACTTTTTTTTCAATGTCTGACTCCCTGAAGTTACTTATGGGTTTGTCATATACCCCTACTATCAATTCTGGCCAATTTTGATGACATGTAATATCAAAATTCTAGTCAGACGCAAGAGGTTGGTTACGTGGTGTCGCGTGATGTTATACAGGCGAAGACGACCCCTCTCTTCAATTCCTTTTTTCCTTTTTTTATTTAACTAAAAATATAAAAATATTAACTTTTAAATTTTTTTAAAAAAATGATCTTCATTCACGGTGCACCAGATGCTTAACCTCCTGCGTCTGGTCAGGATTCCGATGTTACATGTCAGCAAAACTGACCATAATTGGTAGTAGGGGTATATGACAAAGGCAGAAATAACTTCGGGAAGTCAGACATTAAAAAAAAGAATAAGAATATTTGGCAAAAGTACCCCAAACTTCAGGAACTTGTGATATAATTAAGCCTTTTCTTTTCTGCAATATATTAAGCTCTCTCCTAGTAAAGTTGTTATTCAGTATTCACCATCTTTAATGTCCAGCTACTATTGGTTCAAAATGATAAATTTTGAGATTATTATCTATGTCAGACTTTGTTTACATTTTTTTATTTTCGGCATTTTAAGAACATTTCATGGGAAAATATTCATGAATCAATTAAAAACATTAAACATTTTGCAGGAAAGTCTGTCTAAGATGAATTAAATTCATAAATTAAAATTACCAAATTATTCATCCGCTTCCTTTTTTTATATCAAATGAATTAAAAGTAGACAATTAGTTTAAAAATATTAAGCAAAATAGCATTCACTATTCACTAATAAAATAAAATTAACGAAACTTTAGTGACAATATATATATATATATATATATATATATATATATATATATATATATATATATATCAAATGATTTTACATGATTGATCGAATACAACGTGACCTTATTAGCTCATGTTTATTGAATAGATTTATTTATATAAAAAATAAAAAAAACAACAACAACAACAACAACAGAGTTACATCACAATGATAACTATTGTTTTTCACAGGTAAATTTTTACTTCCACTTATATGCGGAAAACCTTCAAATTCTCTTCATCTTTGTTGTTTCAGTCTTCTTTTCTTTCTCATATAGGCTAGTCTTTTTCATTATGCTTTAATTTGCTATAATGGCCTTGCAATTACTTTCTTACTTTCCAATGTCATTAAAAATTGGAACAAAATTTTATAGATAAATGAGTCTTATACTAAGAGATTGGCAAAGAATTTTTTAGCAGTAACATACTAGTAGTATAGTATACCAATGAAGATTGATTCAAGTGGTGTGATCCTGTCAACTTGAAAACTTGGGAATGAGACATGAGACTATGAAGTCTCAGGTTTGTTTCATGATTAACACATCTCGTTGAGAGAGACATATGGACACGATTTCATACAAAATTAGTCTCAAGGGTTCCATAGTAATAAATGTGTTCTTGAAGACACATTTGGTACTGCCCAAAGAGTACAGACCCAAAAAAATATAGTATAAACTTAATACATACTCTGTATTTCTAAATATAATCACCTATTTCAATATATATATATATATATATATATATATATATATGTAATCACACTTTTTATTTTATTTTATTTTGATAAGAGTCATTATTGTTAAATATTCCAATTCACTTAACATATTTTTAGAATCATAATAATGGCTTATTTAGGTTTTTAATCTTTGAATTTATGTGATCTTAGCTTTTCAAATTGGTCATTGAACTCAGCATATAAAAAAAAAATACTAAAATATTGTATTTTTTAAAAAATGCAAATTTTTTAATTATTTTTAAAACAATTGATTATTTAATTTTTTTTAAAAAAAAACATGTATTTTGTGACGCCGTATAACATGCCACTTATCAATATTGTGACGAAAAGAAAATTGTTTTAAGTCCTCATTTTTTTAAAAATGGTTACTCATCTTTTTATTCTGTATCATTTGGATCTCACAACTTGATATTATCTACATTTGGCCCCTAAATTTGTTTTTGGATATATCATCAACATATTTTGTTAAATTCATCAAAACACAATATTCCTTCTTGCCTTATATCTAAGATTCTAATAGATTTCACTTATTTTCACCTATATTTCACATTTATTAAAAAGTTAATTTAATTAATGATATTAGAAATATAAATATTTGATATGTATTTACAAAAGGGAAAAAAAGTATAAACACCCCTTAAACTTTTTTTTTGTCCGAATTCCTTGCGGAACCACCGATATCTCCAAGAGTAATCCGGAGCGAGCTGCGTTGCTGACTATCCTATAGGGATGTTTTTAGTGGGAAATCGAACACGCGACTACTAACAATTGTATCACATTCCCAAAATTTCAGTTGGGGCCTTACACCTACTGAACCAAACCCCGTTGGTACACCCCTTAAACTATTTGCCTTTTGCAAATAGTCATAACAAACTATTTTTTCTACACAATTACTCCTTAAACTTTAACATTTGACAAAATTAATACTTTCATTAACTCAATGTTAAAACTTAACAGTAAAAACATTTTACCATTTAATTTGTTATAATTTCAACCATTGCATATTTATAATATATTTTTTAACTTTAATAGTATTATTTAATTGTCTTTTCAAAAATTGAGAAGTCGCGGTGTGTAAAAACTGATACTGCACATGTGTGTAAAAACTGATATTGCACAAATTGAGAACAATAGAACATTGTTTCTTTTTTCTTATAGTGAATGTATTTTAGAATAAAGATAAGTGAATATTATTAAAATTATAATCAATGGTTGAGATTACAACAAATTGAATGATCAGGTGTTTTTATCACTAAATTTAAATTTTGAATTGACGGAAGTATTAATTTTACAAAATGTTGAAGTTTAAGGAGTAATTGGGTAAGAAAAATAGTTTGCGGTGACTATTTGCAAAAGGCAAATAGTTTAAGGAGTGTTTATACTTTTTTCCCTTTACAAAATTAATCTTATTAATATTACTAAGAAACTAAAAAATTAAATAAATAAAAATATTTGTGAAAAAAGTAATTAGTAATTGTCATAAAAAATTGGTATAAATCTTATAAATAGGAATAAAATAAGTCCAAAAACAAAAATCTTATATCTCAAAGAAAAGAGTATATCATTTAAAACTATTCCAATGGAATATACTAACTAATCAAATTTAAGTATTAAATGAATTTAAAAAATAGAAATCATTTTGAAACCAATCAAATAATAATTTTGCCTTTTAAAAAAAAATACACTCTATCAAATATAAGGAGGGATCTGTTTAATTACACCAACTATTACACCATTCATAATTTTTTATATAGTATGAATCTATTAATAACTTATTTGTTTCAAATTTGAAAATCTTAAACATTATTGAATGCATATTCAAATATATTCATTTTTATATACTTTTAAAATATATGTATTTCATTAATTTTAACCTATATAAACAAAGCAATACTCCGTAAATGATTTTTTAAAAAAAATTTGATATAAATGATACACTAAACATGATTTTTCAATCCAATGGTCAATTGGATTAAATTTGACTTTGTATATGAGTTATGTTGTATTGGGAGCTCATAAACGTATTGAAAAAGTTTTTGTATAACTCGTAGTCTAGTACAAAAGGAATTCCCATCTGTCATTGGTCATACAATACACACTCCTCCTTGACAACTACAGTATCGTTATTGTTAAAGTAAGCTTCGTCATCATCGAGCCCAAAGAACGCCACAACACTGGCGCACCATTATGCATTATTACAATAAATAGTCACATGTCAATAACATGTCACATTTTCATATTTTCATTAATTTGTATCATATCATGTGGAGAAGGTCCTCCTTCAATATCGTTCACCAAAAATGCAAATAAAAAAGAGTCGGGCTAACACAAGGAGTAATAACTAAAATATGTGATATAGAAAAGAGTGAATAAAATTCAATAGTTTAAATTTAACAAGTGACAAAAGAGGTGAATGAAGATCGCATAAAACTAAATGAGAGCCTCAGAATTGCAGAATTTAACAGCAAGGCATTAAAAATGCCATTCAGTCCCGAAAGATGGTGTGTTTTTTAACTGATTTCATCATTGGCCAATATTTCATCCAGGTACCAAAAATAATTAATACTTGAATCTTTAACAGAAAAGATAATAAAAAAATAAAAAGAAATGTTAGTCTCATGGCCAAACCCAAGAGGTAAAGGCAGCAACGCTGCTCCACAAGGCCATGAAATATGAGACAAGCTTCAACGGAGGAACACTCCCTAACGGAACAACCATCAACATTAAATGACAATTGTTTTATGACGTTAACTTGGGATTATGCAAACACATTAGTCAAGTTTGCCCCCATGATTAAGTTAGGGATTCTCGCAAATCCCCCGTCATTACATAACAAATCAAAATTACTAATAAATAAAGAAATTGATTAATTAATTAAAAGAGAGAAAGCCTCAGAATTGCAGAATGAATCAGCAAGGCTAATAATAAGCCATTCAGTCCCGAAAGATGGTGTTCTTTTTTGACTGATATCATCATTGGCTCTAAATTTGCATAACCGAAATAATAAATCAATGAAATGAAAGCATTGAAAGTCTGAAAATAAAAACAAGGATGTAAAATAAGAAGAAGGAGGAGGTTTGATTGATTGAGAATCTCCGGTGTTTGCTTTTATAAAGGGGATGGAACACTGAGATTACAAGACAGTGGCGGCGATTGCAAATGCGACAGACTACTAGGTTTTAGGTTTTGAGATGCAGTTTGCTGTTTTTAAAACAAGTGGGTATTGGGCTTTTTTTTTCTTTTGTAAACCCAAATGAGAGGGAGAGAGGGTCCACAAGACTCGAACTTAAAAAAACACGTTTTATCAAAATTCTTTTTTTTTTTTTTTGAACTGCTTGCATGTTTTATCAAAATTCTTACTCACTCCTATCCATATTATAAGAAAAAGGGTACATACATATTTTGGTCCCAAATATAAAAAAAAAAAAAATTAACCAACTTTTTATTACCAATACAATTATTCTTAAAATATTTTTAGAAAGTAGTGATCTAATTTAATTTTTGTTTCATTCTCAATACAACTTTTCAAAAATAATCATATTTTTTATGATTTTGATAAAATTAAATACATTTAACTTACTTTCTTAATGAATGTGATTTCGGTTATTTTTCTTATAATAAGGACTAAAGGAGTATTCTTATTCATGCTTAAAATTAAATTGTTTAATACATTAGCAAGGAGAAATTTCACTTACTCCTAGGAGGTTTGGAATAATGATGCTTTAAAAATTTCTAATCAAAGGTTTACAAAATTTCGTCAAATTTAAATTTTTTTTTTATACTTCATCGTATCATTCTATTTTAACGTATAATATATCTTATGCATTATTATATTACATATCTATGAATCTTCAAATGATCTAAAATTTGGTATGTATATTATTATGACAATAACATATAATTAACGATTCGATTGATAAATTTTCTAATATATGAAAAGTTATTTGAATATATAAGTGACAAAGACTTATGCCTGGTTTGAACTGACCCTAACTCATATATGAAGCGCATAAAGTAATATTAGAAAATGTATTAACATGAGTGGTGAAAAGAATAAATTGTATACTCTTTAGGGGTGATCACACCATCTACCACCACATTCTTAACTTTTATCATTACCTTTCACTTTGTTACCATTGACATCATCACCCAATTATTGTAGACCTCACCTTGACCTTCACCATCACAACCCCAATCATCGCTATTCTCTAATAATCATCAGTATCATCCATTTGGTGATCACCAACATTTCTACCAACGACACCTTCATATGCACCCTAACCGCTATCATCACCATCACATTCTCGACATTTTCTACCATCACCATCGCAATGATCACCTCCGTAAATGCTTGAACCACCCTCGCACCACCACGACGAAGACCATCATCATGGTCAACACCACCATCATAACCCTAACCATCACCACAACCGACTACCACCAATTTAAGGACGACCACCACCACCACCGCTTTCAACTAACGATAATAAGTTAATAACAACCATATGAAAGTTGTTATTAAATAATTATGGTACTAGATGGTGCATAATATGGTAGCAATGCTAAAAAAATTATAAGTTTATAAATAATTTTAAAAATTGAAAGTCAAAAATTTGAAACCAACATTATAAAAATGAAAACTAATTTCGGTTTTTGAAAATTAAAAACTAAAATCAATCTCAAACGGAAATTTATTTATTGTGAGAGAAAAGAAAGTAATCCCATAACCTAAGCATTTGTAATCTATTCAACACATTCCTTGTTAATAAATATTACATCCCTTTCTATTTATCCGTCATGCTTTAAACAAAACACACAATTTAAGAAATGTAATTATTACTTAGATTTTCAATATACTTCTTCCGTCCCTAAATATAAGACCATCTCGACACTTTTATTTTGTCTCTGTTTATAAGACCTTATACCAGTTTTCAATGACCATTAATTACTTTTTTCCACAAACACCCCTATTTATTTAACACTTTTTAGATTCCTAACAATATCGATAGGGGTAATTTTGAAAATACATATCAAAAGTTCACATTTCCAATACAATTAACTAATTAATGAACTTTCTTAATGGACGTGAAATCTCTCAAAATGGTCTTATAATAAAGAACGGAGGGAGTATTAAGTATGTTTTTTCCACTATACCCTCTCTTTCTTTATAATCATTAATTTTTCTTCGTTACTTATCTTACGTAAACCAAGACCTATGAATAGGAGAAAACATGGAAAATGACATTTGTTATACACTCTTGAAATCCTAAAAAATAAAATTAAAAAATAACAAAAAATTGATTAAAAAAAAGAGAGAAACTGAATAAAAATAAAAAATAACAAAAAATTGATTAAAAAACAAAGAGAGAAACTCCATCCGTTTCATATGCAGTTTCCTTAGAGTTTTTATCCTATATTTCACATGTATTGTTATTTTAAAAAACCAAATACATAAGTAGTGTTATTTTCCCAACACATCTTTATTTATCACACTTTCTTCTTCACTCTCAATATATTTTTCTATTTTCAATAACGATTATATAGGATATTATATTCAAAATTTCATAAATTTTTATATCATTTAATCATTTCTTGAAATTTGTGTATAACGATAAAATACATCACTTATCAATTCGGAGATTGTAATAAGGAAAAGAGGTAGTAGCTTCTAGTTTTGATTCCCCTGCACTAGATACGGCGGTGGGGTGATGCCGCGCATTGCCGTATCAGTTTTGGGGCGGCCGGCGGCTGGAAGAAAAGTGCAAGGGGAGGAGAAGAAGATTTTATCGTTGATCCTTACTTTCTTTCTTTTTTTTTTTAACAAAAAACTGTGGAGGGAAATTTCACAGTCCCGACACCTGGAGCAACATGGGTGGGGTGTCTCCCCAAGGGATGTTCTCCATAAGGATTCGAGCCTCTGATATTATGGTTTTATGGGTTCTCAATATCCTTATGATCCTAGCATGCTTCCACTAGGCCAAATCCATTTGGGTCGATCCTTACTTTCTACATCATTAACGGTTCAGAAAACCAGATGAATGATGTACCAAAAAAAATTCTGAGTGGACCATAAAACTCAACGATTTGAGAACCAATCTCAACTTTTACAATGAAGAAAAAAAAAAGCAAAAGAAAAAGGTTGAACAAACATACGTCTAACATTCTATTACATGTAAACAAGAAAAGATATCACCGTCTACAAAGATCGATCATAATCTACCCATAGCTGGTCGAATCAAATAAAATACAGTATAAAAGAATGTCGAAGGGAGTGCTATTCATGACATTAAATCACTCCATCCAATTCAATTCCTTCAAGATATATTTAAAATACTCTATTTATAGTGTAGTTTTGCTACAAAGTCTTCAACATGAAAATGTTGTTAACTGAGAATTGCTACCTGACCAACTCTCTCTTCTAAAGCCATCACAGGTGTTTAATTGGCTTCCCTGAAAGTTATTGATAATTAGTTTAGCAAATACTGTACAAAGTGATACATACTCTATATAATAATTAGAATTTCTATGTGAAGTTGTGAACCAATTACTTTCATAGATATTAAACTGTTTGAGAATTTACCTTTGAGTGAACGGTATAATTTCACCACAGCTAGATGAGGCTGCACAACTCTCCCTAACAAGTAATTGAATCCCTTCCGGTTGTAAACTGTGATTCCTCTCAGCTATAATCTCTTTCGGAGGGCATGTTTTTGATCGAGCAAGGCGTTTGACACAATTCAATCGCAATCTTCTTGGTGTGCTACCTGAATTTTTTCAGAACATTCAAGCTAATAATTAAATGTTGCGAAATTTCCACTAAAAAGATTTTCTTAGACAATTTATCCACCATAATCACCATAATAGTAATTAGAAATTACTCACCATAATCACCAGCTTGTCCATCTTCATTTGTTATCAACTCTGCTACAACCTGATGAGTACCAGCTGGAACACCGGCTGAACATTTCCGGTTTCGTGCAAGGCGCTTGATCTGAGTTAGACACAGCCTTCTTGATGAAGAGGCATGATTAAGAGCTAGAGTTTCCACATGACTTGATGATCCTATTAGTTACATTGCAGCACCAACAACAACAAAACTTAAATTTTTTAGTTTCAACTTAAACAACAACAAAAACTTTCCGTCAGATAAGGTCAGTAGGATTGTAGGAAGCACAAACACAACACGACAAAAACATGGAGATGCAGTAAATTTTATAAATTATGGGACATGGCACAATTATGATGCAGGACATAGAATTAATAGAAGATTAACATAGAAAGTTAAAAACATAAATCTTAACCTAAAAGAGAGGAATATTGTTTTACCAGTTAGAAGTTAGAGCACAATAAAGTGCTGTTATTTATCTAGTTATTATGACACTTCCATCTATAAAGGTATAAAAATTCAAAAGGCAAATATAAAACATTGTATAACATAGTACGGATTTGTTCACGAGTGTTTGTCCAATATGAAAACGACACGAACAAGACAACTATCATGAAATGTTTGCGCTTCATAACATCTTCAAAGTCACAAATTATGTTATTTTGACTGGTCTATCATAAATTTCAGTATACAACAAAACAAAAAAAAAGTACTCCAATGAATTAGGAGTAACATATATACTTGTCCTATTTTATCATAAGAAGAACTAACCTTCATCAACTCTGGTTCCCAAACTCAATGTTTCAAGTCCTTGGTTGTGGCCTTGTTGAGGGAGACCAATGCCATGACATAGGACAGTGTGGTCTAATGAAGCAGTAGAATTGACCCCTTGAAGCTCATCACTGGTACTGGCTTCAGCTGCACTTGATTCAAGAGGCTGAGGCTGAGGTTGATGTTGGAGAATGAATGGAGCATGAGCATTTGCAGCTCTCTGTCTCCGGAGCTGGTAGTTTCTCCGGCGTCTGGCCAAATGCCTTTCCCTTTGCTCTTGAGTCATGGCTTGTCTCCTCTGCCGGTCGCGAATTCGCCTCCTTTCCCTCTCTTGCTCCCTTTGCATTCTCCTCAAATCTGCCTCCATGCAAACTCACACCCTTGTAACCTATCTTCAAAACAAAAACCATACCAATTTTAGTTAATTTTTTTTCAATGTGAATAATAACAACAATAAGAATTGTTGAATGTTGATACTTGATTCTCAACAAATTGGGATTGTTCTGCTGAATATACACACTGACAGTGATGTTTCTTCCTAATCATCCAATCAAAAGAAAAACAAACACTTTGAATCAAAATAATATTGATGTGACATTATTCACATTCATATGAATGGTAACATTAACAAAAAAAACCCTTTTCTAAGAAAATGAAATTCATGAAAATCTGGTAGAGTTCTATCACAATAAAGCAAACAATGGTAGATGATAATCATGATAAATGATAATTAAACTAAAACTGGGTCCATAAATTATAATCACAAATATCAGAAATGAAACAACACAAGGGTTATTCATAACAATTGAGCTTTGTTTTTGAAAGGTATAACAATTGAGCATTGAATCAATTTCAATAATTTTTTTTTTCCTGCGAATTGAAGCTAATACTTTAATTTGAATTTGTTAAATTGAAATTGTGTATTTGTGTATTAAGCAATGAAAATTAGGAAGGGAAGACATTTTACCTGGTCACTGCAGATCTGAATAGTGAGAAACAGAGAGAAGCAATTTGTCTGTGCACTTAAAAGGGCATTAAAAATGAAATGAAGCTTGGTATATAAATGGTAATAATTTTGTATTTTATTTTATTTATTTATTAATTATTATTATTATTTTAATTACTGTATTTTTTTGGGTTGAGATCTGCATGAGTTTCATGGACCTCCCTTCCTTGTGCATGAACGGTTCTCTTGAGAATTTGCCAAGTCACTTGGTCGCTACTCGCTTGTGAATCTGAATCCATATGCAAGGTCTTTAAAAACAAAAAAATAAAAAATAAAAAAAAATTAGAAGCAAAACCGAAAAATGAGAGATTATTAAAAGAGCTTTTTTATCTAAAAAAACGAATCACAACATCCTTCTGTGTTTGTGCATGACAACTTTTTAACATCGGTCTATATTTGCCTTATGATAAAATGGATAATGTATAATGTACCGATAGTGTAAAAGTTTTTTACATTATTAGTGTATTATTTATCATTTTATTTATGCTTATTGACTTTTAAATTAAAATAATACAAATGAATGATAAATGATAAATTGATGGTAAGAAACTTTACACTATCATTACATACTCATTAATCTCTTGCCGTATATGTTTCTTTTTCAAAAGATTATTTTCATAGAAAGGCAGAAAACATGGAAACCGTAAGACTACTTAACTTATACGTAAATTTGTTCACATTTGTTTTGGTAACAGCTCTTTATTCACATTTTTTTTTAAGGAACTTTGTTCACAATTTTTTTTATACTAAATCGAAAATTAGTTTCTTCTACTACTGCTTAAAAATTATCGAAGTAGATTTTTTCATACACTAAGGAAAAATTGAATCTCTCACATCATAGTTAAGAAATTTAATCGTCAACTAATTGTTTTTGACCTTGCTGCATTGGTGATTGTTCATAATTTTAAGAGCATACACAACAAAGTCTTAACATTAAACTCGTGTTAAGACTTTCACACATCAACATTACATGGTTATTTTATTTTAAAACTCAATTTCAAATTTTTCATATCTTAAACTACAATAGCTATAATTCACTAGACTTTCATGCATCCACATTAACTTTTATTTCAGAAATGTTAAATATCTACTATTTCTAAAATTCATGTCAATTTTTTTTCAATACATTAATATTTATAAATTTCCAAAAACTATATTTTTTTTTATAATTCCAAAAACTATATTTGCATTCAAATATTTCCTCTAATCTTAATTACAAATCTAATCTTTTCTAGCAATCTTTATTGCATGGAAAATATATGTTTTGTTATTGTAGTGTTGGATCTACTTGTACTATTTTATGTTATGGAATGAATTACATATTTTCCTCTGAAAAAATCATACTTAACTAAATCACATAGATCAAGGTAAATAATTGAATTGTTAATTAACCATTTTATATTTTTACCCTCTTTTACTCGTATAAGTTTTTATGGAGAATTAGTATTATCAGATTTCAATATTTGTAATTCAAGAAAAAAATGAAATACTCTTAGAATATGAGAGTTGACTTAAGACTCTTCATCCGAATCTGGTAAAAAATCCGATATTATAATTTTGTCCAAGACTCATCATCGAATGTCCTAAGTAGATAAAATTCATCTATTTTGTTCTTAAATGTTTGGAAGGCTATTTTTCAAAAGTAAAAATATGATTTCATTTCTCCTTTCGGTCTTTATTGTAAGTTACTTTCCATAACTTTTTGTTGACCTTTTTTATAAGTCATTTTATAGGCAACATTTATTATATATTTTTTCTTTATATTTTGTATTTGTTTTGGTTGTTCATTTATAGAAAAATTAATAGAGAAATTTGTAATATTATGATACTCACTTTGTCTCGTTATTTTGGTAAAATAATGCAATTTTTATATTCCGGAATAAAGTAAAAATAACAAATGAAAAATTGTAAAGATTGCAAATTATATTCATGATTAAGTAAGTAAAAAAAGGACATATCTAATTATAAAAAAAAATACGATGATTCATTAATTTTTAAAAACTCATTGTTTCCTTCAATTCTCTAAACATTTATGGAAGATTAATAAATATATATTAATTGTAATGATATAAAAATCACTGTAATAATTATTTAAAATTAATGAGTGAAACAAATATTGCAAAAAAAGATTAGTCTCTTATTTTCATTGACTGATTAGACTATTATCAAAATAATGGGACAACAAAAATAATTTTTCAAAATAAAAAAAAACCTTATTGGTTTGCATAAAATTATGGAAGGAATAATTCTCACTGCAAAGCAGACAGGGGCAATGCTTCCCAGGAGAGGATTTCACATGATGGATATTTACAATGGTTACTATAGAATCAAAATTGATCAGAGGTAAAAAAAGTATTTCTTCCACTTTGAAATATAAGAAAAAAATAATTTTAAACTCATTAGGAAAATTAATTAATTGTATTTATATTTTTTAAATTTAAAAAAATAGAGATATTTCAGGAAAATAACATTGTGAATGAAACAACAATTAAATAAGATAACTATTTTTTATGGATATTTTAGGAAAACAGTAATGAGAATTAAACAAAGTTTAAAAATTTAGTTACTTTTTTTTTATATTTTAAATTAAGAAAAATAATTTTTTTTTTATATTTCAAATCGAAATGAGTACAAGAATATAACAGTAGTTGTTGTTGTTATTGTTGTTGTTTTTATTGTTATTATTATTATTATTATTATTTTGGGTTGAGATCTTCATGAGTTTCGACTTAAGATTATAAACATCATTAACATCGCATAAAATCGTAAATAAATTTCGACTTAAGATTGTAGGAAAATAGTATGGGGTAGAGAAAAAACTTACTTGGATAATTGTATTTGAATATGGTAGTAGAATAACATCAATAATGAAATCAATTATGCTTGAAACGTGTTCTCCAACACTGTCCTTAAGCCGTTATTCGCCCCCACTATTTTACTGCACGATTATGGAAAATCGACTCTAAGATTTATCCAAGCACCTAGAGATTTTTAGTTAGCAATTCTGAGAATTCTCACTTTCAATAAATAATCTGAAAGATTTTGAGAGAATTTATGTGTAGCATTCTATATATATTCACTCATATACCAGAGCTTCTATTTATAATAGATTTCTCAATAGTTGTGTTTGTTCATGAGTAAAAAAATGTGTCTTTTCATCCATAAAAAGACACGTTTGTCTAGTCATGAACAAATGCTTCTATTCATTCATGAATCAATATATCAATTCACATTTTTCGCATGACAGTTTTGTAAACTATTACCAACATGTATATCACGCCCGTATTCCTTATTTATTAATTTTAATTTTGTTGAATAGAAAATTGTTCACGTAATATGTTAACATTTTGAGAAAAGTTAGCACTAGCACTTGATATAATGTTACGGGAAAGTCAATTAGTGTTCGTTAATGAATTTAACCTAGAGATTTGGCATTATAAAATATGCATCCAACCACCAAGGAATTTGTCCAATTATATGAAGTCTTGTTAAATTCTTGTCTATCAGTTAGATTAAAAGTCAACTATTTGATTCTTCTGTGCGACACTTGTTTGAGAAGTAGCAAAGTATGTAGGAAAAGATTAATGCCTTAAACACGTGTTCTACATTTTTTTAAATTAAAAGTTTAGGTAAATTCGGTTCTAAATGTTTGTTGGATAAGGCAGATCTCGCAATTCAATGAAAATTTATAGAGATATTTACGAATTACTCATTAACGAAGTTCTCACATTGGTAATAGAATTTGAACTAATGACGTTTTGAACTATAAGTCAAATTCTTACCAACTGGACTAGACTAGCCTATGTAAACAAATGTTTCTACTTTTTTATTCCTTATCACTCCCAAAAGGACATCCCTCAAATGAAACCTTACTCTTATAGCCTCTACCAAGATGATCATACGCCTAATGGTTTTGCATTGCATGCTCTACACAATCAAATGGCTGTATTTGACATTCCCTTAACTAAAACCTTAATATTATGGCCTCTACCAAAATGATCATTCATACAGCTAATGGTTTTGCGTTGTATGCTCTTCAAGATGGAATGGCTATATTTGACGAGTTGTATTTATACGTTGGATCTTGGTATACATTGATAAAAAATCTAAAATGTAAAATTCATCTTAAAAATAATATATTGAAGCTATTTGAATCAATATTTTCAATCTTTCAAAATTAACTTTATAGTTTGTACTTTTGGAATTTTAACTATTGTCGCAAATGCATTGGAAACTGGTAGTGCCCCCTTATACTATTTTTCAATTTTCAACTTCTCAACACCTGGGCTTGTTCTGTTCAACTTGTGTCCATGTCATAATGTCATATACAATGGTCTCTGACTTTGAAAACAAAATTCCAATATAGTATGCAATTATCCATTAGTATATCACTGCGCAGAATGAGGTTTGTCTCTTCCTATATGTTTATATAAAAAGTAGCTTTCAGAAATAAATTACGCATAGATTAGAGGAGGAGTGAACGTTTACTTTGATATGGATACGTGTGATGACCAATGACCAGTCCCATATATATATATATATATATATATAGAAGGATTACTACTCGTACTATATTAAACTCTAGAGAATACCAAAGACGGCACACTCAAATAACAATGATTTAGAATTCTATCTCTTCCATTTTAGTATTGACATGTACATCAAGTTTAGAGATTCAGCTATATAAACCCAACACACATTGCCACAAAGCTAACTCTCAAGTCCTAAGGATATCACTGAATTATGGCTAAAGGTCAACAAAAAAGGGGTGAGGTGGGTAACAAGGAATTATACATATACCTAAGATAGTGAGTGAGTCAGTAACATCTCCATGCAGAAGAGGTGGACATAACTCTATTCTTCCAGCCAAGATAGAGAGCACCATCTCTGTGTGCAAGCCTATAATTTTCATTGAATTCATTCAACATATTTCCCACTGCAGACATCACTGTGGAACTCAATGGATGCTGTGCAAATCCAGCCATTAAAAATCTCGACCTCCACTTTCCGAAAGGTTCATGCCTTTCCACCCTCTCAGCCCCCTCACAAGCTATCATGTTGACAATGTCACGGGCCACGCAGTGCTGTTCCGCGCTAATCCTTTGCTTATCGTCTTTGGGGCGTGCCACGTCTATTGATTCGAACATAGCAGTGTAGAAATCCAGGGTCTCAACAAACCTTTGAAAAAAGGGAGAAGTGTTGGTGTTGGATTCTTGCTCAACAAGGGTCACAACCTTGGGTGACAAACTCTTCACCAATCTCAACAGCCTGTCTCTATGGTTCTCCGTGCTGACACTCTCGTCCGGCATGTGGTGCAAAACATAAGGGAAATTTACAGCCAGTGCTTCCCCGGGTAGAACCACAAGGTTTTCTAACTCAACCTCACTGCCGCACATGGCGGCACTATGGAACTCAAACGGCACTCCACACGACTTGGCATAATCCGAGAGACGTTTTCCTACAATGTCAAGTCCTCCACCCCTAGCATGAAATGATTGGGAATCATCAACGCCAGTAATGCGAATGGATGGAGGACCACCAGGCCTACCTGCAAGAGCTTGCATGAGTAACATCCACTGTGTGCCCTGTGCAATTTGGAAGTCAATTATATGAATCCTGGATTCATTTTGCATTGCTTCTCCAATGACAACATTCGCGGATATGTAAGCAAACTTAAAATATGGGCAAATCTGATACAGGATATGCATGTAAGTCATTAGATCTTTGCTTGTTGGTTGTTCACATTTCAAGGCTTTGTAGATTAGGCTCCCTGATGATTCAAACCTTGCTCTAAGACCCTCCAACATGTAAGCACCTAGCCTCTGGATTGGTTCCCCAGCAACTGATACCATCTTCACCAACACATTATCCATCCACCCTATTGCTGTTTGAATATCATCATCGGACACGGCTCGTGCACATTGAATGAGGACTTCTTTCAAGTCTAACTTTGGAATCATTTCTGCAATCTGAATCCAATTATATTTATCTTCTGGAGATCCTCCTTGGTGCTCCCCCTTGAAGCAGCAGTGACAACTGTCAACGATATCGGGTTCAGGCCCCAACAACGAAATCTCGAGTTCTTTAAGTTTGTGCTTCAATTCATAGTCATCGTCAGCGCTAGAGTACACACTTATTGGTGATCCATAGGTGTTGTTACATGACTGATGCTGATCTGAATTGTTTGACTGAGAACCTTGCGGAGAAAAGGGACTCCTATTGGATGATACACTAGCATAGGAAGGAGAATCACAACCTATGATACCAGTGGTTGCTGGAGATGATTCCAGGGTAAAGTATTGCTCCTTACATGCTTCGAAAGAAACAGTGGTTCCTTGGCTGCTGCTGCTATCATGGTTATCATGGCATGAACTGCTTTGTAATACTTGGAAACTTGTGTAGGGATCAATGCCTTGCACTGGCTGGTGGTATAAATGGATACCGGCTGTAGTTGGGTGTTTCTGAGACGTTTGCATCTAAGAAGAAATTATTTGCTCAGTGGAGAAAAAGTGATCAGAATAATGAGCAGTTTAACTTGGTAATTGTAAAAATGCTTCACAGGTGTTGCAGGTCACCCCTTTGTTAAATGCTTAAAGCTCAATAATTCCGTTTTGCCGAATGATCGATCTTCTTGTTGTTAAGTCGCTAGGTGCTTTCAATATCAGCAGGAATTGCTGTCAATAACCGTTCACAGATGTATTGAATAGTCGCAACCTGCGTGAATAAGGTAGAATATTAATGCAGTTTCAATGTTGTTAAAAAAAAGCAAGAAAGTGTAACCATAAAAACAAAGCAGGAAACAGATTTTAATTTTTTTAACACCCTGAGAAAGAAACATAATATACAATGAAGATGCACAAAAGAAAAGCACATTCAAACTTGGAAATTTGATGAAAATTTCAAATCAGGTAAGGATCCACTAGCACCAACCCTAAGGCTAAATAAGCACACACACAAAAAGAAGTTAAATGAGAAGAAGCAAGCTCCATCAATATAACAGAGAATACAATATTAGTTTAAAAATAGTCTTATGTGTTTTCAAAGTCAAATAGCAAGGTAAGAATTTGTTTGTTTGTTATAATTTACAATACATCACAAAAGAGCAATTACAGCATGAATGTAACATATCCCTGCCAGGAAACGACAAGGAAGTGTAGCACAAATTCTTGATGAGCAAAAAATGAGATAACTTGTTTTGATTTTTAGAAATTCTGCACCATGAAGCAATTGAAGAATCCTACTCAGTTTCTCTAAAATTATGAGATGTGAACCAAGTGTGAGTGACATTCAACAAGGGTCAAAAGAAAGGGGAAGAGAAGAGCACTCACATGAGCACTCTAATTGGGGTTTCTTTCTGGGAATAGGGAAATGTTGTTGTCAAACTTTAATAACCAATTAAGGAGCCAAAAAATGACTCCCAAATTGATAGCTCATGAGATCAGACAAGAAGTAGCAGCCAAAAGCACTGATCACAGTATAAAGTAAGGAGCAAAATCAACCCTTTATTCTTTATTCTTTTAGCATATAGGCCAACACGTATTTCACTTTACAGCATGGCCTACAAACTATACATAGTGGAACACTGGAAGGGCTCAGTGAATATTGAGACTAAAGCCTTTGGCTCATCAAAAAATTAACCAGGGAAATAACAACAAAAAAAGTTAAAATTAAAATTAAATGGCAGACTAGCATGATTTATTGCAAGAGTTAAGAGAAGGAAATAACTCAACCATATATTCCAAAATATAAACTCTTCAACTTATTAGGAGAGAGAGAGAAAAAGGCTTTACAGTACTCTCAAAACACGAAAGTAACGAAATTTAAGCAACAGTAAAAAAAAAATAGAGAAAGAATCTTTCTGTGATTTTTTTTCAATTTGGTGTGTTCAGCTTTTTATAGATAATTTGCTAAGAATAGTATAAATGAAAGCATCATCATCAAAGTGAGAAAGAACAGGGGAAAAAACACAACAACAAGAACAACTGAACAACATAATAGTGGTCTTAAAATCCTAATCTTAAAACCAGAAAACAGAACAAAAGGCAACAGAAACAGGCAAACTCCATAACAAAGAAATTTTGAATTTTGAAAACAGAAACACAGGTATTAGCAGATTGGTACACAAACCCATAATTTTTTTCCAATCCAACACAACCATGTCCGACAAAAGATAGAAAGAAAACCCACGTGCCACTGGCCACAACACAACCATGAACCATCAACCTTGGATAACAAGATTAATCAAGTGTAAGGACAGAGCATACCTTTTGTTGGAAGACTAGATTCATAGACAGGTCCGAGGTTCAGTTTATGTGTTGTGTTGAAAGAAAGATTCGAGAGAAGTGAGATAGTGGTTTTGCAGAAGAGAGAGAGAGAGAGAGAGAGAAAGGTATTAGCCGTCTATAAGTCGAAATACGATGGGCTAGCATTCAACGTGCGTTACGGTGCTCTTAATATAGTATGCCATATCATATGGCATTATAATAATGAACTATGAATTGCCACTATGAATGAATTATAATTACATTATCACCATAAGTGGGACCTGCATGGAATAGTGTCACTCGGTTTTGCGGTTGGCAACAGTAAATAGACCAATAGAGCAGAGAAAAATAGAATGTTCTTCACCGAGTAAAGTAGGTACACTGCTAGTATATTAGTACTGCTTGCTATCACCACCAACAAAAAAAAAAAAAAAAAGTGCATCACTTGTCAAACAAAATGAAATGAAATGTGCTTCACTCTCAGCCACACCGGGGTAGCTGACTTTTACTACTACTACTCTTGTCTTGTTTTAATTAATTACTCCCTCAGTTTCATAGTTGGCACATCCTTCGTTCTTAGAAAAGTGATTAAAATTATAATCCCTGCGTCTCTAAATATAAAATTTCTTTGGAAGATTTCACGTTCATTAATAAACTGAAATAATTTAGATAATTGTATTGAAAATATGAACTTTTGATATGTAATTTCAAAATTACTCCTATTAATATTATTAAAAATCTAAAAAGTGTTAAATAAATATGAGTGTTTGTGAAAAAAAGTAATTAATGATCATTGAAAATTGGTATGAGGCTTTATAAATAGAGACAAAATAAAAATGTAAGAGGGCTTTATATTTAGGGATGAAAGTAGTATTTATTAAAAAAAATACTTATAGTTAAATATATTTAATTTTTTTTAATTTATAAAAAATTGTAGTTATTCAAAAAAAGTTGTATTTAGAATAAAACAAAAATTAAATGAAAGTAGAGATTACTTTTTTTTTTGTCTTCTAATTTTATGGCATTTTCCTTACTATTTTAGTTTACCACGGTTAATATATTAAGGTTTTCTAAGAATATAACGATAGTCGAGTTTTATTGAAATAATAAAGAAATAGCTTTTTAAATATTTTAAGTTATTATTTCGGTTAAAAATCATTTAATTATGGATAAGGCTGAGATTAAGAAATTCATTAAATTAAATACATAGAAAATTATCAACACCAAAACAAATATGGTTTTTGCTTTTTTATTGAAATATTTTCTCTGATGGATCACACTTATACAGACTAAAGAAAAGATATTTCTTAAAACTTTAAAAATACTTTCTTGCATTACAATTTTACTTTTTCTCACTTGTTTTGAAAATTTAACAAATGTATTATTTTACATTAATAAATAAAAAGCAAATAAAAAAGTAATAAATATTTATTAAAAAATGTAAAAAACTTATAAATAGAATCAAAGAATCCTTTTATTAGATGACAATTTATAAATAGGATCAAAAATGTACATTGTTATTCAATGTATTTGTAGGGATGATTAAAAAAAATAAGTTTCTATTGAAAAGTAACAATAATTTTGAACTGATGTACTTTCACTTAATGAATTAAAAAAAATTATTTATTTAGTATTTCTTTTTGTACATAAAGGGTATCCTCCGGCCGACAGTTGAAGACCAATTCCTTCCAAGACGTAAAGATCATCGAAGTGAGTTTTGCCTATACCAACAAATTTTTTTTCCATACTCACGGAATGATCAAACCCCTGACATAATGCTTAAGGAACCTAATTATATACTAATTGTGCTGGGCTTTGTTGTTGATTTATTTAGTATTTTAGGAAGTCCCTTTTTCAGGTAATGTTGTCTAAATTAAACTTATTTAATGTTTAAAGGGGTTGGTTTTAGATGATTTTTGAGCTTTTGGGCTTGTTTGATTGTTAGAGTAAAATAAATATAGAACAAATTATAAGAGCAAAATATGATATAAACATAATAACTCTTATCCTTTTTATTTAGTTTTTGATCCATATCTCATAATGATGATATTGATGTGACGGCAACTGTAATCAACATATTATAAAATAGAAGAAGTTGAGGGCATTTTTCTCATTTTCATTTTTCCTCCTTCATCCTTGTTTTTCCCTCCAAATTTGTTTGTCCGTGCATTGCACGGGAATAAATATTTATCTTAAGTTATTTTTAGTAAATTTTTATTGGTATAATTTGGATTACACATAAATATATAAATTGCCCCGCAAACATACAATTTGCATTTCGATATTATTACAATTTGCACGGGTTATTAATGATCTTTTCAAAAGGAAATAATTTGAGTCAAATATTGACATAAAAATATATAATGCCTAAACGACCCGTCATATGATAATTAACCAGAAAAAAACGAATATAATGTTGTAATTTCAGAAATTCTAATACAAACAAATCATAATATAGGCAAATTGGTATTAAACATTTAAACAGAGCATCATTATGAATAATAAATTTTGGGTACAACGGAAAAAACGGACATATAAGTATTAAAGATGAGCTATAATTTGGTATAATGATTTAGCTTAATACAATCAAATATTTACTCAGTCATGAATTCAAATTTAAAAAAAAATCCAAAAATTTATACAATATGTTGCAATTTAAATTGTGAAAAATAATGATGCGTTATTTTATACTTTAGACAATATACTTATTTACAAGAGTGAAGGGACACTTTGGTCCCTCAAGTTTTTCGACAGGTACACTTTAGTCCCTCAAAAAATTTAATTCATTTTTAGTTTCCCATGTTTTCCAAAAGTACCAATTTAGTCCCTCATGTTTTCCAAAAGTACCAATTTAGTCCCTCAACGAATTGGTTAACTGAAATAGGATAGGGACTAAATTGATACTTTTGGAAAATTTTGGGGACTAGAAATGAATTAAATTTCTTGAGGGACTGAAGTGTCCCTGTCGAAAAACTTGAGGGACCAAAGTGTCCCTTCACTCTATTTACAATTATGAAGTTCTAATACAAGTAAGTCATTTGAAAGTTCGAATCTTATAAACATGAATTAATTAAAAGTGTGAAAATATGTCTTATATTTTGGGACAGATGTAATAATAATGATGATGATGATGATGATGATAATGATATATATGGTAAAAAAAATAGCTACATTTGGACTTGCAAAATGAATTACTAACAAAATGCATTTGGAATGATGGATTAAATAAAACAAAAATCAAAATGAGTTGGATTTTTTTTAATATAAGAAATTATGTTGTTAATTAAAATTAGAAATCGCATAGTTGATACATTATTAGTTAATTTTTATTAATGAAAAAGTTGGTAGGTGAAACTAGATTCAAAGGTTAATGTTTATGATTATTCATTTATAAATACATGTAAATCATTTTTATAAAAAGTTCATATTAACATATTATTTAAAAAGATATATTTCCAAAATCTATAATCAAATTTAAAAAAAAAAAAATTAAACCCGTGCGATGCACGGGTAAAATTACTAGTGTTAATAACTTAACATATGATGGTTTGAAAAGGAAACTATTGTGCCTTATCATACTCATTTCTAACACCAAGCTCACTTTATGAGAAATAAAATATACTGGACAAATAAGATAAGATAACACTATTATATTATGCTTACTTATCAAACTATGACTCTCAAACTTGATATAACATACTATCATATCTTGTCTTTCTTATATTGTCCATAAAAAAAGCTCAATGTTTTTTTCAAATAAGCAAGATAGCCATATTCATTTTTTATCATTATTTTTTAAAGTTTGAATTCGATTCTCCTCTCATAACTTGTTCACAAGCAAGTTTGTCGTATGAGTTTTGTGTGTGATGTTTGTCCTCAACATTTTTCGATTATGCAATGCTGCTATCTTTCGTCACGTGCTTATAAAAAAAAAATGTATCTCATGTTTTCATAGAAAAACTAATGGATAAGTCTACGTTCTAACAACTTCTTTTTTTTCTCTAAAACATAAAAAATTACAAGTTTTAATGATTTTAAACTATATTCAATCTCTCAACAATTGCCTTAAGGTTAAGGCACTTGTTAACATTTTTTATTAATTATATTTCTTATTTCAATAAGATTGAAATATTCATTAAAAAAACAAGATTGAAATATTTTTTTTAAGCTTAATTGCACTTTTGGTCCCCCAATTTTGACAATTTGGCGATTTTGGTCCCCTAGCTTTTAATTTGGCGATTTCAGTCCTCCAATTTACGATTAGTAGCTATTTTGGTCCCTCCGTCAATTCTTCCGTTAAAGGGGCTAACGAAATGCTAGGCACGTGGAGGCCGAGATGCTTGACGTCGATGCGAGGTCGGTGTGACCTCTCGATGGTTGGTTCACAATCCTTTAAACCCGAGAAGATCGACTGATTACTACTTAAGATCGGCTGATGCGAAGCGATTCGATGTGTTTGGCCGATCGCTGCCAAGCGACTCGATGTGCTCGGCCAATCGCCGTCGATCGATGTGTCGGTTCCCATGAGCTCGGAGCTACATGCTTGGTTATCATGAGTTCGGTGCTACATGCTCGGTTATAATGAGGTCAGCTGATCGCTGCCAATGGCTTACTTCCTCTATTGCTGACACGTGTCCCTCCGTGAGCCACGTCGGCCTCGTTAACGGCAGAGTTGACGGAGAGACCAAAATAGCAACTAATTGTAAATTGGAGGACTGAAATCGTCAAATTAAAAGGTAGGAGACCAAAATCGCAAAATTATCAAAATTAAAGAAACCAAAAGTGCAATCAAGCCTTTTTTTATAAACAAAAGTAATTTATTCCAATTAAAAACATTTACAACAATATCACACTACCCACGCGCACTGCCTTTCACAAAGGATTTGCACAAAATACACAACTAAGATTTTTAAGAGGATTGAAATATTACAAGTGAAACAGCTCTCCTTATCATATTTAACATCTAACATACACGACTAGATTTTCATAAACTCAAACCAGTTCCGATTAAATTAGAACAATTCTATTCCAGTTAATCTAAGCTTCCTGCACAATATTTTGAATATTGCTTCTAGAACACCAAAGGAATAGATCCTTAATTACAAATATTAATGACTACATACAGAAATGATTATTATATTTGAGAATTATTCTGTGAGCATATTATATAATCCCTGGTTGGTTTTATAGAGTTTTTGTCACATGTTTTATATATGTATTTTTTTATAAAATTCAATGCGTAATTTTATTTTTTTTCAATACATCCTTATTTATTACATTCTCTTTTTCGTTTCTAATATATTTTCCTCTATTCAATAATGATTATATAAGACTATTAGAGTCTAAATACCTCAAATTCTTTAATCATTTATCTGTTTTTTAAAACTCGTACATAACTTTAGAAAACACCGCTTATGAAGCACAGTGAACATTGAATTGCTTTGAAGTCCACATTACATGGCATTATTGAAAATATATCCATGTCCGCGGACTATTAATTGACCCAGCTCTACTAAAAAGGTTGACCGTCTAACTCTAACTTTCGTCGAAACCACCGACTGAGCCATCAGTTAACGTTAGGGATGATCACAATAGACTTTGGGTATGATATAGATTCGCATTTAAAAAAATTTTTTTTTTAGGCTTATTGATGTTTTTAGTTCCTATAAGTTTAACGTGTTTTAATTTTAGTTTCGAGAAGTTATTTTGATCGAGACTGGTTCTTAATTTTTCAAATATTTTGATTTTGATTCCCTCCGTTAGGAAAAATCAGTTATTTGTTGACGTGATTAGCGTAACACCACACCTGCAGCCACGTGAGATAGTGCCTAGTGCCAAATAGGTGGTGTGACGTGGATAATACAGATTTACGGACGTAAAATGGTCTGATACACAAAACGGTCCCATACGCAAAATTTTGTGTTCATAGACATAAATTATCCATATCACATCACCTATTTGGTACTATCTCACACCATGTGGCTACTGGTGTGGGATTTCGTTGACCACGTAAGCAAATAACTGATTTTTTGTAATAGAGTGAACCAAAACCAAAATGCTCAAAAATTAAGGACTAGTCTCAGTCAAAATAACTTTTAGAGACTAAAATCAAAATATATTGAACTTTTAGAGACTAAAATCATAAATAAGCCAATGTTTTACGGTGAGAATGTATATATATATATATATATTTTTTAAAAATCAACGGGGCTTAACACAACCAAATTCTTCTGTCATGTTTTTTAGCCGACAAATTTAATTAATCTAATCCAGATTGAATGTAAATATATTATATTGTTTTATTTATTATTTTTAATAAAAATAAAATTTTGATAAATTAGAACTAACCCTCACATTCTCAAAGATCAAACTTCTAATATTATGTTTAAAAACTCAACTATATGTGAATTGTGACTTTGTTTAATTTACAGGAAATGTATTTTTCATTGATTTATTTTCCTTGATTTGGATGTTCCAACTCAGTGTTATTTGATTCTCTATAGCTCATAATTAAATTTCAGCCATCTTATATTGTGGTTAAATTACAATTATTAAATATTAAATATTTTTAAATTTGAACAGTTGAGAATATTCCATTAGTTGAAATATGTGAGTTAGAGAAATGTTGGGTAAATGATTTATCTCTCTATTTTATAAACTTATTAAATATAAGATTTTTTTTTTTAAAAAAAATTGCTTTATGCATGTTTTCTACCAACATGGATAATAATTTTAATGTACATTTTATTCTAAATTCAAAATATTTAAGTTATGTCTTGCTTACGCGTATTTTATGAGCATTTTAAAAAATAAAAATCAGGTAAAATACTACTAACATTGGTAAAATAATTTCAGTATTTTTGATAATGTTATTATGTGTATCTTATTCCTAGAAAATATTACTCCTTTTTTTTAATCAATATTTTTTGGTACTAGAGTAAACATTTTATAACAGTTAGATGTACCCCTTCTGTTTGAAAAATATTATCCTCACCTTTTTTTTAAATTTAAAATATATGCAAAAGTAATTAATTTTTTAAATTTACTTTATTTTTCATACTTTTTTTTAAAACATCCATAAAAAATTATTATCTTGTTTATTCCCAATAATATTTTGGTTACTGAGGCTTGATAAGTTATCGAGTGATGGGAAGCGTAGCAAAAACGATAATGAAGTTGAGGTGACGAAGAAACCCCCTTTGATTCCTTTCTAGAATATCAGCTCATCAGTGTCGTCATTACTATCACCTGCTTACGCTACTCAGTGACGAACAACGGTGGTGGACCCAGCTACGCGGTGTGCACGTTAAGAAAAAGGGTTAAAGATTCATCAAGCCAAGTGAGCACTCCCTCTTGTGCTTGACGCTTTTATAAAATTTTAAATTTTGAGTTTAGAAATTTACTTCAACCATAAATATTTACTACTCAACTTAAGTAAATATTTAATCTAAATTATGTTGAAAAATTGATAATAACATGAATTAGATACTACGAGTATAATGTTACAATAAAGCATTTTAATTTTACTAATGTGAAATATCCAAAAAGTAGTATAAAACTAAGGGGTCTACTTCAATGTGCTAAAAAGACAAAATCACATGCATGTGTCATGTGTAATTTATAAGGCTTTGCAAAAGTGATTTTAGAGCGGTGACTGATGAGTGGTGAAGGCTTTAATAACTTGATTATTTTTTTTTAATTTTTAATTTTAATTTACTTTTGTAAATAATATTTTACCCTCCAAACATTTTTTATTTTCGTCCCATATGATTTCTCGATTTCACAACCTCCGACAATTGTCATAGAATCTTTACAACATTATATTGAAGGAGCCATCATTGATAACGATTTGGAAGTAGATCTACAATAAAGACCCTTTGCGTGTTGAAAAAATGAGATGTTATTGAGCCGAAGGTTGTAATGAACTCGCCACAAGTGGCGGTGGTTCAGTTGAAAAGAGGTGGTGGCTCTAATTTGATGATGTTCGAACCAAAGATAATAAAGGGGCAACGGTCCTCCTTTGTGACAAAACGATCATAAAGTTCAAAAATAGAACACATAAATAAACTTTTTTAAGAAAAACTCTTTTAATGTCTATTGAATTATCTCTTGTCAGGCAAACCTTTTTCGGCAAAAATAAAGCATGTGAAAAAAAATTATTAATTGTTATTGAAAATTAGTATATAATATTTTAAATAAAAACAAAATAAAAATCTTAAAAGGGTATACTTCGTAATGAATGAAGTATTATTTAATTAACAAGAGAAACACTTTCAAAATTGAAGGAATGCATAAACTTGTCGCGATCTTACTTTTAACTCTTTAAAACATAAACTTTAGATTTAAATATTGGGCCCTTGCTTAAAATTTATAAAATTTGTTAAAGTTTGTAAATTCAGAAAAATAATTATGAGTATGCATGTGATTACTTTATGTATTTAGAATTTAAAAAAAAAAAACACACTTTTTAATAATTATTATCTATCTATAATTAGTTTATTAGCAAATGCAAAATTGTCATCACCGTAATTGCCTTACTTCAACTCTCAATTCTCAATTAGCACAATACAAAAATATAAAAATATATCAAAATTAGTGACCAATAAAAATTTCACTATAATGCATGCAGTTGTTATCAGAATGCAATATAAAAATCACGTTAAAGAAATCATAATTCCAAAAGTTTTCATCTAGAACTTGCGGAGCTCAGGCTATCTCCCTCTTAATGTGGACAGTTAAGGGAAAAAAACATTGAATCCAGTTACTTTCATTATTTTTGTTGATCATGTAATAATTAGGAAAGGTAATTGCAGCTCGATCAGTTTAAAATGATCCCTCATCTATATTTTGTTCAAAATTCATATATTAATAATCATATTAATAATTTGTATAGAGTTTAATTATGAATAAATGGGCATGTAATAAAACAGTACAGCCCACTTAGCAAATCTTTTATCTCTTGGGACAGGAAGGGAAAAGCAGCAAGCAGACAACAAAATGACAAGGTAAATGAGGGCATTTTTTATAATAAAAAAAAAAACCTTTTTATAGAAAATAAATAGGGGCATTTTAATTCATAACTTAAATATATTTTGATTTTAGTTTCTATACTCTTTTTCTTTTGATCCGATGAAAAGGTCCTTCAATTCCGGGCATTTGCCACTTCAGGTTAAGCACTTCATCTATCATAGCTAGCTGACGATTGATAGATATGTGGAGAACCTTCATCATCCAAAAAGACACAAATCACACAGCGAGACTTTGTTTTTCACAGAATTGGGTGCGTCCCAAGTGTAAAAATGATACAACATGAAGTACTTAATAAAATGAGATTTTGTTTTGCTTGTTTTGTACTAGAAGTTGAACTGATCAAATTTGGTGTTTGACTCTTTATGTCGATTCACATGCAAAAATGTTACTCCCTCTTGTCCTGTTTATAGGGCATACTTAACCATATCACACAGATCAAGGAAGGTAGTTTAGATTTCTTGAAACTTTAAAAAAATACTTCAACATTACAATCTTACCCTCTTAACTTGCATTGGGAATTTCATAATGTATTACTTCACATTAATGGACAAAGGACAAATAAGAGAAAATAACAATAAATGTCTCCTAGAAAATACAAAGTGACTTATAAATAGGACCAATGAATCCTTCTAGAATGTGACTTATAAATAGGACCGGAGGGAGTATGATTTTTGGTCCATGACCTGAGTGTCCACCGCCGATCGCAGTGACTAATCTCCTCGCTGGCTTGTAGGCACCTCTAATGGGTGAGACAGTTTGCCAAAAAAAAAATGTTATGATTTGTTGCAACAAAATAAATTTCATATTATAAATTTTTGTTCAATTATAATATTAACACTTTATCATATGAACTAACAAATATAGAAGATATCTAATTTCATTCAGACTCTATATTTGATTGAGGGGTCGTGCATGGACCCCATGCTATAACGACGATCTTTTAGCCTTTTAGCCACAAGATTTTATCAGTTCAATTGAGAATTTGAGATGGTGAATAATAAATAAATAAATAAAAAAAACCCTTAATCAATTCACATGGATATGTACCCAAAAAAATTTCACATGGATCACATTTTTTTTTGGTTTATTTCGTATAACTTTCCATATTTGTCGTAGCATATAGATACAGATGTGAAAGAATCTATTTTGGTGTTGGTGTAGGGGGCGTAAAAATAAAAATAATATTGGAAATTTATCTGGTTGAAATCCTATTTTCTTTTGGTGCTAGGTGGCAATTGAGGCCTAACCAATTTCAATTATTGGGTCCACCGATATGCCGATTCTGATACCGTATTATTTATAAGTTATTTTGTGTTTTTTTCCGCTGCTTAGATACTCCATCCGTTTCAGAACATTAGGTCTTTTAGGTCTGGACACACAGATTAAGAAAGTGTTCATTATTGTAAGTGTTATGTATAATTTGTCCAAAATGCCCCTTCAATCCTTATTGAAAATTGTAGTAGTATTTAATGTTTATTAATAAGTGTGTCCATTAATTAATGTATAGTGGTTTAGAGATGAGAGAGATGATAAAAGTAGAATTAACGAGGAGAGAATGAAATGATTGAATAAAGGTTAGAATTGGAAAGAAAAATATGTTTATGTATTAGAATTGTAAAAGGCCTAATGTTATGAAACAAGAAAAAAAGGCTAAAAGGCCTAATGTTCTGAAACGGAGGGAGTATTATTTAGGTAAGTCCGAATTCAATCTGAGTCGTGTGTTTGACTATGGTAGGTGAGTCTCCCAATATGAGTTTTGTGCATCCACAAAGAATCGAACTCGAGACCTTGTTTAAGCGAGACCGAGCCGCTTACCACTGGTCCCAACTCATGTTAGTGTTATTTTGTGTTTTCTAAAAGATAATATTTATTTATTTATTTTTTATTATTACTTGTCATTTGTTCATTAATGAAAAACAATATATTTGTGAAATTTTTAATATAAGTTAAGAGAATAAAATTGTAATATTAAAATACATTTTTAAAATTTTTTAAAAAAAATGTAACCACCTTCCTTATTTTTTTTATAACACAGTTAAGTATGACCAATAATAAAGAAGAAATGAATATTCTCTCCGGTTTAAAATATAATGATAAAAATTTATTTTTCACTTATTAATGAGATTAGTTAGTTATATTTAATTTTTTAAAATTTATTCTAAAAAATAGAGATATTTTAAGAAAGTAACGTTAAGAATGAAACAAAAATTAAATGAATTAAATGAGATAATCAATTTATAGAAATGTTTTAGGAAAGTAACATTAAAAATCAAACAAAATTTGAGAAGATTAGTAAACTTTCTTTTTATTATTTTAAACCAAGAAAAATATTTTTCTTTTATATATATATATATATATATATCATAAACTTGAGGGAGTATGTTCAAGTATTGACAGTAGGACATTACTTTTATGTAACTCAATTTTGGATGGTTGCACAACAGTCCATTAAATAATAAACCAATGTATGATCACAAATCATTCAACGAAGCCTTGTTACTTTTATATCAGTTTTTTCCATAAAAAATTGAATTACTTATCATCGAATCATTGATTTATTAGTAGATTATTGTGTTATTATCCAAATTTTAATTATATATCCTATAATTATTTTTGTGATTACACACTTCAGGTGTCAAGTGTGAACTACTTTATGATGCTGAATTCTGCTTAATATAGCTGATGTTAACTGCACTTTAAACACATTACAATATATAGTTTTGGTTCCCACTTCCCACCAGTCAATTACTGGAACTATTTCTACCAATATAAAACAATGATTAATGGTGACATAATCTAGGCAAAGGAAAAAAAACATAATGTTTATTAAAGAGAATTCATAAACCTGCAGTATGCAACTGTTTTCAGAAAACAGGCCAACCTACTGTTCCTTGTTTTGCCCTTCATAGATATTTTCTCCCACTCGAATTATAAGCAAATTCAATTACTTTTACGCTTATTAAGAAGGTTAGTTGACTATATATGTAATTTTCTCAAATTTATAAAAATAGATATATTTTAGGAAAGTAGTATTGGAAATGAAACAAAAATTAATTAAAATTATAATTTTCTAAAAATGTTTTAGGAAAGTGACATTGAGAATGAAACAAAATTTATAGTTAATTTTGCTTATATTTAAAAAAAAATGTGTTTTTTGTTATTTATAATTCAAGTAAGATGGAAGATAAATTAATTCGAGTAAGATGGAATATAAATGATGACAACATTTTTTTGTGGCCTACTATAAGTCTTGGTTAAAGCAAAGATTTTTGGAATTCCCAGTGATCCGATTTTTATAATAGTATCAGTGAAATTATTGGGCGAAAAGCTATCAACATCTACATGAGAATCACATTTTGACGTGTAAAATTATACTACTCCCTTATCATCAATTACAGACTTCTATATAGATAATAATGATTACAGAAATGTACTGTAGTACTAGTTACAGTAGTGAATGTTGTTCCAATTACTCCATCCAAAAGGAAAACATTAAGGCTTTTTTTTTTTTATATATATATAGGAGAGAAAATAGGAAGAGAGAAATAGGGAAGAGAGATTATGACGAGAAAATGAGTAGATTTTATGGTTGTTTGGTTTGAGAGAAAATGAGAAGAAATGCGAGAGAGAGAAAAGTTGAGTTTTCCCTCCTTTTATTTGGTTTGAGAGAAAAGTGGGAAGAGAGAAAACAATAAATTTGTTGAAAGAAAAATATACCCTTTGTTTTACATAGCACAAATAAATATTTTTTTCTTTCTTTTTTCTCTATTTAACATAACCAAATATTCTTTTTTTTTTTTTGGTTGCCCACCCGGTTCCCTAAGTACTACCTAGGTACATCCGGATCCGACCCGGGTCGCGTGCCTGGCTATGGCAGGTGAGTCTCCCAACATGAATTTTCTGCATTCACAAGGACTCGAACTCGAGACCTTGCTTAAGCGAGACCGAGCCGCTTACCACTCGTCCCAACCCATGTTGGTAACCAAATATTCTTTTCTTACTTCAATTATTTTTAAAATAATAAAAATTCTAGATTCAAATATACATATATAAAAAAATTGCATATTTTTTAAGGTTGAAGATAAAAAATAGTTAAGAAACATAACAGAAAAACTAAGGTTGAAGATAAAAATAATTAAAAAAACACAATTAAGAGTATATTGCCAAAACAAAAAAAACAAGTGGAAATGTGTTGGGAGCAGTGGTGAATGTTCTTAGACATTGGCAATTGAACACCACGTGGAAAGAAAAAAAATAGAGTACAAGAGTAATTTGAGCTTTTCATACACAACAGTGTTTTTTCTTCTCAAAATCTCTGCTGCGGATGGGTGAATGTCCCACTTATTTTTCTCCCTCCCCTCATTTTCTTTGCTGTACCGAACAGAAAAAAAGTTAGTTTTCTTTTCATTTCCTCTTTTCCCATTTTCTCTTTTCTCAAATTCATGCATACCAAACAAAGTGTAAATGCAAGCGCCGTTACAACCGGATAATTTGCCTTTCTCATTGTTGGTTGAGAACTAGAGATGCGCACATAAAGTACGAATACCTAATTTCCATTCGTGATAGTGTAGATAATTTTTCTTCGTCCCTTCCCAGTCAAAAATTTTGCAAATAAAAAAAATAAAAACTGGATAATTTTTAGAGCTAGTATAGCATATTGAAACTATCATGGACTACCATTATCTCTACAGATTATGGAAAATTCTTTTAGCCGTGTGAGTAATAGTCCAAGTTGAATATTCCAAAAGTCAAAGGGTAGATATATATTCCAAAACTCTTTCTTTATCTTCTAAAAATATTGCGAATGGTTAATAATAATATATTCTCCCATCATGGAAAAGATCTTATCAATTTAGGCCCTAAAAAACACTGGACATTTGTCTATATAAAAGTTTAGTTACATTGGAGTAGAGGTGGTAATTCGGACTATCCGATCAAGTTTGGGTCTGTTCGTTTCGGACTCGGACCATGATTGGACTGGGCTAAAAAGACCCTGATAAAATTTGGGAAGAAAAAATCTAATTAGGCTCGGTAACTTGTCATTTTTTAAAATTAATTAGTGCTTTTTTTCAGTTGATCTGAGCAAGCGGCTTGAATGCTTGGAAAGTTCAGTCTAAAAGGATCTAACATTTAATTTGTTCGGGGTTATATTTTAAGAATCTAAACTCACTTATATATAGTGTTTATTCGGATCGGATTCTTTTGCAGACTCTACTTTGGGGGAACTAGGAAAGCATTTCCTTGTACATGGTAAAAAAAAATCACCAATTAACCTCTTACTTAGTACTTAGCACAACCTATAGTAGAAAACTTGGGAGCGTCTTGAGGTACGGTCCGCATTATTATTATTATTATTTTTTTGCATTTTCATCTTATTTTAATAAATATCCGGTAACCTCTTATTTGTGTTTTAGTCCCTGGTCGCCTTTTTATGAAAGGGTGTTTGGAATTTTTAATGTAAAGGTGCATGCATTAGTATTATTTTAGAATTTAATTTTTTAAATTGTATTTAGTAACATTAATGTGAAAGAGTATTAATCCATAAGACGTATCTTTTCAAGAATTTTTATTTTTTTTAAATAATAAACATCATCGACATGTGGTATATTTCATAAGTTCTCATTTTCCTAATTTTTATTGTAAGAGCTCTAATAAACTTTCTGGTTACAAGAATATGACTCAATAATATATAATATAGAGTTAAAAAAAACATTGCACTGGTACATTACTTTATTTATTAATATTCAGGATTGAAATATAGATTTACAAAACACTGGACGAGTATAATATTATTTTTTTAAAATTTTTTAATAATATTCAGGATTAAACGAAACAGTGTAAGCACTTGTACATTAATATTTTTTTAATTTTAATAATAATATTTAGGATTGAAACAGTGCACCATTTTAGTACAAAACATTGCATTGATATATTACTATTATTATTTTTTTAAATTTGTAAAATTTCAGGACACATGTCATACCTTATTCCTTTTATTTTCTCAACTTTTGATGTGAGAGTCCTATTGTGTGAGAAATTTTTTAATGGCAAGAAATAAACTCAAAAATATATAATTGTAGAGTTTGATTAATATATCCACATGCGCTTTTGGTGCAGACCCATTTACATTAAATTTTTGAAGTTTTTCATAAAAGGACCTAGGGACTAAAACACAAATAAGAGGTTGTCGGATATTTATTAAAATAAGATGAAAATGGGAAAAAAAAATGTGGACCAATACAAACTGGTATACAATTCGTAGTTTCGTACCTCAAAACGCTTCGAAAACTTGAGAATGGACCAATATATATATATATATATATATATATATATATATATATATATAGGATAAATTACTATTTTCATTTATTGCAACTTGTTTTATGAAAAAAAAAAAAAAAAAAAAACTTATAGCTAGTTCGCTTTAGGCTTTAAATATAAACAGAGGTCCCTTTACTCAGTGTAGATATATGTCCAAAAAAAAAAAGAGAAGTAAAAAGGAGGCTAAACTAGGAGATGATAGCAATTTAGCTGATGAACTACATTGCCTACTTGACATTAGTATGAAGATGCCGAAGAAAACAAGGAAAAAGTAGATGATAAACAAAATCTTCACTTTTGTGAAACCGAAAGAGGAGTATGAAGATAACAAAAAAAAGATAAAATGGGGCCATAAACAGGCATTTCTATCTTAGCATAATACTTTTAAATATTCGCGAATGGAAGGATAAGAGTATTAAGTACATTACACATTAGTAATATACTGTGCTGCGAGGACATAAAATTTAAGAATTTATTCATAGATTTATTTCTTTGCAAATTGAGCAGCATTAAGAAGAAAAATCATTACCTCCTACTTGCCCTTCATTCATCAAGCATATGATCAGGGTTATCAACTACTTATCACTTTCTACATATGCTATTATGAATAGTTCATCCAGACATATCCTCAACTATACTACTGTAATTGGTGTTTCATTTACTGCTGCAATTAGAAGACTCCAAGAAGCAATTTGTTTTAGATTCAAAATCCAGAAAAATTCGAACACCACACCATAGGAGATGTTGGGTGCATGGAGAAACATAATAAAAATAGCACCATATGCTTGGGCCTGGGCTTTTCGATTGGATATCATTCAACCACAACAATTTGCTATTCAAAATCATAGAAAGTATTTTGCCATCTTTTTTATGGTAAAGTGTGAGCTCACGATCGTGATTTTTGTCAATTCATTTTGATTAAAAAAGGCTTGAATAGTGAGCTTAACTAAAACAGAGGTGATAGGACATTCCCAAAATTTGAAGACTTAAACTTTGTGTGAAATTTTAATAAAGTTTTAAAAGATGTTAAAACATGACATAGTTAAATTAACTAGTTTAGTTTATTTTTTTGTCGAAACCAGGTATGAGTTTCACATTTTTTTTAGTCCAGCTAATCCACCTCGGATGGATCCTCCTCAAGAATTGTTGTTTCACTGAGACTCGAGCCTTTAACCCTGAAGTTCCTAAGCACCCAGACAATTGCCACTAGGGCAATCCACTTGGGTAATTAACTAGTTTAGTTTAAAAAGCAATGAATATAGAAAAGAAAAACAACATAGTTAATATAGTATGTTACTGCCAAAGCCATGACATAGATTTAGTTTAAAAAAAATTGTTTCAAAATAAAGCTTAGTCTCACATTGCCTTGTGCTTGCAATGAAAATGATTTTTTTTTGTTTATATGGGAGGTCTGAGACTAGAACCCATGACCTGAGAAAGGGGAAAATCCTAAATGTCCTGCAGTCACCAACCGGGCTGTCTTACGCGGACAATGAAAATGATTTTATATACCCATGTTTATATACTAAGTATTAAAAATGTTGCAGGTTTGAAGATTGTCCATTACATTTATGCCTTTAAATGTTTATGGGTCTCATGCCATGTCAGAACCAAACGAAAAGGATTAAAATTGATTTTTTTTTTAAAGTAAGAATCGATTTTGGTCAAATAAAATTTTAGGGACTAAAATCAAAAGAGGTCCAAATTTTAAAAACTAAATACATAAATTATCCTTTTAAAAAAATTATCTTTATAATTATGATAATAATTTTAAAAAATATTGAGTAACTATGAATACTTGTGAAAAAAATAATGACATTGAAAATTGAAATACAAAATTACATTAAGGTTTAAAATTTTTTTATAAGAGCTTTCATTACTGAGTTGCATTTTTTTTCTTAAAAGAAATATATTTATCGAGAAATGTGCACGAAGGATTTTCATACCCTCTGCGATTGCCGATTTGAGCGAGCTTATTCAATTTGTTCTCTTCAACCGAGTGAAAGGACTGAGAACGAAATGTTAATGTGAAATGTCCATCGTTTTGGTTGCAGAAGTTGAATGAGCAAAGAAGTACCACATCGCATAATATAACAAGAAATGAAGACAATATATAACCTAGGCATACACCAGGGTTCGTCCCTTCGGGGACATCCGATAAAATTGGAACGATACAGAGAAGATTAGCATGGCCCCTGCGCAAGGATGACACGCACAAATCGAGAAATGGTCCAAATTTTTTTTGCTACATTTTTCTCAGGGATTTCATCGTGAACTAGGGTTTTGCAGCTCTTATTCGTTTTATTTATCGGATGTCCCCGAAGGGTCTTTTTTACTGTTATCTTGTGCTTCGAGGGTCTTTCACTAGTTTAAAATTCTATTCAAGAGGCCGGGAATTTAATCATCGTGAACTAGGGTTTTGCAGCTCTTATTCGTTTTATTTATCGGATGTCCCCGAAGGGTCTTTTTTACTGTTATCTTGTGCTTCGAGGGTCTTTCACTAGTTTAAAATTCTATTCAAGAGGCCGGGAATTTAATCAAATTGTGATTTTTGTAACTGATCTTGCACTTAGGTCAGGAGTCAGGAGTTTCTCTTTTACTGCTCTTAAGTCTTAATGTATATTTGCTTGTTTTTTTCTTTTCCAGCTAAACAAAGATTCATTGATAAAAGTGCTAGGGGTACTCTTCCCATATGGCCATATACAACAAAGAGGCAATCAATTGGCAGAGGCTAATGAACTAGTGATACAAGCCAATGGATTAACACATCTCTGCCTGAAAGAGACTAGTATCAACAATAGCCAAAAACCACCTCCATGTATATTTGCTTGGTAGAAAGTCTTTTGTCTATCGGTGCCTCTTTGCGCAATCAGTCGCATTTGAATGCTTTCTTCTTTATGTCACTGTTGAGTTGTTGAATTATGTTAACTCTCATAAGTGAATATACCTGAATCTTGTTGATAAGTGAATATATAAGCCTAGTTTTCGTTCTTGTACTGTTGGCCATAATCATGACTGGATTGTTAAATAGGCACTTTGAAGTTTCATTTTTGTTGTGCAATAAGTATGCTTTATTTGCTGCTAATCTGAATGAGAGATTAATATGTATGTCTTTGTTTTGTTTTTTTTTTGGTGTCTGGTTCTGAAGGTTCAGGTCTGCACTAGAGGATTAGTAAGCTTATGGTTGTGACTTGTGAGTAGTTTGGGCGATCATGGAAGTTTCAGTACACTATCCATGTAAGCCAGGAAGCATGGATCATAAATGTGAAATCATGTTAGCTCTGTGACTCTAGTAAAGTGTCAAAATCATTATTTTGTAGGGTGTTAGTATTGACTGTTAACTGAATAATGGGATACTGAAATTGGTAGTTGGCAATGACAGGTGCACCTGGTGAAAGTTCATCTTCTATTATGGAAACTAAGTTTCCTGAAATGGAACACATGGAAACCTTAAATTGATGTCAGTGCAAGTCAGTAACTTAGCATGTCATATTTTAAGGTAGAGTAGGCATATCATATATCAATATGAGTACAGGTATAATCTGAGTATCAATTTTTGCACGCTTGAGAATAACTTTCAGTTGGTGGTAGGAATCTGTACTTTTGGACTAAAAATTAGTAACATGAAGGATGATGAAAGGGGTTCGGATATGAGAACAATATTTTAGAAGTGATGGACTTGTCTTGTTCTAGGCACAACCTATTTGATTCGTTTTTTTTGGTGGAAAGGAACTCTTTTATATATCCTAAAATAAGCCAAGTTAAAATTAAAATGAAAGTAGTGTGAACTTTAATGGCATGCACATTCAATTTCCTCCAATTTAAAATTGACCCAAAACCTGCCTATATAATGGGAGACTTGAGACTCTTTTGCTCATTGTATATAATCTATAAATGGAAATTGTATGACTCATCAGTCACAACCAAAGAAGCAAACCAGGGATCATCTAATTGAAGGAAGAGAAATGGAGGTTGATGCCTCAGTGCCTGTTGAAAATATCAACTATACTTTCTTTGGAAGTTACATACTGGTAAGTAGGAAACTGCAGAATGAGGAGGTTTAATTTACCACCTTGCACCATTCCTGAGACAATGTGTTAAGCCAACAATTGACGATAGAGAGCCGAAGTCAAGGAATGTAAAGATTGTTATGACCACATAACAATTGAAATTGCTGTTAAGTGGATCAAACAAGTTCCAAATCAAAACCGGAGTTGCCACTGTCAGCCATAAATGGTCGCATGCTTTACCTAATATTCAAGCGGTGCAGAACTTTTAAATGCCGCAATGATGCATGGGATTGAACGTAGGACGGCAAAATGTTAACAAGAGAATAAATTTCATGTATTAGTTTAGATGAAGATGTTCCGATGGATGAGTGGACATATTAGATAAGATAAGATTAAGAGAAAGTACATTCGAATAGATGATATTCTGTGTAATAGAAATAGTAAGTATCTGGATATTAATAATTTATCGATAAACATGTTTTATGACTGATCAATATAACGTCGTTTGATCCATATAACTGATCTCACTTAAAGGGACAAAAGCCAAGTTGTTGTAACATGTAATCACAATATAATTATGTGATGGGCAAAAATGGGAGATACAATACATGTAAGAAAGGGACATTATTATGTAATCAAATATCAGTAATACACACTTCCATTTCATGAACTTCATATAAGAAGACTCAGTAAATAAGGGTAAACTAATAGAATAATTTTGTGAACCCTACGTGAAATCACTTGATAATAAAAGGGGTTGAAAAGAAGAGTCTGTTGTTAGCCTTCTACTTTTTTTTTTTTTTTTTTTTTAGCTCTCTACTATTTTTTTCTAGTGTATTATTCTATTTGATAGTTGAGAGATACAGTTAAATACTTAAGCAAATTTCAATAATATTTTTTTACATGAATCCAAGAATTGAACTCAAAACTTTATACTTAAGTGACTCAAACTTTTTTTCAATTGGATTAACGAATATCAGGAGCCTCCTATATTTATTAGATTAAAAATGTGTGTGAATAGTATTTTTCTTTTAAAAAATACTATTTATTCTTCGAACCCGCGCAAAGGTGTTTTTACACGGTAGGTTTTTGTTTCATCTGATTTGAACACAGAACACCGTTCTTCTCTTCTGAAGCTGCAACTGAGTGAAGGCTAGAGCGAAATGCATACGAGAGATATTGCCCATCGATGGTTGCAGAAGTTGGAGGAGGAACAAGGTCTGCTACAAACAAGTCCCACATCGCATAATACTAAAAGAAATGAAGAAAATATATAACGCAGGCTAGTCGTTTAAATTGTGCTCATTTCTGTTGTTTTTTAAATTGTGCTAGTCGTGGAGCAAGTTTTTATTTTGATCTGTTTTGTAGTCTGAAGTTGAAAGTGAGATTGAGATACAACACATTAATTTAGCCACCCTAATTTAGTTTTCATTCTGTTTGCAGACTAGCTGTTTGACAAAATACCTGAAAGAAAATAAAGAATAATAATAGTGCTTTGAGACTCTTTTCAGTCTTGATCACGATCTGGCCCGTATTACAATACTATATAAGATATCATCAATCATCATGCATTTCAACATTTGTGTGAGTACCAATGGTGAAATATGTTTTGTGTACTCTCTTGATGATGTTGTCTACAACAACTAGTCATGGATTTCATGGTTCACAAGCTAATTTGGACTGCGTCGTTAGCCTGATTTGGCGTGCTGGTTTAATTTCTTCTCGTTGAATGAATCAGACCCTTCTGTTGATGCTGGTTGGACATTCATGTGCTTAGCTTTATGGTCTTTTTAGTGATAAATATGCATGACATATCCTATGCTTGGGGTGAGGGTCTTTGATGCTATGCAAGAGTTCTAGTTAAGAGGTTATGGATTTAATCAAAATTGTGCTGTTTCAATTTTTTTTAATGATCTTATATTTTGGATCAAGAGTGTCTTTCATTATTCTTAAAGTATATTTGCATGGTATTTTAAACACGGAAGGTCTTTCGTCTAGGGGTGCCTCTTTGTGCATTCAATCACTTATGTGCGCTTTCTTCTTTGTTGTCGCTATTGAATTATTAAGAATATGAAGTAAATGCACAGGATTGTTAAGATATAAGCTTACTTCTGGGCTTCTGGCCATAGAGGATGCATCCGAGGGTATGGAATGAACCTTGAATCATGACTAAATCATTAAATAGGCAACTCTTTTCTGGTGCATATTTTAATTGATGTTAAGTGAATGGAGAGACTAATATGTATGTCTGAAGGTTCAGGCCTGGACTCGAGAATTAACAAACATAATATCTGTAAACAAGAATAATTTGCTTGAACTATGTTGTTAATTGTATCTTTATGTTTAGTTGCAGGTGAAAATGAATGCTGTTAAATGGCACTATATTTATTTTGGTTCTGCATATCATGTTTTCCTATGTTGCGTATGAGAGTATGATAAAATTGAGTGATCACGAGTGTTTAAGTAATAGAACTCATGCCAAATTAGTGTGCATTAGAAAATGGAAATCTTCTTTTGACACACACACACACACATATACATATGACAACAAAGCACAAGACTTGATTTCTTCAAAGCACTTAGCTATTTTGACAACGTAAACATTGATGGAAGTTCTTCTAGCAGAAATCCGACAACTTATATCAGAGATAGATAGTTAGTTACCAGTTAGTTCAACTCATTGGCTATATAAAACCCTCATTTGTATTATATATATGTGTACTTTCAGAGAATATTCACTAAGATTGGCATGCAGCATTACTGTGCATGTTTAGATACTAGCACTCTTTCAAATTAAGAATTTCTTTTCATTACTGACTTATGGTTAGGCAAGAATCTTTGGTTAAAATACAAAATTCTCATTAGTTTAGTTTGATTTTTAAAACATACGGTGATGACTTTTCTAAATATACATTTTGGTGTTTCTTTATCCTTGCATTGCACCATAAAGTAACAACTAGATGTCTGAAACTTCGGCTGTTCTTGTGAGCACAGTATAAAAACTCAACGGTATGTTTCTGGTGTCCTAATTAATTTGTATAAATATTCCCGTGGCTCAAAGCTGATTGATGAGAGAGCAGGATTCAACTAAATTAATATTTTTTTTTTGGTTCGGTTTAGTTGCTTATCTCCCTCTAAAATCAAAATGAACCGGAACATTACACCCCTCAATGACAGTTCGAATGAGTTACTATCTAATATCTATCCTGAATGTCAGAAAACATGTCAAATGTTTCACTGTCTGTCTCATCCTATGTGTTAAAGTATAAACACTAATAAAAAGGATTTTCTTAACCTCAGCCCTTAGGGCTGAGGATAAGCACCTTAATCTAGACTTGTTTTCTTGAAAAAATAAAAATATAAAGTTTTATCTCTCCTAAATACACTATTTTCCATAAAACTTAAGGACTCTTATCCTCGCTGAGATTAAGCAAACCCATAAAAAATAAATTTGTAATTAATTTTTTTTGGGATCAATCCCTATATTTTAGTAAATGAAAATTATAGAAAGTATTAACTCAGCAGCAAGTAATTACTCAACTAATACACTTATCCGATTAAATAGTCATGTAACCGATCAACGATTCATCATCATCTTCACTCTTTAGCTGCTGTGCTTCACTCTTCAATTGCTCATTCTTCAATTGCTGTTGCTGAGTTAATAGAAAGTGTGAGACATCAGATATTCTCATGCAACATAGATATCAATATATCATTTTATAGTAAATTACTTACAACTAAGTTTTAATTATTTTATATAAAATAAATAGAAGAAAGTAGTGTAAAAAGAATACAATACAATTTTGATGTGATACTGTTAGAATACAAGTTTACTTTCACGGAGAACAAGTAAACAATGTAAAATTGAAGTAAATCAGCCAGTCAGGCACTCAGGTGCAAAGAAATGACACCGCAGGTCCACACCGCTCCTTATCAACATCATCATCTTTTGTTCAGAAAACACAAATAGTATGATACAAATAAGGACGACTCGACTCCTTTATCTGTTTTTTTATTACGAAGTACCGGACTAGAATCCAGGATCTCGGAATCTAAGCTACTTAGGTGTCTTTGCAGCTACCAACTGGACTGACTTACGTGGATTTTTTTATTTTTTATTTAGTAATGATATTTGGATATTCGATATGAATATCTAGAATTGACATATGTTTGTGTTATAACAGAAATAATTATTTTTTTATATAAGATCAATAAATGTTAATTCTAAATATCCATTCTGGATGATAAGATAACATTATGTATTATTATTATTTGATTTTGAATATACATAATTGAAATTCAGGTAACATGTTTATGGCTCTCTTTTCACAACATAATCATTTATCCATCAAGAAATATGGAAGGGCTAAGTTATTAGTTGATCTTATATCAACATGTTATTAATAATATTTTTTTAAATTTGAAGTTAACTCATGGATCACGGCGGCTGTAACGTTACTGATATTTTATTTTAATTAGTTTTTTTTTTTTTACATTTCTGTTTAACAATATAAAGTATTATTATTTTTTTTATAAAGATATGTGTTTTTTTTTGTTTGTACTCTTTGACCAGTATCACAGGTGTCCCCAAGAGTACCTTTAATATCAAGGAACTTTTAAGACTAATCCTGCACGAGGTTGCGTTCTTATGCCTCTCCCAGCGGGGCTGTGTTAACCGGGAATTAAACCTCTGAGATTTCTCCGGCCCCATTCTCAAATTCTCAAATTGACATGATCGCACAATTTAAACCACCCGCTAGTAAAAATAGGTGCATTTATTATAAATTTTATAACCTTATACTCTCTCCGGCTCGAATTATAAGCAAATCCAACCACTTTTACGCTTATTAATGAGATTAGTTGATTGTATTTAAATTTCTCAAATTTATAAAAAATAGAGGTATTTTAGGAAAGTAGTATTGGAAATGAAACAAAAATAAATTAAGATTACAATTTTCTAGAGATGTTTTAGGAAAGTGGCATTGGGAATGAAACAAAATTTAATAAAGTTAATTAATTTTGCTTATATTTTAAACCAAAAGAAATATGTTTTTTTGTTACTTATAATTCGAGCCGGAGGGATTACATACTAAAGAATTTGGGCTCCTCTTAAAACGAGAGTGAGGGGTGTTCGTCATTGATTTAACAAGTGTATAAGAATCTTAATTCATTAAATACAACTTCACTTTTTTACATTCAGGACATCCTTACTTCAAAAAAAGTAAATCTTGTGCTAAAAATCATATGCTAAATGATTTGAATGTCTATAATAGATTGTAGTTAAAGTTCATGATAATATTAGTCTTGTGAAACCTGGAATCTAAAACTGAGTATTTCCCTTGGCAAAACTTCCAGGTAATTTATAAACTATTTTATCATATTTAATAAATGATCTTTTTTAATAAACTACTAGCTCATACACTCCATATGGATAACTATTTGAGGCAACTTAAATATAGCTTACAAGCTAGGAACAAGAAATTTTTTTCCCTTTTCACCTCAATCAATTTTTAAAAATGACAACTCATAGGAGTATCTCAGATCCTTATTTATTTTTGTTGTCCCAATCCTTATTTTTATAAATACATTACCACTATGTAATTGAATTATTAATAGTGCAGTATTTAGCAAAATTAGTAATTTCGTACTTTAAGTTATTTTCTGGTTTTAATTTGCCCTAATTTTTTTTTCCAATTTGGTCTTAAAAAGTTTTTTTTTTAGTTTCCAAATAGGTCATATAAAATTCATTTTTTAATGGTATAATTTTAAAAAGTGGTGCATGTATTTTGTCTTTTTATTCAAAACTCAATGATAGTAAGATTATTAATACCAACGGGGGTTGGCTCAAGTAGTGCGATTCTACCAACTTGAGAACTTGGGAATGAGGCCTGAGACCGAGAATTTTTAGGTTCGATTCTCGGTTAACACACCCCGCTGGGAGAGACATAGGAACGCGACCTCGTACAGGATTAGTCTCAAGGGTTCCTGATATTAAGGGTGCTCTTGTGGACACTTGTGGTATTGGTCAAAGAGTACAGAAAAAAAAAGTAAGATTATGAATTTTAGGTTAGAATCGGAGAAGATGTGGGTAGGGTGGAATTTTAGGACCATATTAAAATAAAAAAAATAAAAAAAAACCTTTTAGAATAAAATTGAAATTTGAAAATAACTCAAGACTTTCAACCCTTCTTTAGTTGTACCGGATAGTTTTGCCTTAATTTTGCCAAATCATTAGTACATTTCAACCTGCTAGCTTATCAGTATCAACTTTTCATTTTTAACAGCGGTTTATGAACTTTTGACTACAGTAGCTTATACGTATAAGTTTTTAATTTAAACTTTCAACCAACTTATCAATAAATTGTATCAAAACATAATAATGAAAACCAAGTATGAGTGAGTGCAACAATATGCACTAAAAATTGATTTCCATTATTGATTGATTTTGTAGCCATGCAACCCCAACAATATGCGGTCAATATGCATCATGAGGTTGTGGAAACATGAAAATTACAGGTTGTTTTGACCGCTAGTATCAATGTCATTACTCATTAGGCATTTTGTCAAATGAGATATTACCTTTTTTGATTTGAAGTCACCTAACCTCTTTTCTTTGAAGCTGCTATGTCCATTCAAACTCAGCTTCTGCACAAATGCCTTTTTCTTTCTTGGACATAGCGTAGCACAAGTTGTAGCACTAACACCCTAGTAACTACTCACTACACACAACACTACTGCTGCAACATTAGTGTGAAATGTAGTTCCTTAACCTGTTTTGGCTCATCAACTTTTTATGCTTGTATGTTGCTAATTTGGCTTTGATTGCTCATATATATCCTTCCATCAACATCTGCCTTTTTAATCAAATTTAGAATTACCAAATAATGAAATTTAATACTAAAATATAATAAAGTTTCCTAATGCACGCCTTGTCTATTAATGATAATGTGTCTAATTTTAATTTTCAATCAGTCCAATCTGTGTTTCAAACTTCAAAGATCTTTAAAGAAAATAATGGAGGGAGCGGGGGAGGGTGCAATTCTGCTGCATTAAAGAAGCATCCAATCCAAGCATCAGTGGTATCTGCAGCTTTCATTTCTGCATGCCATTCACATCCAAACACTTGAAGACAAACAAGGTGCATAGAGAGAAAATAGAGAGAGAGAAAAGAATGTTGGTATGTTTGTCCTTGTCATACATAATTGTTCAATCAAAGCATGATGATCTCCCAAGATTATTCTTCCTTCTAAGCCTTGTCTTGTAGCTCTTACACTGCCCCCAATTCTTCAACTTCCCCTTCTCCCAACAAAAGGAAAAAGTTAGGCGCATAAATACTATAAAGAAAACAACTAAATATCATCATCATCGTCAGATAGTTCAGTTCAAGTGGTAATGAGTTTGGTTCCTCATCAAGTAAGGTTTCATGTTTGAGTCTTATATATATAGATTAAAAGAGATTTGTCTCCTTAAATAAATCTTATCTCGGCTTAATCGATTAAGAATAATCATAATCATCTAATGTTTAAAGGAAATAAACAGAACAATGATCCTTAAGCAATTTGCTTATATGTTAAAATATTAGAATAAATTATAATTAAAAGATTGATGACCATAAAATGAGAGAAACAACCGAAAAATAAAGAGAAAGAAATGAAGATGATCTTTACACATTTTTCACATACCAAAGTATAAAAAAAGGAAAGGGGGGAAAAAGTAGATAATATGATATCCAAATTCCAAACAAAGCCCACCAAAAAGACTCCACCATCTCCAAAGCTGAAGAGGGGTTTAGGGACATGTTGGCAGGGCATCACTCGACTTATTATTCCTCCAAACACACCCTTCCATAAGCTACTTCCGACATTCCCTTGGACTATTGTGCAAGTCCTTTTCTGCTTTACTAATGCTTTTGCCTCTTTATACCGTAAAAAAGGAGAGTGATATGCTTGTGCCTCCTTCCCCCACATACTCAGGGCTATGTACTCGTTTACAACATTACATAGCCAATCAACATCTTCTTTTTGGACTTTGCTTCCTAGCTGCCGATTCTCACACCCCTCTTTATTTTTTTTTTTTAATTTCATTTAGAATTTCATCGATGGACTTAAAAACTATAGTATATACATATTTTAATTTTATATTATAAAGTAGTAACATTTTAACATTGCCATCACCCTATATATACACACGTACATCAATTCAATTCATGCTTCCTTAGACCAACTCTCATTCCTAGCTATATCATCAAAATAAGATACTACTAGTCTACTACTACTATTACTAAGTAACACATTACTCATAACAACAACATGGGTAGGGAAAATCATGATGACCCCACTATTGTTCACTCTTCAATTGCACTTCTTCAAGAGAGGTTTAGACAATTGGAGAGAGTGAAAGAAATGAGGGAGGAGAGAGAGCTTCTGAAAATGTACACTGAGCCTAAACAATACAATTCCAATATGATGAGTACTTATTATGAGTCAACGAGGTTTTTTTCTAAGCCTGAATTGATCATGCCATCAAGATCACCACCACCACCACTACCACATGTTTCTCTTTCTCTTTGGCCTACAACTTCTCATGATGAGGACCGCCACAAAAGTAGTGTTGAGGCTCAAGTTTCAATGAACTTGTGTCCTACACAAACACAGTCCATGCAGGCTTCATGGAAGAAGAAGAATGTGTATGATTGGGACTCTGGCTCTGATCACTCTGGTGTTGACACTTCTCTTCACCTGTAAAAGAATCTAATGTCTAATAACGTATCATTATCATTATTATTATTATTATTATTAATGTAGCTTAAGAAGATGTCTCACATAACACCTAGTAGTGTGATTGTGACACAAAGGCCTCTCTCTATGCTATTGCAGTATTGCTATCTGTGATTACTAGCTGGTAGCACTATGAAAAAGGTTCAATGATGATAAGGTTTGAAATAGCATGATGAACATGAAGGCTGTTTAGAAATTTTGGTAAGTCTTAGAAAAAATCTATGAACCATTTTATTTGGTTTTTTTTGGTTGGTTATTATAGGTTTCTCTGCCTTTCTGATTTTGGTCTATATTCTATTTTTAGTGTTTATGTCTATTACTATTAATGGTTAGCACTTAGCATCAGTCCTTTACAGCTTTTCATCAATATGATAAATAATGAACTTTATATTTTCCTTAAAAAAAATTTAAAAAAAAAAAGAAACATGTAATAGGGTATGGATAAATTTTGAAATCTAATAGTTATGTGCTCAACTGCAATTTTAGTGGAATAGTGAAATCTTTGCATCAAGTTTAATGATCATGGACTTGGTCCAAATCAAAAATTTTATTGGTAAAGATATGTGTCATGGAAAGATGAATGTGGAAAACATGTACAAGAACAAATCCCTTTGAACAAGTAAACGGTTTTCATGCAACAAGACTTGTAAAAAAATACAACAATGAAGATGACTTCAAAGTTCAATGAATCCAAATTGTCTTTTCTGTATGTTTGTTTGGTAAGAGATAATCTCATAAAATCCAAGCACCTCAGTTGTAATATTATATCATTTGAATTACATTTCATTATATTATTCATATACATGTAATATAATATATTAGGGTAAGTGCCTCTAGTCAATATACACTAGCTTGTGGGCTAGTGGTTCTTTTTGCCGAGGTTCACTGCAAAAATTGTGAATCCTGGTCCTTAAAAAGTAGCGAATAGGAATTTAAAATCAGCGCAAAGAACAAAATTTGGATATAGAAGTGCAACTAATTTCCCTAGCTATAATAATTTAAAAATTCATCTTCTCCTACAAAGACCAACAAATCAAAATAAACAAATTGGAAAATGGTACACAGTTTTATTTCTGCTATGTAGAGTATAAAACAACTCAAACATTAGAATATTGGGGTCCTTTATGATATTGGAGCACTGTTGCTTGCGCCTGAAGGATATTATTATAACCTCTACATATATATTATCATATATATGTATTCTCAAGTACTATCATCATATTCAATTATTGCATCAATTCCATGGCACTTGATCTCAGAGCTCATGCAAACATTAGCTGAAACAATTTGTGCATTATTAACAAAGAAATCGTTCCTCCCACGGTTATGAATCCTCATCATTTTGGAGCCTACCCCTGAAGGAACAAGAGTACCAGTTGGAAAATGAGACAAGTCATTGAAATATAAAGGCATAGGGATGGCATGTCTTAATAAGAACTCTTCTAATTGATCAGCTGAAATTGCAGAAGCTGATAGTTCTCTATCATCTGGCATGAAAAAAGTTAACTCCCTAGTTGGCTCTTGTGTTGTTCCATTCAGCATTTGCAATAGCATTGCAAATCCATAGTAAGATTTTGCTCTCATGTCCCCTATTGCTGCTTGTAAATCAGTGTGGTTAAAGAGATGAATAGAAGACTGTGATTCTGCATAACCGAGCAGAAGAAATAGCATAATTAAACACTTCATGCCCATCATTGGAAAAAGGGAAAAAAAAAAGAAAAAGGGGAAGTTAACTGATCAGGTTTATTTAGAAAATTGATAGATGGAAGATAGATAAGGAAGAATGTGAATAAATAAGAAGACAAGGAGGTAGGAAATGTTGAGGGTGTTTGCACATGCAGCAAGCTAAGCATGGTTACAAAAGCATGAGGACCTCATTAACATTCTTTATCTACATACAGAACCTAATTGAGAGTAGGTTGAACATGAGGAAGCACTATATTTCTTGGAAAGCATGCAAAGCTGGTTGTGCTATAGAGTATATGCTTTTTCAATGCATGTTTATAGGTTAGTAGTTATTAGTGTGTGTTCTCAACATGTTAAACCTTTAATTTGTCTAAGCTAGCTTTTATGGTACACCTAACCCAACTTATATATCCCATTGATCTAGCATTTTCAATTTTTTTTTATTTTTTTTTGTTTGTTTGCTACTCCTTGTGTTGACTACCTTGAGCATGTTAGCTTACTTGGCAAATGAGTTATCTGGATTGCTCAAAGCAAAAAAATCTAATTTTTTTAATACATTTTTTATAACTTTCTATTTGAGGCAAAGGTAGGTAATATTAACAAAAACAATAAATTTTGAGGCTCGATTTATTTTTTCAAAAAAAGAAAATTGTCAAATTCTGACTTATAAAATTATTGAATGAATAACATTATTGCTAGAACCATTCAATCCATACAAAATGATCATTACTGATCCCTTTGCCTTGTTTGGATTAATAGAAGATATATAGGTGGAATGAAGTGATGGAATAGATTATAATGATGTGCTAGGTTTCATTATTTGTTGAATTGTTTAAAATAAAATAGAATGTAATGGAACATGGGGTAGTGAATATCATTTCATTTCATTCAATCTTATACGTACGTTTATCTTTTTTTTATTTGGGAATAAAATAATGAAGCAAACTTGTTGTTCATTCTATTCCATTAACTTTATTTCATTCGATCCAGTTTTGTTCCATCTCATTTTATTTCATTCCCGTTATCATTAAATATTGGATTAATTGTGCCAAAAATACCATGAGGGACATGCCTCCTCCTATGCTTTCAACAAATTTTATTAGTAGTATATTTGAAAGAGTAGTGTTATTTCTGTAAATTTTTTCTCTTCTATTAGTGATCGGAAGGGTGAATATTAGAGTAATTTTATAAGAAATTCTAATAAGTGTTTTAAGGGTATTTGTTATTAATAAGTTAGCAAGATCCGATTTTATATTATAAAAAATAAGAAAATTAATTAGTGATATTACAACATATTTGATATATTTTTGTAGAATTATTACAGGCACTCTAAAAAAAATATGTTAGTAAATTGAAATGTTGATAAAAAAAATAAATATTTATTATCATTGAAAATTGAAAAATAAACATATATATATATATATATATATATATATATATATATATAATTAAAAAAAAATTCCCAACGGATAATTATATTAGGAAACATACGGAGTAATTATACACACTAATAATTGAATCTAGCAGCTGTGTTGAGTATAATCGGTTGAATTAGAAATTTAGAATTCCCTCATCTTTCAGAAAAACACGTGAATAAACCTGAATCATTAGAGAAAATTGTGCTAGAGGCAGAGGGTTCAAGACTTCAAGTCACTGCTATTCGGGCTTTGTTTTCTTTTGGGTTGGGCTTTGTTATAATTTATTCGACAGCTTTTTATTTTAATGACTCGGTAAATATAAGTTATTAGAGTTATTTGGTGATTAAAAAAAATGCTTGTATTTTCAAAAAGAAAGTTTATGATTTTTGAAAATTAGTTTTCAAAATGTTACGTGAAGTAACTTTTCAAAAAATAAATAAACTTTCACTAAATCATATATCAATTTTGTCTTATATTTTTTCTAATTATAATTATATATTTGGGTTAAATTATGTCTTTTAAGTTATTTGATAAATTTCAGCTATTTTTGCCAAATGGATCTATTTTAAGAAACTAATTATGCAACTGTAAGTTTTCACCTATAATCTCATATCTTTTCGCTAGGTCCATAACTATCGATTACAAATTCACAATGATTAGTTATAATAGTTGAAAGTTTACCATTATAAGTTAGTTATCGTAAAGTTCCGTTATCCAATACCACATAAATTTGTTGTATGATCTAATAATCTCTCATCATTTGTGTGTTTTTTTTAAAAAAAAAAAAAACTATTTATCGTATGTGTTTTAATTTAAGACATTTACTTTTTGACTCCCACCATTTATTTATCAGCCCCCATTTTATTCCGCCTTATACAAGGTGGAAGTGCAAATTTTCACTGTGCCGACTAATGAAAGGCAGAAACATACCGACTGTGAAGAGGTGGAAAGTGAAAATATGCACTTCCACCTTATATAATGCGAAATAAAATGAGAACTGATGAGTAAATGGTGGGAGCCAAAAATTACGACCCTTAACTTAAAGGCTTGCAAGTGGAATTCACTTTAGAGCAAAAGCAATGCATGTGCATTCTGAAGGATAACCCTCCCAAAAGGCATGGACTAATAAGAGACTGTTTCAATGTGAATAAGTCACAGTGCCACACTTTTCTATCTGTTTCAACCCAACACGCGTTCCAAGGGCCCTCCACTTTGTATACCCTAAGTTGGTTTTGAAGCATCATGATTTAGTCTGAGTGCTTGTCTTTAGAAAGGAAAAAAACAAAAACAATGTGAATTTTCTATTGGAAAGACTCGAAATAAAGTGATTATTGTTGTATTTTTTTTAATGTATGTCTTGGCACACATGATATGAAATCTAAATTAAATAAGTTGATATTAAAAATTTATTTATAAGATTTATATACATTAATTATATCAATTTTGATGTAGAATTACTTTTATATGAATTTCTTAATATATATTATATACTAGAACACATTAATTTTTTTTATTATGTATAAATACATACTATATGAATATAAGTAAATAAATGTGTATTTTAAGTGATAAATATTACTATAGAAAATCAAATGGGATTACTCCCTCAATTCTTATTTATCTGTCTAATTTAAAAAAAAATACGTCATTTAAGAAATGATTATTGTTTAAATCATTCAATATATTAATTGTGTTTTTTCTATTATACTCTTTCTCTCTATAATCATTGATTGTTTTTCACTACTTTCATAAACCTAAAATCTTTTTAATAGGGATAAACATTAAAAAAATATATATCATTTATTATATCTTTGAAATTCTTGAAAAAACAAATAAATTTTTTTTCCTTCCGAAAATGACATATAATAAAAAGAATATGGTATATACGATATAGTATAACGCAAGGGTTATCAAATCAAACATTGTCTACAAAAGTTTATCTCCCTCGTTTTGCTAAATGCTGAGTTGCGTAATTGTATGGGCTTTACATGAGGGAAAAAGCTCAAAATACTACCCTTAGGCAAGTTTTCACCATATCTCTTAAGAGCATCGATCGCAAATCGCTTAATTAAGTAAAAATTTCATAAAAGTTGACGAGTTTTGATTTTAGTTTTTTTTTATTGATTTTAATTTTTAAAAGTTTAAATTTTTTTGTTTTAGTCATACCGTTCTATGCCACGTGTAAAAAAAAATATTAAAAATGTCACATGACATTAAAATAATTAAAAAGTAATTTTTTAGTGCCAAATATATATGTTTTTAGTCCATGAAAATTTAGCAAAATTTGATTTTAGTCCCTCGCATTTTAACACGTTTTGATTTTGATCCTAAAGGCATAATAATGTAAAACATAATAGTATAAGTGCATCACAAATTTACAATCAAACTAGCTCCAAGATGATAGTAGTATTCAACTAACCATAATCCTTAGAAGCCTTAATAAGACCATTCATCATGATTGCTATAGCTTCATTGACAATATGAGAGTGGACATGGTTAAATTTATTGTCACGGAATTTCAAGACCTGACTCCTATAATTCTTTCCAATAAAGCTTAAATTTTGCAGCATCAACATTTATCTTCACAAGTCCTCTTGTAGGAGGAGTCCAATTAATCACGAGGCCGATCATGAGTATGGCCACTATGTGGCTGCTAATTAAGCTTCAAATTTAATTGCAGTAGGGAGTTGTTATGAACCATCCTCTACAAAAAAAAAAATGACTTTTTCTTGTAGCTTCATCTTCCAAAAGACCTTCCATAAAAATTCAGTTCTATCGCCCAATGATCCTAACCTACCACAACAGACCATAATAATACTTCTAGTCCATTACCATATGATAGGCACCATGCACAGTGAAAATTCCTTTTGGGTTAAAATGGAAAATGAACTCATCATTATCAAATGAATTCATCAAAGGAATATTAAAAGGTGAACGTATTTTGAAAGAAATAATTGGAGGATCGATATTGTAAATGGCACCGTAAAAAAAAATAGAAAAAAAAATAAAAATCTAAAAAAAAAATCTTATATATAAAATCAGAAGGAGTAGTAATTTAGACACCGGAGTCCAGAGATAGCATGAAAAACCTCCTTGCCAGCTCAAGATAATAAATTTTCTTTCCACCTTTCTATGCTCTTCTAGATTCTATTCTTTATGATTGAAAAAAGGAGTGAATTTTTGGGGGGGTAGGGTTGTTTTGAGGGGGTAGGGAAAGGAGTGAATTTTTGGATCTTATAAACATTTAACTTATTGTGCTTGATGGATCTAGATCCTCTTCGGCAAGGCCTCTCTCCACCGTCTTCAGCCAAAAAAAAATCAATTTTTATTAATATTAACCAATCTTACGACTAAAATTGACCAATCATAATAAAATCAATTGTTCTTGACTAATCTTCACCAGTATAGACCCCGTCTTAATCTGCCAAATCAATTTTCAGTGACACCGACCTATCTTCAATATTGATCACTCTTAGGGTCTTGGACACCGTTTACTATCAAAAGAAAAAAATATTGATCACTCTTACTTGAGCCCAAATGTCATGAGATCTAACGGATCTCAACTAAGATTAGGAAATCTAGAGGTTAATTGACAATCAAGTTGGTGTGCTTAATAGGCACATTCCTTGAAATAACTCCCTGACCGCATGTAATGGTGAGCTTAAAAAAAATGGATTTTGTTAACTAATGTTTTTAAAATATTTGTTAAGATTTTTATTATTAGAAAAATAATAATAATTATGTATTCTTTCATATTTCGAAAATATAAAAAATCACAATTTTTCATAAATTTTTATTATATTTAACTTCTTAATAAATATTCTTAAAATTAAAGGCATTTGCAATATTTTAAGGATCTTGCTAACGAGTGCCCTAAGGGTACTTGTTAAGGTTTCTAAACTTGGAAAATTAATCATAAGTGCACATTATTCTGTGTCTCGAGAATCTAAAAAAATGAATTTTCAATGGTTATTTACTTCATTTGATTTCTTAACAACAAGTGCATCAAGGGCACTTGTTAGAATTTCCCATATTTTAATGAAGTTGCCTTGAGAAAATAATTAGTGCTGTGGACCTGGGTTATTGGTTAGTGCCCTTAGTGGAACGAAGTAGGTGATATGTCTGTAGTGGGACATCAGGACTTTATTTATCTTCAATTTATATAGTACAGTAGCATGGTATGCAATCCAATGGCGTGTGAACTCTCGATTTTTAATTTGAGGTAAAGACATGCAGAATTTTGTAAGATGTGATTTGTGGACAGTCACAAACTCCTCTCTTGCACATGGCCCACTACGCCATCCCTACAATCAATTGTCTTAATGATTTCCTCCATAAGCTTTGCTTTTGCTTAAGTTTTCAACCACCAAATTTATACACCAAGGCCAAACAAGTGAAGGTCACATTGCAATTATTATTCTTCATGCACATTTCCATCGGAGCTAAATGCATGTTTAAATGTACCTTGTATTTTCTAAAAATTGATTTTGAGGAGTGAACGTTATCTATAATTATTTAACATCAAATAGTATAATTTTAGGATTTAATATAGTACCAAGGGAGTTGGTTCAAGTGGTGGGATCCTGTCAACTTGAGAACTGGGAATGAGATTGAGGATGCATGTGGTACTGGCCAAAGAGTATAGAAAAAAAGGATTTAATGTAATAATTTTTCATCACAAAATCAAACATATACTTAGTTATGTGATATATCATCACACCAATAAAGTTAAGCAAAATTGATAGATAATGGGTTTTTTAAGTATGTTATCGGGGTTCAATCCATGTCGTAAGTTTTCTATTTTTAGAAGGGGATTAGTCTTCACCTATGGGCTAATCCATATTCAACTTTTATCAAACTCTTCAACTCTAAAGTTAAAATCTAATACTCCCTCCGGTCCTATATATAAGTCACATTCTAGAAAGTTTTCTTGGTCTTAATTATAGGTCACTTTATATTTTCTATGCATCATTTATTGATTTTTCTCTTTTTTGCCCTTATTAAATGCTTTGACTATCTATGTGTTTTTTGTTCATTAATGAGTGAATTTTCCAAGAAAAGTTAAGGGGGTAAAATTGTAATGTTACAATATATTCTCATAGAATTCATAAAACCAACCACTTTCCTTGGTATGTGTAATTCGGTTAAGTATGCCCTATAATAAGGATCGGAGTGAGTATCTACGCAGATCCCACGTCTTCTTTTACCGTTTTTTTTTGGCAATGCTCTATAGACAAAAGAAATGGGCCATCATTAATTGAACCATACCGTACTGAAACGACCAGAATTAAGGCACAGCTTATACTCAGCCTGTTTTTAATTCAAGAATCTTTTGAAAAAAATTCAAAAGCAGCAAAAAAAAATTATACAATTTTGTTAATGGTATCCGAGAAATGAAAACTTATATATCTTTTCAAAATTACTATTTTAGTAATTATAATTAAAATTATAAAAAGTGTTGAGTAAATGAATGTTTATGAAAATAAGTAATTAATTATTATTAAAAATTTAAATATAATCTTATAAATAGAACCAAAATAAAATTCTCAAAATAATTTATGGATATTGCTAACCACTGTTTTCAGGACTGTAGTTAAAAACTCTTTTTTTACTTCAATAACCAATGTTCAAATTACACTATTTAGTATTTTTTTTAATAGTTTATACAAAGTAAAGGAGGAAGTGTGAGTATATATATATATATATATATACATTAATTATTGTCAAAGAATTTTCGACAACAATTAATGTATGCTCTAGAAAAATCTTTTCTTTTATGATTGATTTTGTGGTCTCTTTAACTAATATTTATTATTTATTATATATATAGGATTATAAAATTATAAAATTATATTATAGATAGGCTTACATCATGAAAAAGTGACATGTATAATTTGTTAACTAATTGATAGCAAGTGACATATGTCATTTTTTTTTGTATAAGCTTACTTGTATATATTTTTTTTAGGCCAGGCCCGATCCTAACCTATTTTGGGCTTTAAGGCAAAAAAAGAAGGCTTATTTAAATTTTTAGTCCCTGAACTTAGGTGCTCTTTTGAAATTAGTCCTTGATCTTTTTTTTGTTGCTTTGGGTCCCTAAACTTTTTCAATTTTTGGAAAATGACCTTGTTGTTGCTTAAGTGATGATATGACCGATGAAATGCTACATAACCTTCGCAGTATTGATAGATAACATACTAGATGATGCCACGTGAATTTTAAAGATTAAAAAAAATTCAAATTTATTAAAAATAATTAAAAATTGTATTTTTTTAAAAAAAGAAAATAAAATCCTTTAATAATTTTGAAAAAAAAAATTAATAAAAAAAAATCATGTGGTGTTACAAAACGCTACATAGCACTTCATTCTTCGATGTCGGACAAGTGACGTGACATTCATTGGTCATATCATCACTTAAGCAACAACATGGTCCTTTTCCAAAAATTGAAAAAGTTTAGGGACCCAAAATAACGAAAAAAAATATCAAGGACCAATTCCAAAAGAGCATATAAGTTCAAGGACTAAAAACCTAAATAAACCAGAATTTGGGATCCTCATTCATAAAAAAAAAATTATTAAAAACAAATCAATTAAAAATGTAGTGTATATATGTCTAGTAAATTAAAGCAATGACAACAATCAATAATATAACTAGTTATTAAAAAATAAGATTTGAAATAAAATAAAAATTATTAAGTAAAGAAGTAATAAAAAACCCTTTTCATGTTGGATTTCAAAAATAAAGTTCATTACTTTTTTTATTTATAGATTAAATGAGCAAATGGAAAAAACAATTTAAAATATTATGCTAAAAATCATTGATGGTTAAGAGATGAAAAAAACTTGAAACTATTATTTTTTTTTCAAAAATAAATGTATTATTAAAAATAATATGGGCCCCAAATTTTTTTGGATCCAAGGCGGTCGCCCTTGTGGCACTCCCTTGGCACAGACTATCTACCATTTTCTTATATTCTGAAGATTGTTTAAGCAGTACAATAACGAGAAAGTCGTATAAGAAATCTAACTTTAATAGTTTTCAATATTGTAAAATCTTAATTTTTCAAGAAATTTTTTTTTTTTTACTTCTTCAACTGATTAAAGATATTTATTACTCACTTTGTTCCTAATTATAAGACCCTTTTGAGACGTTTCACGTCAATTACGAAAGTTGATTAATTTAGTTAATTGTATTGGAACTGTGAACTTTTTATGTGTATTTTCAAAATTACCCCTATTAATATTATTGGGAATCTAAAAAGTGTTAAATAAATGGGGTTGTTTGTGAAAAAAAGTAATTAATGATCATTGAAAATTGGTATGAGATCTTATAAATAGGAAAAAATAAAAGTGTCAACAGGATCTTAGTAACGGAGTGAGTAGCATTTTGTTTGATGTTAAACATAGCTACATGGACTTGTACTGTACTCCACCTCCACCGTTTCATATGTATGTGTTTTAAGGTTATGCACTGGTTTTAAGAAATTGTTAAATGATGTAAGAATTTGTTGTATTTTGACTATAATGTCCCTATATAATCATTATTGAAGAGAGAAAGATATTGGAAGTGAAAAAAAGAATATAATAAATATGGATGTATTTAAAAAAATAACATTAATTATGTATTGAATTTATAAAATAACAACACTTATAAAATACAGTACAAATGTTAAACAAAATTACAGAAACATAAACACTAATTTATGTTCACAAACATGCTACTACCTCTGTCCCTAATTATAGGGTTCTTTTGAAAGATTTCACGTTTATTAAGAAAATGGAATAATTTAGCTAATTGTATTGGAAATGTGAACTTTTGATATATATTTTCAAAATTACCCTTATTAATATTATTGGGAATCTAAAAAGTGTTAAATAAATAGAGGTATTTGTAGAAAAAAATAATTAATATTCATTGAAAATTGGTAAAGGACCTTATAAATAAGGACAAAATAAAAGTGTTAAAATGACCTTATAATTAGGGACGGAGGGAGTACAAAATTTCCTACTTGCAATATCAAAATTCCCTTTTCCTAGAAACAATAAAAGGAGCATTAAAAACCACATTTTTGTTTTCACTTACACGTCTTTTATAGGAAGGAGTTGGTTGATTTTTTACAAACTTCTCTACTCTTTCCAATATCCTTAAATGCAGAACCAGACGTGAGAGCAGACCCATTTAATGACCCCTTTCTATGCATAGGCTCAAATTTGTTTGTCATTTCTCACATTTCCTATTCTATGTCCTTGCAGCCTCAATCTTTGACCACTTGTCACTCTGTGATACATTAAGCTCTACCATCATCACTATTTTGGAAATTTTCCAAAAAAAAATTCTTCTGTCTATGCTCTATATAAGCAGTGAAGTGGTTAGCATTGGTATTTATCAATAATACTTCACTGGTTTTCTTTCTGTGCTAGCTTAGTTGTTTCTTAGTGTTGATTTTATAGGAGAGAAATGAGTTATTTGGGTGTAGGTGTTAGTCCTGGGACAGTGCCAGTGTACCACAACACTAAAGTATTGGATAGGAAGATCAGGATAACTGAGTTGGTGTTAAGATGTGTGATCCTTGGTCTAGGAGTTGTTGCAGCTGTGCTTATAGGGACTGATTCACAAGTCCTAGAGATTTTTTCCATTAAGAAGAAAGCTAAATTTACTGATATGAAGGCATTAGTGTAAGATCTCTATAATATCTTCAATCTTCTCTTTTGTTTATTTGCAGCTTTTGTTCTCATAATTTTGATGGCAAAAAATTTTGCAGATTCTTGGTGATTGCTAATGGTTTAGCTGCTGGCTACTCATTAATCCATGGATTGCGTTGTGCTGTTAGTATGTCAAGGGGAAGTGTAATCTTCAGCAAGCCCTTGGCTTGGGCCATTTTTTCTGGTGATCAGGTACATTTAGTGATTTTTTTTATGAGTTCTGTTATTTGAATATCAGTTATTGAACAGAGTCATTTATTTATGAGTTCTGTTATTTGAATATCAGCTATTGAACATAGTATTTGAAAGTGTATACTTTTAGCTCTTATTGTTGGAAGTTCCACATGATCTTGTCTTATCTTCTGTGACATAGTTTAAATATTTCTTAGATTACTCTTTTCATTGTTAATTAGTTTTGAGATGAAACCATAACATCATATCGAAGTCAAAGCCCAATTGTTTTGAGATCGAACCATAACACTAGTCTCTTTTTAGTTTTTACTATTTTCCTTTTGTATAAAATCATCAAAGAAAACAAATTAAAGGGGTACTATCAAGTTTCAATACCCATTATTGCTTATTTAGTATTTACAAAGAGAGTAATTTTTTTCTCTTCTTCTGCAGTCTGCACTATGAACAAAGCACACCACAAATTTCAATATGTTTAAGATTTCTCCACTGCTTTTTTCATTTTGCTGCAATTTATTGACATTTTGGCTGTTATATGAGTAGTAAATGACAAATTGGCAATTGTCCAGAGTTGAAGTCTGAAAATTGATCAAGTGAAATAATGAGCTCATATCAAACTGTTTAGGCAAAACTATCTTAAAGAGAAACTATTATTTGATTGATTCACTTGTTCAACTTTCAATTCAAACCTTTGATTCTGTTATGTATTTTATGCTCAGAGTAGGAAGTTTTATATAAATTGTTTGAATTTTAGGCTCAAAATTGAATAACACAAGCCATAAACAACTACAAGTATGTCTTGTCACGCATGGGAAACTAGTACTGTAGGACCACTTTATGGAACCATAAATGACTGTTGTTAGGAGTGTAGAATCATTAACCATAAGCCATACTTAACCCCACGGTTGGGACCTGCTGGTTGTTGAAACTTTAATTTGTGGTAGGAATGACTAAAGCAAAGAATAAAATAACAATAACCTTATGTGTACATTCAGGATTGACAGCATATAAGACAAGCAAATAATCATCCAAATATCAATTCTAGATATACATATAATACCACTCATAAAACAATGGGTACGGGGAATGTAAGCTGTGGCACCGTCATGTACCTTTATTGAAGAAAGGCTTTTTATATTCATTTTAATTTTCAATAATAATAATAATAATACTTTCGAAGCATTATTTGTGGTGTTGTTTTCAATATAAACAGTAGTATAATCTATTGTCACCACACAACACATGTGAAGGTTTCATAAATGAATCATTACATATGTTGTAACCTTATCAGAAAAGTGCAAGACAAGTACCTAGAGAACAACACCTAAGATTTATCTATTTTTAATTGAATCAATCTCAGAACAATAATAACATGGTTAAAACCTGAATCTATTTATGCAGGTAATGGCATACATTACAGTGGCTGCAGTAGCAGCTGCAGGACAATCAGCTGTGTTTGCAAAGTTAGGCCAGCCAGAACTGCAATGGATGAAGATATGTAACATGTATGGGAAATTCTGCAACCAAGTGGGAGAAGGGATAGCAAGTGCTTTTGTAGTTAGTCTTAGTATGGTGGTCTTGTCTTGTATTTCTGCTTTCAGTCTCTTCCGTTTGTATGGTGGTAACAAAAACAAGAGTACATCTTGGTAGGTTAGTTGCCACTTACCACATTTGTTTTCTTGTTGAGTTAACACTGTCAATCTGCCACTCACTCACCTATAGTTTCTTGGCCAATGTAATAGTAATATATAGTAGTAGTTCTGTAATTTGCATGTTGGAAATACGAGAATGCCGAGTATGTTACTGATCTGGGCTTTAATTATTAATTGATGGCCTATAAAGTTGAAAGAACAGTGATATATACAACTCCTTTGGCATGCTACATTTTCAATTCCGAACATCCTTTATGGCTAAGGTGAGAGGGGAGTAATAGAAACCAATGATTCTTAAAAGATGTAAATACTTTACTGGCTGAAACAAATTCCAGAGATCAAATTAGCATGGAAAAACCAACGGGGATGGACTCAAGTGGTGTGATCCTGTCACTTGAGAACTTGGGAATGGGACCTGAGACTAAGAAGTTCAGATTCGATTCCCGGTTAACGCATCCCATTGGGAAAGGCACATGAACGCGATATCGTGCATGATTAGTCTCAAGGATTCCTTGATATTAAAGGTGCTCTGTGATACTAGCTAAAGATTACGGGAAAAAAAATTAACCAATTAGATCAAATCTCATGTATCAAATTGATTGAGTGAACCAATTTCAAGGAATAAATTGCTGTTATATTCACTAGTGAGCTGATTTATTTATTTATTTATTATTACCATCACATATAAGATAGCAAGATACATTAAAACAAAAATTGAATTTTTTGCATTAAAAAAATGAGTGTTACTTACATGCAACCCAATTTTGGATTGTTGCTATACAATCCATAATTAGAACAATCATATATTGCCATGTCATATATATGGGAGCAAAAAAAATTAATTTTTTTCTTTTCAAAAAATGATGTGGGCATGTGGCAAACATATTATTGGTTTAACCATAGATTGCATAGCAATAATATAAAATTAGGTTGCATGCTAGAAATTTCCTAAAAAAATACCTAAAGCATTGAAACTTAATTTGTAAGAGTGTTGTTGTGTGTGTGTGTCTATATATATATATATATATATATATATATATATATTTTAAAAAAAAAACCCTAAGAGATATATTTGAGATAATACAATATTTAATTGAAAATAATTATCATTGGTAATAACATAATATTATCATAATATTAATAAGATTGAAGTCCAAAATTGGTTTTATCTTTAAATATTAATAATCTATTAATGAAAGCATAATTTATTTTTCTCCTCTTCTCAAAACTAGGCTTGATCATTATCGTTGGGTTTTTAAAAAAATGGCTCAATTATATTTTTATTTTTTATCTTATTTTCAAGATTTACTTGTCTTTATTATTTTTTGAATAATTTTTTACCTTTATTTTTTTTAAATATTCAGTTTGATCATTCCGTTAAAATAAAGTGAGATTTTACCAGAATGTTCTGAAATATTCCCTTTCATTCCCGATTCTGGAAAATACTGCTAGATTCCGACGAAAAGAATATTGCTGAAAGAGGAATGAGAGAGGAGGAGAAAGGAGAAGAAGAAATAGGTAGATGAATAAGAGAGACTGAAATTCGAAAAAGAAGGAGGAAGAAGAAGAGGAAGAGAGGAAGAGGAATGAGGGAGAAGGAGGAAGAAGAATAAGAGAGAGGTGAAGTTCGAAGAATAAGAAGAAGAAAAATGAGAGAGGCTAAAATTCAAAGAAGAATAAGAAGAAAGACTAAGAGAGAGGAAGAGGAAGAAGGAATGGGGATCTGGGAGGGGAGGGAATATCATAGAATATTCTGGTTAAATTTAACTTTATTTGACGAACACGATCAAACCAAATCTTTTTAAAAAAGTAAAGGACAAAAATTATTTAAAAAAATAATAAAAAACTAAAGTGAAGATTGGAAATAAGATGAAGAACCAAAAATGTAATTAAGCAAAAAAAAATATTATTCGCAATTTACACCTTTCTTATTTCAATGTACTATGTTTTGCAAAATTGACCATAAAATCAGTTAAAGGCTAAGAAGTTAAGGCAAGAAAAATTATGACCAATAAGCAGTGATTTAACAGTAACTTGGTAAAATTAACTGATAAGTGAGTGATTGATGGTGTAAAATTACATGAATGGGTTTGAGTTTTTTGCGCAGCTTAAATAATTTATAAGCTACCTGAAATAATATAAGAGCGAAAAATTATGAGTTTATAAGCTAATTATTTGATTAAATATAATTATTTGATAAGTTTAACTTATAAGCAAGCTAACGAGTGTAAAATGAAACAAAGAGTTTATCAAATACTATGAACTTATAATAATGTGAATTATTTCTCGGAAAAACATAACCAAAAGCCTATTTCTTATCAATAAATTGTTGACTGACATTCGTTTTAGAATACAACTCTTTTAAGGATGTAACACATCAATTAAGAAATGGAGCAATATATTTATTTATAATCTATTAAATTCATGTTTTTTTTTTGTTTTTGTTTTTGTCGCTTACTATCTCTTTATGATCATTAGAGATGAAATTATAAAAACCATAATTAATGTTACATTGATTTATAAGAAAAATTTATATTATGAAAGATTTTTTTTTTAAAAAAAAAATACTTATATTATGAAATAGAGAAAATACATGCTTATAAGTAAACTATTTTTTTTTTTGGCTTCTCTCTTCCTCAATCTTCTTCTCTTCTCTTCTCCGTTTTCCTCTCTTTTGTGATAGCGGTAGAAGGGGAGGGATCTCCCTCCCTCCCATTCCTTGGTTGGTGTGTGGGTTTTTTTTCTCTTCCAGTTATATCTGGGTTAAATAAATAAATCTTGCCTTTGTGCAAGTGTGTGGTTTTTCTTGTCCCAGTTTCACCTGGGTTTTGCTTTTGTGTGTTTGAGTCTGGGAAGACTTTTTATTTGTCCAGATCTGATGACCTTCCTTTCTTCTCCAATAACTAGAAGACTGATATTCGGGACAGCTTTTCCTTTCCAGATCTCTGTCTTCTCTTCTGTCCAGTGGCTCTACCTCCTCAGATCTGAGATTCTTTGTCGCCGAACTGTGCTTACTTCCGGTATTGATGAGATGGTTATCTTGGAAACAAAGGCTGTTGAATCTCTTGTTAGAGTTCGAAGCTGAAGCTGGATGTTGATGATGATCCTGATTCACAGGGAGTTTGCTGTTATGACTGAGTATATAGTCTTTTTTAGCAATCTTTATTGTATGGAAAATATGTGATTTGTTATTGTACTGTTGGATTTACTTGTACTATTTTCTGTTATGGAATGAATTACATATTTTCTTAAAAAGAAATAAACTATTTTTTTTTTAAAGAACCGTCTCTAATCAAATTTGGTGAATGACCTAATTTAGGTTAAATAAGTCCATTAACTAACGTACAAGAGTCACTTAAAAAGCCACTTTATTAAACAGTCTAAACCCATACACGTAACCAACAAAGCCCAGCACAGTTGGTAGATAGCTGAGTTCTTTAAGCATGATGTCAGAGGTTCAATCCTTGCCGTGGGCATGAAAAAGACTTTGTTGGTGATCTCTACGCCGGAGGGGATTAGTCTTCGGCTGTCGATCGGGAATACCTTTGGTGTAAAAAAAAAAAAAAAAAAAACCATACACGTAGACGTATCTTCTCTTTTGAAGAGTGCCACATTAACAAAAACCAAAATCCTCGTGGCAAATACTACACAGCTTTCTTCTTTCACAACTCTCTTGTTTTGCTGCTTTGACCTACCCTCCAATTTTTTGACCCCTCTCCAAATCTTCTCCAAAACCCTAACTTTCTACACTTTTCGGATACCCTTTTTCCCTTTATCACCATTTAAGCTTCTGGGTATCTCTACCTTCGCTGTTTTCTCAACACAGAAATTGCTGATCACTCACAATCGAATACAGCAAAAAAGAACCAAAAAAAAAAATGTCAGAGAAATTCTCAGCGGGTCTTCGGATTGGGGACCTCAACGATTTCATAGCTCCATCTCAAGCATGCATAGTTTCCCTCAAGGGTTTGAAATCAAATGCTACTCAACCCGATATTAAACCCGAGGTATTTTATTTCGATTAATGTTGTGTTTTTCAAGAATAATAATAATAATAATAATAATAATAAAAGGTTTTGAATTTTATGTTGGTGATGTAGCTTTTGATTTAAGGATTTGCTTGACACTTTTTTTGAGTCTATGTTGAATTAATAGGAAAGGTTTTTATTTTTTTTTTTTTTTATGTTTGATTTAAATGTTGCGAATGCAGGTTTCAATTGCAAAGAAACAAGTGCAATCAGAACCAGTTAAAATTTCTCTAAAGGATTGCTTGGCATGCAGGTTAGTAGTGTCTTTTATTTCTCTTCTTTGAAGATTAATGTGTATGTGTATGCCAAAGTGGTTTTGCAATTTAATGGAAGAGGTTTTGGTTTTTGAGGGAGGACTTGCTTAGGTTATTCTTGGAACTAGTTCGAGTGTGTAGAAAACTGAAAGTTGAAAAAAATTGAAGAGCGCAGGGTGATTTTCAATGTCCTTTTCCACAAACTCTAACAAGGCGCAAAGGTTTTGAAGTTATTGAGCAATTATTAGGTGGTGGGGACCACGTGATTCAGGATAATCACCACCATCCATTATTTAATTTTTGATTTTTTTAACTAAAAAATAAACTATCAACGGTTGAGATGTGCCTGGACCAAATGGTTGAGGATTAACTAATAATTTTCCTGAAGGTTATGTGTCTTTTGATTTTAGAGGACATATATGTACATGGACCATGGTGTCCAAGTCTCAACCTATGAGGATGTGATGCATGACCACATTAACAATGCCTAGGACAATCTAGCTAATTTCTCACTTGGAATACGACAAAAACGTGCATTAGTTGGTAATTGAATATAAACCTATTAGGTTCTCATTTTGTCGTATTACACTCCTTCGATTCCAATATATCTGTAGTTTAAGGTAAATGTGCGAGGATTAAGGAATCTATTAAATTAAATAGCCTTAGACTCAATTACAATAAAATGCATCTGCATTTAAACGTCATTACATTACTCAAAGCATTAGTACTCCATGGATGCTCTTTATGATTCTTTCGAATGGAGATGCCACAAGAGACAACAGGGCGGTGTAGAGGTCTTCTGCTCCCAGACAACCTTCTCATTGCATTTCTTGCAGCGAGGGATCATGACAATAGTTGTTGCGATAGTGCGTGAGGGGACGATAACCTTAATTTTTATTTTCTGTGTGGAAATTCCCTAAATTCCATTGCACTAAAATGTATTGTATCCCCTAAATTATTCCCACTAAGACCCACATGTCCGCAACAACTTAGGTCTTTTAACGCTCATTGTTGGACGTTTACCAAAAAAAAAAATCTATTTTATACCTTTTGTCAAACCTCTTGTACACTAGAAATTATTAGGTGGTCCGGGACTAATAGTCCTGGATACATCACCACCATCTATTACTCATTTTATATACTTTTTTTAACGAAAAAAAATAAACTTTCAATGGTTGAGATGGGTCCGGGACCAACTAATAATTTCACCTTGTACCCAACCTCCATTTTTGCACTCTATCAGAAACTAATTAATGTTTTTTTTTTTTAATTTTCTATAGCAATGGATAAATTAAAATTTTGAGTGAACACTCTTATTCAAGTGACAGCCATTTTGAAATGGAGGGGGTTGTCTTTATAATTAGTCTCTATCGTGGTTAAGGGATTATGAGATGGTCAAATAGTTTATCTTCAAGTTGCAAATATTTCATAAGAGATTACTAAAAGAAAGGCAGCTTGCTTGAAGCCTGGAATATATAGTTGTTGATTTGATTAAGTATTTTCTGATGTTTTTCGATGAATGAATAATTTATTAAAAAAAGGAATGTAAGATGAGGATCCATAATCTTCCGGAAGCTACAATGAAAACACAGTGAATATGATTCAATAAAGGAAACCTTAAAAAAGAGTTTTCCAGTGCCTTTGCAAGTCCAACCTAAAAGCACCGGAAAAAACTCATGATCAGAATCTTACATTGAGGCTGAGAAGACAAGCCTATTCAATAAATTTCTGCAGTAAAAAAGTTTACAGCTAATAATTCTGTAATCACACTCCACCCAATGCACTGTATCCCTGCAATGGTTTGGTTATAATGTCAATGCATGAGTTTTATATGGAAATATCATAAGTTTGTATAATAATGCAGTGGGTGTGTAACATCTGCGGAGACAGTTATGCTCGAGAAGCAAAGTTTGGATGAGTTTCTGTCCAATATTAATAAAGGAAAGACTGTTGTTGTGTCTCTTTCTCCTCAGTGAAGGGCTTCACTTGCAGTTCATTTTGGCATTTCTCCTCTTCAGGTGACACTGGACGTTGCTTTCATTCATAGTTGGTTTTTTGCTTTTTAACAAGTTTCTTATTGGTGAAAATTACATCTTTCTTTTGATCCTGGTTTAATAGTGACACAAATTTGCTATTTCAGGTTTTCAAAAAACTGACGAATTTTTTTAAATCACTGGGAGTGAAGGCAGTTTTTGATACAAGTTGCAGTAGAGACCTAACTCTTGTTGAATCTTGTATGGAATTCATGACAAGGTATAGACAGAATCAATTGGCCGATGATGAGAGGAGTACGTCAAGCCTGCCTATGATCGCTTCAGCATGCCCAGGTATATAGTTCAGCCATTATAGTTTTCACAACCTGCCACAATCATATTGTCTCTGTGAAGCACATAGACTTGGATGCTGGACATGACTTGACACATGCATAATAACAAAGCAAAATCTAAAACTTAAAAACACAACGCAGTGTACATATATGTGACATGTGTTAATAATAACATTAACTAATCAAAGAAATACATAGAAAATACTACGAGGATATATTTGACATATGTTTGATGTTTCCTAGAAAGTGTTGAAGAAATATTGGATGTTGCAAATTTATTGTTCTGACTTTGGAAGTAGAAATCTAGCTAGAATTTCAGGGTGTTGTATGGACTGCTGCCCGTCACAAACATGGCTCCCCTTTCAAGTTGTCATTGCCTGTTGGCTTTGCATTTTGAGAGTAAGAAAGAGATGCAGGGAAGGGGAAGGGGGAGGGTTAGCAGAAAAATTTACTTTGCAGTGAGTAGTAGAGCTTTTAGTGAGGAGGCAAGTAGGAGTGAAAAATGCTAACAAGTTGCTTATTGATGTGTACATCTATTTTCAGGTTGGATATGCTATGCAGAAAAGCAACTTGGATCCTTTGTTCTCCCTAACATTTCGAAAGTAAAGAGTCCCCAGCAAACAATTGGAACAATCATTAAGCAATATTTATGCCAAGATATGGGACTCAGGTTGAGTGTTCACTCAAGTTTATATTTTTTTCCTCCTGTTAACATGGATTTGGGTTATAATTTGAATTTTTGCGGGGGGGATGGTATGATGATTTAATTGCAGTTGTGCTAATTTTTTTCGGCATGTTGCAATTGGTAAGAAGCCAAATTTTCTGGTTATATCCATAAATACGTGGGCTGTTGTTTGACAGGCCAGAAGAAATTTACCATGTCACTGTGATGCCTTGTTATGATAAAAAGCTTGAGGCTGCTAGGGATGACTTTGTTTTCCAATTGGAGTCCCATGATGAAGACCGTGGGAGTGATGGTAATATGATTTCAGAGGTAGATTCAGTGTTGACAACTGGAGAAGTTATGGAATTGATCCAGGTTAGTAGTTCCATGCACAAACTCATTTTTGTGAATTCATTCACTTTTTAAGCTAGTTTGTGATTAATATATTTCTGGTTTCAATTTTATAGTCAAAAGATGTTGATTTTAAAAGCTTAGAAGAATCTCCTTTGGATAGACTGTGAGAAATTAAAAACTGCTTCCATTGTTTAATTTCTTGTGTATATCAAACTAGCACTTAGATATCGTAGCTTCTTTCAGGTTGACAAATTATAATGAAGAAGGTTACCTTTATGGGGTACGTGGAAGCTCTGGAGGTTATGCAGAAACAATTTTCCGATATGCTGCTAAAACACTATTTGGAAGGCAGATTGATGGCCCTTTGAACTTTAAAAAAATTCGCAATTCAGACTTTCAAGAAGTTACTTTGGAGGCAAGTTTTTGTAAACATTTCCTGTTATTTTTATGCTTCCATGATAGGAAGGTTGTTAACAGAGACCAGGATTTGCGAACATCTAAATATGGAAGTGTTGAATATTATGCTTGATGAATTGGACTGTAGGTTTTCAAGATCCATATCTAGGTGACCTAAAGTGCCAACAGTTTCTGAGGGCAGTGACATGTGGTTATTTAGTTTCTCACTATTTTCTACAAAAAAGAGAGTTCCTCTTTAGTTCTTGAGGTCGCCATTCTTACAAGTATATGAAAGCCATAATTGTTGTTTCCATGGTCCCTGCATCTACGCATGCTGCCATGTCGTGATGTAAATTGAATATTGAGGCACTTGCTGCATCTTATATATAATACCATGTTGTATTGTCTATGCAGGTGGAGGGGAAAACAGTGTTGAAATTCGCTCTTTGTTATGGCTTCCGGAATCTGCAAAATGTTGTCAGGAAACTTAAAACTGGTAAATGTGATTATCAGTTCGTGGAAATCATGGCATGCCCTTCAGGTACCGTGTCTTTCTTACATCTATCTGAACTTTCACTTAGCCAGCTTTTGTTTGTTTTCAATATTTTTCCTTTCAAGAGGCTGAGAAATCGAGTAAATATTGACTAAACAATCGTACTCATTTAAGCAGGTTGCTTGAATGGTGGAGGTCAGATTAAACCAAAGACAGGGCAATCTCCCAAAGAACTGAGTCAGTTAGTAGAAACTGTTTACATGGAAAATGTAAGTATTGTCTCATACTAGCTGATAGGTATAATATTAAGGGTTGAGAAAATCCTTAGCACTCTCTTTAAGTTAGACTTGCAAAAAAAGTGTGGTCCGGGTTTGTGCCTATGTGATAATAGGTATGTAGTTAAATTGTGCTGGTGACCAACATTCTTGTACGATGAATATTAAATGATCTAAGTGTTTGCAGTCCCTGTTTCTCCACTCTGAAATTCATTGTGGGTTATTATTTTGTTTTTGTATGATGAGTCTTTAGATATTGAAAATAATGCTTGTCAAATATGGTTCAGGAGAATTTTGCAAGGTTAAAATTGATTTTGTTTTTAACTGTCAAAATAATTACATGGTTCATGCTTCAAAATTGATTACTTTATGAAATCTCAATAATCCTATTGGAGTGCATTCTCTGTTTTTCTCTTTTCAACAACATTTCAGAAATTATCTTTAGCAGGGAATGATTATATTTCTGTGTATGCTAGGTTTGGGAAGCAGAACCATTCAATAATCCAATTGTAAAAGGCTTATATGACAAGTGGCTTGGGCAGCCTGGTTCTGAGAAAGCTCAGAGGCTCATGCATACACAATATCATCATGTTGAGAAAAGCATTACTTCTCAGCTGCACAATTGGTGAAAAATCAGAACAGAAGTTTGTGACCTTGCTTCCTTTGACAGAACTTGATTGTTTAAAAAGAACTTTGGTAGTGAGCAGAATTTTGTGGTACCGGTTGGAATCTTCTATTGGACTCCTTGTGGATAAGTTTTGCTTCTTTGAAGTCATCCAATTTTGGTAGTGGACAGACTTTTCTTTTTGGTATATATGCCCTTAATATTAACCCATTTAGATTGTCAAAATCACCCACAAGCATTTATACTCAACCATCCTGACTCTTGTGTTGGTTTTCCTTTGGGCTTTGCTATTATTTGTAGGATATAGGTTCTCAATAAAAGATATCTTCATTGCTGTGCTTTGTGTAGATACTATATACTGTAGATGTGTTAAGAGTTATATACACCTTACATTTATCATGTTTTATAGTTAAATGAAGCAACTTAGAGATGAAAGGAAGGAAAAGTTCAAATTACACTCTTCAATTTTCTTTCGTATGCATTTTGGTCCTTTCAGTTAATACTTTCTTTATTTACTACTATTAAGAGAATTTTTACTTTTTATACTAAAAATATTACCCGATTTCTTTACCATATCTCATATTTATGTTTATAAAATTAACAGTTTCCTTCAGAATAGCCTCCAAATTTAGGACTCCTCCTAATCTTCTTGGCCTACGTGTTATATCTCCTCTTCCTGTCTCTGTGAGACATAACTTTATCTCACTAAAAAAGTTCAAGACTTTACTTATGATTATGCAAAGCTAAGACCGTGAATTTTGAGCTATGGAGGTTTTTTAATTGCAGGGGTTCTGTAAACAACTGCACACTTAAAACACTTCACATAAAATAAGACTTTTTTGTTTTTCTTTGTTCCTTGTATTTGGTTTTTCTTTGTTCCTTGTATTTGGTTTTTCTTTTGCTTTTGCTTTTTTCCTTGCATCTCTTTATTCCAACATTTTTGCCTGATCAGTATTGGAAGTGTAAAAATTTGCATTTTTAACATTGGTGAGTTGGAACATATTTTCAATTTGGGTACGTTGAAAATATATATATTTTTTTTTGGTTTCCGACATCCCGAAATTGGAAACTATTTAATGTCGAGGATGTTGTAGCCTTTTTCAAGAAAAAAATGAAGACCAAAAATTGGATTATGGTATCAAAAATTAAAACTTTTAATTTTAAGGTCAATTTGGTACTTCAAACAATTACTTCTTAATACATATGAAAAGGAGGGAGTAAGAGTAACAATTTTATTTGCATTCGCTAATTTGTTTTTACAACAAGAAAAGGATTTTATTAACAGGAGCATAAGAGATACTTCCTAAGTATAAAGATACAAAGCATAAAACGTGCTCAAGATACAAATAGATCCAAAAGAAAGAACATCTAAACTACTAGTCTCTTAGACACTAATGAATTAAGCGTACCCCATAAAGGAAGTACACAACACCCGGTACTTTAGCTTTATATAAAAACCAAAATTGTATATAGAGATTATGAATTCTAGAACACCTGCTTTACAGTGTATTTCATTTTGAAAAACACAGTTAATTCTCATGCACCAAATGTCCCACAGTATGATGCACTAAAGTGATATTCAAGCCTTCCAAAACAACTTATGCCCCGACTTTGTCGTTCCTATTGCATTAGAGTCCCAAGTGACACTGCAAGCTGCACGTTCCTTCGCATTTTGTAAAACTGTATACACACCAAACCATGCATAGCACCTTTGCCACACCTGATAAGTGATAAGAGATTGGGTAAGTAAAGAACAAGCGGTTGGTAGATTTCATTCGCATGCTGGCCACATAAAGCACAATTTATATCACTGCCTTTCGAAATTATTCCTCTCCTTTACAAATTTCTCTTGGTATTCCATCCTTTAGGATCTTCCTTGTATTTTGGACGGAGCAAAGTTTGTCCAAAACTCCTTGTAAAAATCTTTTTCCTCTATGTCATCGCTTGCTTGTAGGAGCCAGTTCCATCATTCCTCCATATCCAATAGTTCTTGCTTCTTAGTCTCCCTCCTTGATTTCACATTGTCCAGCAACCTATACAATAAAACAATATTATTTTGTTCCATTAAGCGAAGGTCTCTCCTTAATATTTTACAAACTTGCAAACTCTTTATTTGATTTTTGTTTTTTTTTTTTCAATTTTACGGAGTATATTTCACTGTAATATTTTATATGGTTTTTTAATATATGCATAGGTTAAACAAATTTTAAAAAGTTTTTTCTTTGAAAAATGATATGTTTAATGAAAAAAAATCATTATTATTTAACTTTCCGATACAACCTTACTTTTAATGTATATCTATATTATGCATGGATTCATATATTAGAAAAAACAAATCTATATTTATAAGTATTTAAATTTATTGCCAACGACCAACGGGTTTGGTTTAGTTGGTGTAAAGCCCCAACTGAAATCTTGGGAATGGGATAGGGGTGCTAGAAGTTTCGTATTCGATTCCCACTAAAAACATCTCACTGGGAGAGTCAGCCACGCAGCTTGCTCCAAATTAGTCTTAAGGACTCTCTGGTATTAAGGGTACTCTTGCGGATATCCGTGATTCCGCAAGGAATTCGGACAAAAAATAAATAAATTTATTGCCAAACGATGATAGGTCCAATTTATAAGAAATTGATTCATACCCACGAAGGTTGTGGGTTCGAAACTCGATGGTGGTGTAATGGTCACATTGGTGTGCAGTTCGTAATTAACTTTGTAAGCTCACATAAAAAGTCTTGATGCATGCCCCTGACCATGGTAAGCCCACATGACATAACTCGCCAAAACTTTTTATGCATAAAAAAATTTAAATGAATTACAGTATTTGGATAAACACAAAAAAACAATTAATGAGCCACTAAGTAAGGGTATTGACGTAATGGTAAATGCACATCATGACCCATGAGAAAAACAAGGTTCTATTTTTGACAAGAATGCTAGTTTTAAAGACAATCCCGACCTAAGTGACCATGTCAAATATATTAATTTCCTGTCCTGATAATATGATTGGGATACCTAGTAAAAAAATGAATAAAAAAATTTTAATACTAGAAATCTAAAGGGTTTAGTAATAAAATGGGATTATGCGAGGATACCTAAAAATCTAAAAAATATTTTCTTTTACTTCATTAAAGAAACTTCCTTCCAATATTGCCTATTTTCTTGGGTTTCTTAAAAATTATTCTAAGGGCGATAATTAGGAAAGCCACAATTCAAAGAAGAAAAATAGAGTTTTTTCTATGTATCAACATTTAGGATTAGGCATGGCAAAAAAAAACCAGAACCGTGGGCACCCGCCCGAACCCGATCCGCCATTAGCGGGGAAAAACCGTTTTAATCGGGTATCGGGACGGGGGCGGGGAAAACCCGCTTTTTCAATCACGGGGCGGGGGCGGGTGTGGTAATTCTGCTATCCGCCCCGCACCCGGCCCCGAAACCGACCCGCTCACACTATATATGTATATGTATATTATATATTATATATAATTTATAATAATAGTAATAAAAAAAATATTAAAAATAATGCTTTGACTCTTAATAAAAAGCACTTGTGGAAAATACTCTTTTAGAAAAGCTGTTTTTATGATACCCGGCGGGGAACGGGGGCGGGGGCGGGGCAATTTTTTGAGACGGGGGCGGGTGTGGGAAGTGCATAATCCGCCCCCGCACCGTCCCGTTGCCATGCCTATTTAGGATTGAGAACAAGAGATAAAATAAAAATCAATAATGCTATTTATTACGAACTAATTTTCGTAAAACAGCCCACGAAGCAATGTAACTGGCATGAGTTTAAGTAACTGTTAACACTGCTGTACCACATGAACCTCACGTGATTATGAACTAGCGCTAATTAAATCTTTACCTTCGTGAAATTTCACGAAAATTTTTTTTTTACAAATAGCAGTACTAAAAAAAAAATTACAGAGAAGCTAAGTCTATTATCTTTTTAATTATTCATAATTTGTTTTTCCAATGTAAATGTTTTTTTTAACTTGTTATTCTCACTTCTTATATAAAAAATTATAAATAATATCTGAACCGAGGAATATTCTTTAAAGTTTCAAATGCAGTTTGAATAGAAGTTACAAAACAATTAAAAAATTAAATGTAATTAATTAAATATTTTTTTAACATTTTTACAAAAAGATATTTTATATTTTTAAATCTCATTAATACTAGTATCTCTCCGATCCTATTTATAAGACATTTTTAAGGTTTTTATTTTGATCTTATTTATAAGATCGCATTTCAATTTTCAATAGCATTTAATTACTTATTTCCACAAAAAATCATATTAAGTCAACACTTTTTAGAGTTTCAATAATAATTATAGGGATAGTTTAAAAAAGGTATATCAAATTTTCACATTTCTAATGACATTAAAAATTTAACAACCTTCCTTGATTAAAGTGAAAAATCTAAAAGAAAAAAAGTTATTATAAATAAGAGTGAATGGAGTATTAAATATTATCATTTCCTTCACTTTTTATAATAAGTTGCATTCTAAAGCTTTCCATTGTTCTTTCCATAAGACATTTGACATTTTTCCATGAAGCATTAATTATTTTGTTGTTTATTTACCTTTATTTAGTTATTTGATTATGGGTTTGTTTGGCAAAACTAGCTTATAGCTATTTAGTTGACTGTTTGAAATAATCTTGTTCGGCAAAACTAACTTTTGAAAAGTTGAAAGTTATTGAATGACCGAAAAGGACATGCAACATTATATTATTTATATTTTATTATTTTAATTTATTCATTTAGTTCTTAATTAATTAATTAATTATAAAAACTATTAAATTATAATCAATTAAATTCTATTCTTTTATTTATTTATTAATTATATAGTTAATTAATTATAACAAAATTATTAAATTATAATTAATTAAATTAACATCAAGAAAGGTAAATAATTTTGAAAATTTGTTGAGGATTTAATTGGTATATGAATTATTAAAAGCTAATTTGGTTTGTTGAAAGCTACTTGAAATAGCTTTCTAAAAACTAACTTTTAAAAACTACAAACTCCCTTTTTAAACGCTATAAAATCTTTCTAATTTGTGTTCACCAAACAAAACTAATAATAGATTATTGTCTTGAATATAAAAACTCTTGATTAGGTATGCCAAACATAACTTATATCTACAGTACTCCCTCCGGTCCTATATATAGGTCACATTCTAGAAAGTTTTCTTGGTCCTAATTATAAGTCACTTTATATTTTCTATGCATCATTTATTAATTTTTCTCTTTTTTGCCCTTATTAAATGCTTTGACTATCTATGTATTTTTTGTTGTTCATTAATGAGTGTGAATTTTCGAAAAAAAGTTAATGGGGTAAAATTGTAATGTTACAATATATCCCCAAAGAATTCATAAAATCAACCACTTTCCTTGATATATGTAATTCGGTTAAGTATGTCCTATAATAAGGACCGGAAGGAGTAGTTTTTTTTTTTTTAATATCCTTGCTCGATAAGTATGGAACCAAATAGACAAACCAATAATAGCATTAAATTAAAAGATTGTTGACTCCAAAAGTATTAATTAATGAAGTTCTCCAATATTAATTAGAGATACAGTTGTAATATTCTATCCGTCCCTAAATATAAAGTTCTCTTGACACTTTTATTTTGTCCCTATTTATAAAGCCCTATATCAATTTTCAATGATCATTAATTACTTTTTTCCACAAACACCCATATTTATTTAACACTTTTTATATTCTCAATAATATTAATAGGGGTAATTTTGAAATTATATATCAAAAATTCACATTTCCAATACAATTAACTAAATTATTCAACTTTCTTAATGGACGTGAAATCCCCGAAGAGGCTTTATATTTTTTATTGGTTTACATGAGGTCTGAGACTAGAACCCATGACCTGGGAAGGGGGAAATCCTAAGTGTCCCCGCACCCACCAACCGAACTGTCTTACGCGAACAAGAGGCTTTATATTTTGGGACGGAGGAAGTATTAGAATATCGGTTTTCTTATTTTATGCATCTCATCTCATCCATAGGATACAATAATATAAATAGTAAATTTGTATTGAAAAACTAAAAAATTATTATTTATAATTAATTAAGTATCTCAATTCCCAACAAAACTTTGCCGTATTTTTTAAAGTATGATTAATCTATGCACCTGATGCATAAGTTAAAAAGACTCATTCTCACACTACATTAAATGCAAACCTAAATTGAAAAAAATCAATTAATACTTTCTCAAATTCATAAAACGACAAATAATTCAAAAGATAATATAAGGTGAAACGGAAGAAATATCTTTTTTAGTATTCATATTTTGTTTTTCAACGTAAAAATATTTTTTAACTCCTTATCTCAAATCCTTAACTCAATTAAAAAAAATACTCCAAATGTATGCCCTTTGATATTTAATATATTTCAAATGCACTTTGAATATATCTAGTAGATAGTAAGAACTTAGGAAAATTTAATATATTTCAAATGCACTTTGAATAGACGTCACAAAACAATTAAATGTATGCCATCAATAAAATATTTTTTTAAATATTTTCCCAAAAAACAATATTTTGAATTCTTAAATCTTATTAATATTATATATTAGTATTATTATTATATTATAATTTTACATGGAAATATTCCATAAAAAAACTATAAAATCGTCATAAAACATTTATTTTTAAAAAAGGTATAGAAATTTCTAGGCCCATGATAGAAAAAGAAAAGTTTAGCAAGCCCCACCAGACAAATTACCACTATAATTTGAATTTTGCTGACGAATAAATGTCATACCTTTTAAAGAATTATTAAAAAGTACAACAACAAAAAATATTAAAAAAAAAACTTTTTTTACGGAAACACGTACATATCACTTATTTTAATGATAATTTTACCAACGCGGGTTAGACAAGTGGTAAGCGGTTTGATCTCGCTTTAGTAAAGTCTCGGGTTTGATTCCTTGTGGATGTAGAAAATTCATATTGTAAGACTCATTTGTCATAATCAAACATGAGACTCGAGTCAAATATAGATGTACCTATATAGTACTTGAGGGACCGAAGGAGCAACTAAAATGATAATTTTTCTGTTTTGGGTTTATGATGAATGCCTTACAAGCATCCGTTAGTATTTTTCACACTATTTTTATACTCCGACAGTTTCATTTTAGTTATCATTTAACACTTTTAATTTATTATAAATTATTTGTCTTTTTAGTACTTTTAATTTAAATAAATGTTATTTCCTCTAGTCTTATTTATAGACCATACTTATTCATATAACACGGACAAAAGAAGATAATTAAGTTTCTTGAAACTTTAAAAAAATTCTTTAACATTACAATTTTACCCTCTTATCTTGTATTGGGAATTTCATAATGTATTATTTCATATTAATGGATAAAGGGCAAATAAGAGAAAATAGCAATATATACTTCCTAGAAAATACAAAATGACTTATAAATAGGACCAAAAAATTCTTCTAGAATATGCCTTATAAATAGGACCGGAGGAAGTAACAAGTGTCCGAAAATAATGGAGTAAAAAAGCACTAAGGTATCCACAGCAGAGTTTGGAGAGAGTCTGGTGGAGAGTCTTAAGTTCAGATTTTCTTTCAGACTCTTTCAAGACTATGTTAATCTTCAAAATCTGGTGAAGAGTCTTAAGTTGAGTCTGTAAATTACAGACTCTTGTGGATCCGTTTTTGTCTTTTTATTCATTTCTTACTTTATAATACTTTAATAAAAAAATAATAATAAATAAATATTATTAAAAAATAAATAATAATTAAAAATAATATTATTATTTAAAAAATAAAAATAACATTTTTAAATATATATTTTTCTCTTTTATTTTTAAATATATTGTCTTGTTATGGAAAAATAAATAAATAAATAAAAATACATATTTTATATTCAAATAAATAAATAAATAAGAATTATAAAAATTTGAATTATATTGTAATTTTTTATGTACTTTATAATTTTTAGTAGGTACCATTAGTTATTTTAATGTTAAATTTTCTTTAATTTTAATATTTAAATATTATTTGGGATTATTTTTATAAATTTTGTGTAATTAATATTATTGAAATTGTATTACAAAAACATTATTAAAATAAAATTGTGTATAAAAGTACATGATGATGTAATGCTGATGCATGTTTGGTGAGTCCGGTGTTAAGACTCTGCTGTGGTGGAAGATATGAAAAGTTTGAAGTTGAGTCTGATAGTAAAATGATGATTGAATGCTGATGTGTCAGAGTTTGGTAAGTTTTAAGTTCCTTTAGAAAATACTCACTCTCTTTCATATATAATTTTGTTTTGTACTATGTTTCATAAGTCATGTTGTTTTATAAACTCAATACATAATTAATTTTATTTTTCCAAACACGCACCTCTTTATTACACTCTCTTTTTCACTTCCACAACTTTTCTCTCTCTTCAGTAATGATTATATAGGAAAATTATAGTCAAAGTACAACAAATCCTTACATCATTTAATCATTTCTTAAAACTCGTGCATAACCTTAAAACATAGTATTACTACAGATAGACAGAGGGAGTATATTTTTTCAAAATTTCGAGAAAAGAGTAAATATAACTTATTACTTCCTCTTGTCCTATTTATAGGGCATACTTATCCATATCACACGGACCAAGGAAGGTAATTAAGTTTTTTGAAATTTTAAAAGAATAATCTAACGTTACAATTTTACCCACTTATCTTTTATTGGGAATTTCATAATGTATTATTTCACATTAATGGATAAATGACAAATAAGAGAAAATGACAATAAATGCTTCCTAGAAAATGCAAAATAATTTCTAAATAGGATCAAAGAAATCTTCTAAAATATGCTATTAAATAGGACTAGAGGGAATAATGTTTTTAGAGTGAAGAGACACTTTGGTCCCTCAAGTTTTTCGACAGGGACACTTTATTCCCTCAAAAAATTTAATTAATTTTTAGTCCCCATGTTTTCCAAAAGTACCAATTTAGTCCCTCATGTTTTCCAAAAGTACGAATTTAGTCCCTCAACGAAGTGGCTAACGAAAATTGGACAGGGACTAAATTGATACTTTTGAAAAACTTTGGGGACTAAAAATGAATTAAATTTCTTAAAGGACTAAAGTGTCTCTATCGAAAAACTTGAGGGACCAAAGTGTCCCTTCACTCTTCTAGTATTAGTAACCTTAGGCCAGCTACCCTTAATTTATTACAAATTGTTTGTCATTTTACGAAATCAACGATGCATTGATTGATTTTTCTCATCTTTATCATTGCCTTTACTATATTCACAAACAAAAGAAGTGTGTGATCATCAATGTTGTGCAGGGATACTACAAGTATAACAAAATTATCTTACCAATTCTCTAAAAATTTGAAGTATGTAATGACTGTTTTTTTAATTTTTGGGCAAAATCTTAAACCATAGTAAAAGTGAAACAAAGTATTTCATCAATTTCTAAATATAAGCAACTGATTTTGATTTTTGATTTTTGATATTTTGCCTTTTTATAAGCTATTATTTCAAATTTTTATGACTTTTTTTTTCCAAATATCTTTATTTACTCAATATTTTTATAACGTTAAATTTAAAAATAATATACAAAATATCATCAATTTCAATGTCACTAACAATATTAACTAATTTTTTTTAAATCACGTATAAGATCACTGAGTGCTCGTATTAAGGACTCAATGGTATGGATTCTCCCCAGAAATTGTTGTCCCACTGTGACTCGAGCCTTTGACCCTGAAGTCCCTAAGCACCCAGCCAGTTTCTACTAGGCCAATCCACTTGGGTCATAGAAGTATTATTTTATAATGCATGGGTGTGTATAAATAATAAATCCTCTTTGTTCTCTTTTCTTCAATTCTTATTTATTACACTCATTCAATGGTCATGTACCAATCTTATGTCATTCAATATGAACAAATTTTACTATTTTCTTTCTTTAAAAATAACCATGCATTATTTCAATTTCTATCCTGTAAAAGAGGCAATATGGAAATAGAGAAGAAAATTTATTCTTATTTGAATTGGTAGTGTGGCTGCACAAATTTTTCTAATTATGTTTGTTGTAATCTCTTTCTTTTCTTTTTACAACAAATCCCTCGTCTTAATCAAGGACCCAATCGTATTGACTAAATAATTTAAAGGCTTAATTATGTCACGAGTCCCTGAAATTTGGGGTACTTTTATTATTTTATTTCAATGTCTGACTCTCCGAAGTTATTTTTGTGTTTGTCATATATCCTTACTACCAATTCTGGCCAATTTTGTTTACATGTAACATCGGAATCATAGTCAAACGCATGAGGTTAGATATGTGGTGTCACGTGGACGAAGATCCCTTTTTTTTTAAAATTAAAAAAACTAAAAAAACTTAATATTTTTATGTTTTTATTTAAAGAAAAACTTAAAAAAAAGATTAAAGAGATTGGTCGTCTTCGTCTGTGTGACATCACACGGCACCATGTGGCCAACCTTCTGCGTCTGACTAGGATTCTGATGTTACATGTCAGCAAAATTGACCAGAATTGGTAGTAGGGGTATATGACAAACCCAGAAGTAACTTCGTGGGAGTCAGACATTGAAAAAAAAAAGAATAAGGGTATCTAACAAAAGTACCCCAAAGTTCAGGGACTTGTGACATAATTAAGCCTAATTTAAACTTTTGTATTTGAATTTCAAATTGGTAACAATGAATGATTGATATGAATTTGTTTTTTATTTGAATTTATTGTAGTCATATCAATATCAACAAATTTTAATTTATACAATAAATATAATACAAATGAATGATGAATGAAAAATTGATGATACCATTCATGCATCATCAATTTTCTCAAAAATTAAAATCGAGTTGTTCTGTCAATACCAACAAATTTGTTGCAGCCATATCAATATCAATAAATTTTATGTCATTCAATATCAACAAAATTTATTTCCTTTTACCCGAGTGGATTGCCCTAATGGGAACTGACTGAACGCTTAGGAACTTTAGTGTCAAAGGCTCGAGTCCCAATAAGGCAACAATTCTTGGGGGATCCATACCGTTAAGTCAAAGAATCGCATAGTTCGCGAATCCGAGGTGGATTAGTTGGGTTAAAAAAATGTAAAGCCTAAACACCACCTGATTTCGAAAAAAAAATAAATTTATTTCCTTTCTTGAAAATAACCATGTATTTAAAAACCATATCAGGAAAGGAGTGACTGTTAAACTTTTTTTAAGAAAAATTTAGTTATACTCCATCTATTCCAATATTTTTGTAAAATTTTGAAAAGTCAAAAGAAAATAACAATTAATGCAATTCATTAATTATACTATACTGTACATGTTTGCGTCATTGTTAAAGAATTGCATATTTTTTCCTAATAATTTAGTGTCTTTATTTAATTACTCAATCATAAACACAATTTATAATTTTTTAAAGTTTTGATTTATTATTTTTACTTTAATTTGGATAAAAATGTGTGTTTATTTTTTTTTGGGTCCGTATTCCTTGCGGAATCACCGGTATCCCCAAGAGCACCCTTAATACCAGGGAGCCATTGAGACTAATCCGGAGCGAGCTGTGTGACTGATTCTCCCAGGCCCCAGCGAGATGTTTTTAGTGGGAATTGAACCCGGGGCTACTAGCACTCGTGTCCCATTCCCAAGATTTCAGTTGGGGCCTTACACCAACTGAACCAAGTCTTATTGGTAAATGTGTGTTTATTTTTACGAAAATAATAGGACGGATAAAATACTAAAAAAGAACCGTGTAACATATCATGAATAATAAATGTATTTAAGAAGGGAAAGGAAGAATCTTAAAATTGTGAAATTAAAAAAAAAATAGTAGTCAAAGTTGATACTTATATGGTACTGTATGTGTCAACTTACCAAACAAGAAATTAGTGCATGGTCCATAATCAATAGTTTTAATCTTATTCAAATTTTTAACTTGAAATATTTTACTAAGAGAATTTACGTAAAAATATATTGAACAAATAATTTAAATGAAATTGAGACCATTGATCATGAACATATGATAAATTTTTGGGGCTTAACCAATGATAAGAGGTAAAAAAGTAGAAAAAAAGTCTTGGAATACTAACTGACTAACTCTTAAAGTATTAAACATCTAATCTTTCAATGCAAGAATACTTTTTTTAGTCGCTTATACTTAGGCTTAAAGGCTGAGGTTAAGAAAATCCTAAATTTTTATACTAAACGATGAAAGTTTCTAGTTAAAGGAAATTTGAATAAACATAGATTTTCGAAAAAGTAGTGTTTTTATATAGAAATTTCTTAACCTTAGCCTTTAAAGTTGAGGATGAAAACTTCAAAACGAATAAGTTTTTTTTTTATTAAAACTTTAAACTTTTGATTTTTTCAATGCATCACTTTAAAAAAATAAAACCATCCATTTTTGAATATTTAAAGGCTGAGGTTACTTTTATACAAAGGAGGAAACACTAACTGAATGTATTTAATTCCTGATGATAACGTATCTGATCTGGTTCCGTTTGTAAGGTCAGGTAATTAATTTATTTTATTGACTTTACCTTATAACCGTCGTAACGTTTCTCATAGTTTTGACTAATTTCTCATGCTTTGTCAAAACAATAAAACATACTCCTAATAAGCCAAAAATAAAATGTCCTTACGGAGAAAGAGGAGTAGGTAGGTTGCAATTCCACGAGTCACCATAAGAAGGTGACAAATATAACAAAGCATGCGGAAAGCCAACTTACACAACACCTCATCCTTTTATCTATTTATATAAGTCAAAACCATTTGCAGAGTTGTATTTCTCAGAGTTACAACAAATTAAAAATAAAAAAAATAATAAAAAAAAAAAACTGATTCTTATTCTCCAAAGAGTTGTTGGGGTTTCTAATCTGCTCATCGCTAGCTACCATGGTATATTTTTCTGTCTATTTAGCATTTCATTCTTCCTTTTTAGTATATGTTTTTGATTGATTAATTTAGCCTTTTGATGTTGATGTGTACAATAACGAGTATAACGTTTAGTTTTAGTCTGAACCTGTGGTTTGGTTAATGATTTTGTGCTTCTTGATTCTGCATTCTTTTTCTTAATTATTTTATTTAATGAAGAAAAGTACTTAGTACGTAGTATATTTGTACGTTGTGTTGATGGTGATTTATTTATTTGATTTGATTTGATATCATAGACTACATCAAGGCGCGTAGCAGACAGGAAAGTTGCAAGGTTTGAGAGGAGCGCTTTGAAGAAAAGCTCAAAGAAAGGGTACCCTGTGGGTCTCATGGTCGTTGGCTTTTGTGTCGTCCTAGTCGTCGGATCATGTATGTTCCTTTGCCTTCTTCTGTGTTACTTCCTCTCGTCCAACTTTTTTGGATCTTTCACCCCATCAAGAGAGTGGATAAATTTGTCAGTGACATTATAATGTAAAAATTTAATATACTTTTTCAAAACTACCCCTATAATTATTATTGGAACTTTGAAAAATGTTGATTTATAAGGATGTTAGTGAAAAAAGTAATTAAATGCTACTGAAAATTAAAAAGAGATCTTATAAATAGAACCAAAATAAAAATCTCAAAAGGGTCTTATAAATAGGACCGGAGTGAGTATTTTTTGAGGATATGGAATTTCAATTTTGTTTTTATAAAATTTAAACTATTGTTGGTAAGTTTCTTAAAAAATAGAAAAAATATCAAAAGTTTAACATTTTTCTTTTTTAAAAAAATATTAAAAATTATATTTTTTAAATACATATAGCTCATTAATAAATATCTTTTAAAGCACTTTTTATCATTTTCCTTAAAATTATTCAGCGATTAAAATTTGTTATTTTGAGAAAATTTTCGCTTTCTGAACCATCACGGTAAAATGAATAAATCAAAAGTGAGGTCCCATTTTTGTGATTAAAAAAAATGAATGTATTACTATGAGAGCTAATGAATTTAAATTTTTAATATTAGTTTAATATTAGTTTAATACAAATTGTAAAATATTTCAATATTGAATGAGGATAAAAATGTAAAGATATTTTTGTAAAAGATAAAGGCAATTAACTAGAGTTTTGAAAGTATAATTCTTTCTTTTTGTTTGTGGACATACGCATGTACTGTATAAAAGAAAATTAGTTAAGTAATTGTTTGCCATTATTTTTTATTTAAAGATGTGTGACTCACTTATTTTGTTTGTTCGCAGCTCTGTTCCTGTACATTAGGAGTTCAACAAACCGCATGACGATCTAAGGCAAAAGCAATGGTGGATGTTTAAAGTGAAAATTATAGTAACAAATTGGGGCCTTTAAAATAGTTTTTTCAAACTTTAGATTAACATCGTGTTGATAAAGAGGGATATGAAGACAACCCTAATTTGATAATGAATAAAGAATATTTCAATTCTTGCGCAGCGTATAGACCTCTCTTATCTCAATTTAATACTATGTTCTCAACGAGCTATTTGCATTCACTTTTTATTTGAAATTGCATACAATTTGTAGTTCTAAGCCATATTTAAGATAAATTAATCCTTAAGATAATAGTAATTCCAAATGGTCAAATTCACAAAGGCCATACATAATAGCAGTAGCAATTAGCAAAGGTGATAGAGTCATCAAATTTTTTTATCAATATTTGGGGCAAAATTCAATTTCATACACTAATTAATTGTGATTTTCGTTGGTACAACGTTGTTCTTTTATCCGACCATTAAGTTTTCACCAACTTATTTATTCATACACATAAAAAAAAATGAATTTGTATTGAAAAACTAGAATAGTAATTTTTTTATTCATTAAATATATCTTATTCAACAAAAAATTTTATTTTTTCAAATTTATTTATCCAAAAATTAATATATGAATTTTGTTAGGCACAAACTGAGTTAGTTACTACTACCAAAAAAGTTGGTTAATTTTTTTTAATTACATTACAAATGTGAATATTTATTATGTTTAACTACCCTTGTATAATTATTATTAAGACTAAAAAAATAGTAAATAAAAAAATATTTATAAAAAGAAGTAATTAATCGCATTTGAAAATTATAATAAGATCTTATAGATAAAACAAAATAAAATCTAAAAAAAAAAAACTCTAATAAAAGGAATAATAGTTTGGCGTTATAAATCTAAAAGAAACTATACGGATGGTTTTAATCTATTTTTATAAACCTTTTACAATAGTACTAGCTAAGTTCGTTATTAGAATAGAGGAACCCAATGCTGCGGAAGATTTGACATAATAAATTTAAATAAAGTAACATATGATTTACAACTCACTATTAAAATAATGGGCAAATTTGAGTGTATATCGTTAACATATGAACACTCCTCTCCACGTCTTAAAATAATGAGCATGAGTAATAATAGTTATACAAGTGAATTTGACATCACATTTTAATAAAAAATCTTAAGGTATTAGATTCATAGGTCTTATTGTTTATATACATTTCAATTTATATGTTATTATCCAATATTAGACTCCTTTATCCATACAACTAGCACTTAAAAATTTCTAACAACTTACTGATTGATATAAGATAAGCTTAAATAAGCTCTCTACTGCTAAAAGGTGATTCAATACCTTATTCAGTGCTCATGTGCACCATATACAACGAGGAGGAATAGTTTACTCTTACATGTTTTATAAGACAATGTCCAACTCCTGAAACTGGAAGAGATATATGTATTGTATACTAACAAAACTGAAAGATGGTAACAGGGAAGAAAAGAGATAAGAAATCTCAACAAGGAACATGATTGAGTTTACTAATATTTATTGAAATTTAATGGTTCATTCTACCTCCACAGGCTAATTTGCTCTCATCAGATCTTCGACCTGGTTTGGTTGTCACGCTTCTTATGCTGGAGTTGCTGGAGTTCTGGCAAAAGTTAGAACTACTAGAAAACTTCAGTTCATAAGAGCTGAAATCCATCTCAGGATATATTTTAGCTTCATCCTCAGATAAGCTCTCATCATGCAGAGAGCCAGAGCACATACCCTCAAATTCCTGCAGGAAATGGACTTGCTTAGAGGAGAATCTTATTTCAAAAAGATAACAGTAAGATAGGCCACTATTTTTAACAGTTTTACACAAGGTTTTAAATCATGTCTGCAGTCACTGGTCATGGTTATACTATGTTTACTGCAATTTCGGACAACTAAAACAAAATGTGGTTGATGAGGCCGCAACTGTGCTCACAATGTAGCTCTCGAGACAACCAAAATCAGAACATTATGGCCTTAATTGTGGCTGTTTAAAACCTAGGTTTTAAAATACAATACTAGAGAGTAGAAAGGTTTAATTACCCTGGATCTTGACTTGGCATTGTGAGGTGTTAAGCAAGGATTTAGATCCTTGAGTAATAGGTCGTCAGAAGAGTCCTCCGAGCTGAATTCCTGCATGAATTGTTGAGCAGATTAACTAAGATAGTCGACAGATAATAGAGTTGTTTAGGAAAAATTAAGGCCATTTTGCATGGTTCTCCACTAAAGTTCAAAATGCTACAAGTTTCAACTATATTATAATTCTGAATGCAAGCTTACCCAAGAATTGGATGCATCTTCACGGGCATGTGTTGGTGTTCTTGGAGAACTTCCATAACCTTGGAAGCCTGTTTTGGCTGAATACTTATCGGCCTTGACCTATGAAGCAAATAAAACATAAACAAATGAAGAAGCAATAAAGACCTTTCTCTTTTTCTCTGCGTAAAATATATGTAACTTGCTCAATTCACTATTCATATTTTCGATTTCATATTTAGTTTTCTTGTTTTTTCACCTCATCTCAATCTCCTCTCTCAAAGGTTTGATATGTTTTGTTGTGCATCCTTTAGCAATGCCTCTCTCACAACCACCTCTCTCGTAGTCACCAATGCTCAATACCTCATCAATTCTGCCTATTAAGTTCTTTCTCAGTTCTCAGTATGAAAGATTGTCTTTGCATATTGCATTTCATTGCAACAAGCTAGCTTGAGAGAGAGCACATCAAAATATACTGATTAATTTTTAGAGCATATATAATATGGAATCCATTAGTCATCTAACTGAGAAAGCAATAGTCTGAGTTATTTCTTGATCTCGTTCTAATAGGAATTATTGTTTTATCTTTTATATCAGATCGCAACACATAAATAAATCATATCACACTCTTCAATAACCTCTCTCTTTTCTGTATTCTTTCAAAGCTATACCTCATTCTTCAACAATTCTAATTGAGCTAAGATAGAAGGTTCAATTTTTTATAAGTAACAATAAAAACAACTATAAAAGGATGTAAGTTATGCATACCTCAGCAAGATCCTCGGCGAGGCTTTGAAGCTGACCAGTGAGAGAAGTAACCTGGTGCTGTAGAACTGGGATCACCTGTTTTGCTTGCTTCAGCTCCGCACCTTGCTTCTCTAGAAGTTCCTGAAGTTGAGAATTCATGACATCCGGAAACAGTACTGCACTCTTCAATGACCTGATTTCTTCTCTTTGCTTCAAGCATAAGTCCTTCAGCTTCTCCACCTGCAAATTCATAATTCAAAATCATGTTAGTCAATTGCAATCTGATCCTGACTGCTCCACTCATAATGCTTCAGTATATGCAGACATAATAAAGAGGCTACAAAGCTTCCTACATGAGCATCCAGAGACTCAAGACTTGCGCCGGTATAGAACTATAAGCTAAGCTGAGAAAGATTGGAAAAAAAAAAAACAAACTTTCTCATCAATCCCTACTTGGTTGAACAAAATATTATAACAATCAAACCTTTACACTAAAGGGTGGCCCTACACAATGTCATAGTGTTCTATCCTAAATCAAAATCAAGTCTATAGACAAATCGTAATTCTTAATATTTTTCGTCTATGGTTTTTCTTAGCCTCTCCTTCTGCCTCCTTCAATCATTGAGCTACACACTTCACCTAATCCACTTTCTTATTTGGGCTTTTACAAATATATATATTTCATCCACGCGCACAAATCATCTGAGACGAGATTCTACCATCTTTCTACTTAGCTTCACTCTTACTAATTCTATCCATTCATTCCTAATCGTATCTTGCTATTAACGAATCGAAAAGCGACGATTATAAAAAGCACTTACTTCTTGATTCTTCTCCTCCAGCATGAACTTAAGCTTGGAAATCTCCGCCTCCTGATCCTTATTCATGGTGAGAAGCTCCCTCTCACTCCTGAGCACCATAGCCAGAGTCCTCGTATTCTCCTTCACCTCCGTCAACGCCTTCTTCTTCGCCACCACCTTCTCCTTCTCCTTCCCAAACAGCTTCTTCTGCAAAGCAGAGAAAGCATTCACCTTCTTCGCATCTTTCTTCAAATCCTGAGCAATGAAATCAGCTGGAACCATTAACTTGGCCCCACCTGACTTGGGTGGTTGCTTCATAAGCTTCTTCACCATGGTGCTCAAAGTGGGGTCCACCTTGTTGTTTGTTTTGGTGGTTGAAGCTATAACGTGAGAAGGTTTGGCAGAAGCCTTAACGATGGCGCGTGAGGAATTGAAATAGAGGGATTCAGAGGAGGAAGAAGGGTCGGAGAAGTGAGAGGAGGAAGTGGAGGAACGGGTATCGTAGGAACTGTACCTTGAAGAAGCCTTCATCATTATCGTAACTGCAGAGAGTAACAGAGAGAGATAGAGACAAAGGGAGAGTGTGTATTTGAACTTTGAAACTTTGAAACTTTGAAACTCAGGGAAGCATAGAATTTGAGGGTTTTTATTTTTTAATTCTTCCTGCTTTTCTATTTATCTGTCTTATTTCAAACAAAACACATTCTTTAAGCAATGTAATCATTATTTAGATTTCCAATACATTAATTATGTTTTTACCCACTATACCCTTTCTCTTTTTATAATCATTATTTATCTTCTACTACTTACGAAAACCAATACCCTATTAAATAGGGGTAGATATAAAAAGTAGCATTTATTATAAATTAAATTAATCAAAAAGATAGATAAAAAGAAACAAAAAATTTTTCCAGAAACGAACAGTTAAATAAGAACGGATTGAGTATTTTTTTAAAAGTCGTGGGATTAGGGGTTGGATGCCGTTGATTTTGGACACGTGGCCGATGATTTAGGATGTTCTTGCCGCGGTCCTTAAATTCAAACCACAGAGGCGCGGGCTCTGATTGTTTGTTTGTTTTTATCGCTTTTGTTTGCCGGTTGCTTTATTTGGAAAAAATCAAAAAGATTATTTTAATTATTGAAATGAGAAATGATTGAGATACATGTTTATAAAGATTTATAATTCTAGTTGGTGTAATGGTGTCAGGGACTGCATTTGGTAAGACGAATCACGGTTCGATCCTGCAACAACGTTGGGAGAGGAATAAAACATTAACCCCGAAATGCCCCTCGAACTGAATTAGTCGGCCCAATGAGCCAAATAACACGGTGTAAACAAAAAAAAATTTGTACTCTCTGTGATCTTTTGAAGATTTTTTTCTCCAATAAATCATGATTATTTGGAAATCTAAGACTCATTTATATTTTTTTTTCAAACATACTTTTATTTATTGCATTCTCTTTTTTATCATTCATTTCTTCATCCCTCTTTAATATAATTTTCATACATTTATTATTACTCTCTCCTTTTATTAAATGGGGGTAATTTAATCAAATTATATCAAAATTCTAAGATCATTTACTCATTTCTTAATTTGTGTGAAATCTCCAAAAGATCATAACTTATGAGATGAAAGGAGTGAGTAAATTTACATAAAAATTTTGACATTTGTAATTTTTTAAATTAAAAAAAAAACAAAATGACACAAAATATAAGTGTATAATCTTATGTATATGTTTGCGTAAAGACTTTTTTAAATGAGTCTTTTGATTATTTTTATTGCTCTCTAAAGATCACATCAAGTCTACCAAAAAAAAAAAAAAGATCACATCAAATTAGGATATCAAAAATCAACCGAATAATGGGTTGATCCAAATTTACAGATCCATCTATACCATAAATAATGAGTAGTATGTAGGAGTATCTATTTTACTTACTAATAATAGGTTACTAGTAACAGATAGTATATGTTACTGTATTTTATAATGATAGCTGTCATTTTGTAACTTAATGCATTATACTTTTTCCGTCCTAAAATATAGATTTTTATTTTTGACAATATTTATAAAATCTTATACTATCAATTTTTAATAACAATTAATTACTTAACACTTTTTAAATTTTTAATACTTAATATTTATAACGATAGTTTTAAAAAAAAATATTAAATGTTTACATTTTCAATATCATTAACTAAATTAACAATTTTTTTAATTAACATAAAATTTACTAAAATAGTCTCATATACTAAAACAAAGAAAGTAACTCTTAGGCTCTGTTCGGCAACACGAGCTAGGAGCTTTTTAGCTAGTTAGGAGCTTTTAGATTTAGTCAATAAGCTACTAGCCCTGTTCGGTGAACACAAATTAGAAGGAGCTTATAGCTTTTAAAAAAGGAGCTTGTAGCTTTTGAAAGCTAGCTTTTAGAAAGCTACTTGAAGTAGCTTTCAAGAAACTAAACTAGCTTTCAATAATTCATATACCAATTATACCCTCAAACAAATTTTAAAATTATTTACCTACCCTTAATTATTAATTATAATTTAAAAATTGTTATAATAAATTAATTAACTACATAATTAATAAATAAAGAAAATAAACTAATTTAATTAATTATAATTTAACCATTTCTATACTTTATTTATTAATTAATTAATTAACTATCTATTTAATAAATAAATAAAAAATGAAAAAAATAAAATATAATAATATAATGTAGTATGTCCTTTTTGGTCATTTAATAACTTTCAGCTACATCAAAAGCTAGTTTTGCCGAACAACATTATTTCAAATAGTCAGCTAAACAGCTACAAGCTCATAGCTACAAGCTCACAACTCCTAGCTACCTTAACAGCTACAAGCTACAAGCTCACAGCTACAAGTTATATATATATATATATATATATAAGAGTTTTGTCCTTCTTTCGTGTCATTGTTATATTATATATATAAGGGTAGCTTTGAGAATATATAAGAGCTTTCATTAAATCATCATATCTCAATTTTACCATTTTTTATTATATTATATTATTATTTATTCTGTCTCAAATTAATATTAATCGCCAAATATTTTACTTTTTTCCCTTAATCCCAAAAACCTAGAACCATTCTATATATTCAACATCTGTACGCACCACACCAAAACCACTCATAAAGAAATCCTATATTTAACTATTGATTTAGGAGACATAATGGTATGTGATATTTATTTCAACATTGATCATCAAATTTCTCTTTCACTTTTTTGTTATCCTCATTTTATTTGTTTTTTTTTTATTTTGTGAATTTGGTTCATATTGGATTTGTGTGATTTTGTGATGGCGGTATGTCCAATCAATAGGCTAAAAATTTTGTCCTTCTTTCGTGTCATTGTTAATAAAGATACCTTGACATTTTTATAAAAATGTTAATAAAAATGTTTAAAGTGGAGTAGTACATGAATGTTATAATTTTTTTATCATTTATATTTATATGAATGAAATATATGTCTTTCTCTATAAGTTACTAGTATAGTATTATCGTCATTGAAACATGAATATCAATGTTAATTATTATTCAACATGTTATGTACTTTTCAGTCATTTAACATGTTTAAATCAGTTGTACAGCTAGTTTTGCCAAACAATTCTAGTTCAATAAGCTAGCTATACAGCTATAAGCTCACAACTATAATCCCACATCTATAAGTTAGGTTCACAGCTATCAACTACAAACTCACAACTATAAATTAGTTTTGCCAAATAGACCCTATATATAAAAATAAAAAATTGTGTTAGAATTACGTAATTGATTAAGAACAATTATTTAACGAATATATGATTAATTCACATAATTGGTAATTTAACAAACATAATATGATGCACGTCATATGTTAATTCTTTTGGTTTCTCAGCAGCTGCGCTATTGAACTACTCCCTCCTTTTTTTTTTCCCTTTTAGGATCGAGTACACAAATTAAGAAAATGTTAATTATTATAATTTTATGTGTAATTTATCTAAAATATATCTATTTAATTTTTATTAAAAATTGCAATAATATTTAATTTTTATTAGTAATCGTGTCCGTTAATTAATGTATAGTAATTTAACAATGAGAGAGATGATAAAAATAAAATTAATGAGAAGTAAGAGAAATGATTAAATAAATGGTTAAAGTTGAAAAGAAAAATACTGTATGTTTATACATTGAAATTGTGAAAAGATAAAAAATATGAAATGAAAAAAAAAACCTAAAAAACCAAAAAAACCTAAAAAGTACCATATAAATATGTAACTCACCAAAATCAAACACAATTTAAAAAAAAAAAAACATAATAGCAAATGTTTCCGTCAAAATCAATTAAATTAGGCTTAAATACTGTTTTGGTCCTTTATCTTATATTTAGGTTTCAATTTGGTCCTTTAACTATAAAAAGCGTCAATTTAGTCCTCTATTTGTATAAAGTTTTGCAACGGATTAGCGACAGATTTTTTTTAAAATATAATTAAAAAATTCGAAAAAAATAATAAAAAATTCATTTTTTTAAAAAAAACTGTAAAATATTTTTTAAAAAATTCTGCAATTTATTTTTTTATATTTTAAATATTAAAAAAAAATTCAGAAAATTTTAAATAATTAGTAAAATATTTTTATAATTTATGAAAACTTTATTTTTGGTTTTTTTAATATTGTAAAAATTAATAGAAAATTCGTAAAAATAATAAAAAAATCATAAAAATTATTTAAAAAAAGTTGTGAAAAAAAAGAAATTTTTTTATGATTTTTATGAAAAAAATGAAAGTCGTTTTTAAAATATTTTATTGATTATTTAAAACTTTTCTGAAAATTTTATTATTTTTAAAAAATATTTAAAATATAAAAAAATTTGCAGAATTTTTTTAAAAATATCAACAGTTTTTTTTAAAAAAAAATATGACTTTTTTTTTATTTTTCGATTTTTTCTAATTATTTTTTAAAAAAATCCGTCGCTAATCTATAGCAAAATCCGTCGCAAAATCCGTCGCCAACTCATGCTCTGTTTGAAGGAATCTCCGGTGAGAATCTGGAATATTCCGATTAATTATAACGGCGTTATAACGGAAGGGCAACATTGATAGACTTCATAAAAATAGAGGACTAAATTGACTCTTTTAATAGTTAAAGGACCAAATTGAAACCTAGATATAAGATAAAGGACCAAAACAGTATTTAAGCCATTAAATTATAAAGGTTTAATTTAGTTATTGGACAATGAAAATAAAGTCACATCGAATTTTCGCCAATAAACTTATTTTTTACCCCTTAAAAATACATGAGTAGAAACTAAAAAAAAAAAAATCTAAGGACTAAATGCCATTATGATTGTATTTAGAGGGACCAATAACTCAATTAAATCAATAGAGTAATAAATAAATTACTAATTAAATAATAAAGAAACAATTAATTCATCAAATAATAAATTTCTAATTAAATACTAAATAAGTAGTTATTTAATTAAGTAGTACACCAATAACTAAATATAGGAGTATTATACGTTATTTTTAAATTAACAAATTTTAATTACTTTCACAATTAGTTTTGTTAAACATATCTAATTCAATCCGCTAACTAAACAATTATACTCCATCGAGCTCGAATTATAAACAAAATTAACTAATTTTGCGGTTATTAAGAAGGTTAGTTGATTGTAATTAATTTTCTCAAATTTATAAAAAAAATTAGAGATATTTTAGGAAAGCTGCATTGAGAATGAAACAAAAATTAAATAAGATAACAATTTTCTAGAAATGTTTTGGGAAAGTTGTATTAGGAATGAAACAAAATTTAAGAAAATTGGTTAATTTTGCTTATATTTTAAACCAAGAGATATACTCCCTCCGGTTCGAATTATAAGCAATTCTAACTATTTTTAAGCTTATTAAGGAGGTTAGTTGATTGTATTTAATTTTCTCAAATTTATAAAAAATAGAGGTATTTTTGGAAAATAGTATTGGGAATGAAACAAAAATTAATTAAGATTACAATTTTCTAGAGATGTTTTAGGAAACTGACATTGGGAATGAAACAAAATTTAATAAAGTTAGTTAGTTTTGCCTATATTTTAAACCAAGAGTGATATGTTTTTTGTTGCTTATAATTCGAGCCGGAGGGAATATTTTTTTCTTATATTTCAAATCGAAGGGAGTAAGTTTTTATCTCTCCAACGTCAAAGTTTAAAGCTACCTTCATAGTCATAAGCTAAAAGCTTACGATTACAAATTAGTTTTCACAAACAGACCGTATAGCCTTGAGCTTATAACTTATTGCTAGCTAGTACAAAGGTACCAAAAAGCTTATAGCGTGGAGATTGCTTATTGAATTTGAGTTATTCGACAAAACTAATTGTAAAATTAAGTGAAATTTGTTAAATGTTTTAAATTAATATATGATATTTTTTTGTTTATCTATTTATTTATTTAATTTATTTTAGAAATAATTGAACAACAAAAAATGACACATGATTTATTAGAAACTCTGATCTTACGTGGATCTCCAACCCTTTTGATTTTTAGGTGGTCCACACAACATCTTTTATTTTATCTCACACTTCTCAATACTCTTAGCAATTATACCATAAATTTGCTCAAACCTCAAAAACATAATCATGGTTCTTGAATGGACCTCACTACCTATCACACATTACTTTTTGTATAATATTACTTATCGTGTAACTCATAAAAATTATTACAAAATTAAAAAAAAAACTTTTTAAATATATTTTCCTGTCTTATTTTTAAGTTAATTTTTAGATCTTATTTATAAGTTACTAGGAGCTATATTTTGATGGGTTTTTTTAATTTTATATAAAAAAAAGATTATTAAATAAAAATTAAAAAACGACACATTTACAAGTTGCTTTGTACGTAACCGACTTCTCAATTTGGCTAAATCAACTTGGCTAAAAGAAACTACCAAGTGAGAAATTGGTTTTGCTTTAGATGACTTCTCACTTATATATATATATATATGTTTTTTTTTTAAATTTTTTAGGCATTAAAAATAATTTAAAAAATATAATTAAATATTAAAACACTTTTTAAATATGTCTTTTTGTCCTATTTTTAAATTAATTTTCAGATCTTCTTTATAAGTCACTTCTTTATAATTACAGCTTAAATATCAAAACCAAAACGAAATGGAAAATATGGACCAAAGCCTCCATATAGTAAAAATATGGGGATTAAAATCAAAACTATATTTGCATTATCCTAACCCATAGTTGATGACGATGACCAAAACCAAAACAGAACGAAAAAACATGAATAAAAAAAATATAAGGACTAATTTCAAAGAAATCAATATTTATATGGACCAATTTTATATTTAAGCCCGATGATTATGTCTTGGATTATATATCTGTTTTTAAAATTGAAAAAGGTTAAAAAAGAATGTAAGTTTCATATTGTATGATAAATAGAATTTTTCTAATCTATGCTTAACCAAACTTTATGAAGTAATTTTCATTGGAAAATGATATATTGTTCGCTTGTATTGTTTGCTTATCTTATGCATAGATATAAAAGAAAAACAAACCCTAATTTTTATAAAATGTAAGCTTTAAATAAATCTTTGAGTCAAACTCGTCTTATAAACAAATCAAGCCAAACCAAAGAAAAAGCTATTTATAAATGTGCGGTGAAATTCGAACCCCACACTTTGGACTTGAACTCCATTTTTATTTTTTTTTCCAACATTATGTTTACCTCCTTCAAACCCTAAACCCTGAACATTATTTTCCTCAACACAACAACAAAAGCTATAATCACTGCCACCTTGTCTCCTTCTTCATCCTCTTCCCTCTTTCTCGCAGTTCTCAGTTCACAGCCGCAACCATTGAGGGCATAAGATTTCAAGAAAAAATTTCCACACTCACACGCACCCTACTCAAAACCACCATCAATCTCGCGTTCTCAAGAGTTTAGTTTCAGAAAACAATTTTTGACAAATTTCAATTAAAAAACGTTTTCGACTTGGGATTGTCGAAAACTATCTTAAACACTATATTGTGAGCCATCGTTGCCTATGCTATGATTTGATTTCCAATTGTTGTAGACCTGTTTTTACCATGGGCCATAATCTATATTTAGCAATCTAATCTTGCAGGAAAGACAAGATAAGTATGATCACAACAAAAACTACAAGAGATAAGGTAAGATACTTAGTGGACCCACGTCGCCTTGGTGTAGGACGACACATCGACGGTACCACTAAGTTGGGAACTTCATGGACTACGTGGCTTGGAAGGCTTTGGATGGAGGAAAGTGCATAGGACGTTCATGCCTTGACAAAGCGCCTTCGAGATAGATAAGGGACGGGGACGCCCTGATACCCATGACGCCCTAACACCTATGACGCCCTGATACCCATGACGCCCTGATACCCATGACGCCCTAACACCTATGACCCTAAGACCTAGGACGCCCTAACACATAGAACGCTCACTGACCCACATGCTGTGACAACGTAGGCTGACACCTTTTTGTCCAAGACTTGGTCTCCAAGCCTACTTGGTCACTAAGTTTACTTGGTCACCAAGTTCTCATCAGATTACCATTATACCCCTCCTATACCCTATAAAAATAGCCACTTGGACATCAAAAGAGATCAAAACATAATAGAGAAAGAGGAGAGAACAAGAGGAACCAAACACAAACACCATAAGTCCACAAAAGAAATAAAACAGAGGGATACCCAAAACCATGCATACAGGGAGAGGGCGTCATTTTCCTCATTCATTTCACCCCTTTCATTCTCCCAGACACTAAAACTATCATACTCCTTCACCCTCCAGAGCAATTTCCATGGGTAAAGAGCACTCCGGTCGATCCTCCCGATGATTCTTCATGATGCTCCATCCATTCTCTCCAAGCCACGGAGGCATGAATTTTGTACTTCTACATACATCTCTTAAGCTTACAAACCCAGATCATTATCATTAAACACTCCGTAAAAAGGGGTTGAAACACCAATATACCCCAGTTAGAAAAACATTCATATTGTAGTAACAAACAAACATAGCAAACAAAGCAAAGCACAAGATGAAGGGTCCACGAGTATGGTAACTCACCAATCACAAGGGAGGCTCCACAAATCGTCAACAATCCATGTTGACGGTAGGTTTCTGTTCAAAGGTCGCATAAGGTGGCACAAAGTTGCAAGCTTTTCTTTGGCACAAGGAGGAGAGAAAGAACGCTGAGGAGATGGAGCATGAGGCATAAAATAGAGTGTGGAGGTGAGAGAGATAAGCAAGGACACTATGATTATTTCACAATTAAAATGAGGTTCAGGTCCACGATGTTTGGTTCGAATTCCACCATTCATCATAAATTGACTAGACTCAGACCAACATATTATCAAATACATTAAGCTTAGTTAACTAAAGCCTAGACTGGAAAATTCCCTCCCTCATACACAAAGACATCATAATATTATAATACTCATATAATTTTAGTTAAGTGAATTTGAATGACTTGATTGACAGGTTAAGAAAATTTAAAATAAATCAAAATACGAGTCGATGATGGTTAATTACTCGTTCTGGTCTGTCTGTCTGTCTATCAATCTAAAGTATATTCATATTTAAATAGCCTTTTTTAAAATTAATTTTGATTTTTCTTTTGTGCACAAAAGTTCAATTTGTAACTTTTGTACATTATATATATTGCATATTTACTATTGAGAATATATCCTTATCTATAATTATTGTAGTGTTTCTTGTAATTAAATCTCCTTTTTCAATTTTCAAGTAGATGGATTGTTAGGAATTCAACGTGTATTAAAGTCTCATGCAAGATAGTAGAATATAATGAAGCTAAGAAAGGAATGGTTGTGACACAAGTGCTTAGGTATAGTGACGGTGGATATGGTGGAGGTTGTTGAGAATGTGGCGGGGTGAAGATTTGAATAATGATAGTGGTGGTGGCGGTGGCGGCAGCAGCGAAATAGTGATGATTGAAAGAAATCATGGGCGAAACTATCAATTCACAAATGGATGTTAGAACTACGACGACATTCATCCATCCATGTTAGTTATCTAAAAATCTTCACTAACGATTAAGTCGTTTATGATTGCATGCTCATATCTTTGGACATAGAGAAGTGAGATGATTTTTTATAGCAAATTCATAAGGCTTGATCGTCCACATTTGATTGTTTTAAATCATGCAAAAGAACTTTGTGAACTGATAGTTAGAACTGCGACATCCACTAATGCATGTTGTTTTAAAACAAGCATTAAAAGAGTAAGTCGTTTATGATTGCGCCCTTGTATAAGAAATAAGGGGAATTTTTGTAGCAACGTCATAAGACCTGATCATCCACATAGGATTGTTTTAAATCATGCATAATAAATTTGAGCAGCTAGAGCTACATCTCATCTTGGGACTATTGATGTCCTCACAACAATTTCTATTTTAATGGTTTTCCTTGCATGTGGTTTTTATAAATGAAATGTACATGATGCTTCAAAAATAAATCTAGATCTTGGTGATGGTGGCGATTTGGTCAGAGATGACAATGATGCATAGTTCAAAAGGTTTGACAATAATAATGACACATGCACATCATTTTTTTGGAGCATTGGGCAATGTTTCATAGCCCTCAATTTGCTTGGCACTCAAACATTCTCATCAGGTTGGTGGCAGAGTGAGACTTAACTTCTTTGGTCGCTTGTTTTTAGTCTTATAAGGAGACAACCAGTAGGATGTTGGCTCGAGTTCGAGTTTGGATGTGTAGGTTGCAGACTCTTTCCCTCGCTCATCACACTCTAAGGGAAGGGAATTGCTGCTTGAACTAGCTTGCGAGCAATATATTGGATCGGATTTCATCGTGTCGCCAAACTTCTTGATAACTAACTTCTTGAAAAGTTATCTGGACTTATATTTAACGATTTGCCTAATATATCTAAATCTCTTAGAGAATTCTTTTAACCAGTATAATTACGAATGCAGATTTTCTAACATTGAAGAAAGAATGCAGTCATGCGTAAATACACTCTTCGATTTATCTAATGGTTCATTTTCTACACCATTAAATGGTTTTGATAGCTTAAGAAATATTGAAGTTATGAAATTACAGATTTGGATGTTAGAGAATCCATATTCGTATAACTACTATTTGCTATTTTTCACAATAATTAATTATAATTGTATTAATTTCTTAATTGAATGTTACAATTATTCCGTATATCACATAGATACGATTACGAATAGTAATATTTATAAAATCTCATCTCATTAAACCCGCGCGCGTGAGTTAGCTCATCTAATAACCCATGTATGGGATTTTAATAATTTTATCTCACCCCAATCATCACTTAACAAGTATATAAGCGATGGATTCTTATGGTCTTGTACTTCTTAGGTCACAGAATTCCTCTAATTTTGGTTTTTTTTAACTCATTTAACCTATCAGTTTAGGGAAATTATTTTGTCATCCCATAATCTACTAATGTCACCCCAATATTATAAAATTTATTCCTTCTGTGCCCTTTAAAAAAATTACTTTTACAAGGGTCGTAGGGGTTGCTCACGACCTGCAGGTCGTAGGGGTTGTTTACGACCTACAAGTCGTAGCACCCCCTTACGACCCAACCAAAAACTAAGTTTTTGAACGGGTCGTAATAAGGAGGTGCTACGACCTTCCCCTATGACCTGACAACTACGGAAAATTGCGTATCCATTCCGTTGCTGATCTCTAACAAACTTCGGATTAGCAACAAAATCGCTACAAACACGTGCGAAACTATGGGAAATAGCTTCCGTTGCTATTTGTTGCACTACTTATCTCTTCATATAATTGATCAACAACACAATTCAACTCCAATCTGAATGCTTGTTTTACTCCCTGACAATACCTCATAGTCGTAGACTAATTCAAGGTTTCATTTCATTTTCTAAACTTGTATTTTAACTTGCACCTATATTATATATATATATATATATATATATATGTATGTATGTATACTTGGCTCAGATTAGTTGTTTTAATTTTTCTATATTCAACAGAAGACATTAACATAAACTATTATAAATGAAAATTCATGCATTTTGTGCACCTTTCTTTTTTATTTTGTTAAATATTTGTTTGCAGTTAATTCAATCTCATATTGAAAATAAAAAATCAATCCACAAGTTTGCTAGAGATCAGCAACGGAATGTATACGCAATTTTCGTAGCTGTCAGGTCGTAGGGGTTCAAAAACTCAGTTTTTGATCTGGTCGTAGGGGGTAGGTCGTAACACCTCCTTACGACCCACTCAAAAATTCAATTTTGAATGGGTCGTTAGGGGGTGTTATGGCCGCACGTCGTGAGCAACTCTTACGACCCATTTAAAAGTAGTTTTTTTAAAGGACACAAAACGAATAAATTATAATATTGGGGTGACATTAATAAATTATGAGGTGTCAAAATAATTTCCCCAAAATTAAGCTAGGTCTAATAAAACCACCAATAAACTTTTGGATCAAGCCCAACTTATAAAAAAAAAAAGGTTAGGAAAAACCCACACATGAAAAAAAAAAACCCTATTTACGACAACAATTATTCCTTTTTAAGTCAGCATCATATCTATTAACACAACACAATAATTAAAACTTAAAAGGCCCCCATTACATCACGTGTGTGTGCGTTCGACAAAAGAAATACAGAATGTTCAGAGTCTCACGCAGCAGCCACAGAGAAACTTTTGCTCGTACTCGCGCAGCAACCTTACGAAGGTTTGCTCTTTTCTTGCTCAATGTCTAAGAAGCCTAGTCTTGTATTCACCTTTTTCATAGATTTTCTATCTAGTTACACATATATGTATGTCATAACAAATGGAGGAATCCAATTCTACTTGCTCAAATCATGTCAACTTTTACATCATTAGTTCATAACTTTTTATTCGGTATAAATCACATGAATCTAATTATTGGTTTATATTAATTTGTTTCAAATTTAAGAAAATTTGAACACGCATAAAGATATAATCAAATAGCTCGAAATTCGAACATCAAGATCCCAAAACTCAGTTTTTGTTTTTAAACCCTTTTTAAAATAATTATTTTAATTATTGGATCACTTTAAATCCATTTAAATTTGATCCAATAAAAATATCTGATGGTTAAAGATTTTGTGAATCTGAAAAATATCGCGAGATCTAAATCCCCAATTTTCTTGCATTTTAAAAGTGTATATTGCATTAATCTTGGTATATATCAATACTAAACAATTATGGATTATCGTGAAATTATTTATGGATGATCTATATAATAGTATTCTTCCCGGTTCTATTTCTAAGATCCTTTTGGAGTTTTTTTTTTCTCTTTTACTAAGAAAAGTAGTTAAACTTGTCAGCAGTATTAGAAATGTGAAAATTTGATATACTTTTTCAAAATTATCCCTATAATTATTTTTGAAACTCTAAAAAGTGTAGAGTTAATAGGAATATTTGTGAAAAAATGTAATTAAATGCTATTGAAGATTGAAATGAGATCTTATAATAAGACCGAAATAAAAACCTAAAAAATGTCTTAGGAGGGGGAGTAGTAATTTATTCAAAAGTTGGATTGATGTAATTTATTTAAATAAAAAGTTGCAAGCGATAAGGGTGGATGTAGTTTAATTTGATGTAATTTTGATCCATTGTCTTAATTTTTTTTTAATAATTTTACTTAATTTATTTAAAAGTTATTTTTTCATTTATTAATTTTAATTTTTTTATGACTCCTTTTGACTCGATTTTACTTTTACATTTTTTTAAAGACAAATATTTTTTTTGGATTTATTTAAGTTTTTAATCCATGAATTTAGGTATTTTTTTGAAATTGGTCATTGGACTTTTTTCGATGATTTGAATCCCTAAATTTTGCTCATTTTTTGGAATTTGTCTTTTTGTCACTTTCGTGATGATATGACAAATGATATGTCATGTCACATTCACCCCGTCGAAAGATAATGTATAATGTGATGCCACGTGAATTTTTTAAATTAATTTTTTTTTTAAATTTATAAAAAAATAATTAAAAAATCATATTTTTTAAAGAAAGTCAAACTTTTTAATAATTTTTTAAAAAATTTATGTAGTGCCACATAACGTTACGTAAAATGTCACTTAGCTTGTCGGCATGGTAAAAATGACATGTTTTTACATGCCATGTTATAAATCATATCATCATTTAAATAACGAAATGACGATTTTCGAAAATTTAACAAAATTCAAGAATTCAAAGCATCTAAAAAAATTTAAAAATCAATTAAAAAAACACGTAACTATTTTTAAGGGGTACAGAAGAAAGTGCAAAAGCCAAATTTGAAGTTAAAACCTGACACTTATTGTTCCTGCAGACCTCTGATAACCGATCTATGAGGAGAACTGTTTACTTTTAAAACCAGATCATGTTGCACGGCGGTCTTTCCCTGTCCAATTTAGTTGACTGTTCATTGACTATTTAACTTATTTTTTAGCTTTTTTTTTCAAAAAATGATTGATGGATCTAAAAATTAATCTTCAAATATACTAACCTAACAAAGAAAGTGTTTACTTATTATTATTGGTTAATAAGTGACACTTGTCATTTTTTCTATAATATAACTTTATTTGTATGTTGATTTTGTAGGTATATATATTATTGTTTTTTTTTTATGTAACGGAGTTATCAAATAATATATTTTGATAAAATTTTCTTTAATTGTATTGATATTTTTCTTTTATTGTCAATTATTTTCCTATGTTGATTAAAAAAACTTATTATTACTTTACTAGTAATATATGTTTAACTTATATAAAAAAATAAAAATAAAGTTAGATTGGAGGTGAAATTTTAATATTAAATAATGGAACGATAAAATATCAGAACTTTAATTAAAAAAATATCGGAACTAATCCGCTTTTTTAAAGATAGAACGGTGAGCAAGAAATCAAAATTTTACATATCAAAATCTTTGACTGGCCAAAGTTTTTTTGTTTTTTGTTTTTTTTTTTAAAGGTCGGTTCTATTTGTCCTATACTTAATACTTTTGTCATTATATAGGTATTCACCAAAAGTGAACTCCATTGTTAATATTTCTTCTTTCTGATTGAAATTGAATTTCGCAAAATTTGTAATTCCGTCAATGTTTTTGGCTGATCACGGTATGCAATAAAACGCTGTGCTTATTTTGCTAGCTATGTGATGCTCAATTAAGTGTTTTGGGTTCCCTCATTCTAAACCCCAGTAAATTTTTATATGATGTGCAGGTCAATGAGGAGAGAGATGGATGCCCGTGGAGAAAAAGCACCAGGTACTTTTTCCAACTTCGTGTATCAATTGAATTAGGTCAATCGTATAAGAATAACGTTACAAGTACACTTATGTACACACCGTAGCTCATATGCACACTTTTCACAATGAGTGATGAAAAAGAATTTGGGTATTAGGGTATTCATCCTCGTACGAATATTTTAGTTGGATCAAAATTTTTTATTTATTTTTTTAATAAGAGAGTCCGATAAAGACTTGTCACAATCTTTCATAAAAATATTTTTGTCATCCCACCATGAAATTATGTTATTTTACCAACGAATCGTGATCTTATTCACGATCGATTTTTTTTTTTACGATCGTGGATACGATCACGGTCGTGCAAAATTCTTTTTTCCAGATCGTGACCAAACTCACGGCCAGAAAGTAGATCGTGAACAGAGTCACGACCGTGGGGTGGCACAGATCTATTGCGAGGTGACAAAAATAAAAGCTTAAATATCAAAATGGCCCTTATAAATGTTGGGTTATTGCTTTTTGGCCCACATAAATGACTTTTTGATCCCCATTTTCAATTTTCATGGACCAAAATACCATTTTGGATGTTATTATTTCCGGTTCTACAAAGATGGAAGAGCGTTTCCGTCTCTGCAATATCAGAAATTTTTCCAGCTCTACAGAATCGAAAATTTTTTCAGCTCTACAAAGTCAAAATTTTTTCCATATATTTTTCCATTAATTTTATTTATATACTACCGGATGGGGCTATTTAGTGGAAGGAAGAGCACAAACAATCCGATAGTAAAACATGGAAGAAAGAGGACAAACCACCGATTCAAAAATCAAACATGGTTCGGGAATTTCACCCTCCTTTATGCGCAACCATCACTACATAAAGCCCCATTCTTGTAAATTTATGGTGCAAAGACGGAAAAATTTCTGATTTTGCAGAGTTGGAAAAATTTAAACTATGTAGAGTTGGAAAATTTTCCGACTATGCAGAGACGGAAACACTTTTCCATCTTTGAAGAACCGAAAATAATAACACGCAAAAGGGTGTTTTGGTCCATATAAATTGAAAATAGGGGCCAAAAAATCATTTATGGGGCCAAAAAGCAATACTCTAAATGTTGACTTTTTTTAATACTACCATTTTTTGGGTTTTGACCCCTATTTTTATATTCCGTTTTGATTTTGGTCTCTGATGACAATTATGGATGAAAAACGTTACTTTCACATTCCATTTTGGTCCTTACTATTATATTCGCTTTTGGTTTTGCTCCTTGTTTTTAAATTTCGTTTTGGTTTTGGTCCTTACTTTAACCTTTTTTGTTAGACTATGTTAACGTTTTCCATCCCTATTTAATGTCAAAGATTTAAAAAAAAAAACGAAATATAAAAGAAGAGACCAAAACCCAATTTTTTTTAGGGGCTAATTTCAAAAAATAAACATTTATATTAACCATTTTGGTATTTAAAAAAAATAAAAAATATAACAGGCCTTGAACCAATCTCATATTTTTTTTTGTTGGACATCTCATATCCTCATATTTAGCTACTCTAATACCATTAAAAAAAAGGAGTTTTTAAGTATAAAAAAAAATCCAAAAGCAAACATATTTTCTTTTAAAAAAAACTTTATGTATCTTAGATGCATTATTTAATTTCTACAAAACTTGCATTATTTTTTATAAATTTTTTCCACTTTTAAATGCTTATTTTTATCCCCAAAAGTTAAGGCTAAGGTTAAAAGGAAAAAGAAAAACTATTCTTATATACGTGTCATACCTATTATGTATTATGTACTCAACCATAGACATTAAAAACATTTTAGATTTTTTTTAAAAAAATAAACATTTTAGTTTTTAACAGAACATGCTCTCTCTCTTTTTTTTAAAAAAAAATTAAAATATAATCTCATTTTTCAAGAGAATTAAACACGCAATAAAAAAAAATGTGTTGCTAAAAAAAAATTTGTACTTACTTTTTTTTATTTGAAAAGTTTGTAATTAAAAAGTTTGGAGTAATCTAATATGTAAAACCCCAACTATTGTTTGTAAGTATTTTTTATATTACATGTTTGAAAGTATTTTTTGAGTACTCATCAGATACGAGTCCAATTGCGTGATGTCAACTAAACATTATTCATACTATAATACATTATTATATGAGTTTAATATGTGCGCATTGATGGTGTAAAGTTTTTTTACACTGTTGGTACATCATCCACCGTTCATTTGCATTACTTTTATTTAGAAGTCAATAATAATAAACCCTTGAATGATAGATGATGTGCTGACAGTGTAAAAAAACCTTTACATTGTCAGTGTATAAACTATTTTTTTTTTGTACACCAACGGTACCCGGATCTGGTTTACCTAGAATCCGACTCACCCGGTCCGACCCAACTGAGCTCGCACTAAGCGGCAAGGGTCTCCCAGCGGGGGTTGCTCCATACCCAAGGCTCAAACTCGAGACCAGTTGGTTAAGGGACCAAGTGAGCTACAACTTGACCAACCCGGGTTGGTAACTATTTTCTCTTATTATATAACCTCTGTAAATAGATGTGTGGACGGTTGTGAAAAAAACCTTTGCAAAAGTAAACTAATTTTTTTTTTGTACACCAACCGGTACCCGGATCTGGTTTACCCAGAATCCGACTCATCCGGTCCGACCCAACTGAGCTCGCACTAAGCGGTAGGGGTCTCCCAGCGGGGGTTGCTCCATATCCAAGGCTCGAACTCAAGACCAGTTGGTTAAGGGACCAAGTGAGCTACCACTTGACCAACCCCACGTTGGTAAAGTAAACTAATTTTAATGTATACTAAACTGAGTAATAATTGTGTCTTATAAAAAAAAACTGAGTAATAATTGTCTTTTGGTAGATTGGATTTCCTTTCATATTAAATTATCGTTTCAGATAATATTTGATTATAATATTTGATTGATTTTTTAAATAGAATTTTCTTAACCTCAGTCTTTATGGCAGAGGATAAACATTTTAATCTATATTTATTTTCTTAAAAAAATATAAATATAAATTTTATCTTTTCAAAATACATTATTTTCTATAAAACTTGATTATTTTTGGATTCTTATCTTCAATTTTAAGAGTTGAGGTTAACAAACTCTTTAAAATACTAAGAGTTTAAAATATCTATTTTCATAAATGATCACGTATCTATTCATAATTAGAAAGATATAATCTTGTTGAGATATTTTTTTAGATTTATCTTTAGTTTATAATTTATCTAATTATCTTTTATCATTATCATTGTGATGTCATAATTAATCATGAAATAAATCTAGAGAATAACAACATAGATGTTGCTAAATGACTTTAGTTCAATCTACTTAACTCGTAGATACATCGACCTTTTATATTGCTCTACAGGATTATCGTGAGGCCAGAACTAAGCTATGGTTCACATGGTCAAATTACATATGACCATTGAATTACGATGTTAAATCCACCTAAAACAAATTAGTTTGAAACATGTTTTGCCGAAGATATTAATGTAGGGATTGCTTGGAATTCTTTTTCCTAAGGAAACAAGAAGAATGTCGTAGATTCATTATAATTGTAGAAGTGTCAGGTTGAAGATACTAAACCAAATTTTCCACACACAATTTTTTTTTCTTTACACCTGTGATAGTATCGTATAGCTTTAGTTGTCTATTTATTCATGGATTTCAATGTTTTTATAATAATTTTACTTGTTTTCATGTGAGTCAGGCGAAGTAGCAAGCTACGAGAAAATGGCTTTGTATCGCTGCAAGTATTGTTTTAAGGTTATTCTAGGCAAAGCCCATATGAAGTGTGCCATTTGCAAGGATTTTGACCTATGCGTAGAATGCTTTTCTGTTGGAGCTGAGGTGGCACCCCACAAAAGTGATCACCCTTACGTGATTTCGGTAAGTAATGACATTCATTCAAATGTATCCGTTTAACATATGATTATTACTTTTTCTGTTTGATATGCATTATGGTTTACTTTTTTTAATTTTTATTTATTTAAAAAATATTGTTATTTTAGGATATTAAAAGTTGGTCAAATATTTTTCTTTCAAATTCTATTTCTGTTCATTATACTTTTTTTCCTGTTAATTACATCATGGTAAACAAACTGTTTTAATCAAAATACAATAAAATTTTATTTCAATTAATGATTTTTTAATTTTCATGCAACTATATATACTAGTACCTATGCCCAAAAGAAAGTTTGTTAGCAGGAAGTGGCAATAAATTTTGTTAGCAGGAAGTGTTTTGTTATATTTCCGGCTAGAGTATTAATCAGTCAAATTTAATGGAATTCATATTTAAGAAAATAGACGACGCATCTATAATGTAAAGGTTTTTATATCATTAGTCTATTCATCATTTATTTGTAATTTTTATCTAAAAGTCAACGATTATAAATACATATATGGTGAATGATGTGTAAAAAACTTTACACCGTTAGCACACTTATTAATCTGTAAACTACTATTAAGTAAATTGCATTACTGTATGTAGTTTTGTTTTGACAACATTGTTGTTGTTGTGAAGTGTTATCGGCAAGCCGATTTCTTGATATGTGACAAAGGTGACAAGTTCTCGATCAAGAGAACCTCATTAGCTTGTCATGGTATTTGGGGTGATGTGTGTCGTGTGTAAATGGGAGTTGAAGGTTGGTTCATACATATGCCACTACCCGTATTTATTTGGGTGATAAGAAGGAGACATTGTGATTCCTTTTGTTAAATAATTATGATGAACAATGATGGACCATTTATGATCGTCAGTATTGTAAGGAATCCTATGGATAACGGACAAATGGCTTGATGACGCTATTATGAACAGTTATACCGGTTATCCGTTATTAATTGGTGCTTGTTGGTCCGTGATACTAATGCTCTTATATCCGTGGTACCGGTACTCATTGAAACCGGTCCATAACAGATGTTATACTCACTTTTTTATTTTTTGACAGGAAAGCTTCTCCACCTCTATCCCTCTCATTTGCCCAGACTGGAATATAGATGAGGAAATTCTGCTTCTTGAGGTAATAATGTCTTCAAATTTATTGACTAGGAATAGTGGTGAATGGTAGTTCAAATCTATAAAGAGCAGCATTTGTTCTTAGTGTATGATTTTTATGGCTGTAATTCTTGGTTATAGGGGATTGGAAAGTATGGCTTGGAAAAGTGGACAGAAGTTGCTGAGTATGTTGAGACAAAGAACAAAGAGTCATGCATGGAGCACTATCAGAATTTGTACCTGAACTCTCCATCATTTCCTCTGCCGGTATGATAAGCTTCAACTAAAGCTACAATAAATGATTCTTGGAATATTTATACGAGAATACTAACGTGTGCCCTCAGTGTATTGATTAAAGTTTTCAAACTCCTTCACTGAAAAGTGTTTTACTATATTTAATGTCTTAAAAAGCAACTCTTTTCAATAAGAAATTTACATTTTTTTTGAATGCTTAATTACCTGTATTCATATGAATGTATTTTATATTCTGATCTTCACCTTTCTTATTCCCTAGGACATGTCTCATGTTGCTGGGAAAAGCAGAGAACAACTTCTTGAAATGGCAAAAGGGCAGGGTGAGGATAAGAAAGGTTTGTCACAAAACACAAAAATCACAATACTTGTAAACTTCATTTTTATTTTATTTCACTTGAATATGCCTCATTTATCACTTAGGTTTGAATGGCATCAGCACTTACTAACATAAGTTCATAGGTACTACTGATGTGCAAATTTGCTGGCCTTTTGAGCCTGATGGTATCTCCCATGCCGAAGCTGCTGCTATCCAAAAGAAATCCACTCCAGGCAGAAAAAGAAAAATGAAAGGTGTGCATATCTATATTTGATCCTGAATGTCATTTCACATTTTTAAATAAATCCAGCCATGCATATTCTGAGTAATTAATAACACTTTTTATATACTGTACTAAACTTTGTGGTTTCTTTGTCACTGGCAGATCGAGTACGCGTAAGTTTTGGAGGACTGAAGCCAAGGTTCTCTAGAACTGAAGGTCCTGGTGGTTATAACGAAAAAAGACAGGAATTTGATATTGAATATGATAATGACGCTGAAGAACTGCTCACTGAAATGGAATTCAAGGACACTGACACTGAGGAGGAGCGAGAGCTGAAACTTCGAGTATTGCATATCTATGGGAAAAGGTAAACAACCATTTTGTTTTTATAGATTCTCTTACTGAATCATATTATTCTCTACCATTAATGGTATTGAACTCATCAGGGTCATGATAAAGCATTGCTCTCACCCCATCTTTAAATTGCTTCCTGTTGCAGGCTTGACGAAAGAAACCGCCGGAAGAATTTCGTGCTTGAAAGAAACTTGTTACACCCAAATCCATCGGAGAATGATTTAACAGCTGAGGAGAAGCAAATATGTGGGAAATATGACTCACTCATGCGCTTTCATTCCAAAGAAGAGCACGAGGAATTGCTTCAAACAGTTATCGCTGAACACAGAACTCGCAAAAGACTTGAAGAGCTTAAGGTTTTAACTTTTAATCATTGATGTCATTAAATTATCATGTACATTTACCTTTTTTTCCCCTCTTTGTAAAATTGAAGTTTTCTTATTTGAGTCCTTTGATCATAGTCTGAAATGTTGAAGCATTCCCAGTTAACCGATCCTACTTTCCTAGTAGTATTAGATATAGTTGCAAGAATGTTTTATCTAAAAATAAATCAAATCTAAGACTCAATTGACATTGATGCTTCATACTGCATGCACATGTCAAACAAATGACATTAACTCTTAAGTCAACATTTTTAATCCATGACCATGATACTGCAGGAAGCCCAGGCTGCTGGTTGCCGCAATTCAGCTGAAGCAGATATATATCTGATGCATAAGAGAAGAATGGAAGCTGACGCAAGTGCTTCTAGTGCAGAAGGAATGGATGTAACAGGATACCCTGGAGCAGATTTACTTTCTGAACCTGTAAGCATGCAATTTCTGTCCTAATTTTTAATACCAGCTATCTATTAGTTTTGTTAAGGTAACATAGGTGATTTAGTAATTGAATGTCTTTCATAAGTCATTTATCCGTGCTATTTGATTGAGTATATTTTATAATATGTTATATGTATTGTCTTAGAAAAATTTGGTTTTTGAATTTGTACATTGTTTCTTCATTTCTTTTTCTAAAACTATCATATGTAACTTAACTTTGGCAGGAGAAACGTTTATGTAGTGAGCAAAGGTTGACTCCAGCTGTGTATTTGAACATGCAAGGGCTGCTGGCTCAACATATACTTGATGGCAGAGTCTCTACAAAAGTGGAGGCTCATGGATTATTCAATATGGATACCATCAAAATTGACAAGGTTTATGATATGCTCATAAGAAAGGGAATTGCTCCACCCTGAGATATGCTCATCAATTAGTGACTTGATGATGACTTTATATCTACATTTCTATAAGTTTTCAAGTGTTTGTATCAGGCTTTGGTTATGACCAGAGTTAGATAATCAGTGTGACATAAAATTTCTGGTTTTCGTTGGGATTGAAGACTCGTGACAAGGTACTTTGTTGTCAATGATGTTGGATTTTTAAAAACTTAAGTTGGCTACATTACATGCATACTCATAAAATTTGTTTAGAGCAATGTTAGGTGAACATACAAAATTAACATCTGGAATTCACGTCTGCTTGTTTTACGTGCAGAATCCAGATGTCAATTATAGATGTTCACGTAACATTACGCATTTGTTTATTTGCATTGGGAGTCTACATCTAATTATCCATTTAGCAACGACCTCATTTATAATTTTTTTCGGATCTTTGATCTTAAGTGGTATCTTAGATTTACTTTGTATACCCCGGTTAATTTATCCGAAGCCAAGAATGGTAAATGGTACGACACATCCGAGGAGTTATTGCTTCATTACGAATGGACATTGAGTTCCTTTCGCACCCAACCAACTACCACTAAGGCAACCTACTTGGATAGCAGCCGCATAATTTATAAATCAAACCTTAAGATGGAGTTTTTTTTGGAAATGAATATTACAGACTATGAAGTCTAAATACTTCAAAAATGAAATAGCATTGTTGTCGCATCCGTGTTTGATACCAATACGCATATGATATTTTATGATACGTGTCCCAAAAATATTCTATTATTTTTTATTTGTTTTTTATTGTTTTCAAAAACATGTTTTTAAAATACTTCCTGATACTTTTTCGAATACTTATTTGATTTTGTTTTAAATTTTTTACTAATTATTTCATTTAAAAGTAGTTTTTCAAATTATTTTTAATAAAATAACAACATCTTTAAATTTCCTTCAAACAATCCATATCATTATACTACCTCCGTCCCTCGTTATAAAGCTCTCTTGATACTTTTATTTTGTCCCTATTTATAAAACCTTTTACCAATTTTTAATGAGCATTAATTACTTTTTTCCACAAATACCCCTATTTATTTAACACTTTTTAGATTCTCAATAATATTAATAGGGGTAATTTTGAAAATACATATCAAAAGTTCACATTTCCAATACAATTAACTAAATTATTTCACTTTCTTAATGGACGTGATTTCATACTTCGAGTCTTCAACAATCCTCGTACTTGTATCCCATCATACTAATTACTAAGTATCGGTGCTTTATTGATTACTACCTCCGTCCCTAATTATAAGGTTCTCTTAGGATATTTCACGTTTATTAATAAAGTGTAATAATTTAGTCAATTGTATTGGAAATGTGAACTTTTGATATGTATTTTCTAAATTACCCTATTAATATTATTGGGAATCTAAAAAGTGTTAAATAAACAGGGGTGTTTGTGGAAAAAAATAATTAATGCTAATTGAAAATTGGTAAAAGGTCTTATAAATAAAGACAAAATAAAAATGTTAAGAAGGCCTTATAATCAGGAATGGAGGGAGGGAGTACAATGCTAATATCTTGTGAAAGGAGTTTTTATTTGGGCAATGAATTACTCCTTCTTGAGTGTGTGGGTGCCCCTCCAAGTAATTGTAGATTCCAAGAATCTAATCTTTGATCTTTAATGAGGCTTGTTGGAAATAAGAGGCACTAATTTTTTTTATGGCACTCTCTCTATTTCATATATACTCCTTCTGACATAAAATAAGAAAAATACATATTTTTTTAAAATATAACCAAAACTAACCAACTTTTTTAAATTTTATTTCATTCTCAATGCAACTTTCCTAAAACATTCCTAGAAAATTGTTATCTTATTTAATTTTTGTTTCATTCCCGATGCAACTTTCTTAAAACACCTCTATTCTTTTATAAACTTTAGAAAATTAAATACAATCAACTACAGTAACCTTCTTAATAAGGATAAAATTAGTTAAAATTGCTTATAATTTGAGCTGGAAGTAGTGTTTATGGAGGTTTTGTCTCATGTTTCATATGTATTGTTCTTTTACAAAATCCAATATATAATTAATTAATGTTATTTTCTCAACACACTCTTATTTATTATATTCCCTTTTTCACTTTCAATCTCTTTTTCCCTATTCAATACTCCATCCGATCCTATTTATAAGACATTTTGAGTTTTTCACACCCACCAATGAGAGTGAATAAATTTGTTAGTGGCATTGGAAATGTGAAAATTTGATATACTTTTTCAAAACTACCCTTATAATTATTATTGGAACTCTAAAAAGTGTTGACTTTATAGAGGTGTTAGTGAAAAGAAGTAATTAAATGCTATCGAAAATTGTAAAGGGGTCTTATAAATAGGACCAAAATAAAAACCCCAAAAGAGTCTCATAAATAGGACCGGATGGAGTAATGATTATATAGAGACATTATAGTCAAAATATACTAAATTCTTACATCATTAAATCATTTCTTAAAACTCGTATATAATCTTAAAACATACTCCCTCCGGCTCGAATTATAAGCAATTCGAATCACTTTTACGCTTATTAAGGAGGTTAGTTGATTGTATTTAATTTTCTCAAATTTATAAAAAAATGGAGGTATTATAGGAAAGTAATTTTGGGAATGAAACAAAAATTAATTAAAATTATAATTTTCTAGAGATATTTTAGGGAAGCGACATTGAGAATAAAACAAAATTTAATAAAGTTAGTTAATTTTATTTATATTTTAAACCAAGAAAAATATGGTTTTTGTTGCTTATAATTCGAGTCGGAGGAAATACTAAGTATAAAACGGTGAAAAAAAAAAGAATAGAACCGAACCATATGTTTTTCAATTTATTTGATATTGTTTTTTACATAAACCCAATCAAACCATTTATTTATTTTTATTTGTGTCTGTTTTAATTTTTCATTTTTAAATAATCAAACAGAACCTTGCCTTTACACGTCTAATCAACCTATATTAAAATAGGAGAAGTTTGAGGGCAAAAAGATTTCCCTCCTTAGTCTTCTCATTTTCCCTCCTAATCATGTTTTCTCTCTCCTATCAAAGATATTGGACAGATTAATCTAAGCCGTTTATTTCATTTTGATCTGGGCCGTTGAAAAAAAACTTATGGAAGAAACTTTCTCTCTTCCAAGTTTCCATCATTCTTTCTTTTTCTCTTCTCCGGTTCCAATCTTCATCCACACAACAAAGGTAATTTTCTTTCTCTCTTTCTCTAACTTCTATTTTCATCCTTTTCTCTTTCTCATTTGTCATCTCCCTATCTCTTTCCATCTTTTTCTCTTTCTCATTTGTCATCTCCCTCTCTCTTTCTCGCTCTTTCTCTCTCTTCCGCCCCTCTCTCTCTCTCTCTCTCTCTTTCTCATCAACCACCAACACCCACTCAACCGGGAATTACGATTGTCACCTCCAGCATCATCATCGTTGGTCGCTGTTGATTGGGATTTTGGTTCCAATAAAAAAACTCTTCGACTCCCTCTCTCTTCAAACTTTACATTTTGTTAGAAAATCCAAAATCCCAGATTATGATACCTCTATAAAAAATATGCAAGTTTTTAATTTATGCAAAATCCCAGATTTTGTTATTTTTATTTTTTTATATATGCAAGTTTTAATTTATTTGATTTTATTCTATTTGGGCTTACAGAGAGATCAGCCCTCAGTTTCATAGGAGAAGCAAGGAAGCTGAAACAAAAGAACAAAGAGATGATTAATTTAATGAATAGGCAATTTTCAGTATTTCTTTGTGTTTTAAAACAATAGATATTCTTGCACCTTATGTGTTTGACAATAGCTATGAAGTGTAGTATTTGATGTTGTTGTTTCTTATTCATATGTTACAAACAATATTTTTTTGGCTGATTTTATTTATAGATTTACAATGCTTTGTACCATATTCATGTTATGCTTTGAAGTTGTCATTTCAATGACACAAATCAATGAATTTGGGAAACAGGATAGAGTTGCTAAAATTCATGCATATATAATAAGTCGTCTAATAAAGGAGATGCTTGCAGTGATCGACAAAGTCAAAACTCGACAAAGACTTATTAATAATCTTGATGATGTATTTGGGAAGGTCTCTCAAATTCCTTTGTTTCCCTGGTTTGTCTTTGGTCCCTTGATTTCTCAATTACTAATAATTTTGATTCTTGCAAAATATATATTTGTCAGTTAAGTATGTATTTTATTTTTTTATTTTTTGTAGCATTAATTTTTTATTGATTATGTAAAGTAAAAGAGCAAACAAGAGGTCTAGAAGCAAAGGAGGTTTCGAAGTGAATCAAGATAGCTTTGATTATGATATATATTGTTCATTATTTTTTTAAATGTTGGATTTCTGAATTTTTGTTATGAATAAGTTGGTTTTTCTTATCTAACATCTTACCATATCTATATTATGATTAGATGTGAATGAGAATATGCAACGAAAAACGCCAATCATGTCAAGGAAAAAACATGATTAGTTTGATTCCATAAAGATTATTCATAAATAATATCACAACAAGAATTTAGATAGAAATTTTGGATACCTTTAAATTTTCTTTTACACCGAAAAGGAAAATTATGCATATTCATAAATCAATCCATATTTATTTGATTATAAAGTAAATAAAAAAAATATAAAACCCATAAGACATATCATGACCATTATATATGACATAAAAAAATGTTATTAATTTATTATATTTTAACTACAATTACTCTGATAATTACACTAACATTATAATTATTATAATTATAAATATTATAATTTTAGTTATTATATTATAATTATAATTATTAAAAATATAATTATAATAATAATTCAAATACAAATACTAAAACTAATTTCTATAACTAATACAAATATTAATAATTATGATCAAAGAATTAACCAGAAAAAAAACGATTATAATGTTATAATTTGAGAAGTTCTAATACAGGTAACTTCTGATATAGGTAAATTGGTATTAATCATTTAAAAAGAGCATCATTATGAATAATTATTTGATTGTATTAGCATAATACAATCAAATATTTACTCCGTCATTAATTCAATTTTTAAAAAATGCGAAAATTTATACTGTATGTTGTAATTTTAATCGTGGAAATTAGTGATGCATTATTTTATACTTTAGACAATATATTTATTTACAGTTATGAAGTTCCAATATATGCAAGTAATTTTCAAGTTGAAATCTTTTTAATTTTTATATTCTTATAATTCAAACTTACGTTCACATTGTCAAATTCTATTATAGTACTACAATTATAATGATTAACAATAATAATTATTCATTCCATTTACTATGACATGTTTTTAACTGGAATTAGTGTTGAAAAAATGTATATAAGGAAGCAATGTCATAAAGGCAGGACTGCCAATGTTAGGTTTTAAATTTTGATTTACTAGGTTGTTATATTGGACAATGTTTATTGCTATCTTTTTGGTGATCGTTTAACATTGTTCAATTTGATATTTAAATACATTATCATGTGAATCATATATACTTTGTTTGGAGAATTTTTCAGTATTCAACAAACGAGGAATCTTATTAAATAGAAGCTCTTGCTCCAAAAATTTAACTCCTTACCCAACCTGTCAACATAGCATAAATATTAGTTGGAAAAGCTCTTTACTATAAACTACATATGAAACTCAAAATTGTTGTCTTCTACGATTGTAAAGTTTTTTTATACAATTAAAAAAATAATTTATAATTTATTTACATTATATAACACATAAACTACACATTGGCTCGACAAAATTTAATAATTAAGTAGTAATTAAACATTATTCATTATAAATTCAAGATATTTTACTCATATTTTATCAATTGCAATTTTTTCACATAATACTAATATCTCAAATTAAACGACCCGTGAATCGCACGGGCATACTTACTAGTTAACACAATCTGAGTATATGTTTACCGGTTTTACATGTAATTTTTTTTGGTAAATTTACGTTCACCAAGAAAATAAATTAAGTTTATTATTGATATTGAAAATATAAATATTTAATACACTTTTTTAAAACTAGTATTTTTTTAATTATTATTGAGATTCTAAAAGTGTTGACTTAATATGAATATTTTGGAAAGAAGTGATTAAATATTATTAAAAATTAAAATAAGAATATAATAGTACATAAGACCAATTTTTTTCTCCTAAAAATATCTTATATATAAAATCGAAGGTAGTATTAAACACTCTATTTTATATCATACAGTATAAGTTTATTTTTTAAAGATATGTTTAAGATGTACTTTAACGAAAAAAACAACAAACGAACCAACGAAAGTAAAAAAACACCACGGATTGCAAGTATTTTTTTGGGTTAAAGTGGTGCCACTACTTAACAACTTCAATGTCAATGTAATAAAAAGTTAAAAAATAAAGACAACAAGTAACTAGTGTTCCATGATAGGAGTAAGTGATAAACATTGTCCCTTCACCAAAATAAATATAAATAAAAAAATTAAATAAAAAGACCCTGTTTCTTAGAGTTTTGCCAAATTGCATACTACCCATCCAATTAAAATCCTCACAACTATCAATTTCTGGGAAAAAAAATTAAATAAAAAAATCCGAGTGACCCATTTGCAAAATTTCATTTCCTCAAAATTCTAGGGTTCTTCTTCTTGTTCTTCTTCTTTTTTTTTTTTTATTAAATAAAATAAAATAAAACCCCTTCCCTCTTCTTCTTATCCTTCTTCCATTTTGATTCTGCGTTTCAACAAACTCAAATTCTCTCCGGAATTCTTGCAGAGAACCAATGGGTCGTTCTCGCGGGAATTTTCACTCTGCTGATGAGGACCCCAATCAAAGGTTTGATTTTTCTTACTGTTAGCTCAATAATTCAAACTCCCTTGTAAGTAATTGAATGAATTTTATTTTATTTTATTTATTTATTTATTTTTTTTTTGCAAAATTCGTTTACCTCAATGTTTATGATTGATCACTGATTCAGTAAAATAATATTCTGATTTTGCTCAACTAAGTGTTTCATTTTTTTTTAGTTTAAAAAAATAAAATAAAATTGTGCTTATTTTTTATTGACTGTGTAGGTCAAGGAGAAAAAAGAATGCTTCAAGTGGAGAAAATTTAGAATCTGGACCTGCAGGTACTTTTTTTCAGTCATCATGTAATTTAGTACTATTTGATGAATAAGGTCAATTCTATAGGAATAGTGTTTACACTCATATTTACCGCAGTCGAATTTTCGAATGTAGATTCCGGCGTTTATAGGAAAGCTCATTAAATATAAAACTAATTTTAATTTACTATGCTGAAATAAAACAAATCCATGACGAATATGTCGTAATTTATTCATACTCTATAACTCTAGGGTACTGTTGAAGTAACCTTTGAATTGTGTTATTCACATCCAATCCACCTTAAAACAAGGTTTGAAATGACCCTCGTCAATGCATACAATGAATAGTGTTTTGCTGAAGATGTTAGATAGGTGTTTCTGGGATTTCCACCCCTTTTAAATAAAGGAATCAAGAAGAATGCCATAGATTCATTGTAATTGTAAGGCCGGACTTGTGGAATGTATGTCAGGTTAAAGATTCTACACCAATTTTTTCACAGCAAAGTAAATGTTGCGGCCGTGATAGTTATTTAGAGCTTTAATTGAGTATCTACTGATTCATGATTTCCATGTTTGTAAAATAATTTTACTTCTCTTCATGTGAGGCAGGTCAAGGTGCAAGTGAAGGGAAAAGGGCTTTGTATCACTGCAATTATTGTAATAAAGATATTACAGGGAAAATCCGTATTAAGTGTGCCATGTGCCCAGATTTTGACCTATGTATAGAGTGCTTTTCTGTTGGAGCTGAAGTGACACCCCACAAAAGCAATCACCCTTACAGGGTTATGGTCAGTAATGACATTATTTCAAATGTTTTCTCTTAATGTCTAATTAGTTCTAAAAAATTTGAAAGCAATAAAGGTTATGTGTTACCTTTCCTGCTAGTTGATCACTGTCGGGACAATTACAGTAATCAGTCAAGTTGATGGAATTTTATTATGGGATTTTGTTCTGAAACTGTTTTGCTATTGTATGTGCAACAACTAATTCATTTTGAAGATTTTATGTTTGAGTGAATCTGTCCTAAACCACTGTTGAGCAAATTGCATCATGGTAGTTTTGTTAACATTGTTGTTATACTCGTTTATTCCTCTACAATGTTTTGTTTTAATAAGATTCTATTTTGACAGGATAATTTGTCTTTCCCTCTTATTTGCCCAGACTGGAACGCAGATGATGAAATTCTGCTTTTAGAGGTACTGTCTTCAAATTTATTTACTAGGAATAGCGGTGACTAGTAGTTCAAAACTATAAAGCACCATGTTTCTTCTTAATATGTGATGTTTCTCTTTATGAATTGTTTTCTAGGGAATTGAAATGTATGGCTTGGGAAATTGGGCAGAAGTTGCTGAGCATGTTGGGACAAAGAACAAAGAATCATGCATAGAACACTATAAGAATGTGTACTTGAACTCCCCGTTCTTTCCTCTTCCGGTATGATAAGCATCAATTGAAGCTGCAATAGATGCTCTGTATTATATTTATTCTTATAAAGGAATTTTATACTCTGACCTTGACCTTTTTTAATTCTCTAGGACATGTCTCATGTTGTTGGGAAAAACAGGAAAGAACTTCTTGCCATGGCGAAAGGGCAGGGCGAGGACAAGAAAGGTTTGTCATATTTCTGAAGTTTTTTTTGGGTACAAAGTATGTTGTTTAACTTTTTTATTTCACTGGGGTATGATGCTGTCATAAATTAGGCATGTCCTGTTCATCATGTATTTTGGATGACATTAAGCTTTTAATAGAAGTTCATACTGTATCTGCTAATAATAAATAACTACGTATTATTGCTACAGATTGTCTTAAGATAGATGTACATGTTGGTTTTTGCTTAAAATATTTTTCACAAAAGGTGAATAAATTTTTAATCATGTGTTGCTTCTGTGTGTTTGAATGATCCGTATTTTTTGTGCCTTGGTGACATTTTAAAAAAAAAATGCATAAATAATTAGTCACCTGTAATTGCACAGGAATTTCCATGGGGGATCTTGGTTTAAAGGAAGAGTCTCCCTTTTCTCCATCTAGAGTCAAGTAAGTCAACTATTTTTTGTATGCATCATCTCTTGCCATTTTCTATACCATATTTTCTTATCTCCATTCATTTATTCAGAGTTGAAGATTCACATAAAGGTGGTTCCTCTAGCCGTTTGCTTTCTAGTTTAAACTCAGGTAAAACAAAATAAGTTTGCAGGAACCATCTGTACACCAATTTGCTTGTGTTCATCTTTGCATCTTTATCTTGTTTATATATTTCAGAGTCAGAATCTGGTCCTGCTGGTATCGCGCACACTGCAGCTGCTTCTAACCAGAAGGCATCCAATTCAGCCCGGGGTAAAGATGGTCCCGGAGTCATTAAAATGGAAGGTGTGCATCTTTACTTTTGATCCTGAATTCCAATTGACATTAAATAAATTATATCCTTTGAGTTTCACTTCCATAGAAAATTTAACATAGCCAACTACATTTTGGAATAAGACCTTTTACTCTTATTCCTATAAGAAAAAGGAGAAGGAAGACTGTCGCATGTGTGTCTATTTTGCAATGATTTGATAACCATAGCTATAAGTAACTTTTGAGGAAATGCAGTGAGTATTCTTTTTCTATTATACTCCCTCCGTTCCAGAAGTTATGTTACTTTAACATTTTTCTCTTGTCCCATATGTTACGATGTTTTAAAAACTCAATACTCATTTATTCTTCTCTTTCCAACTATACCCTCATTTAATACATTTTTTGTTTTCACCACCAATTTCTTCATCTCTCATCAATATAGTCTCTACAAATTTATTACTACCCTCTTTTCAATGCCTAAATGGGGGTATTTTAGTCAAAATATACCAAATTTTTACATCATTAAATCATTCCTTAATCTGTGTGCATAGCCTTGAACAACATAACTTATGGAATGAAGGGAGTACTTGAAACTAAGATTTTAAGTATGCTGAGCTAGGCTTATGGGGAGCAGCTTCTTGGATGAAAATTTTGAAACTTTATCTTTTTCTCACTGGCATAAGCTCACCTTTCCGCAATGCATATTCTGAGTAAATTAATTTCACTTTTTTATTTTCTGTATTAACTTCGTAGTTCCTTTCTCATCGGCAGATCCTCAAGTAGACAGGAATTTTGGAGGAAAGAAGCCAAGCTCCTCCGCAAATGAAGGTCCTTCTTTAGTAGAATTAAGTGGTTATAACCAAAAAAGACAGGAATTTGATCCTGAATATGATAATGACGCTGAACAACTGCTCGCTGAAATGGAATTCAAGGACACTGACACTGAGGACGAGCGAGAGCTGAAACTTCGTGTATTGCGTATCTATGGAAAAAGGTAAACAACCATTTTGTTTTTATAGATTCTCTTCCTGGATCATATATACTCGACCATTAATTATATTGATGTTATTAGGGTCGTGTTGACAGATTATTGTTCTTAGTTCTTACCCCCATCTTTAAATTGCAATATGTTTCAGGCTTGATGAAAGGAAGCGTAGAAAAGATTTCATACTTGAAAGAAATTTGTTATACCCAAATCCATTTGAGAAGGATTTAACACCTGAGGAGAGGGCAATATGTCGGAAATATGACTTATTCATGCGCTTTCATACCAAAGAAGAGCATGAGGAATTGCTTAGAACAGTTATCTCGGAACAGAGAACTCTCAGAAGAATTCAAGAGCTTAAGGTTTGAGACATTGTTGGCATTAAATTATTATGTACATTTACCTTTTTACTCTCTATAAAATTAAATATATATATTTTTTTTTTTGGGGGGGGGGGGGGGTGGGTGTTGCGATCATCATCCTTTGTTATCCCTTGTAAGGATTAGCAAATTTTACTGGGCAGTCTGATGATACAATTTTTAAGGTGTCTTATGTGGATCTAAATTGAAGCATCCCAGTTAACCAATCCTTATCCTAGTGTTAGATATAAGATGCAAGAAGTGGTTGTCTAGAATATATCCAATTTTAGATATGTATTTGTATATTAATGTTTGCAACTGTGCTGTTGGTATTGATTATGTGATATAGGCATACTGCATGGACAAATCAAACAAATTACATTAACTCTAAAATTTGTCATACGATACTTCAGGAAGCCCAGGCTGCTGGTTGCCGCAATTCAGCTGAAGCAGATAGATATCTGATGCAAAAGAGAAGAAGGGCAGCAGAAGAAACTGCCCGTAGGGCTAAAGAAACTGCTCAGATTGGCCCAAGCACTCAGGGGGTTCCAAATCCACTAATGTCTCCGGACTCTGTTGGCAAGGATTTGAGTACAAGACCTGCAGTGCCTGCTACTTCAAGCTCTGTCAATGAGATGGATGTGACAGGATACTACGGTGCAGATTTACTTTCTGAACCTGTAAGCATGTAGTCTCTCTCCATTTCTTTTGCTACCAATACCAGCTATCTATTAGTTTTGACATTTCTTTATCGAGGTGACAAGTGATTTAGTAATTAAATATCATTTATAAGTTATTGACCCATGTTATTGTTGGATATTTTAAAAATAGCCTTGCTCCTTGTGTTGTTACGAATTCCACTATCTAGGTTCTTGGCTGCAGCCATTATGCTTTGTCAGCTTATGTGGCCTTGAGGAAGATTGTTTTTGACATCAGTAGCAAACCTGGATGTTAGATAAAACCCATCCAATATTTTTAGATTACATTCCTTGTTGGTGGTGGAAATCGTGATTCTGATAGTTAAAATGTTTTTTCTTTGTTTTTCGTGTTCCGGTGGGAGGGAGATCACTGAAATGTAGTACTAATACATATGTTGTTTTTTTTTTCAAAGGTTGCAGTAAAAAACATGTTCCATGGGGGCTTACTGTCAGTATAGGACTATTTTTATTTTTTTGAAGGACGGCATAGAATTATTAACTATTACTGTGGTGTAAATTCCACACACACAGATATATATATATATATATATATATATATATATATATATATCATCTGTAACTATTTGTTTTAGAACATGTTATGCACTGTCTTAGACAAGTTTGCCTTTTAAATTAATACATTGTTTCTTCATTTCTTTTCTAAAATTATCATCTGTAACTTACTTGGCAGGAAAAACGTTTGTGCTGTGAGCTAAGGTTGCCTCCAGCCATATATTTGAAGATGCAAGAGCGGCTGTCTCTAGAAATACTTAGCGGCAATGTCTCTTCGAAATCGGATGCGCATCAATTATTCAAGATGGATTCCATCAAAGTTGACAGGGTTTATGATATGCTCATAAAAAAGGGAATTGGTTCACCCTGAGATATTTCATTTCTGGCGGTGCTTCATCTGATTTGTCACTTCAGAATGTAGCCTAGCCTCCCATAATAGAGAAATAAGTTCATGCTGTATAATTTTATTCTATATGTCAACATTTCTAGAAATTTTGAAGTGCTGTATAAGCTTTAGTAATGAGCAGAGTTGGATAATCAGTGTTATAGATTATAGATTTGCCATGCCCTTCCGCTCACCGAAACTCCGCAAATCTGGCTGTACTAGAAGGAGAAATGTTTTCTGTTGTGTACTAGGATCTAAGGGAAATTGAAGGCTGATTGGCAAGCTAATATTTAGTTGTCAAGTTGTTATACAAAATTTCAAAACTTAAGTTGGCTACTGGGCAAACTGAATTTTTTTATTCTAAAAGTTTTCTTTTCAACAAGATTTGCTACTTCTCTTTCTATGATGGGGTTCTCTCTTGATAAATCCAGGTTTTGTTTTAGTCCTGGTAGATTCAGGTTTTGTGTTTGTCCTAGATCCAGGTTTTTTCAGTTTGTTTTTGTGATCCTCCGTGGATAATTTGTGTTTTATTTTTATCCTTTTGTGTGCTAAAAGTCTATAAATAGATTCACGGATAGTGTGGTGATACTAGAAAGTAACGTAATCAAGATGCAAAATTGTATGGTGGCATCAACAAGGGGATTTAAGTTTTTTACCGTCACCATCTCTTTGCGGTTTTTCTGGTTCATGATAGAGATTTTTTTGACTTGGATTAATTCTAAAATTTATTCGAATATTAAATCAGTCATTTCAAAATTGCCGATTTTCCTTTGTGATTAGGGTAAGCAATTCCGTTGCTCACTTTATTGCAAGCTTAGTGATGGAAGTATTTGCGACAGAATTTGGTGGCATTACCCTTTTGCCTTAATTAGTCTACAAACCCCAGTTTTATCCCCAAACTCCATTTTAAAGAAGAAATGTCAATTATACCCTTTATCATTCAAAGCACAAAAAAAAAAGAAAGAAAGAAAGAATCCCCATTCAAATCAATTCCCCAAACCCCACTCCATCAACTCTTCCTCTGTGACTCCTCTACTCCCCCCACTCCCCCATTTTGGTTCCTCATCTCCACCACCACCACCTTGAAGCAATTATGTAAAAAAAACAGAAAGAAAAGAGTTTTACCTTAAAGAAAAATTATGAATGTCCATTAACATAGATGATGGATTTCGGGTTTGAAATTTGGGAGAAGGATGAAGGTGAAAGATGAGGGGTTTGGGTGGGAAGGTGGAAGGTTTGGGGTTTGGGGATTCTTTCTTTCTTTCTTTTTTTTTTTTTGTGTTTTGAATGATAAAGGGTATAATTGGCATTTCCTTCTTTAAAATGGGGTTTGGGGATAAAACTGGGGTTTGTAGACTAATCCCCTTCATTTAGTTCTCTTTCGGGAGTTGTTGTTTAAAAAAAAAAAAAAAGATTTGCTACTTGCTATTGCACCCAAGTTGTTTTCAAGGTACCATTATTCTCCATGATTCGTTTATATGCTAATTGGTTTTTTTCCCTCACAATAACTATTTTATTTTTATAAAGAGATGGTACAAAAAATCATGAATTTGAAATACTTGCACCTGAGAATGTTATTATGCTGCGCCTAAACATCGAGATGAAAAGTTAAAACCCTGCTTCAGTAAATTGAAAATATACAACTTAGAAAAGGCAAAAGAGAGAACTCCAAAGTTCAACACCTGAAGCAAGATGAATTAAGGCAATACTAATGGATCCTTTGTTATTTTTAGTTGGTCATATAAGTTTTGGTTATATAAGGGTTTTTTTATTTATTTTTTTATTTTTTTATATATAGGTTTTAAGTTATTTTTGGTTAATAAATGGGTTCTATATGTTATTTTTTTTAATGGTACAATTTAAAAAAAAATGATAGATGAGTTTTGTAGATTTTATCATCATGAACTTAATATACCAAAATCATGAATTTTAGTGAGAATTGAGAAAGCGGTAAGAAAAAAACATCTTGGTGGAACCAATATTAAACAAAAAAATACATAAAAACCAATTTGAAAACAAAAAATACTTAAAAGATCAATTTATTTGTTTCACGAAAAATTAACGTTAAGAATTTGAAATTGTGCCAACCACAGAAGCGACTTTCTTTGATTATAGAGTGATGGCAATGTGATGCTATCACTGCTATGGCAGCCAGGTGCACATTTAGGATACCATCTATGATGGCTGACCACAGAGTTTTTACCTCCTTAAAGTAAATATTTTCAAAAGCAACAATGAGTAATTTATGGGCACAAAATAGAGAGCATTACTTGTCCTCAAATATTAACTCGGTTAGTAAAGCCAAAGGACACAAAATGCTAAAACTCAAGTTCAAACTCGGTTATAAGCATCGAAAGTTTAAGTTTTTGAAATTTTCGAGAGAAGAAAAAGTTGAAATTTGTAATGTTTTTTCCACTTCTAGAAAACGACACTTGTTAGCAAGACTCTTAAAAAAATATTTGCTTGTAAATTGGGCTAAACAGTGCCTGCCATAAATACTTATTAATATGAGTGAAGTTGTGAAAACATGTTATGACACTAAATGCTGTCGGCAGCTAAAGGAGGTGCCCCAAGAAATGATGTGGTAGGCAATGCCGCCTATCCAACAATTTCTCCATTGAAGAAAGCACAAAATCATTTCAATCCCCCTGCTAATTTAAAATAGACTAATCTCAAGAATAGATGCAGTAACAACCAAATATGAACAAAATAAAATCTTGAAAGGCTCAAGGTCAAAACAACTCAAAATCTTCAATTATAAACTTTCCTGCTCATGGCTAAATCTATGGTATGCAGTATCAATTGATATGTGCATATCTAACAGCCACATGCTCTAAACATGTGGCCTAGAATAAAGTAATATCCTATACGATGTTTATCAAATGAACGATACCCATAAGCATAGGCTATACACTACCAATATCCTTAAATCATAAACTTCAGTACTTGAGAATCATTATCCTCTGCATATACTACCACCACATGACTTCATTTTGTTTTATATACAAGGTGATTCCACCTTCAAGTATAATCAATTGGTGACCAAAAAAATCTCCATTTAGCTTCTACCATATATTCATGCAACTTGTATTGGTGCAGCTGCATCAAGTTTCGGTTCAGCATAATCAAAAAATTTCTCCTTCAAGTTTTCCTCACTGTTTTCTTCAGTGTTGCCAGCATCATTACCGCCGGCACCAGCATTGTCAGTGTCACCTTCACTACCACCACCAGAGTTGTTATCCTTGATGGCTTCATCAATCGCATGGAGTGGCTTCCTATCATCATCAATGTTGCCATCATCACTGTCACAGCCAACCTCATTGCTACCAGCACCAGCATTGCCTTCACTATGACCACCAATGTTGTCATCCCTGATGTCTTCATCAATGGCATGGAGTGGCTTCATATCATCATCGACAGCCTTGATAGCGTCACCTTCATAGCTACCGTCATTGCTGCCAGAAACAGCGTTGCCAGCCTCACCTTCACTGCCACCACCAGAGTTGTTATCCTTGATGTCTTCATCAATGGCATGGAGTGGCTTCATATCATCATCATAACCCTTGATAGCTTCAAATTCACAGCTACCGTCATTGCCGCCAGCAACAGCGTTGCCAGCATCACCTTCATCGCCGCCACCAGAGTTGTCATCCTTGATGTCTTCATCAATGGCATGGAGTGGCTTCATATCATCATCAACAGCCTTGATAGCGTCACCTTCATAGCTACCGTCATTGCTGTCAGAAACAGCGTTGCCAGCCTCACCATCACTGCCACCACCAGAGTTGTTATCCTTGATGTCTTCATCAATGGCATGGAGTGGCTTCCCATCATCACCGTCACAGCCACTGTCAGAGTAATAATTTTTGTTTTCATGAATGGCATGGAGTGGCTTCCTCAGGGTCATTTCCTTCATACTTTCCACCAGGTCATCAGGTGTTTCCAGAACAGACAATTCCAGCTCAACCTTTTGAGCAACATCATTTTTGGGAACTGACGATGGTTTACTTTCTAAATCAGATTTAGATCCATCTACCACTGCAGAATTGGCTGATTGCCTCCTGCTGGAATTGACATTTGACGATATAAAGCTGCAAATGTTAGGCTTTCCTGGTATATCAACCCATTTGTTACCAACCCAATCCCGCGAAATCCGAACGTTCTTCTTCTGGACCATTAGGAGCTTCTCTTCACCTAAAGAATAATCATATTACCATATACCAATGATGAGACCACTAACACAAACATTACATAATTGACAAACTGATGGACTGCTCATCCATGAACCAGTGAACCATGCACAAAATAATAAAAGAAAACAAAAAGTTACATGTATATTAAATCCTACCAGGGGAATAAACCTGCAGGGCTCCAGTTCCACAATAATTGACTGCAGTTATGACACCTTCCCACCATCCATCACACCACCAGACATCGACTGCCGCTCCAATCTCAATAGTATGATCTGTAGTATCTTTGGGAGGGCATGGTCGTACTGTCAGGCGTCCTGAACATCGCATACCTAGTTTGTCAGGATTTGCCACTCTAGATGCAGGGACCCATTCCTACACATGTTAACAACTGTGTTAAAATACGTCCACATTTCCAATCTTCACAACATAGGAACAGGAAAAACAGTAACCAAATTCATGAAATCAATGAGGTCAGCTAGTGAGATGATCAGATTTCTTAGCTCAAAAATCACTTCAATAATTAATTCATTATTTCTACCAAATTAGAAAATCAACCAGCCAATAAGCAAACGTGTCTGTGTGTGTGTAGGAAGGAAGGGGAGGGGGGAGAGAGAGAGAGAGAGAGAGAGAGAGAGAGAGAGAGAGAGAAGAAACATAAGCCGTTGCATACCTCTAGTTTCTCCGGTCCATCTGCATTCTCCTCTGGTCGATCTGCATTCTCCACATCATCATACCGGACCTTCAATTGCTTCTGAAAAGCAGTCAAGACTGTACACCTAAACCAGCATCCTCTAATGCCACTATCTTGGCAGAGAACCTCTATCTTATCACCTACCTTAAAAGACAGTTCACCCTGAGGCTTAGGTCCAATAACCTTAATACCCATGGTTTTTCTCGAGAGTTTTAACTTCAAACCTGGGTATTTTGGTTTGCATTTTGTCATCTCATTTAAAGGAGCAGAGTTTTTCAGATCAGAAGAACCCTCTTCAAGCATTTGATACCCCTCAGAAATTCTCTTCCTTTTACTGCTGGACATTAATGGATCATCTTTAGTGAAGTTCTCATCATCTTCTATGTGCAATTTTTGAGAAGGGGCTTTTCTCTTGGAGAGAATAGGACTATCCAAACAAGAAAGCACAGATTGGTTGCCATATCCACGCAACTTACTAAGTGCGAAAGGCTTAAGCTTATTGTTTTTAATTTGCCTAAGGCACACATGGATCTCAGAAGAAGAAGTATTTGGCACAGCAGCAAGGTATTTCTCATAATGCTTGGGAGTCAGAACTGTTGCAGGACCATTGATACACTCTGCACTGATCAACTGAACGTGAGACGTCATGAAGACCTCTCCTTCTCGCATATTCTGAACTACAGGCTTGACTTCCTGACCATAGTGAATCCACCGTATCTTCACCTTTTTATGCCTCCTCTTGTCTTCATACATATCTTCCACATAACCAAGATAGTGACGTTCTTCTTGAGCCATAATATATACAAATGAATGAACCTGGAAATTAGAAGAAAATGCCTGTGATATCATAAATATCAGAAATAAGTGAGATATAATGACATATTAATATAATTTTCTTACATTTATGGTTATCCTATTCCTGCAAAACCCTGGGTAGTGCTTCAGCTGTTTAGCACAAACAGAAGCAATGCCAGACCATTCAATATCTGACAGTTGAAATTTCAATTTCCTTGAAATCTGCAATTTAGAAATGTATGCAGGGGAATTAACCAAATAAAGATGCAATGGAGAATATAGAAACACGAACTTAGATAGCTATCGTTTCTATACCATTTTATCAGGTAAAAGCCTTTTATTAGCTTTGATTCCAGCTTTCAGTAGCTTGAGAGATTTTTCAGATTGTCGTGAATCATCCAATTGAACACCTGTGACAGAAAAAATGGGGTTGCTCAGAATACTTATTTTTCCATATCTACAGGAAAAGAAGCTGTGCAAAGATGATTGATAGATCAAAGACTCAAAGTGTAGGCTTGTAGCAAAATAAAAGGCAAGACAAACAATAAAACTATCTAGAATACCACAAGATGAAAAAGAGAATCATCAAGAAAACCAGCAAATCTTCATTGCCGGGTCAAATTAATTCAGACTCTCATCCAAATGAAAAGAGGAAAATAAAAAGGTGGGCGTCTGCTCATGGCTCCCACCATTGCAGGGACTTGATGAGGGCTGAATGTACATAGCCATACTCGGCTGTTTATAACAACCAGAACTACAGTCACAATGCAGCAACCTAACTGTTTTGCCAAGGATCAGAACAAATCAATTTAAAAAAAAAAAAAAAGAAAAAAGAAAAAAAAGGGAACAACATTTAATGTCAAATTGATAATCAATTGGCATAACATGATAACACCAAGCTAAAGCTTAATATTTAACTTAAACAAAAAAGAAGTGGAATGAAATTGACAGATTCACAGATATAAATTCAGAACTGACATATGTAAAAGAGAAGAACAGATCACAAAGCCAAGCATAGATGGAAAGAGAAGGAAACTAATCAACAAATTCAACAGTACCCATTTTTTTAAGCAGTAGAAATCAGGCCATCAGATACCAAATAAACAACTTTAGCTCAACAGACGACGCTCATCATCCTCCTTACTTAGAGTGACAACCTAGGCAATCTCAAAGAAGCAAAGGCATGTAGCATAAATTGAAAACAAAATCTGATAAAAAGAACTTATCAAACTAATTATTTAGAAACACTTCTATTGTTTTTTGGAGGTAGTAAATGTAGGCAGAAGCACATCGGTAATGAAAGTAGATAGGTGTCTGGTGGAGGGTCAAACTTTTCCACATGGCAAAAGGTCTTCTACTTTGTATGGAAGGGGAGTCGAAAGTTAAAATGCAAACTTTCTAAACAGTAAAGGGTTTTTATGACATGCAAGCATCTCATTATGAAGGAGCAACTAAATTAAAAAATGAATCATTGCTCTTTTCCTTTCTACGGTGATTGTAATGTGAATTCCTGTTAAGTATTCGTGTATCTGCCACGTGAACTTTAGTGACCATTGGGCAACGTCTATATGGGACTTGCATTTCTTTGGGTTTTAATATTATAGACCTCAGTGGTGTCTTAATCCTAATCCTACTATTGCCACCTCAATCTTCCATATTTAAATCCTTAACTCTGTCAAAAAAACTTCTTTTTCTACCTGCTCAACCAGGTGTTTCTCATAAGCTTTTTTAGTAGTTTATTGCTAAGCCCAGCCTAAAGAATACAAGTCCCATAAAGGCGTTGCCCATCGGTCACTAACTCATGTGCCAGATACAAGAATACTAAATAAGAATTCACATTAAAATCATCATAGAAAGGGCAAGAGCAATGATAGATTCATCACTTTAGATACTCCTTCATAATGAGGTGCTTGCGTATCATAAAAACCCTTTACTATGGATAAAGTGTGCAATTTAATATGTGTAAGTGTAACTTTGTAAACAATTTACATGCATATTGTACTCACTTTGGAAAATACAATTTAATGAGTAAAATACGATTTTTGAGCCAATGTAAGCCTGTTGTACGTCACTTTGAAACAGTTCTAAAAAACATTAAATTTCACCAAATTGCATGCATGTTGTTGGTCATCTGACGCCAGCCTAGGTCTTTTAGATCGACATGTTGTGTTATGCTTGTGTGAGAAGCTTGATCCTCCACCAGACACCTATATCTACTTTCCTTACCAAGTGATTCTGCTTGCATTTACTACCCCCAAAAACAAAACAAGTGTCTCTAAATAATTAGTTTGACAAGTTCTTTTTATCAGATTTTGTTTTCAATTTATGCTACATGCCTTAGCTTCTTTGAGATTGCCTGAGGCTGTCACACTAAGTAAGGATAATGAGCGGTGAGCTGAAGTTTGATCCTCCACCAGTCACCTATCTACTTTCCTTACCCAGCCTAGGTCTTTTACATCTCTAAACCCACAAGTTTTACCTCAGTTTAATATCATTATGAACACAGTTAGAATACCACATTAAGTCATGCTCCCAAGAAAGGAAAGAGAAAGAATATTTGATTGTTCAAAAATTGCAAGGTTTAATATATTACATAAGAAATGAAGGGCAGGAAATCGGAATAACAAATCAATCATGACTACTTCACATTTATTTATTTCCCGCGAATACAACAACTACAAAATACCAATGCTAAATGGTGACTATTGATACTTGTAATAACATTTTTAAATTAAAATAGATAGCATATAAATGTCATACAGTTGCAGTTAAGTATCATAAGTAAAATATTGGGTAGCTTCAACATTTCAAAATAAACCAATTTGCTCTATTCCAATCTAACCCCCACAAAGTTCTGAAAACATTTTTACCCTTCATTGAGAGTCGTCAATGTGAGTACAAAGAAAGCATCAAATAAATAAGATGTGCATACGATACAACTTTAAGGTACATAGTCAAGACTCAAGAATCGTACAAGAAACTCATTCGTAGGGAAAAATGACATAAACTATATTGAGGTATACAACACATACTTGACCAAATTGCTTGAATGTAACTCATAGAAAGACAAATAGGTGATTGACCACAAGAAGAAGTCACACAGCACATACTCGGATTGAGACAATGCATTATGATAAACCAACAATACCAAAACCAACAAGCATCAGCAGCAGCACAACAACAACAACAACAATGGCAACAAACAACCAAGGCTAATCCCACCATAACATCAATTATAAAATTCCAGGAGCCAAAAACCACAGATAGGGTAATTCCATTCAGCACACATATCCATAGCTAACAATATTTCTATCACACAAATCATCCAAAACTTGAAGCACATCAAACTGCTTAGCGAAACTAAATTACCTGCACGGAGTTGATGACACTGCGAGGTCAAAGAAGTGAGCCAGTCGACGACCTCTCTCCTCACCCTCCATCTGTGACCATAGATGGACACATGGCATCCATAAGCCTGCAAAAACTCGTCAGGTACAGTGTACATCATGTGCCTCAAGCTCCTCTCGGTCCCGACAACAGCAAGCACCAAATCCCCTGATGCTCCCTTCAAGTAAAAATGAGTCACACGTTTCCCACGTTCCGGACATTCCACTCGCTCCTCCCATGCCACAAAAACAGGTGCCACCTCCTCAGACATTCCTCTGCAACAATAACAAAATCCCCTTTTACAACATCAACAAAACAAACAAAACAAAATTAATGATGGGTTCTTCCTCAAACCCCAATTTGGGTTAAGGAAAACCCTAAAATAATAACCTAGTTCCCAAACTCAAACCATTTAAATAAAACAGTACACCAACACCTGCACCAAATACATGTAAAAACTAAAATGCCAAATAATTGAAATGAGAGAAAGTATGCTCCAAAAGGCTAAAAGTAAAGTCCAAACAATGAGCCATGCTCTGATGCCCCCAGCCTTAAAAAAATTAAAAATTAAAAATTAAAAATCAAAAATCAATTCTTGTGGGGGAAAAAAAAAACAACAACAACAACAAACAAACAACAAGGGTTAAAGTGCATTCATCGTACAGCGTAACAAAGAGTGATACGAGGTTTATGCAAAGAAACAAAACCTTAATTCTGCGAAGTAAGGGTTGAATGGAATGAGGCTCTGAGAGAGTGAGAAAACAACAACCCAGAGAGAAAAAAAGGTTAAAAAAGAAAACTTTATATGGATAGAAGAAATGGGTAATGAGAGAGAGTGAAGGTATCAGAGAGGTTATATGAGAAAAGGATTGTGTTTGTGATAGCAGTAGCAGTAGCAGCTGCAGAGAGTGGAGTGAAGTTTGCTCTTATTTGCTCTCATCAAACTAACTGCACTGCCATGTGGTGAATGAATATTGAAGAGAATGATGAAAAGGAACTAAGAGTGTGCGCAAAAAGGCGTGAGGGGCATAAATGGGATTTCACATTTTGTGAGAGGATATTCAGGTGTCACTCTGATGTAAACGCACGGACACGTGACGTGTTTCTTACCCTTGGATGATTCTGGTTTCACCACCTTGATTCCTTTGTTGTGATTTGCATACGTGTCATCATGGTGATGATATTAGAGTAGAGGGAATATATAAGGGTAAATGGTTAATAATGTACTTTTTTTTTTCTTCTAAATATAATATTTTTTTTAGATTTTTCTTTTGTCCCTATTTTTAAATTACATGCTAATTTTTCAATGACAATTAATTACTTCTTTCTACAAATTCTTCTATTTATTTGACATTTTTTAGATTCCCGATAATATTAATAGAGATATTTTTGAAAATACATTAAAAGAAAACTTGCATTGAAAATTCAAGTTTACTTTTTTTCGAAGTATTAAATTCACCATTTTTATGATAAAATTACCTATTTTTTTTAATCAATGCTCTAAGGACACTCTTTAACATTTTCATTACATAAATAATGATAATGATGAGGGGGATTTTATTTTGCACACACAATTTAATCACGTATACACATTGAATGATCCATTCAATAATGTATTAATACAGTTAAATAAATTAACCAAAAAATTTTACTCAATTTTACATGACCAATTGGATCATCCAATGATATACCTTATACCCTTAAGTAATAGGGGTATAGAGATAAAATTTCCCTCAATCAGCTCTCTGATTTTTAATACAATATTTTTTTTAGAAAATTTTGTTTATTAAAAAAGCTGGTCAATATTATTTTTTTTAACTGGGGTTAATATTGTTAACAACATTAAAAATGACAATATTTGATAAATTTTTTTAAAGTTTCCCTATTATTATTGAGACTGAAAAATATTAATAACTAAATATGAATATTTATGAAAAAAAATTTGAAAATAGCATGAGTTGATCGGTTAATAAATGATAAGTTATAAGTTACGAGTAGTTCCTAAAATTTACTACTAGTAATCATTTAAAGATATGTTTATGAGTAATAAATTTAGTTAATAATTACTCCCTCCATTCGAATTATAAGCAAAATCAAATAATTTTATGCTTATTAAGAAGATTAGTTGATTGTATTTAATTTCCTCAAATTTATAAAAGAATAGAGGTATTTTAGGAAAGTTGCATTGGGAATGAAACAAAAATTAAATAAGATAACAATTTTCTAGGGTTGTTTTTGGAAAGTGACATTGGGAATGAAATAAAATTTAAGAAAGTTGGTTAGTTTTGCTTATATTTTAAACCAAGATAAATGTGTTTTTTGTTGTTTATATTTCGAGCCGGAGGGAGTACCCAATTCATAATTTATTTCTCTTTAATAATTTTACTTAATATAAGAAGATTCCATCTGGTCTCTAATATAAGAAGATTCAGACATACTATTTTTGTCTCTAATACTCCCTCCGTTCCAATTTAACTGTCCCTTTAGAAATTTCACATAGATTAAGAAATTCATTTAATGCTTCAATTTTCAAGAGAATTATTAGATAATTTTACTATATTACCTTCAAAATACATTAATCATCATCCATTTCACATATTTCAACACATTAAATGCAATCTTAGAGTTGAAAAAAATCAATTAATACACCATCGAATTCCTAAAACGACAAATAATTTGGAACAAGTTAAAAAGGTTAAAGTGACAGATAAAGTGGAACTGAGGGAGTATAAGAAAAGATTAATTAATTTTTTATTCGCAATACAATCATTCCTTAAATATTTTTAGAAAATAGCGATCTCATTTAATTTTTGTTTCATTCTCAATACAACTTTCCTGAAGTAGCAATATTTTTTATGATTTTAAGAAAATAAATATATTCAACCAACTTTCTTAATACGTGTGATTTTGGTTATTTTTTTTAATGATTCAAATTCAGCTCGTGCCATTGCACAACGGAGTAATAATAGGAGGATTTCAATTTAAAAATAATAGTAAAATATAAAAACATAGAAATCACCATAATTTAAATTTAATAATCTACCAAAAATATTGAATACAATATCTTCAAAGTTAATAAAATCATTAATATTTTTTGAAAATATCTCTAAATACGGGAGTATGTTACTACAAAAAGATATTTTACTATAAAATAGAATATATATTTTATTTTTTATGGATGATATCAATTTAAAAATAATGAAATATAAAAACATATTACTACAATTCCACAAATAGAAATCACCATAATTCAAATTTAATAATCTCCCAAAAAAAATTGAATGCAATATCTTCAAAGTTAATGAAATCATTAATATTTTTTGAAAATATCTCTAAATAAGGGAGTATGTTACTACAAAAAAGATATTTTACCATAAAATAGAATATATTTTACTATTTTTTATGGATGATTTCAATTTAAAAATAATGAAATATAAAAACATATTACTACAATTCTACAAAAAGAAATCACCATAATTCAAATTCAATAATCTACCAAAAAAATTGATTACAATATCTTCAAAGTTAATGCAATCGTTGATATTTTTTGAAAATATCTCTAAATACGGGAGTATATAACTGTCACGTTAGAAATTTCACACGGATTTTAATAAAGTCATTTAATGTTTCAATTTGAAGAGAATTATTAAATAACTTTACTATATTACCCTCAAAGTATATTAATTATCACTCATTTCACATATTTTAACACATTAACTGCAAGGTTAGGATTGGAAAAAATCAATTAATATACCATCGAATTCTTAAAGCGACAAAAAATTTGGAACAAATTAAAATAAAAGGCGCTGTTAAAAAAAATTAAAATAAAAAGCTAAAGTGACACATAAAGTGAAACGAAGGAAGTATGTTACTATAAAATAAATATAAATTGCCATATTCAAATTTAACAATACCAGAAAAGTTCAAATATATTAAAAAGTAAAGCTTATTAAATGAATTTTTATCTATCAGGTGAATTTAGTCTTTTTAAAAAAATTTAACGAATTTAATCTTTTTAAATTTTCATATTTAGTAACTTTAGTTTTTTCGTCAAAATTGAGACAAACGACCTGGAGTGGTTAATGATGAGACACATGTCACCACAACAGAAGTCTATGTAGTTTTTTATTTGTTTTTAATTATAAAATGTTAAATATTAAAAAATATATTTAATATTATTAAATTTAAAAATATATTAAAAATTGACAAAAAATTATATAAAAATCCAATTAAAAAAAGGTAGTTTGCTTTTTTTATTACTTTTTTAATTATTTTTTAATAAGTTAAGTGATATGAATATTATTGGCATATCATAAAATATATATTTTTTATATTAATATTAACCATATGTTTTTTGACTTTTTAATATATTTTTATATTTAAATAATATTAAATATATTTTTTAAAAATATTTTAAATATTTATATTTATAAATAAATAGAAAAATCCACTTAGGCTCCTATGATTGTGACAAGTGTCTCACCATTATCTACGTCAGTGTCATTAGTCTCAATTTGGACGAAGAGTCTAAAGTTACCAAATGTGAAAAATTAATAAACTAACTCGCCACAAAAAACTAAAAAGACTAAATTCAACAAATCGATAAAATTAAAGATCAAAAATACATTTAAGCCTAAAATTATTGCTAAGATAATATTTAATTGTTTTAAAATATTTCTTTTGATATAAGAGTAAATAGGTAGATTCGAACTTACTGTATCAATGAATTTATATTAATCAAATCCATTTTACAGTGAATTAGATCATAAATTTAAATCTGATTTAAAATGTTAAATCGGATATATATAGACACACACACTGAATTTGATTATATGAGCAAGCTTGAGCAAACCTAGGACCATTTTGATTAGCTTTAATAATGCTATAAATTATCGAATCTTGTCCAACATGCTTATGAATGTTACATGAAAAAAAGACACACTTTTTTGGTCTATTTAAAAATTTGGCTTGTTATTGAGCTTATGAAGAGAAATTTTTGCCCAAATAATATGTGGGCTCTTTTGTCTTGGCACGATCGTGACCCAATTTTGAAGTATGATAATCAAAATTAGATCTTGTAGTTCGAATTACCACTTTTATATGCACACATAAGTATATACATATTAACTATTTCTTTTTTTTTTTTTGGCCTCCTTATTACATTAAAAATGAATATAAAATCCTTAAAGCAATATAGAATTTCTATAAATACTCATTGATTTGTTAGGTTGGATCTATTATTTGAGCAACAAATATATATATTGATGTAGTGATAGAAGCATGTTACAGTTTAAGACTTTAAGGGGAAACATTGATTGAGAATTTGAGATGGTAAGTTTCATTACGTTGAGGGATCAGTCTTATACCCTGATAATAGTGTAAAAAAATAACAAATAAAACAAAAACAAAAAAGTTAACTCCCTTCCTTAATGTTCTTTTGCCATGTTATTTTCTTCATGAAGTTTTTCTCTTCTAATAGTACTGTTATTTTGTATTTTCTTTCATATTTTCCAAGCCACATTTATACTATGTTTTCTTTTTCTTATGATCGATTTTAAAGATTAAAAAATAAATTAAAATAAGTTGATCCAATTCAGATCAATATGAAATTAATCGATTGATTATTTTTTTTTGTGCATATTGCTTTTACATCAAAATCTTTTAAGCTTAAACATACGGGCCTAATTATACAAAATTACAAATGCCAAAATCACCTTTTTACCATAATAAGATATTCAAACATTAATCATTTGCTTTAAATTTTATTTTAAAGAAAATAAAGTCTATAAAATCTAAATTATTATTGCATGCAATGCTTAAATCTGGAAGCTGTTCTTGATGACTAGCACGAGGGTAACACTATAGTAACGCCATTACCTGCAAATTACTTACAAATCTATGCTCAAAGTCAGGGGTGAGCATGGGACGGGTTGGGCTTGACCTTTACTCGTCCCGAAATGTTGCACGGGTTAAATTTTCAACCCGAACTCGTCCCTAATTAGAGAGGGACAAAGTAAGGACGAATCCAAAATAGGGACGGTAAGGGTTCATCCGAGACACGGATGAATAACATTAAAAAAAATTTCAAACCGTTCAAATTTTGAAATTTGCATAATCTTTCTAGAATTTTATAACTAACCACTAGAAGTATACTAATACTAATATAATTTCTTCAACAACAACAAAGTATAATTCTATAATTCATTACTCACAAAAGAGAAGAATTCGCCTTTGTTGATTCTGCACCATGCATATTCCGCCCACCCTTTTCCAATAAGTATAAGGAACTCCTGTATTACAAATGAAACCTTCTTTATTCTATAAAGAATAAATTAATTTTAGTGTTTTAGTGTTTCAAATTAGAAAGAATAAACCATGATCTTTTTAAATTAATGGAACCGTAGTAGTTACTTTTAGTGTTTTATTTACTGTTTTATATTTTTTATTCATGTTTTAGTTTTTAGAAATAAGAATAATTATTATTATTAATATATGTATATATATATATTTTAATTAATTAATTAATTATAAGTCCAGGCCGGGTTGGGTGATCCGGGCATGAACCCGAACTCGTCCTTAGTAGGTCCAGGTCTGTCCCTTTCTCACTCGGGTTTCTCCCTTTGAATGATTGAAGACGGGTTTGACCAGACTCGAACCCACCGGGTTGGGACGGGTCTCCGGGTAGGACCGGGTCATGCTCACCCCTACTCAAAGATACTTTTATAATCTTTATTCTTTAAGGTCCTGAATGACCTCAAACTAACTTGGGGGCTTCATTTTCTTGAGACCTAACTTAAGGGTAACTTCAGTAAGGTCTTTACCCGATGATATGACATGCATGCAAGGGCGTTTCGAGGCCTAATTGAGAGTAGCAACACTAAGGTCATCACTCAAGAATATGAATTATTGTATAGAGATTCTTAAGAATAAATTAAAGGAACACAACACAAGCGTCTGATCATCCATATGAAGCAAAATGCTAAAAATAAACCTGATCATCACAAAATTATTAGAAATCCCATATATCATGGTAATCGTGAAGGATCCTGAGAATTGCAGAATCATTCATAAATCGAAAAAAGTTACATTATTCTTATCGATCTTTAATAGCTTATTCATTTCATTCATTGTAGTTTTTTATAAGGATTAACGTGAATTAGTTTTGTATTTTCCAAAAGTGACTGTAAAAAATTTATGATATCAGACATGAAAATGATAAATACATGCAAAATCTAAGGAAAAAGTTACTTGATGCAAAGCATGCACCACGGTTATTGGAAAAGTAGTGGGTTCCACACAACTATGGAGTGGAATCTTTTTACCCAACGTTCAAGCAACAAAAAGATAGTTACTAGTTATCAACAAGATTAGGCTTGTTGTTGGCACAATCGATTTTCATCCACATTCGATCACAAGATAAATAACACGGGAGTATTGCATTAAACTTAAATGTGAAAATGAGAAGATGAAGAAAATGGGCAACCTTAAGCTTACATATGAGCTACTCATTCTAATACCTTCCAATACAATCCACTTGTTCTACTATACCCTATCAAACCACACCAAACCCTCCATTATTTGTTAAAACTATCAAGTGGGGAAGAATTCAAAGACCCCGCCGTTAACATTGATTGCAAATATTCAAGTTTGCATTAAATCTCCAAGTATGTAAATACGGATACTTTTTTTTTTTATAAGCAAAGAGAAATTCATTAAGGAGCACAAAGGGTGCTCAACCTATATACAAATGTGGACTACAACAAGAGAGTGCCACTAGGCCACATCATTAGTGATACAAATAGTAGGGCTAATACACCATTGGGCAAAGCCATAATCGCAGTGAACCACCTTAGCAGAGAACCACCTCCATGATCTCACTTGTACCAAGTCCAAAAGATGTATATAATCAATATTAGAATTGGAAAAAATCATTTCATTCCTCATTAGCCAGAGGGACCAAACCGTCACCCCCCAAATCAGTCTCCAAACCTTGCCACATTTTTTATGGTGCCACACAGAGCAGTGTTGTTCAAAATGTTCCTTACAAGAAGAGGGAAGGACAAGAGAAAGGCCAAACCACTTGTAACAGCCATGCAAAACCCACTGAGCAAACTCACAATTAAGAAATAAATGATCCACCGTTTCAGGTCGTCTACGGCAGAACCCACACAACACGGACGCGTTTAGAGGGATGACATTCCGGTGCCGAAGAGCCACCTTCGTAGGCAATCTCCCAAGGATAATCTTCCACATCAGAGCTGACACTTTGGAAGGGATGAAACTGTTCCAGATCTTCTGATAACTGCCCTGATTATGAGCATTCTCATTACTAAGGCACCCATAAGCAGAGCTAACCGAGAAGCGCCCCTCTTTATCAAGGATCCACTGCCAACCATCCACATCACCACATGTACAACTAACAGGTTGCAGCCTACTCAGAAGATCCGCCACCAAAACATCTTCCCATTGGAAAAGGGAGCGCCGCCACGGCAAATTCCAAACCCACCTTCCATGCACAAAACTACCAGCATCCTCAACCACCCCGTTCTGAATAGTGGACACCGAGAACAGTCTAGGATAAGCAGTTTTGAGGCACTCATCACCACACCAAGCTTCATGCCAAAAACTAGCCTCTGCCCCATTGCCAATGGACCTCCTCAACACCTTCCGGAACCAGCCCTGGTTTTGCCCCTCCCCCTCACTAATTTTACAGAGATCCCGCCACCAACCAGAAACAGTCCCTCCCCTAACCGCATCATAATTGAGAGGCCAGGAAGGGAAGGACGCGTACTTAGATTCAAGGATTCTAACCCATAGCGAATTGGGCTCTGTAAGAATCCGCCACCTCCACTTAACTAACAAGGAAATATTAAAGACACCCAAATCCTTGACTCCTAAACCTCCTTGTCGTTTTGGTCTGCAAACAGAGTTCCAACTCACCCAATGCACTCCTCTTTTGTCCTCACCTCTGCCCCACAAGAAGCGTCTCTGCATCCTCTGTAGCATATCAATAATCTTCCTGGGCGCCTTAAACATCGAGAAGAAGTATAGCGGAAGACTCGACAGCACAGAATTCAACAGAACGATTTTCCCCCTAAACGAAATATGGGAACATTTCCAACCTGCCAGTCGTTTCCTCACAGCTTCAACAACACAGCTCCACGTCGAACACTTCCTAGGATCAGCACCGACAGGGATCCCCAAATAGGAGAAAGGACATTTTCCCACCTTACATCTCAAGAATTGACCAACAGAGTCCAGAAAAAACCTATCCACACTGACTCCAAACACCGAGCTCTTCTTAAAATTAACTTTCAACCCGGAGGCTAATTCAAAACACCTCATAATGCTCTTAATCGTCCACACATTCCTGTTTGAAGGCTTACAGACCAAGATGGTATCATCCGCATATTGCAAATGAGATATCGGGACCAAGTTCCTTCCCACCAGCACCGGATCAAAGAGGTCTTCCCTTAGCGACTTTCTAATCAAACCACCAAGGCCCTCCACCACTAAGAGGAAAAGAAAAGGGGCCATCGGATCTCCTTGCCGCAGCCCTTTTGAAACAGGAAACTCTTTTGTTGGACTTCCATTCACAAGCACCGAAATCCGGGAAGAAGATAAACAAACTCTGATCCAATTTCTCCATTTAGCATTGAAACCAACTCTCATCATCATATAGTCAAGAAAATTCCAGCTAACCGAGTCATAAGCCCTTTCAAAATCAACTTTGAAAAGCAAACACCCCGAACCATCAAGATTCACAGAATGCAGGAGTTCGTTCAACACCACCACCGCATCCAGAATATTCCGGTTCTTGAGAAAGGCCGATTGAGTTTCCGAGATAATTTTAGGGAGCACACATTTGAGCCTCTCAGCAAGAATCTTAGAAATAATCTTATATAAGGCACCAATCAGCGAAATAGGCCTGTAGTCCAGAATCTTTTCTGGGTTAGCAACCTTCGGAATCAAAGTGATGAAAGAAGAGTTAAGACCGATAGGCAGTTTAGCATGTTCATGGAATTCTTTAACAAACCGACAAATGTCCGATTTCAGATCTTCCCAAAAAGTCTTAAAGAACCTGAAGTTAAAACCATCTGGTCCAGGGCTCTTATCGCTTGCACAGTTCCAAACCGCAGCCTTGATTTCCTCCTCCTCAAAGGGCCTCACCATACCATCACTGTCACACCCACTGATAGCATTAAAAGGGACCCCATCCAACCTCGGTCTGATGAAGAAAGATTCTCTATAAGCTTTCTCGAAAAAACATCTAACCTTCTCACCAATTTCCTCCATTTCAGCTACCCAACTCCCCTCTATATTTAGGCACAGAATCTGATTTTTAATTCTACGATAATTAATGCAGGCATGGAAATAGCTGTTGTTCACATCTCCTTTTGCGCCCAATTCAGCTTAGCTTTTTGGGCCAGTAAGCTATCTTTTAAATCATAAAGTTTCCAAAATTCACCAAGCAGTTCTTTTCTCCTAGAAACCTGCTGGGAATTAAGATCCACCATCTCGCTTTGAATGTCAATCTGATTCATCTCCTCACACACTGCAGCGATATTAGAGTCTAAACTGCCAAACTCATTTTTGTTCCAGGCCTTTATTGCCTTCTTAAGGTCGGATAATTTTCTTTTCAGGGCAAAAGCACCCTAGCCTTCCACCACATTTTCAGCCCAATTCTTCTTAACCAACACATGGAATCGACTGTCGTTCAACCAACAATTATTCATGCGGAAAGGTTTCGGCCCTGAGGGGGTAGGGGAATGCTTGATAAGAATTGGACAGTGGTCTGACCCCTCTCTTTTTAGACCCCACAAAGACACAGTTGGCCATTTCAAAATCCACTCAGTGGACACCATTGCTCTATCAATTCTACTCATGGCAGTTCCATTGGGCTTATACCAAGTAAACCGTCTTCCCACCAAGGGCAGATCCATAACCTCCATATCATTTATCCAGTCAACAAACAACCTAATCTCTCTATCATACTGGTTCATACCAACTCCTTTTCTCTCCACCTTATCACAAACAGAATTAAAATCACCACATAACAGCCACATACCTGAATTGCCAAGCTGGTTTTTAACAAGGATCAGTTCCTGCCACTGAGAGCGTCTGTCACTTAGAGAGCAGGGAGAGTAGACGTTGACCACACAGCAAGCAACAGAACCAGCCTTCAAAACGCCCTTGATCGCTATGAAGCCAGGCCCAGAGCACACCTGCATCTTTTCAAACACAGATTTTTTCCAAATACTAACCACACCCCCTGATCTTCCAGAAGAAGGAACAAATTCCCAATCAATGTCAACTCTCCCCCCAAAAAGCAACGCACACATCTTCTCATCCATCTCCTCTTTCTTTGTTTCTTGAATTGCCAGAAAGTCAACCTTAAACTTATTCACAAGATCCACCACTAAACGCCTCTTGCTCCTCCTTCCCAACCCACAAATGTTCAAGGATAGAGTATTCATTGAGAACCTTCATCTCTCCCTTGCATCTCATCTACTGCCGTTGCCGTACTATCTGCAGGTCGATCTCTAGCCTCCAGCTCCTTAATCAGATTTACCACCACCTCCTCACTCCCTTCAAAGGAAACCCCCATACGTTTCCCCAACTCCCATAACCTCCTTGGGACATCTTCCTCAGACCTATAGTGAAGCCTACAACAACTCTTGATATTCGAATCTGAAATGGAGTTATTTATGGCAGAATCGATTGAACCAGAACTTCTATGTGCTTCCAGCTTCTTCTTCGGGCTCTTCCTTCTGGAAATCGAGGGCGCCTTCTTTCTCTTAGGTGGTTTGAAGCTTCTGGGGAGCTTGATAGATCTCACACCAGAGGATTCACCTGTTTCATGGACAGAATGGGGGAAAAGGGGAGGTTTTTTCTTCTTCGCACAGTTTCTAGCCATTCCACAAGATGCAGATGGCTTGGTACCCATCACATTACAAGAGGCATCACTCAGATCAGAGGTTCTGAGGCCCTGACCTTCTAAATGGGCTCCTTTTTTCTTTTCTAAAATCTCAACAGGCCCAAAGGAGACTTTCCTTCTTTGAATAGGGACCCCCCGTTTTAAATCTTGAATTCTTCTTCCTGCCATCAGCTGACTCTTTGAGGCCCTAGATGCCAAACCCACACCAGCCCCTTGAGAATATGACAAAGCTCCAAGCCCAGGCAAAGGCCCAATAAGAGGATTTGGGGTCTCTTGAAGCCCCACCACATTCTTAGACATAATTTCCTCCTCCTGCGATGCAGGGCAAAAAGATTCCACCTCACCACTTTCTGTCTTACCAACCGGCGGAGTACCAGCATCCTCAGAGTCTAGACTCAGTCCTAAGTCGGCTCCTTCCAGACTTAAATTTGAATTTAAGTCCATATTCCTTCCTGCCCCTACGGATACTAGCTAGCTATTTATATAGCATCTTCCATATTTGGACATATATTAGTTGCTCAAGAACCCTAATCTCTGGGGAATATCAGCATTGTTTCGAAGAATACACTTCACGATGGTTGGTATTTAGGTCCCTGCCTTTACCAACAAAGTTTGTTAAGTGGTGACATGATAAACAAAGTGTAGCTATCAAGCTAGAGAAATACTGACTTAACAAAGTCTAAAATTAACTTTGAAAAGATTAAACTCTTTTCGATGGGCAACGAAGTACTATATTCTAACTATAGGAAATATCTCTCTCTCGTTTAGATATCATGGACAAAATATAAGATATCATGGAAATATCTCGTTTGGATTGAATCAACATATTATGCATTAAGTTTCTACTAAGCTCTAAATTGAAGAGCACCTAGGTGCGCATGCATATTTTGGTTGAACGTTAGTGGCCGGATACTGATTTGGACAGGTGCAGGCCTAAAGCATAACCAAGCCCATTATGGGCCCAAGACGCTATAACTAGCTTAGGAGATAGCCAGACAGCCACTCATGTCTACCGGAGTAAATATTTCTGTCCCCGCAAGACGTATCATTCCATTCGAGTTATGATAAATAGATCTCCATAATCAACCTACAAACAAGTTTACATCATAAGAAGATAACATGTGTTTTTGTTAATCAATCAATAATAAGTAAGTGATATGTTTGTTTTGAGGTGTAGGCCAATTTGTAGATTAATTTTGTAGGTCTATCAATTATTTTTGCATTCCATTTATTACTTATTTTTATTGGTCTAAAAAATATTGAGTTAACATATATTCAATTTTTTTTACCAATAATAAAAATAAGTCCCACATAAAATGACACACATTATGGAGAGAAAATGTGCTTTCTATCTGTATACCAATTATCAAGTTCAAAACGATAACAAATGTTATATCACAAAGTAAAAAAATAAAATAAAATTGTACCACAGTGTTATATTTTACTCTAGGGTGAATGGGTGATGAAGAGGAAATTAAAAAAAGAAAAGTATTGCTACACAATGCTCTAAAGGTAGTGGTTAAAGAATATATTAAAGAAAAATTTGCATTAAAAATATAAGTTTATTAGTTTTCAAAGTTTTAAATTCAATAGTTTTCAAAATAAAATTCTCTTTTACTTATTTAATTAATATCCTAAAAACATTCTTTAGCATTTTCCTAAAAATAATAAGAAAGAGATATTGTAAGATCGACATTTCTTTCATTTAGAAAGAAAAAAAATGAAGGTACAGTAAGGGCGAGTTTGTTATACAATTTTATTATTTCGCAATTACTTTTGCATGATAATTATTATCATAAGCTTAAAAAATTAAACTAATACGACTAACTTATTTTACATCCCGCCACAAAAATCATTTTTATTTAAAATTTGGCATTAACAACTCTCAAACATTCGCATGAAGACTAACGTGGACTGACTCATTGGTGGATGGCTTCTTTTTAACATTCTAGGAATGAGATACGGATGTTAATAATTTCGTGTTCAATTCCTATTAAAAATATCTCGTCGGGAGAAGAGTCACGAATCAAACTCTCATTAATAATGATGGATCATGAAAACACCTGGACTCAATGAATTACTAAAAAAGACTTTGGCAATTTGACACCAAAGGAATATAAAAACACCACATATCAAATACCACTTAAATTTGACACCAATCCGCAATTTGAAACACCACACTCCTGCTATATGCCCTATAAGTCATTAATATAAATTAGATTGTCATGAAATAAGAGATTTACTACCATGCAATTAGAATTGATATTGTAATACAACAACTCACTAACAAAACCAATGATCGGATAACAACTTATTTATTGAGATATGAATATTATCATTTAGTGATCAAAATTGAATAACTTGTTATCCAACCATTGGTTTCATTGCTAAATTATTGTGTTACCGTGTAAATTATAATTGCATGATATAAATATTCTTAAATAAAAGCAATCAAAATCGTAATTAGAAAGCCATTTAGCATTATTGATATTATATGACATCAAGACAAGAGTCACGGTAATCTTAACACGTACTCATGCACGCAACTGCAGCTCAATCATTTATGCGATACAGTATTGAAAATGAGAATAAAAACACTCCAAGGAACACCTTGGCCTATCAAAGCAATCCAACCAACCACATATTATATATACTATAGGATACCTCTTAGCACAAGTAACAGCCGAATTTCAAAACCACTCATAAAATACACAAATACTAATTCTTAAACATATCGTAAGATATTGTTAATTTGCTTAGCTTACTTAATGCATGTAATGCGCAATTTTTGTCTATCACGGGTTAGCAGTATTTGCACTTGATGCTACTATATATATATATATATATATATATATATATATATATATATATATATATATATATATATATATATATATATATAGTGCTGTATTTGGTTCAAGCATAATAAGTAAAGTAGAAAAGTTCCAGCCTCTAACATTTTCTGTTTCTCTTAGGAGCAGAGGAAGAGGGAGAAGGAGATGGCTCTTAGATGGTTTCTTCATTCAGCTTGCCATGTATTGGGGTACCCTATGGACAAGGACAATACACAAGAACATGGTAAGCAAATTGTAAGTTACTCAAATGGAGAGGTTAAGAAGGTTGAGTACCTTTCTTCTTCAGGGTTTCAAATGCCTCTTCATTATCCACGCTACACAAAAGCAGATTATGAGAGGATGGAGGATTGGAAGGTGGATTTGCTTCTTAAGGAGTATGGATTAAGTTGCAAGGGTACCCTTGATGAGAAGAGGGCTTTTGCAATGGGAGCATTCTTGTGGCCAGATCAATATTAGATGAGATTTTAGAGAGCAACTTTATGTCATATATTAAGAGAGTGGGAGACTATATAATATGCCTCATGAGTATGATTATGTTAATTTCATAATGTCATAAAGAATGAGAGTATATATGAGTGTGCTTTGTATAGTAATTGTTCTTTCATAAATGGATCATATTTAGTTATGTATGTTTCCACGTCAAACAGAATTTCAGCCATTGCATCAATTCTTATTCGGATTTTGTTAACCTCTAAATAAAATGTTAAAAAAGTTATATATGTGTGGTAAAATTAAATATTTAATACTTACAAGATGGATGATGAATTTTCTTTCTCAAAACGTTTTCTTAATTTTTTTTTTAAACTTAGCTTCTTCTCACTTGCATATCCATTCTAGAAATGCCTTTATAGACCACCTTTAATTTTTTTGTTGTTGCTGCTTGTGCTTGATGATGTTAATGTGGGCTCAATGGGGTATTTCTGTATCATAGCTTGCTTGTTCTTGTAATCTTGTTGACGCGAGGTCTTGATTGAAATACTAAGTCAATAATAAAACCGGAGAACTGCATATTTGGGTTCAAACTATGGAATATTCTGTCCTTATTTTCTACTCCAAATTTATAAATATTAAAAAGAATTTAAAAAAAAAAAAAAACAAACAAACTAGAGTATGAGACACAAAACTGACACTTATTTTCATGTACTGTATGTCAAGGCCGGTTCAATGACATTCCTTTAAACTTCTAACGTGAACTTTTGTGGAGGTAAAAACAGCGGTGGTTGATTGGTTATCATTATCAAAAGTCAAAACAGAAAAGAAGAGAGATTCACAGAACAGTAAATGTTTATGTTTTATGATTGAATGAACTTGTTAAGAAAGAGACACGTTGCTTTTTGATTGTTTATTCAATTTGTAGGGACGAAGAAGGGTGAGTTGGATAATCAATCATTGCGCATGAATCAAGGATTGAAGGCTCAAATGTTTGGTGGAGTAATTGGTTTCATAGTTTGGTTGCTTCTAATGGGAGGGCTGGATAGACGACAGTCATAATTAAAGGACAAGTAGAACTTAGGAAGAAGCTTATTTTATGATTAAAAATGATACTACTTCTTTCCCTCGGATCTTATTTATAAGAAAAGAAAATCTTAATGGTTTTAAATACAAGCAAGAATTAATCAATTTTTTATTTCAAATACAACTATTCTTAAAATATTCCTACTTGTAACATTTAATTTTTGTTTCATTCTCAATGCAAATTTCGTAAATTAGTCAATTTTTCTATGAATTTAAGAAAATTAAATTCACTCAACTAACTTTTTTAATACTTATTAAATTAGTTTTTTTGCTTAAAAATAAGATCGGAGAGAGTAATATTCATAATAATATTTATTCCAATTCTTATTATAAGTTAATCAAATTACAAATATTAATAAAATAAATTAAGGTTACATACAAATAAATAGCTCAATTAGGTTTGTGAATTTTATTTTTTTGTCACCAAGGGTATCCTTCAGCCGATAGTCGAAGATTAATCCCCTCCGAGCCGTAGAGATCATCGAAGTGAGTTTTGTCTCTACCAACAAAGTCTTTTCCATACACACGGCAGAGATCGAACTCCTGACAACATGATTAAGGAACTGATTATCTACCAACTGTGCTGGACCTTGTTGATAAGTTTGGGAAATATGAAGTACAAGCACGGGCGGATTTGAACTTTAATTTATGGGTTGCACATTTTTTACTCTTCCTTCTCTTCATCATAAACTTGCTTATAAAAAAATAAGTTATTAAGATTAATTTATTATGAGGAGGGATCCGTTTCCACCAAGTTAAATTACACAACTCTTACACCATTCATAACTTTTTATATAACGAGAATTTCACTAATCCATCCGTTGAATAATAATTATATGTCATCTAGATCATTTGTGTCAAACTTGAGAAAATTTGAACATCATTGAATATATATTCAAATAGCTCCATTTTTATATATTTTTAAGACATATATTTCGTTAATTTTGACGTATATAATTGAAGTACTAAATGATTTTGGATTTTTATAAAATTTGACATAGACGATCTACAAGATAGAAACTTTCAATTCAATGGTTCATTCTATTAATTTTGACTTGGTGCAAGAGCTATGAGCGGTGTAAGAATTGGTGTAATTTAACTTGGTGTAAACGGATCCCTCCTCATTAATTATTTTGATCATATAAAAAAATACTACAAATTTACACCTTTATCTTTATTGGAATATTCCACATACGAAATTAATAAACTTTTAATTTAATTTTATTATCTAAATACGTTTGATTTATTTAATTGATTATTTGTTAATCAATAATCAAAAGTAGAGATAACTAATAATGTAAATATGAGGAAAAAAATAAATATTATCTCAAATTTATAAAAAATAACCATCAAAATATTTTATAACTTAGACTTATACCAATAATCGGAGGGAGTAGTAAATAATAATGTCTACATATTATAACAAGGTTTCTAACGTTTCATATTATAAAAATATCTCCTCAATTATTATTGTATGGGTACGTGGTTGTATCTTACACAATCTATTTGAATAAAGTACTACTGCTTGCCTATTTGTGGATGATATTAATTTCTCTTGGTGAAGTTGTGACATTTATTTGTGCAACGTTGTTGTTCTTTTGATTGACACTTGTACAAAAGAAAAAAATTATACTATACATCTGGACTTCATTTTTCTATGCATATGATGCAGCTTCCAATTATTTTGTCCAAAAATTTTCCATATTGTTTTATAAATTTTTCCAATAAAGAGTTATTTCACTGGTATATAACCCTACTGATGAATCTTTAGGTATCATGTCAAGAATCATATGTTTGATTTCTAGAATTAAGACTTGCCGGGAATGATGACTGAAGGATTAGATCCTTGACCAAAGGTGATAAGATATTCTTAATTTAAAAAGAAAACTTAATATAAATAAAAATGTTTCATTTACATAAAAAATTTTGAAATCGATTGGCATCTCTTTGCTTTTTACGTACTTTTAAAATATTTATATACAAAAGATAAAAAAAAGCAAGTGAAAATTTTTCAGCAAAAAATAAAAGAAAAATAGCAAAGAAGATTTATTGGATATGATATGTATGTTCAAATTTGGCACCGGGAGTGATAGAAACATCATCATAGCATAATGTGTAGAATTCGATTATATATATATATATATATATATATATATATATATATATATATATATATATTTTGAACGATTATATATATTTTTTTAACATCAAATAAAGAAAATATATTAACAAATGGACAATTTAGTATCATAGAACACAGTTAAGACTCCATCTTCTATGAAGAATTTGTCAAAGAAACCCAATTATGTGCTGTCAAGTTGACCAAAACCAGCATACAAGATACAACTTCTCACTGTTGTGAAGCAAAGAAGGTGACATAAATACATACAAAAGAAACCTTCACAACCACCTACCCAATAATATATAGAACATGACCCCCACCTGCAAACACATCTTATTAAGACCCCTACCTCCTTTAAACCCTGTTTAAAAAAAAATAGGGAAAATTCAAAATAAAGGAAAAGGAGCATAGCAGATCCGAAAACTGCTATCCCACCCAACCTATCATACAATTAAACAATAACTACCACCAAACACATCTGCTAAGCATAAGAAGGGGAGAAACTCACAGCATGTTAGCCCAGTGCCATGATTTTAGCTTGATATTTTCCACTAGCTTCACACAATATGAATATCCAGATTTTGGAAAATTTTTTTATTTTATTTAACCACACAAGCCATATTATTGTATACCAAATAACAGCGGCCTTAATCTTTTATTTCTTCCCAGAACAGTTTTTCCAAAAAGTGGAGAAAAGCCTCACATACATATACGCCAATTAGAATTGATGAATGTATTTGTAACCATAACCTTATTTCTTCCCATACTTGCATTACATAAAAGGTGAGCAGAGAGTCTTCATTAGCACTATTACACAACACACAGTCCAATGCCACCAAAACCGGCCCTCTCTTACACAAATTAATTTAGTCCACTGCCACCAAAACCGGTCCCTCTCTTACGCAAATTAATTTTAGTTGGAATTCTATCCCATAATAACTACCACAAAAAACCTCTACTTTTGCAGGTACCTTGATTTCCAAAAGGCTTTTTTAAGCTTCATGTCCCTAAATTTAGGAGGTGTTTTGGATTTAGTCCTTAAACTTTTTTTTTTGGATCTAGTCCTTTAAGTTATCACTGTTTTGGATCTAGTCCTTCCGTTAAGTATTATTTCACTTCGTCAATGTCTACCAATGATATGTTGACACGTGTCACCAAGTTGGAATTTTTTTTGTAAATTCGAATTTTTTTTCTTTAAAATTAAAAAATTAAAATAAAACATTAAAATAAAACAAAAAGAGGGCTGTTTTGTTGTTCCATTTCCTTCGTCGGTCCAGTGTTCTTTTGCGCCGCTCCTCTTCCATTTCCTCTTCATTTTCTTCGTGAACCTCCATTTTCTTCTCTGTTCTTCGTCACTAGCTTTTATTGATTTTCTTCATATTCTAGGGGAAAGGGTGGAGTGTTGATCTTTGTCGATTGCCCTTTTTCATCATTGTCTTTTTTCCTTCTTCTTTTTTTCCGGATTCTCAGTCTTTTTCATTAAAGTTAAACTTGCTACTTACATTACTCCTGGGTGTTGAAATGCTGTAAAAGAAGTTACTAGAAATCAACTTCAGAATATGCAATTTCTAACAATATCTCCTTATAGTGCTTAATGGTTCCTATTTGATTTCACTTGGCAGAATTTTAATAATCAACTTCCATGGCAAATCAGTTCCTGGTAACGAAGGGAGAGCATTGTACTCAATTCTTGTCTCATAGTAGATCAATTTATATCATTGGTTGTCATGCTGGCTGTTAATTAAAACATGAAGAGGAATGGAAGAAATGAGAGGCTAATAAGGAAGAAATAAGAGAATAAGGAGGAAAGGAGATGGTTGAAAGTGAAGGGAAGACGCATCAGAGAAGAAGAAGAAATGTTTTATTTTAATGTTTTTTTAATATTTTAATATTTTTAATTTTAGAGAAAAAAATTCGAATTTAAAAAAAAAAAATTCAACTTGGTGACACGTGTCAACATATTATTGGTAGACACTAACGGAGTGAAATAATACTTAACGGAAGGACCAGATCCAAAACAGTGATAACTTAAGGGACTAGATCCAACGAAAAAAAGTTTAGGGACTAAATCCAAAACACCCTCTAAGTTTAGGGACCTGACACTTAAAAAAGCCATAAATTTCTTCAAAGCAAAGCAACAGGCACATTTGATACTACACCCAAATCAATTATATATTTATGTGTTTCAATATCGATTAATGTTCTGTTGATGCTCAAAGAAACATTTGATGAAAAAAGGGAAAAAAAATAATACAATGAAAACATCATAATTAATATTTGGGTTTGGCTTGGGAACCCTATAGGATGAGAGTGTTTTGGTACCTTTTGATATGAACAGATGATATTTGCCATGTGTTGTTATTTGCCATGTCAACGGGATATATTTTTGATTTATAAATTTTGCAATTTGATATCTAAAATATTTAATTAAAAATATTATATTTATTTGTAATTTGATTTACCCAAAATAGCCCTGATGTAATATTAATTTTTATATACCTAAAATACCCTCATTTTGATATTTAGGCTATCGGATAAGGGCATGGGACGTATGGAGTTTGCATCGGCACCTCTGCATAGCAGAATATTTTTCATATACCTAAAAAAACCTTATTTTAATATTAATTTTGAAGTACCTAAAATGCCCTTAACTATTAATTACTTTTTCACTTGTATACCCTCTCATGACCCCACAGTGTTTCACACTACCCTACATGTAGCAATGACCAAATACCCTTTCCCTCCCTACCCCACGAATTGCTATCATCTGTGGATAAGGATCAGCTGTCCCAACTCCCTGTCCCAAATCCTGTCCCACCTTTTACCACATCATTAAAAAACACCACATCATTTTATTATTAACTTAGTATTAGTATTAAAAAATAGAACTTAACACCGTAATCTTTCTTTTTCATCTTCTCCGTCACTGCTATATACAGAAATACTTGAAGGTAAAACAAGTCCATGACACCCAATGACATTCATCATGTCAAAATTGAAATCCTCCCTCTTTTATCCAACAAATCAAACATCAGGACATGAAATGTACCCATCTCAATTTTTATCTTGGACAAAATCTTTATTTATAACATCAAACACTATTAATTCCATGAAACCCACAATCCGGAACTAGAATCTGCATCATATCATCATCATCGTTCTTCTTAAAAGCTATCCATCTTCTTGTTCATCATAATTTTCGAATCTGTATCATATCATCATCGTTCTTCTTCTCGTGCTTTTATACCGGTCGCTTTTCTTCTCCTTCTTCTTGCTGTTCTGCCGCCGCCGCAATATCTGAAAGGTAACCATCGATGAGTTTTCCGACCGCCATCAGCGCCGGCGATCTCTCGCCTTCGTCGATTGCGGAACCGTTTTCTTCTTCGAAACTACGCAAGAAGTGACCTAAAATCTTTTCAACCCAATCAACATCGTATAAGGTTTCGTTGAGATATGAATAGCTTGGAATGAGAAGATTATCAAGCGTGGCTTCATGGAGCTGCGATCCAATCTTCTTCTCTAACACTTTGGGGGTCATGGGTGGGTATACAAGTGAAAAAGTAATTAATAGTTAAGGGTATTTAAGGTAATTGAAAATTAATATTAACATAAGGTTATTTTAGGTATATGAAAAATAATATTAAAGTGGGGGTATTTTAGGTATATAAAAATTAATATTAAATCGGAGCTATTTTAGGTAAATCAAATTACAAATAAAAATAATATTTTTAATTAAATATTTTAGGGATCAAATTGCAAAATTTATAAATAAAAAATATACCCCGCTGACATGGCAAAAAACAACACATGACAAATATCTATTGATCCATGTTAAAAGGGTACCAAAACCCTTTCATCTCATAGGGTTCAGAAGTAAAATCCTTAATAATTTTATGACATTCAAACTTAAAACATTTGATTAAATTATAATAATATTTCATCACTTGCTCTTACCATATATATTGATGATTGCTCTCACACATCAATACGGTTTTTTCTCGCTTTGTCTTCGTTCACATACTTCTCGAATAAACTTTTCAGAAGGTCACTCATCCCATAATTACTCCAAGTCAAATACACTTAATTATAAAGTTCTTATGTGATGAGTTACCGAAAAGAAGATGCGTCTTATTGATATGGGTAATTCTAATAAATTCATTTAGGCTTTTCTCTCATTATGGTATGTTAATATGTTAACGACTCATCCATATATGTTTCCCTTAAAAGTTTGCCAAAATTTGCTCTTTGTTCATGTTTTTTACATTGACAATCACTCTCCATCATCGTTAGCCGGGTCTCCCAACTTTTGTAGGTAATTAATATGTTTGAATTAACATTTAACAATAACTTTTTATGTGAATAACTAATTCAATTATTGGTTTCATAATAGTTATGTGGCTGAATTTTGGTGGCTAATTCCGGAGATGAATGGGACCGATTATAATTTTTTATTTTTTTATTTTTTTTGGATTTACAGGGACGGATCATATTCCATTGTGTGTTGTTTAGTTTGGTTTTATTTTGGGTAATTAATAGACCCCGTTGATGAAAAAAAAAAGAAAAAGAAAGAAAGACCAGCTGATCATCAAAAGATAGTACTCCATTATTAATTGATTTGCACATAACCTAGGTACTAGGTAGTCCCTTTCAAACAAACAAAAAAAACCTAGTTGGTCATTAGTACTTTTTGTTACAAAACTAACATGTACATCGTGCTTTACGTTGAGATTTAAAAATAGTAGTAATATTGAACAAAAAAACACATACATATAAAAGAAATTATTACATTACTAAAGCATGCTTACAAACCAAACAAAAACATGAAATCTAGGAAGAGAAGGAAGTCACTATAGTCCATAACATTAACTTGTAACCAAATAAAAGTCCATAACATAAACTTTAACTAAAATATGATATTAGTTTTGTTTATCCTCCGAAGTCACTAGATAGTGTTTGTTTTTTTATACGCAAACATTTTTATTTTCGTTATTTTTTTTTTAAAGGAGAAGGATGTAAGAATAAAACGTACTTCCTAGACTTTAAACCCGAACATTCCCATTTACTATTTAAGTAGTGTTACCCTTTGAAAATTGGGAAAAAAGTTCCTGTAAAATGTGCTTATAATATGAAATAAGAAACTAAAAGTGTTTACACTCTTAAATCATTTGCTATGTTTAGATCTTGTTGCACTTAACTAATTAATCAAAGATGATGATGAGCATCGATCACTTTTTCATTTTACATTCGAACTCATCTGACATAAGTCTAAGATTATTTTCGTCATTTATATTTGCTAGACTGAAGAAATTAAACAAAAGGAGTAATAAGATAAAGAGATTTGAACAAACTGCCCAAATTAGGGGGAAACAACCCAACAAGACAAATAAGAAGACGCAATTAGCCTCAAGAAAAGCAGCCATTCATAAAACAACTCATAAGCTAAGTCGAAAATTCATTGATACGAGTAAAATAATGAGTATTATTTAACCCATCAACAGATTTAAAGAAGAAGTCATAAAGAGTTTGAAGAAATAAAAACTAACTTAAATAATCTAATAATTTGAGAGTGTTAATGAAAAGAAAGATACTCCGTACACAGACATAACAATAAGAGAGAGAAAAACTTATATACTAATAAAGAAAACTACTGTAATATGAGAAGAAGCTAAGTCGCCTCTCTCTTTCTGCAAACATGGTTGTTTCATATTGTAAATAGACTTAACTATGTTACAGGTCCTGAAGTTTGCGATATTTTTGCCAAATACGCTTATTTTTTTTTTTCGACTCTCCGAAGTTACTTTTGGGTTTGTCATATACTCCTACTACCAATTCTGTCCAATTTTGCTGACATGTTAACATCGGAATCTTGGTCAGACGCACGAGGTTAGACACGTGGTGCCCCGTGGGCGAAGATTATTTTTTTTTAAATTAAAAAACTAAATATTTTCATATTTTTATATTATTTAAATAAAAAAAGAAAAAAAAATGAAAAGCGGCCGTCTTCGCCCGTGTGACATCACGCGGCACCACATGACCAACCTCATGCGTGTTTGACTAGGATTCTGATATTACATGTTAGAAAAATTGGTAGTAAGGGTATATGATAAACCTAGAAGTAATTTCGGGGAGTCGGACATTAAAAAAAAATAAGAATATCTGACAAAATTGTCTCAAACTTCAAGGACTTGTGAAATAATTAATCCTTGCAAATATATGATTCCCCAAAAATAAGAATTAGGATTTGAGTCTTGCATATGGAAAAAAAATCACTAGAAGAACTAACCTTATTATGTAGTGAATATTCAAGATTATTTCCCTTGAAAAATACATGTGGTCTAAAAAAAACCTTTATTCTCCACATTTCTTCCACACTAATTTGAATACGATTTTTTTTTTTTAACAAAGCATTTAAAATTTGAAACTTTTGAATTGTACTTCATTGGAAGTTTTGATGTGTTTTGACTTCATTAAGCAAATATGGATGCAGGAAATTAATTAATTTAATTTTAAATTTGATTATCTAGATTTAATTTGATATTCATATGGAAAAGGAATTGGATCGATATAGGTCATCGCCAAGTGGTTAATTTGGTAATATATACGCGCATAATTCTCTTTAAGTAAGAGTCTGAATTTGAGGATATAGTGAAAACACCCATCAGGATAGAATTAACTTCATTATAATATGAATGCTCCCGGGTTGAACGTGATTGTGATCTACATAACTAAATAGTAAAAAAAATAGATAGAATTTGATTTATGACCAGTAAAGTTTTTTTTTTTTTTAATGTTCTTATCAAAATTCATAATTGATGGTTTCTCTTTTATAAATCTGATAATAAACTGTATTGTATGTATTTATGTAGTTAGTATTTTTATAGTGAAATCAAGCAATAATTCAACCCTATAGAATCAATTGACATGCATTTAATTTACTGGTCCTTAAAGAAAGCGAATCCAGTATAACATGCGAATGAAAGTTAGCATTTCTTCTAATTTTCTCAGGAGAATGCATATAGTTGAGTATGACTCATAGGTAGTACAAAAGGGCAAAGGGTTACTGGGCCATATGTTTTCTACTATATATGCTTGCACTCTGTAACTCTGATTAGCACAAGAAATAATACGAAACTATAGCTGTTCTATAATGGCATAATTGACTGAACTGCGTGACCAATTCTGTGTGTTCTCAATCTTTAATTTTCTTCTGTTATACTGCTGTTACAACACATATCTCTTCACTAATTTCCACTTCTCTTTGCAACCTCTCAAATATATGGAAATAGAAAAGAAAATAAACATGGAAAAAAGTACTGGTAATGGGTCATGGGGCCGACAATCTCTTCAATGAACACAAATTATTGAGCTCGAGTCATGAAATCATTCTTTCTTTTACCATGTTACAGAGGTTGTATGTGTGGCAGAGAATGGCAACACCTAGAAAATGAGAAATTATTCTTTTTAGAAAATGCATGTCCCATATTCTGTACTTTGATTACTGATTTTTTTTTTTTTTTTTCAAATGAAAATTGAGAAATTAACCCACTTTTGATTTGGTCCAGATGTGAAATGCCACTCTGTGTAATTATGGTTTGTTGAACTTCAGTTGTTCATATCTTCCTTGTACCGTACATGCACAGAAATTAGGCCATTTTGATAAGGACATTATTATGTTGCACCCATATTTTCCAATGCAAATTTTCACATTACTCTATATCCACTCATCATTATCCATTATCAAAGCAAAAATCTCTTGATGAAATTATTACGGAGTAGATGTAGAATTGATAAATATTCATATAGTTTTGATAAGGTTTATAATGATTTTGATGAATCTTTGAAATCCAACTTATCTTAATTTTATTTAATTTAAAAAATGCATAAATGTCATGGACAAAATTATAAGAATATAGTTGTTGTTTTGATAAACTATTTAGCAATCAAATAAATGAATAACATACATTCTTACACTCTTTTTGCTACATTTTTTTTTAATATTTCATGATAAATTAAAAAATCATTTATTCAATGTTATTTAAAAAAAAATAAGAAAATGATCAATGATTGGTGTAAATCATTAATATTTACTCATTGTGTTAAAAAGGTCCATGAAAAAGTGAGTGATTGGGATTAAAAAGAATTCTTAGCAACCAAACAAACTAATGTACATTTAGGCTTAGTGGCTCACTATAAATAGAAGAGAGCTTAGAGTTCAGTGCTCACACCAAAAGTACACAAAGCCAACTTCATTTTATTCAAAGGCCATCTCCCTCGCCCTCTCTTTAAAAAAAAAACTCTTAATATATAGCTCCTTTGTACTTTTTTACAATAAAAAATAAAATTAAAGATAGCACTGCTGCTCCAGAGATGGATCAATGTGATGAGGATCAGATTCTGAATTATAATAAATTCAACAAGTACCATCAGTTCTTGAAAAGAACTTCCCCACTTGTTTTCTCAGTTTCTCTATTTTCTTTATTTCTTTGTTATACTTCTGGCTTTTCCATGCATCCTCAGTCTTTCAATGCCTACTTCTCTACATGCCTTTTCTCTATGTTCACTCACACCCTTGAAAGGAAATACATGTTTCTTATATGTAATGGCATCCTTGCAATTATAGCCAAGACTTCACTCATGAAATCTTCACCACCCTTATCATCACCAGCTTTTGACTTAGAGTTTAATAACAACCAAGAAGCTTCTTCCAATAATCTATCTGAGACAAATAATGCACTACTAGTTTCTTCTGTCCCTTCTACTTTTGAAAGTTCTGAATTATTCCAAGACAATAATTATAATGATGTTTCTCTTATGGTGGAAGAAAAAGTGCTTGAACAAGTGAAAAAGCAGGAGTGCAATGATGATGAAGAAGTTATTGAAGCTGTTGAAGAACAAGAAGATCATGAAACCTTGAATACCGAAATCGAAGGAAAAGAAGAAGAAGAAGATGAATCTTTCATTGAAGAGACAGAAGGTGGAGTAGAAGATGATGAAGTAGCAGAGACAACAATGACAAGTAGTGAAGATTTAGCAAATACTGAAGAACTGAACAGAAAGTTTGAAGAGTTCATAAGGAAAATGAAAGAGGAGATCAGGATTGAAGCTCAAAGGCAACTTATTGCAGTTTAATTAGCACAAATGATGATATGAAAGATAATAAGGAATAAATTAAGGGCTAGCTTGAGTCTATTATTGAATGACTAAGCTTATATATGGTTCTCTTTAGAGTTTAGACCCTTAAATTTGCACTTCCCTTTTTCCTAGCTCCTTAACTTTTCAGCCAAGTTAAGCACTGTCATGCAGTTCTGTTTTGTTTTGTTCTCTTTGGGGTGGAATCTAAATATGTGATGTCCCTTTTAAGTTGGCTTAACTCTGTCATGCTCTCATGCATCTTAGTTTTATGAATTGGTACTACTTCCATGTTACTCTCTTCTTGTCTTTCTAGTTGTTTGCAGAAGTTTATTAGATTCTAAATCACTACAACTCAAATCAACATTTATGTGAATCTTTTCAAAACCTGTAAGTTCTGTTATTTATTGAACATGACAAATTTGGAATGTAAAAGATTACCTTTGAGGATTGAAAATGAGCCCAAGTATTCGTATCATGGTAATCATTTTTGGAACTAACCATAATCATTACCCCGTTTAATGGTTAATTATTACTTATTAGTCATAAAGTTATGCCCATGTGATATCGATCAAAGGCAAAATTAATATAATAAACAACCGTAAAACCATACTCTATCATGGCTTTGAATTGTTGAATTAGGAGATTTTTTTCTTTACTGCCAAGATATCCAATTTGGTTGACAGCTTTTCATGTTATGTAGGTAAAGAATTTGAGCAAAAATAAGAAAAATCAAATGTGGAACTCTTATTCCTTTTTCAAAAAATAAGTTATCCAAGTGAGCTCTATAACTTAATAGCTCAAATAATGATTGCAGTCACGATTTCGTAGAGTCCCAAAATGTTGATGTTTTGGGTAATTTTGGACAAATATGATAGATGCGATCATAATTGCGATTGTAACGCAGTTTTAATAAATACCTAAATTTTAATATATTGGTGTTTATAATAATCACTGATTTAAATTTAAAACCTTACAAATAATTTCATTGCACTTGTTAACATGTTAATATCATAAAAGAGCAGACATATCTAATCAAAATTAATAGTAAACCCTACATAAATATTAATGCTGCATCTTATTATAACAAAATATGTATCTTTACTCTCATCACATAAATAAGTTCTGGGAGAGGATTTCTTTCATCCACTCTTGTCATGCACTCGAGATCAATTGGTGTCCCCACTGCCTTAAAGTACTGAAAGTAAATCCACATTAATCAATTCTTAAAGTACTGAAAGTAAGTCCACATACATTAATCAATTTAGGATTTTTTTTTTAATTTTTATCTTAAAAGTTGAGGATAAAAAACTAAATAAAGTAATTTTATATTAAAAATTAAATATTTAATAATTTTAAAGTTATAAATTTAGTTTTTCATTATTTTTTTATTTAACATTTTGGGAGATGTTATTAACACCCGTCTCATTACTATTTGCACCCGTTTTTATAATTTTTTTACTTATTTACCAATATTATCCTTGTATTACTATTTACACCATTTTTTTAATACTCACACCTCAATCTTATTATATAAGGAAGTTTCTAAAATGCAATCAAAAATTGAATGGTTGCTATGCAATCCATTCTTAAACCAATAAAACATTGCCACCTAAGACATGTATGTCACATCATTACTTAAATTAGTCAAAATTAAGTTTTGCAATTTAGTCCAACATTAAAACTAGATTATTGTAATTTAGTCCTTTTGTACTTTTAGACAAATTATAAATTATAAATTTTTATATATAAAAAAAAATAATTTCTTAAACCCAGAACTCATCTTCACTTGTCAAAACTCACCGCCACCGCCATCGCTGCTTGCACCGGCGTCATCGCTACTACCACCGGTGGCACCGGCGCAGGCGGCGATGGTGGTGGCGGTGGGTTTTGAGAAGTGAAGATGAGTTCTGGGTTTAAGAATTTTTTTATATAAAAAAAATTAAAATTTATAATTTGTCTAAAAGTACAAAAGAACTAAATTACAATAATCTAGTTTTTATGTTGGACTAAATTGCAAAACTTAATTTTGACTAATTTAAGTAATGATGTGACATACATGTCTTAGGTGACAAGGTTTTATTGGTTTAACAATGGGTTGCATAGCAACCATTCAATTTTTGATTGCATGGTAGTAACACCCTATAAATCTATAATCCTAAAAACTTAATACTTATCGAATTATCATTACTCACACCCATTATCATTTTCTTAAAAACCTTGCTCACCCAAAAATTTATCCTAACCTTGTTCACACCATTGCTTTGCAGACTTTGTCAAAACCTTATTCAGATATCTTTTCTATTTTTCCCTCTCTAGATTAACCCTGACACAACATTAAAAATTTTTCTTATTGTATCGGGTGCCTTCTTTTTGTTGAGATTTTTTTCGGTTTGTGAAGTAGTTCTTGCTCTTGCTTTCGGTTCTATTTTGGTTTGTTAAAGGGGATTTTTTTTCCTGTATGCTCTGTTTTTCCCTTGTGGCCTTTGTGATTGTACCTTGTAATCTTTGTCTGGAAATATTTCTTTTACTTCTTTTGATTTTTGAATAAATTTTTTGTCTAACAAAAAAACATTAAGAATTTAACATTGTCAATGGTGACAAAAAATTGAAAAAGAGAAGAATTTGTGAAAAGAAAAGGGGTTAGTGGATATGAGCAGAGAAGAACGGGTGGGTGTGAGAAAAAAGAGAAGGATGAAAAGGTTAAGATAGTGGGTGTGATTAAAATTGAAAAAAAAAAAAGGAAAGAGAATAGTTAAAAAAATAAGAGAATTTATATGAAAGGATAATATTGGTAAAGAATAGCAAAATATTTTAAAAATGGGTGTGAAGAGTAATAGATGGGAGTGTAATAAACATTGTAGGATTACTCAAAATCCATCGTCACAAACTTTCCACGTGCTTTCATTTGTAGCGCAGCAGAAGCTCTATGATTGTTGTCACCATGAATATATTTTAATTTTTCAGGCTAATAATCATTCAATAAAAGAAAAAGGAATCATGGCCAGTTATTGAACTAGTGCTCCAAAGTCCAAACTATCAAGTATAGTACTATAATTGAATGTGGATATTTATTTGTTTGGCACTTAAAGACTTAATATTAATTCATACATCATACATTATGTTGTCCATTTTTGTCATCTACTCATGTGAAAAAGTAATGCCAATTGCTACATTGGTGTGGCTAAGAAAGTAGAAGCACCCTCCCGTAATATTTATAAGACCTTTTGGGTTTTTCATTCCCACCAAAAAAGTGGATAAATTTGTTAGTGATATTGGAAATGTGAGAATTTGATATACTTTTTCAAAACTACCCTTATAATTATTATTGAAACTCTAAAAAGTATTGATTTTATAGGGGTGTTAATGAAAAGAAGTAATTAAATGCTATTGAAAATTTAAAAAGAGTCTTATAAATAGGACCAAAATAAAAACTCCAAAAGGATCTTATAAATACTCCCTCCGTCCCATAAAGTTAGTAAAAAACATGAAATTTTTTTGTCCCAAATCAAAGTTAAAAAAGTGAATTAAAAAAATTAAAATTGTATTGTATATTTTATGATTGGTTAATTGAGGAAGCATATATTAAATACTTGCTTTGGTAATTGGTTGATTTGGGGGGACAATGCATTAATAGCATGTTTTCTTATTTTTGTTGAATTTTCAAAAAATTACTAATTTTTTAGGACGGAGGGAGTAGAACGGAGGGAGTATTCAAATATCTTGGAAAAGGACTATGTCCCCGGAGGGAGGAACAGTTTTCCAATGAGAGGAGAAATCTAGAGGGGTCGAGGACCCTAGCTTCATGAGGAGCACAAACAAATACTAGTATATGCATGACCGAAGTTAGGACAAATATAAGGGAGCTTAATAATTGCAGACAGAATGGATTGGTACAACAATAATAATCCTAGCAAAATAACAAATTTGTTTTAGAAAAAAATTGGATTTTTGATCACAAAATCTTAAGTGCACAACTAGGCACTGGCCGCCCTAGGATCACGTGGGTAGTGGATCCATGTTTTCAGCTAAAAGGAGGGGAAAAGATGCAATAATTAGTGCAATAAGTAGAATTTTGATTACTAGTCAGAGACCCGAGTTAAACTAATGCATGTCCAACTTTGATAGACTCTCTTTTTTTTTTTTTTTGGAAGAGCTAAGTTAAACTTTGATTTACTTTGATTGCTACTACTAACTTTATTGGTACTCGGTGAGACTTCGATAAAAAAATCATCGACACAGACAATAAAACCATCTCTATGGTTCTATTCTATTTATACGGAATTATAGGACATACTTAAACCACATTATACAAACTAGTAATTTTACTCGTGCATCACACAGGTTTAATATATTTTTTTTTTAAATTTGATTATAGATTTTGGAAATATATCTTTTTAAATAATAAGTTAATATGAACTTTTTATAAAAATGATTTACATGTATTTAAAAATGAATAGTCATAAACATTAACATTTGAATCTAGTTTCAGCTACCAACTTTTTCATTAATAAAAATTAACTAATAATGTATCAACTATGCGATTTCTAATTTTAATTAATAACATAATTTCTTATATTAAAAAAATCCAACTCATTTTGATTTTTGTTTTATTTAATCCATCATTCCAAATGCATTTTGTTAGTAATTCGTTTTGCAAGTCCAAATGCAGCTATTTTTTTTTATCATGTATCATCATCATTATTACATCTGTCCCAAAATATAAGACCTATTTTCACACTTTTAATTAATTCGTGTTTATAAGATTCGAACTTTCAAATTACTTGCTTGTATTAGAACTTCATAATTGTAAATAAGTATATTATATTGTCTAAAGTATAAAATAACGCATCATTATTTTTCACAATTTAAATTGCAACATATTGTATAAATTTTTGGATTTTTTTTTTAATTTTGAATTCATGACTGAGTAAATATTTGATTGTATTAAGCTAAATCATTATAAAAAATTATAGCTCATCTTTAATACTTATATATCCGTTTTTTCCGTTGTACCCAAAATTTATTATTCATAATGATGCTCTGTTTAAATGTTTAATACCAATTTGCTTATATTATGACTTGTTTGTATTAGAATTTCTGAAATTACAACATTATATTCGTTTTTTTTGCTGGTTAATTATCATTGACGGGTCGTTTAGGCATTATATATTTTTTATGTCAATATTTGATTCAAATTATTTCCTTTTGAAAAGATCATTAATAACCCGTGCAAATTGTAATAATATCAAAATGCAAATTGTATGTTTGCGGGCAATTTTTATATTTATGTGTAATCCAAATTGTACTAATAAAAATTTACTAAAAATAACTTAAGATAAATATTTATTCTCATGCGATGCACGGACAAACAATTTTGGAGGGAAAAACAAGGATGAAGGAGGGAAAATAAAAATGACAAAAATGCTCTCAACTTCTCCTATTTTATAATATGTTGATCATATGGGTAATTACATTTTTTTAAACTTTAAAAAATACTTTGCTATTTTACTTTCTTAACGTGTATTGGAAATTTTATAATGTATTGTTTGATATTAATGAATAAAAAGCAAACAAGAGAAAAAAAATAAATATCTTCTAAAAATACAAGGTGACTTATGAAAAGGATCGAAAAATGCTTCTAAAAACCGACTTATAAATAGGACCCGAGAAAGTATTAACATTCTCAAATTTCTATCCACAATACCAATTAAGATAAAATTACAAAGATTTAACAAGAATATAAATAGACAAACAAAATCCAACGAGGTTTGGTTCAGTTGATGTAAGGCCCCAACTGAAATCTTGGGAATGAGATACAGGTGCTAGTAGCCCCGTGTTCGTTTCCCATTAAAAACATCCCGCTAGGAGAGTCATCCACGCAGCTCGCTCCAAATTAGTCTCAAAGGCTCCATGGTATCAAGAGTACTTTTGGAGATACCGATGGTTCCGCAAGGAATTCGGAAAAAAATAAATAAAATAGACAAACGAAAGTATCAACATATGATGTAGCAGATAAAACTATTTCTGCATACCGACTAAATAATACTACTAATAGTAGTTTTCATTTTCTCAAATAAAATTATAAGCAGTGAATAACAAACATGAATAGACAAACAAAAATATCAGATTGCAATTCACATGTGATAGCTTGTCCAAAAAAAATTATCGTTAAATATTCTCAACATTGGTGCCTTTTGTAGATTGTAGTCAATGTTAGGTAATCAATATTATCGTAATTTAATGTCACTCTGTTTTTTTTTCTTAGCAAAAATAAAGAAAAACACAGTCCAGTGTGTTGGCAGGGTATGATGGAAAGTGGTGTGTATAACTTTAATGAAAACAATTTTTGGGTTAGAGAATGCCCTTCAGTAAAATCCTTTTGGCATTATCAATTTTTATTTGTAACCAGATTACTCATCCGAGAGGAAACAAAAGCTGGTGGCAGTTGAGCAACAAACCATATCTCAATGTACATCTAAAAATAGCTCATTTCAAACTAGTATCTCAAGGCACTATTTGCATTTGCATATATACAACCCAACACTTTTTATCAACCGGTTGGCGAAACAGTCATGTTCATGCAGACTCCATCAGTCTCAGGAAGATTCCTAACCTCATTAAGAATTCTAGTAAGTTCCTTTGTCAGTTCTCTACGAACGTAGTCAGATCGCTCCTTCGTAATTGATGATTCTGAAAACAAAGTTTCGGCCAAGGACTGATACTCTTGGAACCAATCCGCACCAATACTTTGGTTATTTTGATCATCATCAACAAGTCAAGTGCATTCCTGTCTCCATCTACTTATATAGTACTTATCAGGCAGCTGAAAGTAATTCTTTACTACAAATACACGAAGAGCATGTCTGCATAATATCCCCGAGGATTCAAATTCCTTGCAAGAGCAGTGTATATCTTCGTCTTCAGCCAACCATATAATGAGCCGTTCTCCATCCATCCTTTTGAAGTGCCGAACAATAAATGATCCATTGGCCATTTCAGTTACGGCATATTGCATTGATAGGGATAATTCTTGCTGCAAAGCATTAAAAGCGAAAGGGGTGAGAATGCTCCGCGCTTGCTCTTCAATGGGCATGCAAGTTTTAAGATGTATATATTGAGTCTCCTGGCATGCTTGATGTTGAAAATTTGCAGAAACGCCAATCTGCAACAATAATCACCAGAGGGAAGAAAATCATTCAAAAGACAAGTGAACAACAAAGTAATCACAATCATATGAGAGAAAATGTAGTTTTTAGTAACATACCTGCTCAAAAAAGCCACACAAACATGTATGTGCAGAAAAGATCCCTTTTAAAAATGCATCTACAGATTTTGAGTAAGGTATTGTCGCCATTTGAGCCAGAAAGTAACCTCTTACATAGGATTGTGCCCAGGATGCTCGAACAGAATATAGCAACTCAATATGTTTATCCGAACCAAGTCCAAACACGGAAATCATTTGGCCCCATCGAAGTTCAAATTCCTCCGTATTCTCAATGTGGAATAAGACCTCGAACTCAGATTTAAATTCTTCATAGCGAGATCCAAGAGGAAGAGAAAACCAGCTTGGTGCCTTGTTCAGAATGTTCCATAGAGGAATGACATGTTTTGTGCCTGGAAATTCGCTTCTGATGGCATCCCTAAGCCCAGGGTCTACATCGGTTAGAATTGTTTGTGGACATCTTCCACTCATGAGTCGGACAAAAGACTGTATTGAAGGATAATCATCATAAGAGGATATTTATGAAGGCATAAGTAAAATCTTATATAGAGGAGGATGCTAGTAGTAAACCTGTAACGCCCATGATAAGGATTGGGGTGTTTCATCCTGCAATAAAACACAACCGAAGAAAATTGTTCTACCATAGCTATCAATACCAAACCATGCTCCAAAAAGCAATCCATAACTGGTTGATCGATAAGTTGTGTCAAAATAAACTACATCGCCAAACATAGCATTTGCATTTACGGAGTCGCCATATGACCAAGCTACATTTTCAACCTTATCATTCTCATCCACGGTAAAATCATAAACAAAGTCACCATCTGCTTCTTTCATTGCTTTGCATGCCTCGAGAAGTTCCAATACGTCATTTTCTCTTTTCTCACTGAGCAATGCCTCGTTCTCTTGAACAACCTTCTTACGGTTTTGAACAAAGTTCCTCACATCCCTTTCCAAGAAAGGCAGTTGCCCACCTTGAATCCCCTTTTCCAGCTCAAGCATCTTCACTATCCGATGTATCGGAAATCCAGCTTTAGAAAGCAAGAGTATGCGTTCTTGATCAGCCTCTTGAATCTTTCGATAAGCAGGAAGAAGGCGCACTTGGTCATCTTCCAGAAGCTCGTGATTGTGCACATTACTAAATTGCACAACAACCCATTGAGTGACCCCTTCTACCACCTCCTTAGACAGATACATCTTCGCATCGCATCCGCACCTCACCGACTTCCTATCTCTATGGTTTTCTCCATTAGGCTTCTTCTTCATTGGGGCGAATCCGGAACGGTAACAAACAATGTCACGCTTGTAAACGCCTAGCTGAGGGCTAATTCTAGACCTCTCTTTCCTAACAGAGAACCCATTCTTCCTAGCAAAATTGCCATAATACTCGAAAGCATCATCATCACTCTTGAACACCATTCCAACATAAGGGGTAATCATTGCTCCACTCGAAGCATTCTCTGTTGTCTTCACGAACCCCGGTGCTGATGAACCCTCATCAGCATCACCATCATATGTAATGTAACACTTCCAATCTCCACAAGGGCATTGCTGCCTTTGAATCCATAAGTTCTTTAAGGGTATTGCAGTCATTGTCTCACCTCAATGGTGAGTGTTCGAAACTTCAATTCAATCAAAGTTTCAAACTTTAAGTGACCCAGAAGCAAGTAGTATTAAAAAACAATAAAAAAAAAAATATCAACACATTGAGCAGAAAAATTAGCAAAAATGGAAAACAAAAGAATGGTCTTAACAAAAACAAAAAAGAAAGTTTTTATTTTTTTATTTTTATGATAACCAAAAAAGTTCCAATGCATAAGTTGAAATTTCTACAACAAAACGGTTTTGAATTTTGAGCAGCAAGTAATTGAAGCTTGAGGATATGGCTATGAAGGAAATTAACCAAAAAAAAAAAAGAACTGAGGATTTTGTGAAATATAATGAAAGAGTGAGTGAGAGTTGCAAGTGTTGCGAAGTATCGTACCGGAGATAGAGGAGGGGTAGAACGTGAATAAACCCTTGTTCTATGATTCATCAATCGTCATGCTCGTTCTGACTACTAGTCTACTACTGTTGTTTTCTTTCACTCAATATCAATAGAGAGAACAGAGAAGAGAATGTAAGAAAAAAAGAAGAAAGAAGTTGGGTATTAATTCATGTTGGGCTAGTTTGTTTATTGGGCCAGTTTGATTATACGTGTAAAATGAGAAATGAGTTTTAGTTCCCAAACTTCGTTTTTAGTCCTCAAACCCTTTTTTTTTTTCGATGGGTTCTGTCGGAATATTTTCCGATACCCCAAGTTGAAAAATGCATTTTTCTTATTATTAAAAAAATCATTTTTAAAGTCGGAAAATTGCGGGGTATCGAAAAATTGCGACTCGGGGTATCGGAAAATATTTCGATAGAACCCCATTGGAAAAAACCGAGGTCTGGGACCTAAAGATTAGGTTTGTAGACTACTCCCTCTGGCTCGAATTATAAGCAAATCCAACTATTTTTAAGCTTATTAAGGAGATTAGTTGATTGTATTTAATTTTATGAAATTTATAAAAAGTAGAGGTATTTTAGGAAAATAGTATTGGGAATGAAACAAAAATTAAATAAGATCACAATTTTCTAGAGATGTTTTAGGAAAGTGGTATTGGAAATGAAACAAAATTTAATAAAGTTAGTTAATTTTGCTTATATTTTAAACCAAGAGAAGTATGCTTTTTGTTACTTATAATTCGAGCCGGAGGAAGTACGATTCATGAGAAATATGTTTGCCAACCAATATTGTAGGTGTGTTCATGGCATCCCAATGTCGTAACTTTGTTTACTATCTTCTAGTCATAAGTTGGGTCACACATTTAAAAAAAAAATGTTTGCATGTCGTAATCATATTTATGATTGTAGAAAATCGATCATGAGTCAGTCACGACTTGTTAATGAGGTGACAAAATTCTTTCTCATCACAAAATTTGGAGAAGATTTAATGTATACTTCATTTTATATTTTTTTTTCAAAATTATCCTTGGATTGTTCCTGTTCATAATCATCAACACTGTCAACAATCTGAGTGATTTTTTTAACTTCTCTCACAACACATTGTCACACATGATTGGTGTATGAAATAAATGAATTTGTAAATCCTTTTATCTTCTATTCTAGATAATTTTTAATTTGCAAATTCTTAAGGATATTAATTTACAAGTTTTTTTTTTTTTTAATATCAAAACTTTTAGAGAGAGGGAGGGAGGGAGAGGGAGAGGGAGGGAGAGTGTGTTGTGGTCAAGTGGTGAAAGTGTGAAACTTTCTCAGGTTCGTATTCTTGCGCCTATTGGAGTCTTGGTTGTTAATTTGTTATGTAATGTATATATTTTCTTCTTCCAACTTTTTTTTCCCCCACCCAGTTTTTTAAGTACTATCTAGGTACATCCGGATCCGATCCGGGTCGCGTGCTTGGCTATGGCAGGTGAGTCTCCCAACATGTATTTTCTGCATTCACAAGGACTCGAACTCGAGACCTTATTTAAACGAGACCGAACCGCTTACCACTCGTCCTAACCCATGTTGGTTTCTTCCGGCTTTTTAAAACATCGATGTTAGCTTTGATATTGTTCTACGTTGGACCCAAAAACATGATGGGGCATAGATACCAACAATAGCAGAACTTCTTTTAATATTGAGAATATTAAAAGGACATTTTTAATTAAAATTTTGAGATCCCAAAGATTTTTTTTTAAATTAAAATTTAGGTGAGTTTGATTTTGAGAATATTAAAAGGACATTTTTAATTCATCAATACCCAAAAATCTTAATATTGACATATTATGGGAGTTATGGATGATGATTAACCAAGCGTGTTTAATAATCCAATAATATTTATATTTACTGTTTAAAAAATTCTTCATATAAACAATAAAATTTGAATTCAGTATCTTCTTTAAGCTGAATCCTTACCTATTGAACTAAAATTTGTGGCCTTCCTGTAAAGCCTAAAGACAATATTACCGGTAATTCAACAAATTTATGGAGCATTAATAGAATTTTACTATTTCCTCTTAAATATTCTCCTCCCAATACCAACATTTGTTCAGGGACACAATAAAGTGTGCTCGCAAGGGTTGTTGAGCCACTATTTATCCGAAAAAAAAAAGGGTTGTTGAGCCACCTGATAGGGAAGACTCTGTCTTAAGAATTTTATCAAAAGAATAAATAAAGTTTTGTCACACCCGGTTGAAGAAAATTATCATTTTCTAAAGAGATGAAGCTGAAGAAAATTCTACAATAATCAATCTCCATAAGTTTACAGTACTACTTCTTTATTATCGTTTATATTGCAATGACATTTATTTTACACATTGGATTGATATAATTCTCTTTTGAGCATCATTTTGGTCTCTCAGAACATGATATCATTGATCATGGATTTTGAACATGAAAGGTTCTGAGCCCATCTAATAACTAAGCCTGAAACTTGTACATATCATTCATTCATTCATTGAGAAGTTTTAAGCCTCTTCAGTATTGTTCTGGCCTTCCTGCTACATAATCCAAGATTCCTTCACCAGCTTTTTCACCATGAATTTCTTCTGTTGAGAATTTTGATACCCCTCCAAAGGCTATTATTGCTACCAAGAAGACAGTAGTGGAAGCAAACAGAGGCCAAAAATAGGCCAGAATGGTCATAATTCTAGGGGCTGCGTATAGCACCAAGGACAATGTTAATGAAACTGCTATTGCTATGGTGATGTGGTATCTGTATTTTAGAAGCTTTTCTGATACATCCATGGCCCCTTGAATTAGTACTTTAACTCCAAAAGGAGAGAGAAAGAGAGAGGGGAGAGAGTTGGAGGAAGGAAGAATGGGAAAAAGGGGGAAAGGGAAAGAATATGGTTATTTCTTCTTCAATGAGTTAAGTGTTATATATGTGAATTCATGAAAAGTGATGTATATATGAAGAGATTCTATATTGGAAAGGATGGTCTTGATGATTTTGGAAGCTTGCTTGGCCCATCTGCCACTCATTTTATAAAAAAAAAGGCTTGTAGGTTCCCAAACTGTCCTCTTGTTAATTAGGTGACTAAGTATACTTAAAATAAGAAGTCTATAATTTTGAGAAATTTATATATTACCTGACCAATATATGATTTATTGTGTATGTGTATTTTACTGGTAAAGTGCTTTAAAATGTCCTATGCTACAAATCTTGTTTTTTGAATTCGATTGGTTAAATACATCTCGAAATTTAAATTAATTGACTAATTAGAACCACGGCAAGATTGTAATACACTTTGCAAGAACATGCTTGTTAAAATTTTCAAAAATTCTAAATCTATCTTTGTGCAGTGAAATTCTTACATAACAAATATTTCAATCCTCAATCTTCATAGCTTAAAATCTGTCCATCCATGACCATAATTGATAATCACACCATAACCTTATCTTATCTCAAATGAGACAAGAAAGATGGCATTATAGTAACATCATTTCATTTGCATTAGAAATAGTGACTCTGAAGGTTCTCATGGACGGCATGGACGGAGGAAGAGATAAGCCTGCCAATAATTGTTCTCTGGACCAATTGTGATTTGTGAAGGGCATATTAGTCATTAAAACAAGCTGATGTTAATGTCTTTGGTATATATTCTTTTGCCAAATTCCTGATTGGTCGGTTTGCACTTTGCAGTGTATTCTTTTTGTAAGTGGCTAGCTGCTTTTTTAATTGGAAATTTTTAATGAAGATTTAGTTAGTCTTCACTACAGGAAAGGCATAACTTCTTATTCTTCTTTATGGTGATGGTTTCAAAGAAAAACTCATAAATTAATCAATCAACAATTTGAGAGTCATTTGAGATAATTTTGGTTCCTCCTTTGGTTTTAAGGTTTCCCATCTCACACTGCACGTGAGCTTCAGGCCCTTAAATCATTATTTAGAGGAAATAAAAAGGCTGAACCAGTTTTGATAGCACAATTACATTTTAATATGAGAAAATAGGTAATACATCCACAATATAAAGTTTTTTACATCATCAGTGCATGATCCATCATTCATTCATTTGGTTGTTGACTTTTAAATTAAAATGACACAAATGAATGGTGGATGATAGATTGATGATATAAAAAACTTCACATCGTCAGTGCATAGTTATTAATTTTTTTAATATATGGCAGAATTTGCAGACTTTAGGTTAACATAGAAATGCGAACAAGACTAAGTGGAGCACTAACATGTTCCATTTAGATTGAAAAGAAAAACAAAATAAAAATTGTTTATGATTTTAGATAGAAAAGGAAAGCATATCCCACTTTGAGGTCAGGGATAGCCTTCAGTCTCATAATGGTGGTGAAATTTATGACTCAGTTTGAGGTAAGAGGTAACCTTCAATCATGTGAGTATGATATGGCAAAGAGATAAAGTCAATCAACAACAAAACATAAGTCAAAATTATACTTTCCTTCAAACTCTTGTGTGTCCATGAGCCTTGGTTCCGGGCTGAGATTTTGTTACCCAGGAAATCCTCAGCCCACTAAAGAGTTGCTTTAGTTCTAAGGATGCTCTTTTGAGTCCAATGGGCAATGAGGAAACTAGGATTTTATGTCACTGTTCTTTGGGGGAATTCATTTTTTATCCGATATTTTCTAGTTCTCTCCTTCCGAAACTTTTTACACATAAATTAGGGTCAGTATATATATGTATTTTTTATTGAGTACGTTAATGCCCCAACCAATGAGTAAAAAATTAAACATACATTGGAAAGTCAACATATGTATAAAAGATGATCAACTACTGAATAAGAGTGGAAAAAAATAAACTCCCAAAATTTAAAGCTCTGATAGCGGATACTTTACAAGATTAGAAAGGCTGAAGCTACTAACATGGGTTGATCAAGTGATAGCTCACTTAGTCCCTTAATCAATTGGTCTCGAGCTCGAGTTTTGGGTATGGAGCAATCTTCGTTGGGAGACCCCTAACACTTAGTACGAATTCAATTATATCAAACCGGATGAGTCGGATTCTGGATAAACCAGATCTAGGTACTGATTAATTAAAAAAAAAAAGAAAAGCTCAAGCTTAGACATGCCTCTGAGAGGCCAAATGGTAATAGATATTTTATTTTTTTTATAATGACAAATAATAATGAATTTCCTTTATTTTTCGGTTCTAGACATTTTTTTTATGACTTTTATCTTTTTTATCCTCGTGAATTATTTTTACTCCTACAACGTCAAAATAATTCTAAAATATCCCTTTATTTTTCCTCTCATAACCTCTTCATTCTCTTTCAATTTCATAACACCAAAAATCTTTTTTTATACTTTCCCAACTCCTTATTTCTTCTCATAATTTCTCCATGGACAAAACTTAAGTCCAGTACCATAGGTGCAGTATGTCTTGTTCGCCAATGATAGCTTGATACGTAGGAATTATTTTTAATCTTTTTAACGCTCTTTTAACACCGTTTACCGTTCCTGCTCTCCATCCCCTCGTACCCAAAACGCAGACAGCATATGAAAGTGAATGAAACCTTTCAACATTCTTTTGGTTAAATTGCTCTTTCAGCTCCATCATCGACATATGGGAAAAGAGCAATTTGAAAGAACAACCGGTTGCTAACCACTAAGTGAAAGCTTGGATCTTCTCACTTCTAAGTGTTGCGATGGTTCAGTAGATTGATAGATTTCAGTACAATAACCACTAAATTTGTGGGATAAAGCTATCTCACCAAAAAGCATTATATTGGATGTAGATATATCACAATATCTACTTAGATTGAGCATATACTGAACAGGAAGTTGACTCTTTATGAGAAATCCAACAAGCAAGCACGTGAAGCAAACCCAAAATAAAAATATTACAGTCATAAACTCTTCTACCACACCACATCCCTGCTAAAGTCATAGCTTTAAGCGCCTTTAACCTCATTTTACAAAGAAAACATATGTTAGTTTCACAAAGAAATAGATGAGTGTGGAAAAAGAGCCCTATGAGTGTTGTGTTGTTAACACTTATTGTTTCCATAAACTCATTCAAAATAATAATAGTAGAAGATAAACCGCCTTGTGTATTTATTTTGGGGTTCACGGGGGATGAGTTCGTAAGTGTATTTTGCTTGTGTTAATATGTGGAATTTAACCCATCTAACTGCCGTAACTGTACTGCTAATTTTGGGGGATGGGTTCGTTATTCGTGAATTTCATTTGAAATTGGCAGATCTAATTTTTGTCATTTTAAATGGCGAGAAATGTTTTGGTCTTTCAATCGTCATCTGGGTTTTTTGGAGTGGAGGTCAGAAAAATGAAGAAGAAGACCATGAAGCGATTAAACGATGTTAAGGGAGAGTTAAATTTTTTTTCCACGTGTCTAGCTATCATTGGCATAAAGGAGGTACAACACCTATGGTACTGGAGGTAAGTTTTGTCCTTTCTCCATTTGGCTACTCCTTTCTATCATATTTTTCATGTTGTATATCCGAGATCCTATCACATGAATGAAATATTTCAATTTTCCAATGAACCTCATTCCAAATAAACATTGCGAAACACATTCTTATTTGCGAAAATAAAAAAATAATACTTCCTCCGTTCTTAAATATAATATCCTTTACACATTTTATTTTATCCTTATTTATAAGATTTTATACCAATTTTCAATGACAATTAATTAGTTTTTCTTACAAACACTTCTATTTATGTAACACTGTGTAGATTCCCAATAATATTAATAGGAGTAATTTTGAAAATACATATAAAAATCTCACATTTCCAATACAATTAACCTGTGTTGCATGAGTACGGGTACAATACTGGTATGCGGTACGAGTATGGGGTACGACATTTTTAAAAAAATTAGGGTACAAGTACGTTCTTATATATATTTAATTTTTTATAAATATAATTATATATAAATTTAAAAAATAGAAAATTGCAAAAGCAAAAATACAATCAACAAATTAAAATTCATAGGAATTAATAATTTTCTACCACACAACCTATAATATTGTTTGCACTATGTAAAAATTAATAAAAAAATAAAAAAATCCAAAAATAACACAAAATAGAAAAAAAAGGTGAATAATAATAACAAAAGAATGGTTGAATTCCTAAACTAGTTTAAACACTTGATGCGCAAAAAAAAAAAATTAAAATATGAGCATCAAACCACTTTTCATTATTGTTTTAAATCAAGATAGTATTCGTTATTCCATCACAACAAAGAAAAAGAAAATAGAGAAATATTTATATAACATGAAAAACAAAAGTACCAGTCAGTAAGAAAACAAAACGGAGAAAGAGGAAACAGAGACACAGAGTAAATTTAGAGGGAGATACCAAAATAACGAAGAAGGGAAGCATAATGAGAGGTACCGCGAGAAGTGGAGGGGGTCAAGCACAACAAGCGGTAGAGGAGGTCAAACATAGTGAGGGACGAAGGGGATCAAGTCAGCAAGAGGAGAAAGAAATTTGAGATTTGATAGTGTTTTTTCGGATTAAAATGAAAGAGGGTGAAAAGATAATTGAAAAATATTGAATAAAGATGGTTTTTCCTTATCATTGTGAACAAAATACATCGTTTGGAAAAAAATTTATGTTCAGTCATACCACATGATGGGTACGTCCGGTGGGTACGTATCTATTCAAGTACCCAATTTTTTTATTTTATTTTTTATTTTTTTTGTGGGTACGCACCCGGTACATACCCAGGAGTACCCAAGACGTATCGGGTACAGGTACGATAGCCAGATAAGAGTAGTCATGCTTCAAGACAATTAACTAAATTAAACAACTTTTTTAATGGACGTGAAATCTTCCGAAAGAATACTGTATATATACAGATGGAGAGAGTATATGTTAGAATTCCGAATCGCGATAACTTGAAGTTGTTAAAAATCTTGTGTATATATACTCAACATCAAGCATGTTGTCATCAAGTGAGAAAAAAGTATGTAAGTCCTCCTCATATATTAGTAATAATGAGGAGTATTTTAGATTTTTTTTCACGTTCCAATGGAATTAAAAAAAAATCGCAGGCCTAAAAATAAATTTAATTAAATATTTAAAGTTGAAAAAATTAAACATTTAATATTTTAAGAGATAATGAACTTCATACCCTAATATGTTTATTATATTTTTAACTTTTTATCCTTATGTAAGAGCTAGTGTTAAACAAATCCTATAAAATAATACATAATTTTATTCTGATATAAAATAAAATAAAAATACATATACTGGGCACTCCTGATATAGTCACTGGTCGGCGGTGAATACTCCGATTATGGAAAAAAAAATACATATACTGGGCAGCTGGGACATTTTTTTCCTTTTTTTTTTTTAATTATTTGCTTCACATTTCATATTATACAATCCATGAGTAAAGACAAAAGGGAAAACATCCCTTCTGCAACCTCCATTATGAGTAGAGGCTTGTGTTAGGAGTAAAATATTTCTACTAAATAATCGGATTTGTTTAATCTCAATTTTTATAAAAGGTTTATCAAAGTAAATATATATAAGAAAATTAATTCAACAATTTTTTATGTATTAAATTCGTATTTTCTCATTACAAAGTTTCCTTTTTAAGATACTTATTTTTAGTCTTCAGAGTTGAAGTTTAATTTATAAAAAAAAAATTCTAATATTATGTAAGTGATTATTGTTTTCTTATACAATGATGATTTATTTGTAGAAAACTATATCAGTACTCATCAGTAGTGATTATTCTTACTTATCCAGTTCCTTTTTTTATTGTTTCAAAATATATCCTCTTCTAAAAATAAGAACTACTACTTGTTTAGACAGGCAATGTTGTATATTTGAATGGACATCTACGAAACAGATTAAATTAATTAAAACTAAAAAATGAAATACTTTATTAAAAAAAAACAAACAAACAAATGAAATACACTACGACTTTAGGAAAAAATCAATGTTCAATACCTGAAGAAAACAATAATTGGTTAAGCAAGCCTACCTATATTCAAAAGATTAATGTTGTACCCTACTAATAAGATGAGATGATAACAGATTTTATTTTATTTTATTTTTTAAAAAAACTAATCATTAATTGTATTGGATTCGGTCTAAGCAGTTAAGCTTGAATGTTAATATTTATTAAAATTTTCTATCAATTTTTCAACACGTTATACGCGTCCATCTCTCATCTCTGCCTCCCCTCTGAAGTTTTAACAACATCTAACAGAAGACTCTACCTACACCTCCATGTATACTGCCAAACAATATACATTTTCAATTGAATTCTTTTTGTTTCCGATTAGAGCATTGATTATTTCAAATCTACCAGCTAAAACCAACATAAAATATGTACCACAAAGAAAACCTCTAAAAGCTTAGCTTGATCCCACCTTCATAATATCACTATCAAACAATTGTTAGTAATAGATAATTTCAAATATTTTGGGTACATTATTGATTAATTCAGTTTTGAATTCATTAACTTCAATTCTATTTTATAAAAACCCTTTTGACTCTTTTATGGTATCTATCAAGGTCTGTATGTACCTATTCTATGAAGTAAGCACTAGTTGTTGGTAAAGCCTCTCATTTGTTGCCACCTATCTAAGTAAAAAACACCTCAAATATCAGAAAAATAAAAACAAAAACTACGTGCTAAGGTTTATTATTTGGCTTTAGCCTTTGTGGGCAGACACCGTGATTTTTTTAAAAAATTTAATTATTATACTTTTAAGCAAAGATGACCACTTCTCTTAATATTGATCCAAATTATTTGTTCTTTGACGCCACTTTAGTTCGTCGCTTTCAAATTTGAGGCATGACTCATGAGTTGATCATTTCCTTTGTTGTAGAAGTCCTTTTCTGAGTGATTTCACCAAGTGACAAATGTTCTTAAGAACGATATTAGCGCTGAAGCAATGCAATATAGTCCAAAGTGAGATCCTTCCATTGACATAGATAGAACCCAAGTTAGTGCAATGTATAACAAGTTAGGAGAGTTAATTAGAGCATGTGAAAAAAAATTATTAACATGAGTTTTCACTTAGACATATAACCATATCTCAAAAGAGTCTTTCGTCAATTACCTGGGAGGATACTCTTAAAAACCGAAAAAGCAAAGGATATTATATCAATAATATAGATTGCAAATGAAAAATCAAGAGAGCTAAAGTTGAAACAAATCAACGAGTTTGCCAAAATAAAAAGATAGTTTTCTGCTCTTTGAAGTTTTATTTGTAACACTTCAATTTTATCCGGAGTTGACAATATTAGTCAATTTAAAAATTTGAGATTATAAAAAGTTAATCTGGTCCCAAATTTTGCAAAATGCAACTCAATTTGGTCTTTGTTAAAACCTTACAATTTTATTTATTTATTTTTAGCAGGACCAAATTGATCAATGGAATTAACGAGGTGTGACACACCTGGCTCGGGACTTTGTCCTCGGTCCGCAAGGACACAGGTTCGAATCCCACCTCGGCGGTATGAGCCTGTCGCTCTTTTGGGAGTGGTTGTTCTCCGGGCAGTTTGCAGGCTATGACCTGGAGGCGGAGTTGCTCATCAGAGTCGTCAATGTGCGGCAATGATGATGAGATTTCCCTCGTAAACCAAATTGATCAATGGTATGCATAGTTAGTTAATGATTAAATTGATATTTTGTAATCTCAAGTATCAAATTGACTCATCAACATAATATAAAATAGGAGAAGTTTGAGGACAAAAAAATTCCTTCCTAATCATGTTTTTTCCCTCCTAAACAATCATTAATCTGAGTCGTTCATTTCATTTTGATCTGGGCCGTTGAAAAAAGCTTATGGAAGAAGCTTTCTCTCCTATTTCTCTCTTTCAGTTTCAATCATTCTTTCTCCTTCTCTCCGAATCTCTTCTTTTCTCTCTCTTCTCTCCTTCTCTTCTCCGGTTCCAATCTTCAACACACAACATACTTTTGGTCATCTCCCTCTCTTTCTCACTCTTTCTCTTTTTCTCGCTCTCTCATCAACCACCATCACCATCTCAGTCGGGAATCGTGACTACCACCACCGGCATCATCACCGTTGACTGCTGATCGGGAATCACCGTTGAACGCGATTTGTATTTGGATGGATTTTAGCCCCCAGCATCAATTTCATGTCTTCAAAGGATTTGGGATTCTAGGGTTTGAAGATTCCCCTTTCCTTCTTCTCCGTTTAATTTTCATTTTTGTAGTATTGTTTTTTTTAATCTCTCTGGTTTGTAATATTATTGTTTTTGCCATGATATTTTTTTTAATGGTTTTTTTCTCTTTAATTTGCTGAACAAAGGGAGAAGATAACCAAACAAATTTTTTCCATGACATATGTTGCTTTGAGGTTGAGTATTGTGTGCCGATGTTATTGTATTTGTCTTTTCGGTTTCATTTTCATATCTTAAATCAAAGCATATGTTGCTTTGATATTTGATTTGGGTTTTTTATATGATTTTAATGTGATTTAGATTTTGTTGATTTGGGATAAAAAAAGTAACCATAGATATAATAAGAAATGTAAGGAAGAATCTAATATAGTTGTCTTTGTGTTGCTGATGTTGTTTTAATAACAAGTTTTGTTTAGAAAATGGTACCCATAAAGTGTTTGTGAAACGTCTGCACACTATTTCTTAAGTTCCACCACCTAGAGAAATTTAATATGATTTCCCTACATTATAAGTTCCACCACTTAAGTATTGGAATAATTCTTGAGGGAGCATGTGAGCTAATTATCAAGTTGCCAATTTTGTTGTGTTTTATACCATTTTCTAATTACTTTTTATTTTGTCTATACATGCATTAGGTATGTATGTCAATGTCACTATATAATTTTCTCTTTTCGATGTGAATGAAAATTTGTAGAGAAAAACGCGAATCGTGTCTAAGATGAATCCTCTTCAACCTAGGCATATATTACTTGCTTCAGGTTCATGCAGAATTAGTGATGCATTAATTGATACTTTAGACAATATACTTATTTACCACTATAAAGTTCTAATATAGGCAAATAATTTTAAGGTTGGAATCTTTTTAATTTTTATATTCTTATAACGATTTCGGATAATATAAAACATCATATTTTAGTAATTTTTATAATAAAATCCAGTAAATTAGTAACATGTAGATAACCAGCCAAAAAACAAACGGATAGAATAATGTTGTAATTTCCGAAGTTCTAATACATGTAAGTTCTAATATTTATAAGCAAATTGGTATCAATCATTTAAACCATCATTATGAAGAATAGATTTTGGCTAAAACAGAAAAAACGGATATATAAGTATTAAAAATGAGTTATAATATGGTATAATGATTTAGCATGACAGAATCAAAAATTTACTCCGTCATTAATTCAATTTATTAAATTAAATTAAAATTATTAGCTTCTGTTTCATTTCTTGAAAGCAAATTTAAATCTCATTAGTATTGTTCTTTCATTTAACTACGTTCAGTAAGCCATTTTGTGACTAATATCTATTATATTATAATTTATATCTATTATGTTATTAGTCTTGATTCTATGCCGTTTCATATCAATTGATAAGACATCAATTTTGGTTTTGCTCTTATTAGTTTTTATTTGTCCGTTGATGCTGCATTACTCATCAACTTAAATTTCAAATTATTACTTTCTTATTATCAGTTACGGTTCTATTATTTTCTTATTATTAATTTTTTTTATTATAGTGATTAATTTTTAACTTTAACTTATTGCTATATATATGCAAAGGTGGTGAGGTATAATAACTTAACAAAAATACTCACAACTTTGTAATTTCTGATTTTATCTTTTCCTGGGTTACATTACCAAATAAAGTACTGTCAGTTTAGACACCTGACATTAATCAAAGGCAGAGCCGTCCCTAGACCCAGGACAAGAGGCTACCGCGTAGGGCCCTCAATTTTTTGGGGCCCCATAAATATTTTTTCAATACCTATAGCTGAAATTATAAAAAAAAAAGTAAGAAAATAAATAAAACAAAACACGTATAGCGGTATAGGCATAACAAAATCACCAAGGCACAAGCCCACACACAAATCAGAGACTCAAATCAAATTTAGAAACTAGAATGGAAAAGAAAAGAGATGGGACCATGGAAGTTGGAACACAGAGACAAAGGGACAGAGTCAGAGGAACTCAATAGTTGATGTGTTTTTTTAATCAAGTTTAAAACAAATGATAGAGTGAGTTTCTTCAACCCTTCCTAGAAGGTGGGGAGAATATCTACTTTGATATTTACTTAAGCTTGATGTTATTAATGAAATTTCTTATTTATAAAAAAAATAAAGTTATTACATTATCGTGTTGTAATTTATATTGCAAAAAGTTTTATGTAATTAATTTTACATAATTGATTATTTTTATAAGAGAGGCCCCTGTTTCTAATTTTGCCTAAGGCCCCAAAAATGTTAGGAACGACTTTGATCATAGGGATCTATTGAATCATGATGAGGAATCATCGCGGTTAGACACGCCTCATATCAATTTCACTTTATTGTTATCATAGCGGTGTTTTCTCCAATATTTCCAACATGGAACACGTAACTAATATGTCCTATTTTGTTTGATGTCTACCCCATGATATATCAATGCAATTGAAATGTACAAATCAAACAATTAACTCTTGATTGCTTTATTGCTATATAATAATAATAATAATAATAATAATAATAATAATAATTCAGTAGCTATTATGTTTCACTCAAGATTTATGAAGTCCAGACTTTTATTTGTGTAATTGATTCTGGAGTAAATAAGATTGATTTGTTTACTGCAAATCCTGGTATTTGGTATTGATATTTCTATTGTTAAGTTTGTGTAAACTTCATTATGTTATGTTAGATAAATGATAAGATTTTAATTTGGGGAATCGTGGAAATATACATAATCTAACATTCATTTTTGGAGGTGAGGATGGACATAATAAGTGTAAGATTAAAATTGAAAAAATAATTTCCTCCATCAAAGTTTTTGAAGGGTCAATCAAAGGTTAATGCTTATGACTATTCATTTTTGGATACATATAAATCATCTTTATAAAAAATTCATATTAACTTATCATTTAAAATGACATATTTCCAAAATCTATAATCAAATCAATAAAAAAAAAAACCAAAATTTAAACCCGTGCATCGCACGGGCAAATTTACTAGTAGTATTAGTTCTCAAAGATGAAATTAATAATTTATTCTCAATTTTTGACACCAAATCAGGAAGTTAAAAGAGACTAAAGAGAATCTTACGGCCTTATAAGAATAAAAATGTAAAATGATACCTACCTCATCAAGTTGATTTTTAGCTTATGTAAAAGAAGAAAAATAAAACTTAAAATGTTTCAAAATCTTCTCTAAAGGCCTTGCTAATTTGTATCCATAAGATATTGATTAAGGAATGAATAAGTTGAAATTTGTACTGAAAGTCACAAATTTCAAACTTTTATGCAAGAAATTTTTGATTAGGACTATAATTAGCATTTTCTATCTACTATCTTCTAATCATGCCCACTTTATATACTGCAAGCTTTGATTTTATCTAATTTGTGATGATCCTTCTTTACATCTCACTCTCAAGTCTCAATACTGATTTGATCATCATTTGAGATTGAAGCAAAATGTGTCATCAGAAAACCAAAGATGGAAAGGATTTCAGAGGAAAAAGTTTTACTACTGTTGGTCCACTAATTCAATTTTGTTATGAATTATACTTGATGCACACATCTTGGTGCACATTACCTTACAGTGTAAGGCTTACACCGGTACACGTGGTAACCAGACAATGAAAATTGTGCAAATATGAATTATATATATAAATATATATATATATATATATATATATATATTTGTATCATGTCTTCTTATGCTGTATAATATGATTTATGCAGAAATTTATTGGTCAAAAATAATTTGGTTTGGAAATAACTAGTTTATTGTTTTAGGAGTAGCAACTTGTGTAAGTAACTACAATAAGTAACCCAAGTGGCACTGGTAAATCTTTAATGAAGGTTTGAGTGTGATGTTTTTTTTTTTTTTTTTTAATTTTTTGAGAGGAGTGTGATGTTCAAATTGGAGTTTCACACATATCCAATTAATGTATAAGAACAAATGAAAAGAAACAGTAAAAAAAAAAGTTTAATTGACTAATTAAGTCATTATCATAACTGATAAGAATGAATTTAAAAGTTGTTGTTGAGCTTTTCATTTTGGTTTCAAAATTTGAAATAAACCACACATAATGGCAGTAAAAATTTGTATTGTAAGTATAGACCAAAGAAGGAAAATGATAGATAGAAAGTAACGGTTCCTATCATGGAGCTAGAATTTAGGATTTTGAGCTAATCAGATAAGCTAGTAGCCGGCTTTGCTTCACTCAAAGGGAAGTTCATCCCTCTCTTTGCTGTCAATTTCTTATAAGAGTGTACTTTCTTATTTTCTGCCTTATTCATCTCTCTTGTTATAATTTTATATATTAATATTTTATTATATTATATTGTCCTTTGAAAGCCATCGTATTTTTTTGTTGAGAGCCATCATTTGTTGTTGGTGTGTTTTGGACTAAGCCTTATATGTGTGCATTTAAAAGCACTATATATACCTTATGAGCACCCCCTTTTATGGTTCAACTTAGCCTATCTGAATGAGCATTGAAAGAAGAAAATGGTGACATGTGAAGTGCAGCAGCTACATGATGGAGAAGAGCTTCCACTTGTCCAACCAGACCCTATGGTATTGGAGATTAATCGTTTGCAAAACCAACTCACAGGTTCATAATTCATATCTCTGTTTTATTATTATATTTTCTGCTTCAGTACTGTTCCTTTTAAGTTGGACTTTGAGAGTCTGATCATCAGTTAGTTTCCTGCATGTGAAACATCAGTGGAATTGACTCAATTGTATCAAGGAACAATGATTCTAAAAACTTATATAGCATGTTTGGATTATATATATATATATATATATAGTGTCAGTATTATATATTTATATAGTTGGGTTGTGTTTGAACTTTTAACATGATTTGGGGTCTCTAGCCATAATTCGGGGTCTCTGGCCGTAATCTAAACCAATTAATCATAGTTTGCTAATCATATAATGTTTCCCTTGTCAAACTATAATCCAAACTTACTATTAATCTTTTAGGTGAAGCAGTCTAAATGGATTTAAAATCAAAAATAAAAATAAGGAGATTTCTAATATGCAATCCAAAATTGGAGTGTTGTTATGCAACCTTCTCTTAAACCAATAGAAAATTGTCATTTAATTTACCTGTGTCATGTCATCATTTGAAGTAGTCAAATTTAATTTTTTGCAATTTGGTCCAACTTAAATAGTAAATTAAAATTTTAGTCCTTTGTACCTATAGATAAATTATAAGTTTTAATTTTAAAAAACATTATTAAAAAAAAAATCAAAGTATGCTGCTGGTGGTTCTAATGAGCACAACTTAATTTAATTTTTATGTTGGACTAAATTGCAAAACTTAATTTTGACTAATTTAAGTAATGATGTGGCATATATGTCTTAGGTGACAAGATTTTATTGGTTTAATAATGGATTGCATAGCAACCATTCAATTTTTGATTGCATGGTAGTAACACCCTAAAAATAAACTTCAAAAACCGAGTGCAAAGGTGTGTTTAGTGTCGATTTGTACTCTCATTTGTGTTTATGTTGCACTAGAACTGATATGTTTAGATTAATAAAAGGTTTATCTTCTTATTTTTGTGATACAACGTGTCTTTTTCGGTTTCTTAAATCCTTTATTTATATTTATCTTCAAATACGATAAAAATAATAGGACGAAGTCATGACGTTTCAACTTTTCTATTACACATATCCATTTTTATTATAACCATTAGATATTTATGTTGTTTGAGCCATACAAGGTGAAAATCTCATATTTAGCTCTGAGGTTTTCTTTTGGTTGTTATCAAGTGTAATTGGGAAACAGGGAAAATTGTGTTTTCCAGTCAACTCTTTGGGTAGTATTACAAAATTCTAAATAACTACTATAGTAAAGGATATACATATATAATAAAAATAATAATAAAAAAAAATTAGCAAAAAAAGTATTTATAAGGGGCTTAGCCATATAATAATCCTTTGACCTAGTTTTGGGGTAAGTGAGGCGTAGCCATTTTAATAAAGAGAATAATGGGAGTGCACCGTCGGTGTAATGTTTTTTACATTATCGGTTGATCATCCACCGTTCATGTGTTTTACTTTTAATTAAAAGTCAATAATTAATAATACATCAATGATGGATGATGATGTGCTGACGGTGTAAAATAGTGAATACTCCTTAGAGTTAACTCAATCACAAAAAATGGATTACCAACAAAAATAAAATCTATATAAACTTCACGCACTGGGTGGCAAAGTTTGGGGCGTGATGGGCAATATTGAGATCCCACACTGGATAGGCAATGGCCAAAGATAATATTTATAACACTTGCACATCATCTATTGCACAATTATGGTAAAAAAATGATATTCTCATATTACATTTTTCTCATGAGACTGTATTTCACTGTGTGTATATATATATATATATATATTGCAGAAAAGGTTAAGGAACTGATGACTTGCCAGGGCGAAATCAAGGCCTTAAAGGCAACTGAAGCTCTCAAGGATAAGGCCATTGAAGAGGTATTCAGTTTAAGAGTTCAAAATTGATGAATTGATGTTTAGTTGAAAGTTTTTTTCCATACTGTTAGTACATTTCAAATTAAGTACATTACTTTTAGATGCAGCTATTCATTCACATTCTCCCTTACACAAATTCAGTTGCACTACACAATTGTTTGTATTAACTATAATTTCATAGTACTAATAAGAGCAATAATTGTCTGTCTTCAATTTTAGCTGAGAAAGGAAGTGATTAAACTCGACGACAGACTTAGACTTGCTGAGGATCATCTTAAACACAAGGTATACTTAGCTGGTCTGGTCCTAGTATCTCTTGGACATTAAAACCATGTCAATAATGCTACATTCTAAAATAAATATTCTTGAAAATATGTCCATGTGCTGATGTGCAGAATCTAGAAATCAAGAAGCTGACAGAAGAAAAGAAAGATGCATTGGCTGCACAATATGCTGCAGAAGCAACTCTTAGAAGGGTACACGCAGAACAAAAGGATGATGATTTTGTTCCAATTGAGAGCTTCCTTTCTCCTCTTGAGGCTGAGATTAAGATGTATAGGAATGAGGTACAAACAATGCAATTTCAAGCAAAGATGGTTTTACAAGGATATAATTATATCGCAGTGAAGGTGAATTGTTCATATGACAACATTAACATCCATTTTTTTCTTCTTCAGATTATAGCACTACAAGAAGATAATAAAGCTTTGGAACGGCTCACAAAGTCGAAAGAGTCAGCATTGCTTGAAGCTGAGAGAATATTAAGAAGTGCACTAGAGAGAGCGTTAATAGTCGAGGAAGTTCAGAATGAAAACTTTGACTTGAAGAGACAGATTGAGATCTGCCAGGCATGAATTTTTTTTTTCAACAGTGAACTCGCAAACTATTTTTAGTGATTAAGCTAATTACAACTTCCATGAACAGGAGGAGAACAAAATCTTAGAGAAAACAAACCGACAAAAGATTTTGGAAGTCGAAAAACTAAGCCAAACAATCAATGAACTTGAGGAGGTCATATTATCTAGTGGAACCACTGCTAATGCCATTCGCGATTATAAGCGACAGATTTCTGAATTGCAAGTAGGCATATCTTTTAGAGACTATCATTTTGAACTTAATTGTGGGTATAATTACTTTCTGCCATCTGGTTGGTCAATGTAGTAACATTGTTTAACATAAATTTTCAGGAGGAGAAGAGGACATTGGAGAGGGAGTTGGCAAGGGTAAAAGTGTCAGCCAGCAGAATCGCAAATGTTGTGGCTAATGAGTGGAAGGATGAAAATGATAAAGTCATGCCTGTTAGGCAATGGTTGGAGGAGAGAAGGATTATGCAGGTATACCCTTCCTTCAAAATCTTCTTTGGTGCTCATATTGACCTACTTTCTCAACCCCAAAATACAACTAATTCATTTAGTCATAAAGCTTTTGTTGATAAATCCAAGACCTACTAATAGAAGCTAATGTTGATGTTCTAACTATAGCCAAAAACGCTAAAGAACGCAATTTTAATTGAATTTTTCATCATAAAGTTCTGTTACTCAATTTTGAATAATAAATTTATATGTTCAAGAATTTATTTGCATATGCAGGCAGAGACGCAACGATTGAAAGATAAACTAGCTATATCAGAGAGAACAGCCAAGGCAGAGTCACAATTGAAGGTAAATGAGTTATTTGTCTTCTATATAAGCACCAAAATCAATGTTTTTTTTACCGATAACTAACTTTATCAGGTGTGTTTCTTTTTTTTTCCCAGGAAAAAATGAACCTGAGGCTAAAAACTCTTGAAGAAGTCTTAAAGCATATCAATTGGAATGCTTTTTCTGGATCTCCAAAAGCAGAAAAGTCTATCTTTGGTTTCCTAACAAGCAATGGTGGACAGAGAAACAGATCCACATCACAACCAAAAGCATCTAGTATTGGAAGCTCTAAGAAAAGTTTATTTGCATCAAGAAACAAAGTTGTTGATAGCGGTCAAAAGGAAAATGAGATGCAAGTTAAAACATGCATGAATGTAAACGCATGCAATGGAGAAAGGGAAGCAGCAGAGATTAAAAGCAACATTGATGTGGATGAGGACTCCAAAATCAAGAGTAGTAATGACTTTGAAAGCAATGATATGGTCTCAGGTTTCCTATATGATAAGCTTCAAAAAATGGTTATCCATTTGAGGAAGTCTTGTGAAATTAAAGACAATAGTTTGAAGGCTAAAGATGAAGAAATAAAGGTAGTAGTAAAAGCCATGCCCCTACCTTTACCACTTCCTATTTTTTTTCCACACAAAACTACAATAAAAGTGAAAACATTTCAGGTGCTGAGTAAGAAAGTTGATGCACTGACAAAGGCTATGGAAGTAGAGTGGAAGAAAATGAAAAGAGAAGCAGCTGCTAGAGAGAAGGAGGTTGCATTAACAAAGTCGGATGATAACAGGAAAAACAGAAAAGTTCAAACTCCTCAAAAAGGTTCTACTATAACTTTTCCTTTTTAAGTAAATAATACCTTTTACTGTCTCAGCTGTCAAGATTATTCTTGTTGTCTAACACTAAATCTTAACATTGTTGTAAAATTACTGCAGGGTGATGAAACAACATTGGAGATTCTTTGTTTAGAGAAAGTTGAAAGCAGATTAGTTATGAGTGAGGTAGAGTGTTGAAATAAAGTTCCAATGGGATATGGGTTGTACATACAAAAAGTATTGTAATGCTTCCTCCATATTTAGATAAATCATAAATGATATCCTGTTTGATTGTGATTTTTATTTACTCCCTCCGGTCCTATTTATAAGACCCTTTTGGGGTTTTCACTCCCATCAAGGAGAGTGGATAAATTTGTTAGTGGCATTGGAAATGTGAAAATTTGATATACTTTTTCAAAACTACCCCTATAATTATTATTGGAACTCTAAAAAGTGTTGACTTTATAAGGGTGTTAGTGGAAAGAAGTAATTAAATGTTATTGAAAATTGGAAAGGGGTCTTATAAATAGGACCAAAATAAAAACCCCAAAATGGTCTTATAAATAGGACCGGAGTATTTACATACGAGCCCAGCTGGCCACCAAATGCATAATCATGAGGAACACTTGGAAAGCAATTGAATTAAATGTCAACATTATGTGTATTTAAAAAATGTAGTCAGCTAAGATGGTCATAGAGAAAGTTACACCTGAATGATTGAGACTCAATCTAAAGTAGAGAATGAGCATAAGTTGTATTATGATTGAGCATTAAGGACCCCTTCCATTTGCGGGTTTTATGAATTCTTGTCTATGCTAGTGCTACTCATTGATTATCAAATAAAATACTCTTTCATCATCGTCTCTGTTATCTATACTCCTTCTTCATTTCTATTCATCTGTCTCATAAACACACATCTTTTTTTTTTTTTGTTTTTTGTTTTAATATACACCCTACACTCCATATAATATAATAATTATGTTGATTATCAATTATCAATAAAGTAATTATGTTATATATATATATATATATATATTTATTCTTTAACCATTAATTTTTTCTACTATTTACACAAATTAAGATTGTATTGAAAAAAGTGGATATAAAAACTAAGTAGACCTAGCACGGTTGACAGATAGCTGGTTCGATTCTTGCCGTGAATATGAAAAAGACTTTATTGGTAGAGGCAAAGTCTACTTAGATGATCTCTACGTCTCGGAGGGGATTAATCTTCGACTATCAACTGAAAGATACCCTTGATGCGCGCGAAAAAAAAAAATTGGATATAAAAAATAATATTTATTACATATAGAATTTTTCAAGAGAACATGTAAATAAATAGAATTCTTAGCTTCAAATAAACATATGGGAGGAGAAAAGAAAAGAGGTGATATATCTTAAAACAGGTGAGCACAGGCAGATTCCACACTACCTTATCGTGCTAGAAATAGTAACATTCAAAATTGACAATTATCATGTGCCTAATTGGTTTATTCAAGAATCCAAGAATCTGAACAACAATTAGCATTCACCACTACGCCTATGGGTCTAGTTAGTGCCATGATGTTTGGGAGTAAGTCAAATAACTGGTGCACAGCCAACATACATGCCAAAGGGAGTTGTCATGGACAAATCTAAATGAGGGCGAGCAGAGGTGTTCACCTTCACCCCATCCTAGTTGGGATTATTTAAGCTTCAGGGTGTAATATCGCATCAAGGTCATTACATATGTGAACATAATGAAGTTGCATATTAACATAGCAAATTTGAATATGCATGGCAAAATTTACCGAAAAAACCCCAGTCAACTCAACAACAGCATCAAGCTAAAAGACTTAAATTAACACTCAGCTACCTCAGCATTGTGTTGGGAGATAGAGGATATCTTAATTTGGTCCATTTTGCCAAGCATATTCAAATATACCATGCGAGGATGCCATTTCATCATATTCATACATATTGTGATGTTGGTGTGATTTTTTATTAGCTACATCAATAGTTATCTGTGATTTTTCAACAGTAGAGGCTAAAATCAATTTTTTTCAAAAATGTAAAGTTTAGTTCCGATCAAAATAATTTTAAAGGGCCGAAACAAAACTTGCTCAATTTTAAGGACCAAAAGCTTAAATAAACATATTTTTTTACTATTAATTACATATATTTAAAAGGGTTTTGTGAAAGGCATTTATTAAATTTCTTAAAAGTACAAAAAGAACGACACAAATCTTCATTTTTTTTTTTTCACTCGAGAATATCTCCTACATTTTCAATGTTTTTCAACTACATATAACTTCTTAATAAATGTGCTAATACATTTGTTAGCATTTTCCTATTTAAAAGAATCTTTTATTACTAGATCCATTCATAATTCCGAGTAGTGTTATATGCATTATGTAGATGAGAAATTGAGGAAGACATTAACGTTAATTTTCCTTTTTCAAAATGAAAATAAGAAAAATTCAAATATCTAAGTTTTTTTTTTTTTAAATAAAGGGAAGATACCAATATTTGATCTCAAGTTTTGGTATGAACATAACATTTTCTTATATATTTCATCCCTCCCTATACTATACATTCGGCTCCTCTTTTCACGTCATTTGGATTCATCCCGTGATTGTGGAGTGTGCTCATTAACCCATCCGTGTTTAGAAGTATGAACTTTTATTGTGAGATTTACATGACCTTGGATTCTCCAACATAACTATTAGTTTTTGTAGTGTAGTTCATCAATTATTGTCAGAGTTTTGAACCATGTCCCTTGGCATAAAATGAGCGACACAGGTGATGAATAATTAAAGGGCTCATGCACAGTCAGCACATGTCAGCAGATCTAATTGTCATGTAGTATTATTGACCACATTCCGTGTATAGCATTTCAGTAACTTTAGTCTAGACTACTACATTACTATAAAATTTCAACTTATAATATGATGATCACTTTTTTATATACAATCTCAGCTTAAAATAAAATAATTATCTATCTTATCCTTTCAACAAGATATTAATCCAATGCTATAAGATTACTAATATGTCACATTCAGATAATGTATGAGATCAAACGTTCTGTTCATGAGAGCAATATTTTTTGAAAATGGCAATTATATATTTTTTTATCTTAAATATAAGAAAAGAAAAAATATTTTATTAATGGTCTTAAATATAAGTAAAATTTAACTAATTTTTATTATATATATAATTGTTTCTAAAATACGTATATAAAATAGTTATATCATTTAATTTTTGTTTTATTTTCAATATAAGTTTTCTAAAATAGTCAATTTTTTTATGAATTTAAAAAAAATAAAATATACTAAAAAATGTGAAGTTAATTTTTTTTGCTCGTAGAGACCGGAAAGAATATCCTCTCTATTTAGAAGTTTAGTAAGGTATTACGAGTGGAGTATTTTTTTTAAGGGTTTGCTTAGCATGACAAAAAGTTAAAAATAACAAAGAAATCTAGAAAAACTAAGTTCATTACACTTAAATCACTAAATGTTTAGTTTTACTATAAAAATACACTTATTTTAGTATTTTATCCTCAGCCTTCTAAGGGTGAGGTTTAATTTTTTTTTTTAAATGGCATCCTAAGTTATCCAAGTAGCATGAACACAACGAGAAATGTGAAACCCATGGAAAGAATCCAAGAAAGAACAACAACAGCCGCCAAGGCCAGCCGCTTCATGGAAATCTCCGAAGTCTTTCCTTTCCACTGGGCCCCACTCCCCGTGTTTACTTCACCCACTTTCCACCGTCGATCCAGCAACATTCCACGTCCTACTAGTTATAATCCCATACAGCGACACTCCACCATACACCTCACCACGTGTATGTTCCAGAAGCAACCGACAAAGCCGACCAAGCACCACGTCAAGCCACACTTGCGTCTCTCTCCCTATCCCACTCCTCCACGTGTCCCCTCATAACGGCTAGTTTTTTTCCCTCTCTCCATTTTTTAACCGCCATTTTCCCAGGAGAGAGAAAAGTAACAGCAGATATTTTCTTCGAAATTTCGGGTACTTTCGGCACACGGTTTTTCTTACTGTTTAATCTATCTGGATAATTATTATTAATTTATTTCAAAAATTAAAAACCTTTATTTCCACCTCCATATATAAGCCATATTATTTCCCTTATTTGTTCCCAAACCAATTAAAATCTTAACTTATAAGCATACTTTGATTTGATTCCATTTCTGGTTTCTCCTTTGCAACCAACAAAACACAAAACAGAAACTCCGAAAGTTTCGTTTATCATAGGTTTGTTTCTGTCTCATTATTCCCTCCCTCAAAGTTTCCTTTTTTAAAACAAATCTCAAAAATTTGATGATGATTGCTGATTAATAGGGCTTGATTTTTTTTTTTTTTGGGTATTTTGCAGATTGAAGAAAAAAGGTGTTTTAATTTTTCAGAAAGTTTTGACTGTGCTGGTATTTTTGGTGAAGAAATGGCATTAGGGTTTGAGGGTTATAGTTATGCAAGAGCATTGGGAAGGAAGAGGGTTGTGGTTTCCAACCATGTGGAAGCTTCAAATCAAATGGTCTGTACTCCATTGAAGAGAGTGTGCAGTGGGAGATTCACTTCTATTTCTGATAGGCCTTCCCTTGAAGCCCTTCCTTTTGATGTATTGGTGAGTATAGCAATTTCAAGCTTGAATTTTTATCTATTTCTGATTGTGTTAAGTGTATTGAAGTTTCTGAAACTAATGTTTTTTTTAAAAAAAAAAATAAATTCCGATGGGTTGCAGATAAGGGTGCTGTGTGGTGTGGATCATGAAGATTTGGAGCAGCTTTTTTATGTCTCTAAAACTATCAGAGAAGCAGTGAGTATTAGAATATTTGTTGTTGTTCATTGTGATTCATTTATGTATTTTTCAATCAATGTTTCTATTTCTAAATTGCTAACTGTTGGGTTTGTTTTGCTTTTGCAGACTGAGATTGCTAAAAGGATGCATTTTGAGTATAGTACACCAAAGAAGAAAACTTTTGCTGCTTTTCATACAGCCATTGATGTGGATGATGATGCAAATGGATTCGACGAAATTAAAACTCCGAATGCGCCATTGAGGAAATCTAGGTCAAGGCTGAAGGGTAGGAACTTGGATTCTGTCTCAGCCAACTTGTTTCCTTCCATGGATGAAGAGTAGTAACTTATTGAGGAGAAATGATGAGAAGAAAGAAAGATCACATAGTTGTTTGTAAATGGATTGTATCTGTTGTTTGTATACTGAAATGGTAGGAAGGATTAGGTAAGAATTAGGTTTGGGATTTGTTATCTATCTGCCAAACAGGATCTCAGTGGCTGGCTGATTTCACACATATGTCACTCACTTGTTGCCATTTCTTCAAATCCTTCTTTGAAGATTGTTTTGGCTTCTTGTAATCTTTCTGTACATCCATAGGCAAATAGAAAGTAAGAGAGATTTTAGTGATTTTGTTTAGGGGGAAATCTGTAGGCCCACTCATAGATTTTAAGTGTGAACAGTTACTTATTACATACACTTAATTCCACTTGTATAATTCTTCTTAATAATATATCTTCCTCAATGTTTATGTTAAAAAGCCTTTCCTTTGATACCTTTTTCAATAGATTCATTTTGTACTTATGGAGGTCCTTCATAAATTCACAAAAATGGTACTAGTTTTTATGTATCTTTGTTTTTTTTATGGACGCATCATTATCAATTTAGTATAGCTTACAGTGTCCAAAAGTTGCCATAAAATGGAGGTAAGATGTAAGCATATTTGACATTTTTTTTAATAGTTGAGTACCAGCTTATTCACCTGAAACCAAGATTTTTCAGATCTATGCAAAGCTATCCATAATAGTGTGAAAATTAGCATGGCTGCAAAGATGACAGGCATTGATTGACAAATGGTTCAATTTTTTTGGACATTTTCTAAGAGGGCTTCCTGAAGTTCCTCCTGTTTCTTTCTCTTCATCATCCATCTGACATAATTGCTTTGCTGACGGTGTTAAAAAGACCATGTTTTTAATAATCAGTTTCCATGATTTTCTCCGTGATTTTCTCTACTTTATGGTAGTACATGTGCTAGTAGCTACCTGTTCTCCTTTTGTTTTTACTAATATTCTTTTAACAAGTTGTTCATCAGTATTAAATTTCCATATTGTTGCAACTTTGCATTGTATGTGTGACTTAAGCAGAGGAATTCAAGTCCTTTACCAACGGGTTGACCTCTGTTAGCTGGTTGTTATAGATGTGACATATTTATTATCTGGACATGATACCAGAAGAGAAGTTTCAATTTAATGTTATTTTTATTTTTATTTTTATTTTTTCTTAACTGAAGTTTCTATGGTAATAGTATTACTGGTTAATAAGTGGGAAAACTGTCACCTAATTTACTTACTTTTTAATTTAATGTCTTTTTTGCATTTTAGACATAGGTCTGATTAACACTAGAATCTAGACTTTATCATTGTAAGAGAATTGATGCAGCCTGCAGGGTGATAACAGAACATTGATACTTTCTATTTAGAAGGTAGTTTATTTATGAATTGTATCTTATGATATTTCCTTGTAAATACAACACAGAAATTGGTGAGGAAAAATGTTGAAATAAACATGTTGATATTTCCTAGTGGAAAGAAAAGAAACGTGCTTCCTCTTTATATACTAGTGCATAAATGGAGTATAATGTACATACTATAGCCAAGTGTTAGACCCAATATGTTAGAAGTGGGAAAAGGGAAAGGGATAGGAGTGTAATTTTGTAATACTTGCCCATGTGGCAAGTTGGTTTGGCCGAGAATATAAAGGAGAGAGAAAGGGTGAGGGGAATGGCCAGGGAGGATGCAAACCCTCTGAGTTTGCAGGTTTGTTCTATCTCTTTGTAAGGAGCTAGTCTCCAATTTCTTAGTGAATTATCTGGTACCTAACACCAAGTCTGCCAAGAGCATCAGCTGGGAAGTGAAACATGACCAGCATTTGGGAAACAATTCAATTTCGTGACCACATTATGTGTATTAAGATAATGGATTTAGCTAAGATGGTGAGAAAAATATTACACCTGAGGAGTTTTAGGACTTGTTCTAGAGAAGAGAGATTCTGTATGGCTGGACTATTAGCTGTCGTATAATTGAGCATTAATGATTAGTTGATTACAGTGTTAATCATACAGATCATTAAATTATATCTGGAAACAAGTCAGCACAGGCAGATTCCACACTATCTTGTCTGGTAATAAAGAAATAGCAACTAGCAAGGATGATTCTATTTCAACCAGAAGTATCACTTTATCATTGAAATTGGCAAATACTATCATATGCTCATTGATTGATTCTAGAATATGAGCAATCAGAATTCACTATGCCAACAGTATGACTGAGGAACTCCTAAAAATAAATGTACATTGGGGCGGAAGCCTTTCTTTTCTCTTTACATCTCCCTGCTACTACTAAAAGGAGCAGGTAGACATCCTTAATATCCTAGAATCTTTCAGGAGGTTTCTCAAAAACTAAATAAAGACAGTTGCTCAACTGATGATAAGAGAGCTGAAACTGAAACTGAATCTGAATCATCCTATACAATTTAATAGTTCTGCACCTCTTGAATAGTTGGTAAAGAAGGCAGCCATTTCCTTCTGACACAGGCAACTCTAGTTTTGATTTGGAACTTGTTTGATCCACTTAACAGCAATTTCAGTTGTTCTGTGGTCAACACAATCTTCACATTCCTTATCTTCAGCTTTCTGTTGTCAGTTGTAGGTTTAACAGATTGCTTCAGGAATGGTGCAAGATGGTATACCTCCCCATTCTGCAGCTTCCTACGTATCACTATGCAACTTCTACAAGAACTATAGTTCGTCTTTTTAACTGGCACTGAAGCATCAATCTCCATTTCTCTTCCATCAGTCTCTATTTCTTTTCCATCAACATTTGGTTGTGAGAGACAAGTCATACAGTTCCCCATTGTGGATGATTAAATTTGAATGATCAAAGACTCTCAAACTCTCACCATTATATAATTTCAAGTTGGAGGAAATTTGAACGTGCAAACCATCACACTACTTTCATTATAGTTTTGACTTGTTTTAAAAATATATACAAGTGCTGCTTCCAGCTAAATAGAAGAATCAAGTAGGCTGTGCCTAAGGCAGGCATTGCAGGCAGGACTTGAAGTTTAGGTGCATCAACTCTAAAGTATTGTTTTTATATAAAAAGTCAGAACCTCTTTGTCTTAAAGTACAAACTAAACTAAAACCACCGACTCAAGGTCAACCTTACAAAATATTAAAAGGTATAACAAAGAAAATGAGGTCAACTATCATTTTGATAAAAGGGTCAAACTCAGTGTTGCCTACACTTGTTTCTTTGGAACTTTATTATTTGCATAACTATTGAACTCTAAGTCAAGTTTATAATTTGCCAATACACCAGATACTGGTATCAGGTCTTCAATTCAGCAAACTAATTTTATTTACTAATATTGAAAGCTTGGTGAAGAAAAAAACACAAAATGAGAAACTAGTTAGCAAATTATTGCAATCCAATTAAGTGAAGATTCTTTTGATTGTACAAGTGCTGCTGTAACTGCTCAAATCTTCATTAATAAGCAAAATGTCAAGTGCAAGTAAGAGATGCTTACAACAAAATATGCTATGGCAGAACCATAATGAATATAATCTCATAGAACGATAAACACTTTTGCATGTAATTAAGTATAATGATACAACTAAGAATTAACATATTCAAGAAAATGGGAGTTTTTAAGGAAATCAATAAACCAAAGACATGATCCCTAAAATAACTAACAACCACAAGCTCACTAACTCCCTAGTCATATGACTTGCTTACAGATACTCCAGACACCAAAAAAAAAACCAGGCAAAAGATATACGTATTATCATCATATTCACATTAACAACGATTAAAACATACTCATTGCACTCAAACAAACAAAACGTCTAAGTGCTTACTTAAGGATTTAGACATGATTAAAGGTTCATTTCATTAATACTCACACGTGATCCCCTATAGCCAAAAAAATTCAAGGAAAAAATACTACCGAGTTTATATCTTTCAAAATCTTGCATATTCGCTTATTAGACCCTGCAATTAAATAGTGACATCAAAGAAGAAAGCACATGTTAGTGATAAATGCACAAAGCGGCACTCCTAGGCTAAAGACCTTCTGTATTTACAGTTTACACTACCAAGCAAATAAACATTAAGAACAGCAAAAGAGAAACTCTTGTCCTAAAATACAAGAACATTGAAAAAACAGCACAATTTGTTTTAATCCCCAGCATCTTAAAAAGAACTCTTGCCAGTAAGAAATATTCAATTGTTCCACTTAAGTACAAAATGCGTAGTGGAGCACTATGAAAGAAATGTGAGACTTCCAACAATGTGAGACTTCCAACAAAACTATATGTCAAGTGCTAGAGAGTGTGATGATTTTTCATATAACAAAGAAAGAAATGGGTAAAATGCAAGGCTTGTGGATTAATAAAAATCCGATTATTTGTAACACTAGTCCTTTTAGAAGATATAGTAAAAAAATCATTGCTGATTAATATTGTAATTTAAGCCAAATCATGATCAAGCTTGATGACTCTCAAAGATCTGCTCAAAGACCTAACAGGAGGCTCCATGAGCATTTCAGCTTCTATTTTTGTTTCATGTTTTCCCATTATTATTAAAAAAAAAAAACAAACAAACAAACACAAACACGACAACAAGGTTAACCATCCCAAAAAGAAAAACATTTCAGGTATTTTGTCAAACAGCCAGCCTGCAAACAGAATGAAAACTAAATTAGGGAGGTTAATAAATGTATGTCAATCCACTTTCAACTTTAGAATACAAAACAGAACAAAATAAAAACTTGCTTCAGGACTAGCACATTTCAACAACAGAAACGTGTATTTCACATAATACTTCTCCATTATTAAAAAAAAAGAGTGAAGTACCAACTTAGTATTTGATGTTTTTTCATTGTATCAATTTAGTCCCTGAAAATTTATAATTACACATTTAGTCCCTCAAGATTTTCGGATGTACCAATTCTCTCAAGATTTTCGGATGTACCAACTTGGTCCTCAAGATTTTGGACAGACCAATTTGGTACGGAGGAAAATCTTGAGGGACCAAATTGGTACATCCGAAATCCGAAACTTTGAGGGACCATATTGGTATATTTGAAAATTTTTGAGGGACTAAATGTTATTTATAAATTTTCAGGACTAAATTGATACAATGAAAAAAACATCAAGGACTAAATTAGAAGGTTATTTCATTTCCTTATAGATTAGAAGGTTTTCATTTCCTTAAATAAAATTGAATTTTATCTTCAGAATGATTTCCTTTCCTTATAGATTAAAAGGTTTTCATTTTACTTCGTTTTAGTTAAATTTAACAGATAATGGGGGGAAACATTTGATGCCAACAATTTTAACCGGACCTAAGCATGAAGAAGGAAAAGCTCAAATAAAAGACAATGGATGGTCTTCAGCCAAGGAAAAAAACCCTACCCTGTATCGTCAGTCGATGGGTGAGTGCAGAAAACTGTAGAAAAAAAATTTGGACCATTTCTCGATTTGTGCGTGTCATCCTTGCGCAGGGGCCATGCTAATCTTCTCTGTATCGTTCCAATTTTATCGGATGTCCCCGAAGGGACAACCTTTGTTGTATGCCTAGGTTATATATTCCCTTCATTTCTTGTTGTATTGCTCGATGTGGGACTCGTTCATAACGCAGGTTGCTCCTCCAAGTTCTGCAACCAAAACGATGGACATTTTCACATTTGGCTCTAGCTTTCACTTAGTTGCAGCTTCAGAGAAGATGAAAGTTGTTCAAACAAGATGAAACGAAAAACTTCTGTATAAAACAACTGTGTGCGGGTTCCAAGAAATATAGTATATTTTAAAGAAAAACACTATTCACACACATTTTTAATCTAAATACTCCCTCTTGTCTCTAAGTCATACTCTCTTGTTACGTAACAAGAGCCTCTTCACCGATGAACAACGAAAATTTTGTTATTAAATGGAAATCATAAGTTATTTTATTATTCTTCACACTTTTTTATATATTATATGAACCTATTTTTCGTTTATAAATGGGCTACACTACCTTCCCTATACTTCTAATATTTTATAATAAATATAACCATCATCAACTAACCATATTTTATTACCGAAAAAAAAAACTAACAACATTTTAAATTTTTTTAACACAGATTTACTCAAAATATTTTATTACATATTCATACACAGATTTATTAGAATATGTCAATATTGAATACATTTTTTTACTCAACATAGTTTTTTCAGAGCAGAGAATAAAAAGAATTTTAGTCCAAATCATAAAAACTAGTGTATATTCGTGAAAAAGAATACACATAGATTATTTTTGAATTGACTACATTTGAAAACAAAAAAAAATAGCCTTTGCCAGAGAGCACGGAATAAAAAAAAGTTAAATCCGAACAAAAAAAATATATTTGTGAAAAGAAAAATACATAGGATATTTTTCAATTGACTACATTTGAAATTAAAAAAAAAAAGATTATATGTTTTTTTATTGGTTTCTCTCTCTACCCCTCCCTTTACAACCGTTACCAACTTTAGGTAACAGTTGTGAAAAAGGGACGAACGAACAGTTGTGCCCAGCGGTCATGAACGGCAAAATCACGTTCGTAGTGTATGAACGAAAGACAAAAATGTGCCGCTGAAGATGCTCTAATAGTAAAAAACTTAAAAATTTTTAATTTAAATTAAAGTTAAAGTAATTTAAAAAACTTAAAAATTTTAAATTTTAAATTGTGATTGGTTGAATAATACAAAATGCATTAAATTAATTGTTTGATATATCAGACAAATCATTCAATACATGTCTACTTATTTTTACTTTTACAATTTTTCATCATCGTTGTAGGACTGGGAGAGTATTTAACTATAGAAAAATAATTGTCCTACGTCTCATTTATAAAAAGGTGTAAAGAAAAAAGAGAAGAGATAGAAGTGATTGATGGTTGATGGTATGACATGAAAAAAAAGAAAAATGAGGCATAAATAAGAGTGTAAGAAACAAAAGTTGTTATAATATAAGGGGTGGACTTATTTAAGTTTTTGGTTCCCGAAAGTTGACCGTGTTTTGGTTTTAGTCCCTATCTTTTTATTTGACCGGTCCTAGTCCTTAAAAGTTCAAAAAAATTTGATTTTGGTCTCTGCCGTTAAATTTTGCCGTTAATGCTGATGTGGCAAACAGAATTTAAAAAAAAAATTTAAAAAATTAATTAAATTTATAAAAAAAATTAAAAAATAAAAAAAAATTATTTAAGTTTTTGGTCCCCGAAAGTTGACCGTGTTTTGGTTTTAGTCCCTATCTTTTTATTTGACCGGTCCTAGTCCTTAAAAGTTCAAAAATATTTGGTTTTGGTCCCGGTCGTTAAATTTTGTCGTTAATACTTACGTGACAAATGGATTTTTTAAAAAAAAATAATAAAATAAATAATCAAACTTATAAAAAAAATTAAAAAATTAACCCCCCCAAAAAAAAAACGCGTACCCAACCCAACCCACCCTCCCCTCTTCCTCTCTATCTCCCCCATGAAACCCGTACCCAACCCAACTCCACCCTACCCACTCTCCCCTTTTCCTCTCCCTCTCTCCCCCATGAAACCCCCCACCATCACCCATCCCCTCCCCTCTTCCTCTCTTTTTCTCCACCGTCAATCTGCCGCCACCGCCTATATTATTATTTGCTATCAGAATAAACCGTTCTCCACCGTCAATTCCATAAATTTAGATTAAGAATACAAATCAATAATGAAAAAGAAATGATAAAATCCCAAAAAAAAATGAATCAATTCCAAATCGGAGATGCACCGTGGAGATCCACCGTTCTCCATCGTCAATTACAGAAATACATCATATAATCCCAAATCGGAGATGCAGAAGCTTGCATGTGCCGATCGGAGCTTTATAAGGGCGTGATTTGTGAGGGAAGAGACATCACTTTGTGAGTTTGCATGTGTCGATTGGAGATGAAGGAAGAGGCCTTGACGAGGGAAGAAGAGAGGGAAGAGGCAAGGAGAGGGAAAGCGTGAGTGAGAGAGATGAGGCCGTGAGGCCTTGGTGAGGGAAGAGCAGTGGCATGAGGGAGGGAGAGAGACGCGATTTGTGTTCTTGAGAGAGGGAAGAGCGGTGGCGTGAGGGAGGGAGAGAGCCAAGTGATTGAGGGACAGAGAGAGAGGAAGAGGGGAAGGTGGGTGGGGTGGGGTGGGGTTGGGTACGGGTTTTGGGGTTTTTTTTTTTATTTTTTTTTATAAATTTAATTATTTTTTTTTAAATTTTGTTTGCCACGTTAGCATGAACGACAAAATTTAACGGTAGAGACCAAAACCAAATTTTTTTGAACTTTTAAGGACTAGGACTTATCAAATAAAAAGATAGGGACTAAAACCAAAACACGGTCAACTTTTGGGGACCAAAAACTTAAATAATTTTTTTAAAATTTTTTTATTTGTTTTTTGTAAATTTAATTATTGTTTTTATTTTTTTTTTAAATTCCGTTTGCCACGTCAGCTTTAACGGCAAAATTTAACGGCAGGGACCAAAACCAAAGTTTTTTGAACTTTTAAGGACTAGGACCGGTCAAATAAAAAGATAGGGACTAAAACCAAAACACGGTCAACTTTCGGGGACCAAAAACTTAAATAAGCCATAAGGGGTGGGTATATTACAAGACCAAGAAAATTATGTTTCTTGAAATTTTAAAAATGTATTACGCCACGTTACAATTTTATATTCTTAACTTGCATTGAAAGTTTTACAAATATATTATTTCACATTAATGAACAAAGGACAAATAAAATAAAGAAACAATAAATATTTCTTAGAAAATATAAAATGATTTTTAAATAAGACCAAAATTTTTTTCTAAAATACAACTTATCGCGGAAGTAAATAGTAAGAGACTACTAACACAACTTTCTTTTCAATCCCCTTTTATTATGGAGCAATTTAAGTTAATGTGAGATTCACAAAACTGTACAAGTTTATCTAGAGTGTAATACGTTAGGGTCGATCAGTTTTGGGAAAGGTTAAGTATCTTACTCATCAAAAATAAATTAGATTGAGTTGGATATGGTAATTCTATTTTTAAATGTCAAAATCAAACCAACCCAGTAAAAAAAATTGAGTTGAGTTTGTTCTGATGATTGGTTCTATGTATCCTAATTTTCAGATTTGCATCTCAAATAAACTCAATCAATAAAAAAATTTCAGATTTTACTAATGAGTTCAAGTTTACATTTTTACACGGTTTTGGCATCAACATGTACATGATTTCACAAATATCCTATGCTCATTGGTTCATCCAAGAATTAGCAACAATTAGTCTTCACTATGCCTGAGGAACTCTAAAAAAATTGTACATTGGAAAACCTTTCTTTTTTCTCTTTTCTTCTCCTGCTGTAACATTAAAAAAATGAGCAGGTAAAACATCTTAATTTCCTACCACCTTTCTAAAGGTTTCTCAAAAACTAAATGAAAATCGTTGCTCAGCTGATGATTGAAGAGCCTAAGCTGCAACCATTATACCCTCTAAAGTTCTGCACTTCATGAATAGTTGGTAAAGAAGGTTGCCATTTTCGGCTGACACGGGCGACTCTTGTTTTGATTCGGAACTTGTTTGATCCACTTAACACCAATTTCAATTGTTCTTTAGTCACCACAATCTTCACATTCCTTGTCTTCAGCTTTCTGTTGTGACTTGTTGACATAGCAGATTGCTTCAGCAATGGTGCAAGGTGGTACACCTCCTCCCCTTTATGCAGCAGCTTCCTATGCACCACTATGCAGTGTCCACAAGAAGCATTGTTAATCTTCTCAGCAGGCAATGGAGCTTTAACCTCCATTTCTCTTCCTTCAATTAGAGAATCTATAGTTTGCTTCTTTGGTACTATGTGACAAGTCATACAGTTTCCCATTGTGGATGATGATGGAATGAACAAAAACTCTCAAGTCTCAGCATTATATAGAGAGGTTTTAGTCAATTTTAAATTGGAGGAAATAGATCGTGCAAGCCATCACATAGCTTTGATTGAATTTTGACTTCTATTAAATACATATAAAAGAGTTCCATTCCACCAAAGAAAAGAATCAAATAGGTTGCACTCCAGGTAGGACTTGAAGTTCAAGTCCATCACTTCTAAAGTATTGATCTTATAAAAAGTCAGAACCCCTTTCAGCCTTCATGTTTGCTAATCTTTTTGCCAAAAAGTATAAATCTCAATAACTGACTCAAAGTCAACCTCAAATAATAAATAAAAAAGTAACAAAGCAAAAAAGGTCAACCATCATCTTAATAAAAGGGTCAATCCCAATGATGCTACACTTATACAATTAAAATTGACACTTAGACCACACTTACACTGATGTTCATCATTGTTAAACCAATTTTTCTACTTGGTGTGGTAAATTCTAACAGAGAGCACTCGAGATTTTTTTTTTTTTTCACCATTAAAAAGGAACTTGGGGGCAAGATAATTGAACAAGCTGCAGAAAAATGTACCCATTAAACCAGATACTAGTATGAGGCCCTCATTTACGTATTAGCTTAACAGTAAACAAACTTGAATATGACAACCCCAACAGCTGCAGAGTAGTATTGAAACCCCAACAGCTTAACTGTAACTCCATTTACTATTATTATGACTTGGTTGAAAAATTCAACACCAATGTGAAATTAAGTTTAAAGAAAGCAAATTATTACTACCAAAAAAAAAAAAAGCTCCAGGTAAGAAGCAAAAATTAGATAAAACATAAGAGACATAAAAAAAATCATGGGCACATGGTCTGACTTATCTGTAGTCTAATTAACTTTGATTTCAATGAAGACTCTTTCGCATGTACAAGTGCTACTGCTCTGATCTTACATGATAAGTTGAGAATAGTGTCAATGCAAATAAGAGATACTCACAAGAAAACATGCAATGGCAGAACCTCAGTAAATATAATACCATTTAATCGCATTCATTATCAAATGCCATTAAACAAAATGACACAATTAACAACATATTTCCACTACTAAGTGATTTTCCCTAGGAAACCAACAAACCAAAAACATGACCCCAAACTCCAAACTACTCACACTCACTCACTCACCCACGCAGTGATGCAGGTTTAACACTAAAGCAAATAGATATCCAACCAGCATCAACATAGAGGGGCCCGACTCGTTCATTCCACAAGAACTAATTAAACCTGCATGCTGAATCAGGTTAGCAATGTAGGCCTAATTAACAGGTGAACCACGAAGTCCATAATTAATCAATCATTTTATACAAAACATCATCAAGCAAGCACAAAAAAATAAAATAAAAAATAAAAAAAATAACTATACAATTGATTCAATTTTGAGAAGATATAGTTAAAGCATTCACCAATCCTTTTACTCTTTTAATAAATATATAGCAAAAAAAAATACTAAAACAAATTATTGCGGAATCTCGGTATAAATTAGATTGTAATTCAGGCCATGTCTTGATTAAAATTGAAAAGAGAATAAAGCACTATTACAACATGTTCAAACTGACTATAAGCATAGTAACAAAGGGCATAGAACACCAACCCCCAAGTACAGGTATGTTGTCAAACAGGAGGCCTGCAATTAAGAAGAAAACTAAATTAAGAAGGCTAATTAATATTTAATATCACTTTCTCTGTGTCTAGCCTTAGAATTATGTGACATAGTCAATGGGAAGTAGTTAGATTTTTTGTTTTTGATAAATTTACATGAAATCTGCACATTACTCACACTCTCGTTGATGGGTTTACACAAGTTGTATATCATTAACAAATAAGAAAGAAAATAAACAGGTGAGACTATGGATGGTCTTCACCCAAGGAACAAACCCTACCCTGTTGCAACCTGTAACTTCAGTTGATGGGTGAGTGTAAAAGAAAAATCATTTGGACTATTTCTCGATTTGTGCGTGTCATCCTTGCGCAGGGACCATGCTAATGGCCATGGTCTCTGTATCGTTCCAATTTTATCGGATGTCCCCGAAGGGACGAACCCCGGTGTTTGCCTGCGGTATATATTCTCTTCATTTCTTGTTATATTACGCGATGTGGGACTCGTCCATAACGCAGCTTGCTCCTCCAAGCTCTGCAACTAAAACGATGGACATTTTCACAGTTCGCTCTATCTTTCACTCAGTTGCAGCTCTAGATAAAAAGAAGGTTGTTCAAATCAGTTGAAACGAAAACCTTCTGTGTAAAACAACTGTGTGCGGGTTCCAAGAAATATAGTATTTTTAAAAGAAAAACACTATTCACACACATTTTTAATGTACGGTGTGTTTGGTTTTAATTAAAATTTTGTTTTAGTTTTTTTTTTTTCAAAAATAATTATAATATAATGTGATTGATTGTTAATGCAAATTATAATTTTAAAAAAATTATATTGAAACTTGCTTAAGCATTTAATTGTACTCCAAAAAAAATTAATCTCTCAATTATCAATTAAAAATACTTTAGGGGAAAAAATGGTAGAAGGCTGCTCATAACAAAAAGTGGTTTGAGGTACCATGAATTTACCCTTATTTAATGAGTCTTCTTACATGAAGTTCATGGAATGATAGTGTGTATTACGGCTATTTGATGACATACTAATGTCCCCTTTTAACATGTCTTGTATCCACCATTTTTGCCCATATCATAATTATACTGTAATTACATGATCAAATGATGCCATATTGATTAATTATAAAGTATGCCCAACTGTGAATTTTTAATATTTAGATCCTTCTTAATTCTTTCTTCTATTATTTTTCTTAATCTTTAAGTGCCTTTATCACATGGAATCATCCATTCAAATGCACTCATTTGTAATATTATTTTATTTAATATGTTCACTCATGTACCACAATAGCCTCATCTCTACTGATGCATAAAATTTATTCTCTTGTTACTATTTTGTCGTCTTACATTCGGTTTCATACAACATTACCAATATTTTAGTCCAATACAACATTGTCATTATATATTATTTAAAAAAAAATGAATAAGGAAACTACAAATTGTACTAGTGAGTTTTAAGTCTACATTACGTACTACATGGTTTTGGCATCAAACACATGATTCAAAATATACCATATCCACATTGGTTCATCCAAGAATATGAACAACGGTCAACCTTCACTATGCCTGCATATGCCAGGTGATCTCTAAAATAATGTAACATCTTTTTGTTTTCTCTTTTATTCTCCTACTGTAACATTTATTGAAAAAAAAATGAGCATGTAATCATCCTTAATTTCCTAGCACCTTTCTGGAAGTTTTACAAAAAATTAAATGAAAATAGTTGCTCAACTGTTGATAAAAGAGCCTAAATTGCAACCATCTACCATTTAAAAGTTCTGCACCTCTTGAGTAGTAGGTAAAGAAGGCGACCATTTATGGCTGACAGTGGCAACTCCGGTTTTGATTTGGAACTTGTTTGATCCACTTAACAGCAATTTCAATTGTTATGTGGTCATAACAATCTTTACATTCCTTAACTTCGGCTCTCTATCGTCAATTGTTGGCTTAACACATTGTCTCAGGAATGGTGCAAGGTGGTAAATTAAACCTCCTCATTCTGCAGTTTCCTGCTTACCACCACTATGTAACTTCCAAAGAAAGTATAGTTGATCTTTTCAACAGGCACCGAGGCATCAACCTCCATTTCTCTTCCTTCAATTAGATGATCCCTGGTTTGCTTCTTTGGTTGTGACTGATGAGTCATACAATTTCCCATTGTGGATGATATACAATGAGCAAAAGACTCTCAAGTCTCAGCATTATATAGACAGGTTTTGGGTCAATTTTAAATTGGAGTAAATTGAACGTGCATGCCATCAAAAGTTCACAGTACTTTCATTTTAATTTTGACTTATTTTAGGATATATATATACAGGAGGGGTTCGTTTACACCAGTGTAATTTATTTTTAATTACACCCAATCTTAGCCTTTAATCTCTTTTTAATCTTACCGGCTTAGAGTAACTAACTAAAAAAGTCACATGCCTAATCTTCATTTTTATTTTCACTTTTCCTATTTTTTCCCTTTCCCGCCATTGCTAATTTCTCTACTCTGATCCTAGTATTTTGGCTATCCCAATTCTCACTATATGCTTTGGTTTCTTCATTGTTCAGTCACTTTTCCTATATTTTTTCCCTTTCCCGCCATTGCTAATTTCTCTACTCTGCGATCATAGTAGTATTTTGGTTATCCCAATTCTCACTATATGCTTTGGTTTCTTCAGTGTTTTGCCTGCCTATCCTATTGCAGAGGCAACTTTGTGATCAATGCAGTGTTTTGGTTGCCTATCCCAATTCCCACTGTGTTTTGGTTTAATTTCTTCAGTGTTTTGGTTGTCAATCCTATTGCAGAGGTAAGTCTAACACTTGTTTACATTTCATACGAATTAATTTACTTTCTTAACAAAATAAATCTTAATTTTTTTTATAATCTAATTTATCCTTTATTCTAATATTCTATTATGGTTTCAGGTCATTGATTGATCAATTTTTGCTCACATGAACATGGACTCTGATCACATTTTAGATAATATACCGGTATTCCGTTTTGACTCTCTTAATACACCAAGTATTGGAATGGAATTTGATTCTCTAGAACAAGTTAAAGAATTTTATGTAACATTCGCAAAGGTAAAGGGATTTGGGATTCGTACCCGCTCTAAAAAGCAAAACTATTGCATCTTTGTATGTTTTAGAGAAGGTGAACACGAGGTAAAGAGCACTGCCAGAAATGAAACAAATAATGGTGACATGGGAATAATTAAGAAAAAATGTTCAACTATACGTATGGGGTGTCAAGCATCACTCTGTGCATCAAGGGATAAGAAACGAGGCATATGGTTTATAAAATCCTTTGACAACAACCATAATCATGTGATGGCTAGTCCAAAGGGAAAAATTAAACAGACTTATAGGGCACGTGACTATAGTCAATATCATGTTTTGAACCGTAAGATTAAAAAGAGATTAAAGGCTAAGATTGGGTGTAATTGAAAATAAATTACACTGATGTAAACGGATTCCTCCTCTATACATATATATATATATATATATATATATATATATATATATATATATATATATATATATATATATATATAAGAGTTCCTTTCCACTAAAAGAAAAGAATCAAATAGGTTGTGCCTATAACAACACAAGTCCATCACTTCTAAAATATTGTTCTCATATCACAATCCCTTTCATCAGCCTTCATGTTACTAATTTTTTAGTCCAAAAGTACAGATTCCTATCACCAACTGAAAGTCATTCTCAAGCGTGCAAAAATTGATACTCGGATTATACCTATACTCATATTTATATATGATATGCCTTACTCTACCTTAAAAGTTAAAATATGACATGCTAAGTTACTGACTTGAACTGACATCAATTTAAGGTTTCCATGTGTTCCATTTCGGGAGACTTAGTTTCCATAATAGAGGAGGAACTTTCACCAGGTGCACTTGTCATTGCCAACTACCAATTTCACTATCCCATTATTCAGTTAATAGTCAAAACTAACACCCTAAAAAATAATTATTTTGGCATTTTACTAGAGCCACAGAGCTAACATGATTTCACATTTATCATCTATGCTTCCTGGCTTGGCTTACATGGATAGTGTACTGAAACTTCCATGATCGCCCAAACCACTCACAAGTCACTACCATATGCTTAGTAATCCTCTAGTACAAACGTGAACCTTCACAACCAGAAGACACCAACAAACAAGGCAAAGACATACATGTTAGTCTCTCATTCTCATTCACATTAACAGCAAATAAAGCATACTTCTTGCACAACAAAAATGAAACTTCTAAGTGCTTATTTATAGACTTAAACATGATTATGGCCGACAGTAGAAGAATGAAAACTAGGCTTATACCTTTTACAGTCCTGTATATTCACTTATTAACAAGATTCCTGCATATTCACTAATTAGACTTAACATGATTCAACAACTCAAAGGTGACATAAAGAAGAAAGCATACAAATGTGACTTATTGCGCAAAGAGGCACCAATAGACAAAAGACTTTCTACCAAGCAAATATACACTAAGAACAGTTAAAAAAATTAAGATCACAACTTTGATTAAATTCCTGGCCTCTTAAATAGAACTTTAAAATAGTGAAAGACCCTCAAAAGCACAGGATAGCACTAAAAAAAATAAAGCTAAGCACATAAATATCCTACCAGCATCTCTGACTCATTCATCTAGAAGGAATTAAACGCATGCCGAAATTAACAGGTTACTCTGAATCCACAACCACTAATAATCTAAACAATGTCATCAAGCATACACAAAACATGTTTCACTGTAGGTCCTCACACATATGTTGAAATGCAAGTCACTGAAAGTCAGCTCACAAGTAACCGCCAATCCTTTTAAGAGAAACCATAGGATATAGCAACCAAATAAAAAAAAACATTGCTGAATCTCATATGATATTGTAAACTCAGGCCAAATTAAGATCAAGATTGAAAAGAGAATCAAAACACAAGTATTATTGTATGTTCAAATGGACTATGAGCATTAACAAAAAGCATTGAACACCCACCCCGCAGTACATGTGTTTTGTCAAACAGGAGACCTGCAATCAAGATAAAAACTAAATTAAGGAAGGTAATTAAGGCTATATCTCAAATTGTCTTTCAGTAAATCACTAATTCTGATAAACACTTAGTATTGATATTGATATAATACTAAGCATTATTATAAATGCACTTCAAAATCAAGAGAAATAACAATGTTTACTATAGACATATTGCCTCAACTGCTTAATGCTTATGCAGAGAAAACTGATCTCACTGAAACATGATGATAAATAAAACCAATAAGAAGCTGGAAAACCCTAGTTCACGATGAAATCCCTAAGAAAAATATTGCAAAAAAAAATTGGACCATTTCTCGATTTGTGCGTGTCATCCTTGCGCAGGGGCCATGCTAATCTTCTCTGTATCGTTCCAATTTTATCGGATGTCCCCGAAGGGACGAGCATAGCTGTTGGTCTGGAATATATATTCTCTTGGATTGTTGTTCTATTAAGTGATGTGGGACTTGTTTAAAACGGACCTTGCTCCTCTCCAACTTTTGCTACCAAAACGATGGACATTTTCACATTTCACTCTAGCTTTCACTCAGTTGCAGGCTCAGAGAAGAAGAAGGTTGTTCAAATCAGATGAAGCGAAAACCTTCTGTGTAAAAAACAACTCTGTGCGTGTACCCAGAAATATAATAGTATTTTTTTAAAAAAAAGAAAAACACTATTCACACAAATTTTTAATCTAATAAATAAGGCTACTACTAATATTCGACAACCCAATTGAAAAAAGTTTGAGTCAATTAAGTTTTCAACTATGTAAAAAAAAATATTGAAACTCGTTTAAATATTTAACTATACTCTTAAAAATTAATTTCTAACCTATTGAATAAAATATAATACTTTAGAAAAAAATAATAGACTACCCACGAAATCTTATTTTTAAAGAAAATATTAGTTGATCATGAACAATCATGTCAATCGTGGTTCAAGTCAATCATAACATGACATATAATATTATGTGTCATGTTATAATTGACATAGACTACATATGACACAGTAGTCGACCAACTAAAATAATCTTATTTTCAACCCCTTTTATTATCAAATGATTTGACTTGGGGTTCACAAAATTAAACGATGAGTTTAGCCTTATTTAGTGAGTTATTCTGACATGAACTTCATCAAATGGTAGTGTGTATTACGAGCAATTATTAGTTGATATTGAATTACCATCTTATTTATGGTCAAAACAATCATAATTTATCAAAAACACAAATAAAAATAAAAAATAAAATTCATGGGTAGTTATTAATACTACGTGTCAAATTATTATTGATCTGTATAACAAATGATAATATGATGGTCCATGACCAACTAATAATTTCTCGAGTATCAATGTCATTTGATTACATACCAGTGTCCCCTTCTTACATGTCTTGTATCCACGATTTTTGCCCATCTCATAATTATATCGTGAATATATATTATAACAACAACCAAGCTTTTGTTTCCATTAAGTAAGATAAGCTTCATAGATCAAACGACATTATATTGATCAATCATAAAACATGTCCATCGATAAGTTTTTAATATCTAGATCCTTGCTACTTTTATCACACGGAATATCATTTATTTGAATGAACTCATTCCTAATCATATATTATCTAATATGGTCATTCATCTACCGCAACATCTTCGATTCTTTTACATAAAGTTTATTTCCTTGTTGACATTTTGGCGCTTTGCATTCGGTCCTATACAACATTACCAGGCATTTAGTCCAATACAACACCGTGATTACATATTATAAAAAGAAAAACAAAATAAATAAGTAAACTTCCGATTATACTAGTGTGTTTCAAGTCTACATTTCTACATGGTTTTGGCATCAAACACGTGATTTCACAAATATCATATGCACATTGTGGTTCATCCAAGAATATGAACAATAGTCAACCTTCACTATGCCTGCAGTATGCCTGGGGAACTCTAAAAAAATGTAACAACTTTTCTTCTCCTACTGTAACATTTATAGAAAATGAGCATGTAATCATCCTTAATTTCCTAGCATCTTTCTGGAAGTTTTTCAAAAACTAAATGAAAATAGTTACTCAACTGATGAGAAAAGAGCCCAAATTGCAACCATCTAACATTTAACAGCAATTTCAATTGTTCTGTAGTCATCACAATCTTTACATTCCTTAGCTTCAGCACTCTATCGTCAATTGTTAGCTTAACAGATTGCTTCAGGAACGTTGCAAGCTGTTAAACCTCCTCATTCTGCAGCTTCCTACTTACCACTATGTAACTTCCAAAAGAAGTATAGTTGATCTTTTCAACAGGCACTGAGGCATCAACCTCCATTTCTCTTCCTTCAATTAGATGATCTCTGGTTTGCTTCTTTGGTTGTGACTGATGAGTCATACAATTTCCCATTGTGGATGATATACAATGAGCAAAAGACTCTCAAGTCTCAGCATTATATAAGAGAGATTTTGGGTCAATTTTAAATTGGACGTGCATGCCATCGAAGTTAACACTACTTTCATTTTAATTTTGACTTATTTTAGGATGGATATATATATATATATATATATATATATATATATATATATATATATATATATATAAGAGTTCCTTTCCACCAAAAGAAAAGAATCAAATAGGTTGTGCCTAGAACAACACACCTCTTTCTTCAGCCTTCATGTTACTAATTTTTTAATCCAAAAGTACAGATTCCTACCACCAACTGAAAGTCATTCTCAAGCATGCAAAAATTGATACTCAGATTTTACCTATACTCATATTTATATATGATATGCCTACTCTACCTTAAAAGTTAAAATATGACATGCTAAGTTACTGACTTGCACTGACATCAATTTAAGGTTTCCGTGTGTTCCATTTCAGGAGACTTAGTTTCCATAATAGAAGATTAACTTTCACCATGTGCACTTGTCATTGCCAACTACCAATTTCAGCATCCCATTATTCAGTTAACAGTCAACACTAGCACCCTACACTCATGATCACTCAATTTTATCATACTCTCATACGCAAATAAGAGCTAATCACAGGAAAACATGTTATGCAGAACCAAAATAAATATAGTGCCATTTAACGGCATTCATTTTCACCTGCAACCAAACATAAAGACACAATTAACAACATAGTTCAAGCAAATTATTCTTGTTTACAGATATTATGCTTGTTAATTCGCGAGTCCAAACCTGAACCTTCATACATATGTTGTATGTCTTTGTTTACAGATAGTCCAGACTCCAGACACCAAAAATCAAGGGAAAGACATATATATTAGCCTCTCATTTACTTAACACCAAATAAAATATGCACCAGAAAAGAGTTGCCTCTTTAACGATTTAGTCATGATTCAAGGTTCATTCCATACCCTCACATGCATCCTCTATGGCCAGAAGTAAGCTTATATCTTAACAATCCTGTGCATTTACTTCGTATTCTAAATAATTCAATAGCGACAACAAAGAAGAAAGCGCACATAAGTGACTGAATGCACAAAGAGGCACCCCTAGACGAAAGACCTTCTGTGTTTAAAATACCATGCAAATATACTTTAAGAATAATGAAAGAGACACTCTTGATCCAAAATATAAGATCATTAAAAAAAATTGAAACAGCACAATTTTGATTAAATCCATAACCTCTTAACTAGAACTCTTGCATAGCATCAAAGACCCTCACCCCAAGCATAGGATATGTCATGCATATTTATCACTAAAAAGACCATAAAGCTAAGCACATGAATGTCCAACCAGCATCAACAGAAGGGTCTGATTCATTCAACAAGAAGAAATTAAACCAGCATGCCAAATCAGGTTAACGACTCGGTCCAAATTAGCATGTGAACCATGAAGTCCATGATTAGTTGTTGTAGACAACATCATCAAAAGAGTACACAAAACATATTTCACCATAGGCACTCACACAAATGTTGAAATGCATGATGATATCTTATATAGTATTGTAATTTGGGCCAAATCGTGATCAAGACTGAAAAGAGTCTCAAAGCACTATTTTCTTTCAGGTATTTTGTCAAACAGCCAGTCTGCAAACAGAATAAAAACTAAATTAGGGAGGCTAATTAACGTATTGTATCTCAATCCCCTTTCAACTTTAGAGTTTAGACTACAAAACAGAACAAAATCAGAACTTGGTCCAGGACTAGCACAATTTAACAACAACGAAAATGTGAATTTCACATTTTCATAATGTTACTTCGTTTTAGATAAATTTAACAGATACTGATATGCAGGGGGAAAACATTGGATGCCAACAATTTTAACCAGACCTAAGCATGAAGGAAAAGCTCAAACAAAAGACCATGGATGGTCTTCAGCCAAGGAAAAAAAACCCTACCCTGTATCATCGGTGAGTGCAGAAAAGTATTGCAAAAAAATTTGGACCATTTCTCGATTTGTGCGTGTCATCCTTGCGCAGGGGCCATGCTAATCTTCTCTGTATCGTTCCAATTTTATCGGATGTCCCCGAAGGGACGACCCTTGCTGTTTGCCTGCGCTATATATTCTCTTTATTTTTTGTTATATTACGCGATGTGGTACAAATTCTCTGACATTCAACCAGACCGAAGGATACCGTATTCGCTGTTCCTCATAGCTCATTCCTTTCACTCTCTCTCAGTTGCTGAGAACATAAAAGAAGAAGAAGAAGAAGAAGAAGAAGCGCTCCCTAAAATCAGAGGGAACTTAATTCCACCGTGTGCATGTTTGCAATATAATAAAATATTAATTGAATTTATCGTATATGTTAGCTACCTAGAATATTCTAGTGAGATTATAACTGAAAATTTATATTTATCGTTATATATGGATAATTTTTTTATAAGCCAAAATTTATTGCAAAATAGTATAAGAAATACCAAATCCAACAAAGGCATAAACTTTTTTTTTTTATGAAAAGGTGTATTTTATTCATATTTCAGAAACAATACAAGAAATATCACACTAATAATAGTTAGAGGGAAAGCAAAATACACTGCTACAACATACTCTTGCATGTGGACATGGATTATCAGCAACTCACAAAACCGGACTCTAACAGGAGATTAAAAAGCCTTTAATTCCAAGATAACAATCTCATTGATGCTGAGATTAAGCTCAGTTCGGCGACAAGGAATCTCATATCTAAAACGAGAGAGTCGTTGGACGATAGCCAAATCAACAGTCGGCAAAGGGAGATCTGTCTCGACGAGTAGTCTTCCAATTATTGGAGCAAAGAGGATAACCATCAGATCTGAAAAGTAGAAACTATTCAAAGACATCCCTCCACTGGAAACACACAAAACAAATACAACTTGCACAAAGGCAAAACAAAACCCAGATAAACTAGGGGAAAACAAACTCACACCCTTTCCCTTTCCCAAAGGAATGGGAGGGACAGATCTCCCCCTACCGAGAAACAACAAATGAAAACAAGCAGGAGCATAGGGAGGAGGAGGGAAAGAGAAGCCAACAAAGGTATAAACTAGTCCATACGAATAATACAATGTATCGATAACGAGTTTGTTTTATAGTGTTAGATTTTTTTTTTTACACCAACCGGTACCCGAATCTAGTTTGCCCAGAATCCGACTCATCCGATCCAACCCAGCTGACCTCACACTAAGCGGTAGGGGTCTCCCAGTGAGAGTTTGTTTTACTGTGTTAGATTTTTTTTAATTATCAAATAAAAGTAATGTTTATTGGAATGGGCAGTCACACTTTAAAAAAAAATTAATTTCCATAAAGTAAGAGATATCCTCTGTGACGAACCTATCTCGGGCCCAATCAAGATCGATCACAACTCATTAGGATCCAACCATCCGATTAAATAACCCTCGGGCACATAAGATCGAGTGTCAAACACTTACGCTATCTCATCTCAACAAGAGATAGGGTAGCCCTGGACCACCAAGCTATTAAGGAATCATCTCATCACCTCTTTGATCTGAGATTCTCTCCTACAATCTCGTGAGGCTAATCCGCAAGAGCTGATCACGTGTTAATCCTAACAGATTCTAGAAGAATGTCCTCGGATATTCTCTCTCAGATCTTAGGAGTCATACGTCAGTCCTACATACCCATTCAAACCCACCTACACACCGCCACTCCCCCTTATAAATAGCACCACATTACTAAGGTTAAGGTACGTTCTCTCATTCCTAAATTAACACCAACTCACACCAAGTTGACTGGGAGATTCTGATTATCTCAACTGGATAGTCAAACACCTAAAAGTCCTACCTATATCAATATCTTGACTGCGTTAAGGGTTTGAAAAAAATTACAGTTGTGTTTGAATAATTAAGTTATGTTTTTATGGTTGAGTAGAAGAATTTAAAAAATGATAAATTTTATGGGAAAGTACTAAATTAAAAAAAATGTATTTATTTTTTCAATTAAAAATGACTATTTTTTACTTCTAAACTAAGCGTCGAAGTTAAGAAAATTCTTAAATTAAAACTATATCACAAAATTGGTTGTCAAAAACTAGCTAATATTTTTTTAGATAAATGATATATAGAGCTGCAAATTAATATATGAATAAGCCTACACCAATTAATTACAAATAAAATATCACTATACGACACAATTTATTATTTTTTTTTTGTGTAAGTTTATTTATAAGTTTATATTTTCTTTAATGACAAAAAACTAGCTAGTTGCATTTTTTAAACATCTTGAGTGCACACTTGGTACTTGTATAGTATCCTAGCAAATATAAGTGTGGTCTAAGTGTCAATTTTAATTGTGTAAGTGTAGCATCATTGGGGTCGGCCCTCTTATTAACATGATGGTTGACCTTTTTTGCTTTGTTACTTTTTTATTTATTATTTAAGGTTGACTTTGAGTCAGTGGTTGGGATTTATACTTTTTGGCAAAAAGATTAGCAAACATGAAGGCTGAATGGGGTTCTGACTTTTTATAAGATCAATACTTTAGAAGTGATGAACCTGAACTTCAAGTCCTACCTGGAATGCAACCTATTTGATTCTTTTCTTTTGGTGGAATGGAACTCTTTTATATGTATTTAATATTAGAAGTCAAAATTCAATGAAAGCTATGTGATGGCTTGCACGATCTATTTCCTCCAAATTAAAATTGACCAAAACCTCTCTATATAATGCTGAGACTTGAGAGTTTTTGTTCATTCCATCATCATCCACAATGGGAAACTGTATGCCTTGTCACATACCAAAGAAGCAAACTATAGATTCTCTAATTGAAGGAAGAGAAATGGAGGTTAAAGCTCCATTGCCTGCTGAGAAGATTAACAATGCTTCTTGTGGACACTACATAGTGGTACATAGGAAGCTGCTGCATAAAGGGGAGGTGTACCACCTTGCACCATTGCTGAAGCAATCTGCTAAGTCAACAAGTCACAACAGAAAGCTGAAGGCAAGGAATGTGAAGATTGTGGTGAGTGCAGAACAATTGAAATTGGTGTTAAGTGGATCAAACAAGTTCCGAATCAAAACAAGAGCCGACCGTGTCAGGAGTAAATGGCAACCTTCTTTACCAACTATTCATGAGGTGCAGAACTTTAGAGGGTATAATAATAATGGTTGCAGCTTAGGCTCTTCAATCATCAGCTGAGCAACGATTTTCATTTAGTTTTTGAGAAACCACAAGAAAGGTGGTAGGAAATTAAGGATGTTTTACCTGCTCATTTTTTTTTTAATGTTACAGCAGGAGAAGAAAAGAGAAAATAGAAAAGCTTCAAAATGTACATTTTGTTTAGAGTTCCTCATCAGCCATAGGGAAGACTAATAATTGTTCAGAGTGTTGAACTCAGCCTTGTCTATGTTTTCCATATTAAAGAGAAAGGATGAATGAATGAATTCATTGAATTGATAACAAAAAGATTTACCATCAGTCCTTATAAACAGTAACATATGTAACAAACTACAGTAATGTACGGTAACAAATATCACTAACAAATTGATTCTATCTAATAACTTTGACTAATTCTAATACTCCCCCTTAAGGTGGGAAGTAGATATTGCGAATTCCCAACTTAGACATTAGAAGGTTAAAGGTTGAAGCAGGAACTGGTTTTGTGAGTATATCAGCTAACTGATGAGCAGACTTAACATGCACCAATCTGATTGTACCATTCTGCACTTTCTCACGAACATGATGACAATCAATCTCAATGTGCTTGGACCTCTCATGGAACGTGGGATTGTTAGCTAAATGGATGGCAGATTTATTGTCACAGAATACCAATGCTGGACCAGCTTCTATCTCAAAATCTTTGAGGATTGCTATGAGCCAAGTGACTTCACTAGATACATTTGCTACAGCTCTATATTCAGCTTCAGCTGAGGATCTAGAAACTACACGTTGCCTCTTAGATTGCCATGATACTAGAGAGTCACCAATAAAAACAAATTGGCCTGTTGTGGACCTTCTCGTGTCTAAACAGCTGCCCCAATCTGCATCAGAATAAGCCTTGATGTTTAGAGAAGAGGATGCTGAAAAGAAAATTCCCTGACCTGGTGATTTCTTCAAATATCTGAGAATGTGATGTACAGCATCTAAATGATGTGTGCGTGGTGCTGACATAAATTGGCTCAATTTATGTACAGCAAAGCAAATGTCCGGTCTAGAGATTGTAAGGTATAAGAGTCTACCAATCAATCTCCTGTACTGAGAAGGATTTTGCAATAGTTCTCCTGAGTTTGCTGTTAGCTTAAGGTTTGGATCCATTGGTATCTCTGCTGGCTTGCAATTGATAAAATTAGTATCTTCTAGCATAGTGACTGTGTACTTCCTTTGTGACAAATAAATGCCTTTGGAGGACTGAGCGATTTCTAAACCAAGGAAATATTTCAATTTGCCAAGATCCTTTAGTTTAAAAATGTCAGCCAAGGTCTTTTTCACTGTTTGCACTACAGACTGAGAAGGACTTGCCACTATGATGTCATCAACATATACTAGTAAAGCTACAAAACTGGATCCAGTCCCTTTAGTGAACAAGGAATAATCACTTTTGGATTGAGAGAAATTCTGATTTAGCAAAGCACTTGAAAATTTAGTGAACCATTGCCTGGATGCCTGTCGCGAGCCATAAATGGATTTTTTGAGTTTACAAACCAGCTTCTCCCCCTTAGGTGTACAGGTCGGCTGCTCCCCCTTAGGTTTGTAACCTAAAGGCATATCCATATATACTTCTTCAAACAAGTCTCCATTCAGAAAGGCATTATTAATATCAAGCTGTAATAGATGCCAATTTTTGATGGCAGCAAGAGACAAGAGAACTCTGACTGTGGAAATTTTAGCTACAAGTGAAAAAGTAGCATTAAAATCAATGCCAGCCTCTTGAGTATACCCTTTAGCCACCAATCTTGCTTTGTAGCGATCAACATAGCCATCAGGTTTTGTTTTAACTTTGTAAACCCATTTACACTCTATGGTGTGTTTACCTGGTGGAAGAGGGACAAGTTCCCAAGTACCATTGGCTTCCATAGCATCCAATTCATCTGTCATGGCATGTTGCCAATGAGCAAATTTGACAGCTTGATGATAATATTGTGGCTCATAGACTTGAGAAACTTGAAAAACAAAGTTCCTGTAAGGCTTGGATAATCGATCATAATTGAGATAATCAGTAATGGGGTAAGTGGTTACAGCATTACAGTTATATTGAGCCAAATAACCTGGTGGTCTGTGATTTCTAGTTGATCTGCGAAGCTGCTGTACAGGTTGATCAGGTGCTGCATTGACCAGATCTAGGTCATTGTGCACAACAGGATCTGGCTGCTCAGAAATAGGAAGTATAGCATCAGAGACTAGAGAGTCATCAACTGCAGCAACTTGATCGTTGTGAACAACATGAACAGGCTGCAATGCTGAAACATCAGTGTTAGAAAAAGAATTATCAGCAGTATGAGCAGTTTCATTAACTACAGCCTTATAAGAGGAGTGATGATCATAGGAGATGCTCTCTGGAGAAATGGCAGGTAGAACAATATCCATAAAGGGATCAGGCTGAAGTAATTAGCAAAAATTTGAACAGCACCGCAATCACAAGAACAATTAGGCCGAAAATCTTGAAGCTCTTCCCAAATTGATTTCAATTTGGTGAAATACTGATTCACAGTTAAAGAACCTTGTTGTAAAGTGACCAAATCACGCTTTAATTGGAAGGTTCGCGGTCCATGTTGTTGTTGAAAACGATCATGGAGGTCCCCCCAAATTGCAGCAGCAGTGGAACAGTAAATCACACTAGCAACTAACTCTTTGGAAATTGAGTTAAGAAGCCAAGAACACACGATGTTGTTGTTTCTCTCCCACAAAGCAAGAACCTGAGGGTTATCGTCAGTAGGACGTGGAAGAGAACCATCGACAAAGACAAATTTGTTTTTAGCAAGCAAAGCCATTTTCATGGATCGCTGCCAGGAGTTGAAGTTATCACCAAGCAGTGGCTGGGAGACTAAGACAATGCCTGGGTTATCAGAAGGGTGAATGTAATAAGGACTGGAAACATCATCAAGGGGAAAATCGAGCGCCATTGATGAGAAAAGAGAGAAAGGAAAAAAAATCACTTCAACAAGGAAGAAAGAGAAGAGAGCTCAACAAGGAAGAAAGAGTGGCGTAAGAATCACTTCTGATACCATATTAAAGAGAAAGGATGAATGAATGAATTCATTGAATTGATAACAAAAAGATTTACAATCTGTCCTTATAAACAGTAACATATGTAACAAACTACAGTAATGTACGGTAACAAATATCACTAACAAATTGATTCTATCTAATAACTTTGACTAATTCTAATATTCCATTCCCCTTTTTTCTGTGATCAAAGCTCTATAATAGAAAACACACTAAGTTGTATTGCTAACTTTCTCTCCTAACTTTCACATGGTGGAACCGTCGTTGCCAACTATCAATTCCAGTATCTAGTTAGACACAATCTTGGGGCATTATATTGTTGGAGGAAAAGGAGGATTTCTATTACTCGATGCATTTGGTGCCATAATACAATCTCCTAATTACGTTAGAGCTATCACACTTGATTGATCAACTATATAGTACATTAATATTCAAGGCATAATGTCAAAGAACTAATTAAGTGCTAGATAGAAAATGGTTTTTTTTTTCATAGAATAGGATAGTGCTTTTTAATGGTATAGTAGTGGTCTAGTGAATAGTATATAACCACTTTGCACTTTCTATATATTTATTTCTAACATACGTATTTGTATTAGGAGTATAACTTTTTTTTTTTTTTTTATAATATTAGGAGTATAACTTTATCAATGAAGATAAAAACCAAAGTGTATCCTGAAAATTTGTTCACTTGTTAAGGGATTAGAATTGCATTCCACCACCGAACAATTTCAACTTAGGCTTAGAGACAAAAAATGCAGAACCTAGAACATGAAATATGGGTTGGAATTGGAATTCTGGTGTTTTATTGTGAATTTGGAATGGATTAATAATTAATTATATTTAATTTTTGAAGTTATCAATTAAGCTAAATTCAAACGTTAAATTTTTTTTTACTAATCAATTAAGCAAATTTGGTTGATAGATTTCTTTATTTTCACCATGCATTTTTTTATTTATTTTTTTTCCATACATTTCTTTTCGTATTTATTATTACACTCTCGACTCACTAAATCTAATAAACTCAAATCTTGTTTCCCCCTATACTAAGATTTACGATGTCGAAAGCAAATGAACAAAAAGGAGGTTATCAATCTTACCACAATTCATAAGAGATTGGTGATAATATTTCTTTTAAACATACACCAGTGCATCCGAGAATACGAGAAATTACAAGTTTTGTTGATCTTTGCATTGGAATCTCTCTCACAAAGAACACCTAAATCGGCACATACCAAGTGTTTAGAAATATGCAAACAGCAATTAACAGATCCCCATGGTTTCTAATGTGAATAAGTTTCATCCCTTCTTTTGCATTCACGTTGAGGAGAATTGTTTTGCATGTAGTGGAGTATGTGAAGAGAAAGTTGAATTAGTCCCACATCGGTGAAGCTGAGAGGGAGCAAGGGAGATACACAACATAAAAAGATAGACCAGTGTTTGTTATGCTCATACCTTTCTCGGCCTTTTGGCTAAGATCAAGTGTAGTATCTGTTCTTATCAGTTTAATATCTGATATGTGGGCCATCGGCTCACACGATATTAAATTACTTTTTTAAAGGGGAGGGGTCATCACAGTAGCTTGCTGCTGGACCTCTCAAGTGTCGCCCGAGCGTTGCACTAAAGCTTGGGCCAGGCGTACCCTCCAAATCGAATCTAATGTGTTATGTTTTTATTTCCACAATTTTAAGAGACTCCAAAGTTTTTTTTTCTAACTTGTATGAGATTTGCAGATTTAAAATCGATTAATAATTAATGATGTTTAATTTTTGAAATTATCTATTAAGCTAAATTCAAACGTTAAATTTGTTTTTACTAAACAATTAAGCAAATTACCAACGAGCTGTTGGTGCAGTGGTGCCAGGGGCTGCACTTGGTAGGGCGAACCACGGTTCGATCCCCCGCAACAACGTTGGGAGAGGAATAAAACCTTAACCCCGGGACCCCCCTTGAACTGGATTAGTCGGCCCAGTGGGCCGGATACCAGGGTGCAAACCAAAAACAATTAAGCAAATTTGATTGATAGATTTCTTAGTTTTCACCATGCATTTTTTTTTTATTTTTTTCCCCTATACTAAGATTTACGATGTCGAAAGCAAATGAACAAAAACGAGGCTATCAATCTTACCACAATACATAAGAGATTGGTGATAATATTTCTTTTAAACATACACCAGTGCATCCGAGAATACGAGAAATTACAAGTCTTGTTGATCTTTGCATTGGAATCTCTCTCACAAAGAACACCAAAATCGGCACATACCAAGTGTTTAGAAATATGCAAACAGCAATTAACAGATCCCCATGGTTTCTAATGTGAATAAGTTTCATCCCTTCTTTTGTATTCACGTTGAGGAGAATTGTTTTGCATGTAGTGGAGTATGTGAAGAGAAAGTTGAATTAGTCCCACATCGGTGAAGCTGAGAGGGAGCAAGGGAGATACACAACATAAAAAGTTAGACCAGTGTTTGTTATACTCATACCTTTCTCGGCCTTTTGGCTAAGATCAAGTGTAGTATATGTTCTTATCACTTTAATATCTGATATGTGGGACATCGGCTCACACGATATTAAATTACTTTTTTAAAGGGGAGGGGTCATCACAGTAGCTTGCTACTGGACCTCTCAAGTGTTGCCCGAGCGTAGCACAAAAGCTTGGGCCAGGCGCACCCTCCAAATCGAATCTAATGTGTTATGTATTTATTTCCACAATTTTAAGAGACTCCAAAGTTTTTTTTTTCTAACTTGTATGAGATTTACAGATTTAAAATTGGTTAATAATTAATGATGTTTAATTTTTGAAATTATCTATTAAGCTAAATTCAAACGTTAAATTTGTTTTTACTAAACAATTAAGCAAATTTGATTGATAGATTTCTTAGTTTTCACCATGCATTTTTTTTATTTTTTCCCCCTATACTAAGATTTACGATGTCGAAAGCAAATGAACAAAAACGAGGCTATCAATCTTACCACAATACATAAGAGATTGGTGATAATATTTCTTTTAAACATACACCAGTGCATCCGAGAATACCAGAAATTACAAGTCTTGTTGATCTTTGCATTGGAATCTCTCTCACAAAGAACACCTAAATCGGCACATACCAAGTGTTTAGAAATATGCAAACAGCAATTAACAGATCCCCATGGTTTCTAATGTGAATAAGTTTCATCCCTTCTTTTGGATTCACGTTGAGGAGAATTGTTTTGCATGTAGTGGAGTATGTGAAGAGAAAGTTGAATTAGTCCCACATCGGTGAAGCTGAGAGGGAGCAAGGGAGATACACAACATAAAAAGCTAGACCAGTGTTTGTTATACTCATACCTTTCTCGGCCTTTTGGCTAAGATCAAGTGTAGTATCTGTTCTTATCAGTTTAATATCTGATATGTGGGCCATCGGCTCACACGATATTAAATTACTTTTTTAAAGGGGATGGGTCATCACAGTAGCTTGCTGCTGGACCTCTCAAGTGTCGCCCGAGCGTTGCACTAAAGCTTGGGCCAGGCGCACCCTCCAAATCGAATCTAATGTGTTATGTTTTTATATCCACAATTTTTAGAGACTCCAAAGTTTTTTTTTTCTAACTTGTATGAGATTTGCAGATTTAAAATTGATTAATAATTAATGATGTTTAATTTTTGAAATTATTTATTAAGCTAAATTCAAACCTTAAATTTGTTTTTACTAAACAATTAAGCAAATTTGATTGATAGATTTCTTAATTTTCACCATGCATATTTTTATTTTTCCCCCTATATACTAAGATTTACGATGTCGAAAGCAAATGAACAAAAACGAGGCTATCAATCTTACCACAATACATAAGAGATTGGTGATAATATTTCTTTTAAACATACACCAGTGCATCCGAGAATACGAGAAATTACAAGTCTTGTTGATCTTTGCATTGGAATCTCTCTCACAAAGAACACCTAAATCGGCACATACCAAGTGTTTAGAAATATGCAAACAGCAATTAACAGATCCCCATGGTTTCTAATGTGAATAAGTTTCATCCCTTCTTTTGCATTCACGTTGAGGAGAATTGTTTTGCATGTAATGGAGTATGTGAAGAGAAAGTTGAATTAGTCCCACATCGGTGAAGCTGAGAGGGAGCAAGGGAGATACACAACATAAAAAGCTAGACCTGTGTTTGTTATACTCATACCTTTCTCGGCCTTTTGGCTAAGATCAAGTGTAGTATCTGTTCTTATCAGTTTAATATCTGATATGTGGGCCATCGGCTCACACGATATTAAATTACTTTTTTAAAGGGGAGGGGTCATCACAGTAGCTTGCTGCTGGACCTCTCAAGTGTCGCCCGAGCGTTGCACTAAAGCTTGGGCCAGGCGCACCCTCCAAATCGAATCTAATATGTTATGTTTTTATTTCCACAATTTTTAGAGACTCCAAAGTTTTTTTTTCTAACTTGTATGAGATTTGCAGATTTAAAATTGATTAATAATTAATGATGTTTAATTTTTGAAATTATCTATTAAGCTAAATTCAAACCTTAAATTTGTTTTTACTAAACAATTAAGCAAATTTGATTGATAGATTTCTTACTTTTCCCCATGCATTTTTTTATTTTTCCCCCTATATACTAAGATTTACGATGTCGAAAGCAAATGAACAAAAACGAGGCTATCAATCTTACCACAATACATAAGAGATTGGTGATAATATTTCTTTTAAACATACACCAGTGCATCCGAGAATACGACAAATTACAAGTCTTGTTGATCTTTGCATTGGAATCTCTCTCACAAAGAACACCTAAATCGGCACATATCAAGTGTTTAGAAATATGCAAACAGCAATTAACAGATCCCCATGGTTTCTAATGTGAATAAGTTTCATCCCTTCTTTTGCATTCACGTTGAGGAGAATTGTTTTGCATGTAGTGGAGTATGTGAAGAGAAAGTTGAATTAGTCCCACATCGGTGAAGCTGAGAGGGAGCAAGAGAGATACACAACATAAAAAGCTAGACCAGTGTTTGTTATACTCATACCTTTCTCGGCCTTTTGGCTAAGATCAAGTGTAGTATCTGTTCTTATCAGTTTAATATCTGATATGCGGGCCATCGGCTCACACGATATTAAATTACTTTTTTAAAGGGGATGGGTCATCTCAGTAGCTTGCTGCTGGACCTCTCAAGTGTCGCCCGAGCGTTGCACTAAAGCTTGGGCCAGGCGCACCCTCCAAATCGAATCTAATGTGTTATGTTTTTATATCCACAATTTTTAGAGACTCCAAAGTATTTTTTTCTAACTTGTATGAGATTTGCAGATTTAAAATTGATTAATAATTAATGATGTTTAATTTTTGAAATTATCTATTAAGCTAAATTCAAACCTTAAATTTGTTTTTACTAAACAATTAAGCAAATTTGATTGATAGATTTCTTAATTTTCACCATGCATATTTTTATTTTTCCCCCTATATACTAAGATTTACGATGTCGAAAGCAAATGAACAAAAACGAGGCTATCAATCTTACCACAATACATAAGAGATTGGTGATAATATTTCTTTTAAACATACACCAGTGCATCCGAGAATACGAGAAATTACAAGTCTTGTTGATCTTTGCATTGGAATCTCTCTCACAAAGAACACCTAAATCGGCACATACCAAGTGTTTAGAAATATGCAAACAGCAATTAACAGATCCCCATGGTTTCTAATGTGAATAAGTTTCATCCCTTCTTTTGCATTCACGTTGAGGAGAATTGTTTTGCATGTAATGGAGTATGTGAAGAGAAAGTTGAATTAGTCCCACATCGGTGAAGCTGAGAGGGAGCAAGGGAGATACACAACATAAAAAGCTAGACCTGTGTTTGTTATACTCATACCTTTCTCGGCCTTTTGGCTAAGATCAAGTGTAGTATCTGTTCTTATCAGTTTAATATCTGATATGTGGGCCATCGGCTCACACGATATTAAATTACTTTTTTAAAGGGGAGGGGTCATCACAGTAGCTTGCTGCTGGACCTCTCAAGTGTCGCCCGAGCGTTGCACTAAAGCTTGGGCCAGGCGCACCCTCCAAATCGAATCTAATGTGTTATGTTTTTATTTCCACAATTTTTAGAGACTCCAAAGTTTTTCTTTTCTAACTTGTATGAGATTTGCAGATTTAAAATCGATTAATAATTAATGATGTTTAATTTTTGAAATTATCTATTAAGCTAAATTCAAACCTTAAATTTGTTTTTACTAAACAATTAAGCAAATTTGATTGATAGATTTCTTAATTTTCACCATGCATTTTTTTATTTTTTCCCCCTATACTAAGATTTACGATGTCGAAAGCAAATGAACAAAAACGAGGCTATCAATCTTACCACAATACATAAGAGATTGGTGATAATATTTCTTTTAAACATACACCAGTGCATCCGAGAATACGAGAAATTACAAGTCTTGTTGATCTTTGCATTGGAATCTCTCTCACAAAGAACACCTAAATCGGCACATACCAAGTGTTTAGAAATATGCAAACAGCAATTAACAGATCCCCATGGTTTCTAATGTGAATAAGTTTCATCCCTTCTTTTGCATTCACGTTGAGGAGAATTGTTTTGCATGTAGTGGAGTATGTGAAGAGGAAGTTGAATTAGTCCCACATCGGTGAAGCTGAGAGGGAGCATGGGAGATACACAACATAAAAAGCTAGACCAGTGTTTGTTATACTCATACCTTTCTCGGCCTTTTGGCTAAGATCAAGTGTAGTATCTGTTCTTATCAGTTTAATATCTGATATGTGGGCCATCGGCTCACACGATATTAAATTACTTTTTTAAAGGGGATGGGTCATCACAGTAGCTTGCTGTTGGACCTCTCAAGTGTCGCCCGAGCGTTGCACTAAAGCTTGGGCCAGGCGCACCCTCCAAATCGAATCTAATGTGTTATGTTTTTATATCCACAATTTTTAGAGACTCCAAAGTATTTTTTTCTAACTTGTATGAGATTTGCAGATTTAAAATTGATTAATAATTAATGATGTTTAATTTTTGAAATTATCTATTAAGCTAAATTCAAACCTTAAATTTGTTTTTACTAAACAATTAAGCAAATTTGATTGATAGATTTCTTAATTTTCACCATGCATATTTTTATTTTTCCCCCTATATACTAAGATTTACGATGTCGAAAGCAAATGAACAAAAACGAGGCTATCAATTTTACCACAATACATAAGAGATTGGTGATAATATTTCTTTTAAACATACACCAGTGCATCCGAGAATACGAGAAATTACAAGTCTTGTTGATCTTTGCATTGGAATCTCTCTCACAAAGAACACCTAAATCGGCACATACCAAGTGTTTAGAAATATGCAAACAGCAATTAACAGATCCCCACGGTTTCTAATGTGAATAAGTTTCATCCCTTCTTTTGCATTCACGTTGAGGAGAATTGTTTTGCATGTAATGGAGTATGTGAAGAGAAAGTTGAATTAGTCCCACATCGGTGAAGCTGAGAGGGAGCAAGGGAGATACACAACATAAAAAGCTAGACCTGTGTTTGTTATACTCATACCTTTCTCGGCCTTTTGGCTAAGATCAAGTGTAGTATCTGTTCTTATCAGTTTAATATCTGATATGTGGGCCATCGGCTCACACGATATTAAATTACTTTTTTAAAGGGGAGGGGTCATCACAGTAGCTTGCTACTGGACCTCTCAAGTGTCGCCCGAGCGTTGCACTAAAGCTTGGGCCAGGCGCACCCTCCAAATCGAATCTAATATGTTATGTTTTTATTTCCACAATTTTTAGAGACTTCAAAGTTTTTTTTTCTAACTTGTATGAGATTTGCAGATTTAAAATTGATTAATAATTAATGATGTTTAATTTTTGAAATTATCTATTAAGCTAAATTCAAACCTTAAATTTTTTTTTACTAAACAATTAAGCAAATTTGATTGATAGATTTCTTAATTTTCCCCATGCATTTTTTTATTTTTCCCCCTATATACTATGATTTACGATGTCGAAAGCAAATGATCAAAAACGAGGCTATCAATCTTACCACAATACATAAGAGATTGGTGATAATATTTCTTTTAAACATACACAAGAGCATCCGAGAATACGAGAAATTACAAGTCTTGTTGATCTTTGCATTGGAATCTCTCTCACAAAGAACACCTAAATCGGCACATACCAAGTGTTTAGAAATATGCAAACAGCAATTAACAGATCCCCATGGTTTCTAATGTGAATAAGTTTCATCCCTTCTTTTGCATTCACGTTGAGGAGAATTGTTTTGCATGTAATGGAGTATGTGAAGAGAAAGTTGAATTAGTCCCACATCGGTGAAGCTGAGAGGGAGCAAGGGAGATACACAACATAAAAAGCTAGACCTGTGTTTGTTATACTCATACCTTTCTCGGCCTTTTGGCTAAGATCAAGTGTAGTATCTGTTCTTATCAGTTTAATATCTGATATGTGGGCCATCGGCTCACACGATATTAAATTACTTTTTTAAAGGGGTGGGGTCATCACAGTAGCTTGCTGCTGGACCTCTCAAGTGTCGCCCGAGCGTTGCACTAAAGCTTGGGCCAGGCGCACCCTCCAAATCGAATCTAATGTGTTATGTTTTTATTTCCACAATTTTTAGAGACTCCAAAGTTTTTTTTTCTAACTTGTATGAGATTTGCAGATTTAAAATTGATTAATAATTAATGATGTTTAATTTTTGAAATTATCTATTAAGCTAAATTCAAACCTTAAATTTGTTTTTACTAAACAATTAAGCAAATTTGATTGATAGATTTCTTAATTTTCCCCATGCATTTTTTTATTTTTCCCCCTATATACTAAGATTTACGATGTCGAAAGCAAATGAACAAAAACGAGGCTATCAATCTTACCACAATACATAAGAGATTGGTGATAATATTTCTTTTAAACATACACCAGAGCATCCGAGAATACGAGAAATTACAAGTCTTGTTGATCTTTGCATTGGAATCTCTCTCACAAAGAACACCTAAATCGGCACATACCAAGTGTTTAGAAATATGCAAACAGCAATTAACAGATCCCCATGGTTTCTAATGTGAATAAGTTTCATCCCTTCTTTTGCATTCACGTTGAGGAGAATTGTTTTGCATGTAGTGGAGTATGTGAAGAGAAAGTTGAATTAGTCCCACATCGGTGAAGCTGAGAGGGAGCAAGGGAGATACACAACATAAAAAGCTAGACCAGTGTTTGTTATACCCATACCTTTCTCGGCCTTTTGGCTAAGATCAAGTGTAGTATCTGTTCTTATCAGTTTAATATCTGATATGTGGGCCATCGGCTCACACGATATTAAATTACTTTTTTAAAGGGGATGGGTCATCACAGTAGCTTGCTGCTGGACCTCTCAAGTGTTGCCCGAGCGTTGCACTAAAGCTTGGGCCAGGCGCACCCTCCAAATCGAATCTAATGTGTTATGTTTTTATTTCCACAATTTTTAGAGACTCCAAAGTTTTTCTTTTCTAACTTGTATGAGATTTGCAGATTTAAAATCGATTAATAATTAATGATGTTTAATTTTTGAAATTATCTATTAAGCTAAATTCAAACCTTAAATTTGTTTTTACTAAACAATTAAGCAAATTTGATTGATAGATTTCTTAATTTTCACCATGCATTTTTTTATTTTTTCCCCCTATACTAAGATTTACGATGTCGAAAGCAAATGAACAAAAACGAGGCTATCAATCTTACCACAATACATAAGAGATTGGTGATAATATTTCTTTTAAACATACACCAGTGCATCCGAGAATACGAGAAATTACAAGTCTTGTTGATCTTTGCATTGGAATCTCTCTCACAAAGAACACCTAAATCGGCACATACCAAGTGTTTAGAAATATGCAAACAGCAATTAACAGATCCCCATGGTTTCTAATGTGAATAAGTTTCATCCCTTCTTTTGCATTCACGTTGAGGAGAATTGTTTTGCATGTAGTGGAGTATGTGAAGAGAAAGTTGAATTAGTCCCACATCGGTGAAGCTGAGAGGGAGCAAGGGAGATACACAACATAAAAAGCTAGACCAGTGTTTGTTATACCCATACCTTTCTCGGCCTTTTGGCTAAGATCAAGTGTAGTATCTGTTCTTATCAGTTTAATATCTGATATGTGGGCCATCGGCTCACACGATATTAAATTACTTTTTTAAAGGGGAGGGGTCATCACAGTAGCTTGCTGCTGGACCTCTCAAGTGTTGCCCGAGCGTTCCACTAAAGCTTGGGCCAGGCGCACCCTCCAAATCGAATCTAATGTGTTATGTTTTTATTTCCACAATTTTTAGAGACTCCAAAGTTTTTTTTTTCTAACTTGTATGAGATTTGCAGATTTAAAATTGATTAATAATTTATGATGTTTAATTTTTGAAATTATCTATTAAGCTAAATTCAAACCTTAAATTTGTTTTTACTAAACAATTAAGCAAATTTGATTGATAGATTTCTTAATTTTCACCATGCATTTTTTTATTTTTTTCCCCTATACTAAGATTTACGATGTCGAAAGCAAATGAACAAAAACGAGGCTATCAATCTTACCACAATACATAAGAGATTGGTGATAATATTTCTTTTAAACATACACCAGTGCATCCGAGAATACGAGAAATTACAAGTCTTGTTGATCTTTGCATTGAAATCTCTCTCACAAAGAACACCTAAATCGGCACTTACCAAGTGTTTAGAAATATGCAAACAGCAATTAACAGATCCCCATGGTTTCTAATGTGAATAAGTTTCATCCCTTCTTTTGCATTCACGTTGAGGAGAATTGTTTTGAATGTAGTGGAGTATGTGAAGAGAAAGTTGAATTAGTCCCACATCGGTGAAGCTGAGAGGGAGCAAGGGAGATACACAACATAAAAAGCTAGACCAGTGTTTGTTATACTCATACCTTTCTCGGCCTTTTGGCTAAGATCAAGTGTAGTATCTGTTCTTATCAGTTTAATATCTGATATGTGGGCCATTGGCTCACACGATATTAAATTACTTTTTTAAAGGGGAGGGGTCATCACAGTAGCTTGCTACTGGACCTCTCAAGTGTCGCCCGATCGTTGCACTAAAGCTTGGGCCAGGCGCACCCTCCAAATTGAATCTCATCGTTTCACAATGTTTGGCTTTTTAGGTCTGGGCACACAGATTAAGAAAATGTTAATTATTGTAAGTATTATGTATAGTTTGTCTAAAATGCCCCTATTTAATCTTTATTGAAAATTTTAATAGTATTTAATTTTTATTAGTAAGTGTGTCCTTTAATTAATGTGTAATGGTTTAGAGATGAGAGAGATGATAAAAGTAGAATTAATGAGGAGTAAGAGAAATGATTGAATGAACGGGTAATATTGGAAAAAAAAACTATGTGTATTGAAAAAGTAAAAGGCCAAACATTGTGAAACAAGAAAAAAGGCTAAAAGGCCAAACATTGTGAAACGGAGGGAGTATTCTTTTATTCAGACATTAAAAAAAATTTACTAATCATTTAAGCAAATTTGGTTGATAGATTTCTTTATTTTAGCAATGCATTTTTTTAAATTTTTTTCCATACATTTATTTTTGTATTTATTATTACTCTCTTGACTCATTAAAATCTAATAAATTCAAACCTAATTTCCCACTATACTAAGATTTTTTTAAAAAATGAGATTATCAATTTGACTTCAACTTTAAGAGATTAGTGATAATATTTCCTTGGCAAAACAATAAGATTGGTCCAGTAAGTTATGTTTAAGTTATGATTTTGTCCCTTAATTTTTTTTCGTTTCAAATAATTCCTGAAGTTGTTGCCATTTAACAAATAATTCATTTCCGTTAATTTTTTCCATTAAGTGACACATGTCACTTAACTAATGGTGCTACGTATTAAAAAATGGTTTAATGATTTTTTTTTAATTTTCTTGTGGTGACACTTGTCTTAATGGAAAAAATGAACGGAAAGGACTAATTTGTTAAACGACAACAAATTCAGGACTTATTTGAAACGAAAAAAAGTTAATAGGCAAAATCGTAACTAAAAAATAATTTAAAAGAACAATCTAATAGTTTTGTCTATTTCTTTTAAACATACACCAATCATCCTAAAAATAAAGCACGAAAGCTAACTTGATAAATATCCAACCAACATCAACAAGGTTATATTAAGGAATTAAAGCAGCATGCCAAATCAGGAGAATTCAAGACCAAAACCTTTTAAGTTTTTGAAGAAAAGGATTAGGTACCGTGGAAGCTTAATAGAGTAAGGAACTTACATATACATGAACCATCATCTAGCAAGGTGCACTAATCATCGGCCGATGGTAGCATACAAATATTTTTCACATAATTGTCATATTTTGTGATCAAAGTGTTAACTGGTAATGTCAACCCCTTATTCTAGAGATGACAAGTGAAGGACGATAGGAGAGCCATAATCTGTAAAGATCTCATGCCATGTTGGAATCTCCCACGTATCAAGTTTTACTCTCTTCAAATGAGAGCAATGCTTAGCTTTGCCAATGCATCTCAATGTCAATCTTGAAAGGGATTGCCAAAACCATACGTATAATAATATTTCTCTAAGCATGAGAAGCTTTTTAACTTCTTTGTCTATCCCTTATTCCTTATTCTGTTCCCTTCCAATATCACTTTCTCTGTGTCTAGCCTTATAATTATTTGACATATTCCTTCTTGAAGTTCTTGTTTTCATCATGGGAGTTCATAAAAATAGAATTACCGAACTTCCTATCGCATAAAACAAATGTGATTTGATAATTTAAATAACACAGGAGAATGATACGGACTAATACTGAGTGTAACAAAATTAACCTGTGCATGCAGATTACGGATATTCAACCCGGAGAATGTCTAAATGCAAAGATAATATTTTGTTCCTCTGCCTGTAAATAAGTGACATATTTAAGTTATGTATGTATGCCTAGCAGATGTGAGAATGTGGATGGTATTATAGTGGGGATATATGCTGATAAATTACGCGTTTAAACTTTTAATAAAATGCCACATAACTGTGGTCTAATTTTATACTCCAATGATGCAAAACCCATGACAACTAAATATGTGAAGATCCTGTCCTATGCTTTTCAGTTTTCATGTACATCTTGTCCTAAGCCAAAACCATACAAATAATAATACTTCTTCTCTTCTTGTTACATCATAAAAGATACTTTGCAGGAGATCATTAATCTTAGAATTTGGTCTATGTTTAAAGCTTTATTCTCGAATATAAGTTTTTCTTATAGTGATTGGATTGTCAATCAGTTACAATGTCCAGATTGCAAACTGCTGGGTTGAGTACCCTTGAACTCAATCAATCAATGAATTATTTTTTTGCAGATAAAAAAAAACAACTGAAATTGAAATTATACTGATACTGAATACTGATAATCTTGGGATAGGCTGTAAATATCGGAATTTAGTCTCTTAAATAGAACTCTGGCCTAGTATGAAAAACCTTCATCCCCAAGCACATATATAGGATATGTCATGCAGAGTTAGCACTAAAACAACCATAATCAAGCAGCATAAAAAAAAGGGTCTGACTCATTCAACCAGAAGGTATTAACCAGCGCACTAAAACAGGTTAGCGATGTATTCCAAATTAACATGTGTACCATGGAGTTCATGACTAACTAATAATTTCTCGACTAGTAGTCACTATAGATCCTCACACATATGTTCATATTTTGAAATGCAAGTCAGCAACATTCAAATCACAATAACCACCATTCCTTTTTGGAAGATATAGAAGAAAAAAAACTAATTGCTGATATCTTATATAATCTTATATTCTTATCTCAAACGGAACAAAATAAATAAATAAATAAAAACTAATGGAATTTGCTAGCACAATTTAGCAAGAACATAAATGTGTATTTTAACAAAATAATACTTCTTCACAACTAAAATTGACTTGCAAATGTAATTGTTACAATCTTTCAGTAGGATTCAGTATGCTTAATAGATTTAACAGATACCAAATTGCAGGGAAAAGCATTTGGTGCAAAACTGCAAACAATATTAATAAGACCTACTCTATGTATATTAGCCAACAAATTTTAAGAAAAATAAAAATAAATAAGGTAAGACGAGAAAAAGCAGTTGCAGAAAGGAAAAAAATGGCGATGTGGGACTTATTTGTAACAACAGACGAGGTCCTGAAACATCTGGAACTAAAACGATGGCAGTAATACGAAAGGCAACAAATCTGAAGTAAAACACAAAGAAATAGACAATGGATTTTTCAGCAAAGGAACCCTGGACGGAGGAGGAGAAGCAGTAGGTGAATGCAGAAAAGTATTGAAGCAGTAGGTGAATGCAGAAAAGTATTGCAACAAAAATTTGGACCATTTCTCGATTTGTGCGTGTCATCCTTGCGCAGGGGCCATGCTAATCTTCTCTGTATCGTTCCAATTTTATCGGATGTCCCCGAAGGGACAAGCCTTGCTCTTCGCTTCGGTTATATATTCTCTTAATTTCTTTTTGTATTACGCAATGTGGGACATGTATGTAGCAGACCTTGTTCCTCCTACAACTTCTGCAACCAACGATGGGCAATATCTCGCATATGCATTTCGCTCTAGCCTTCACTAGTTGCGGCTTCAGAAGAGAGGAAGGGTGTACTGTGTTCAAATCAGATGAAACGAAAACCTACCGTGTAAAACACCTGTTTTTTTGGTACATTTTAATTTATTTTTTTTAAACCTAAACTACTCATTAAGTAAGTCCTTTGTCTTATTTTTTTTTAATATGCTTTCTCGTGTGTTTTTATATTATATTGGTCTCTTCCGTTTATTTTTATTATCAATTTGGCCATTAAGTTACTAATCATCCTACGTGTGAACTAATATGACATACATGTCATTTATTTTTCCAATAATGTAAACGTGAATATTAACACATTTGATGAATAAATAAATAAAAAAATTTTAACGTAATGATAAATAGACTTATAAAATCAATATTTAAATCAATTTACATCTTAAGAATAAGATATGTGACACTTGTTAATCAATTAATAATAAGCAACCAACCGACACATCTCACTTTTTTTAATATAAGTTGATTTATAGACTAATTTTGTTGATCTATAAATCAAATTTTTTTAAACCACTAGGCGCTTCACTTCATAAAATTGAAAGACTAGAGTTCAAGTGATGAAATAAACTAAACTTGTCCTAAGTTGTGTGAATGAAGAACGCCACGACGTCTATAGTATTGTCCATAGTAGCAGCATAAATATAAAAAGATAAAGATAAACCTTCTCAGTAGCTGAAATCTCTCACACAGCTAAAGAAAATGGCTTCTCGTCTTTTCTCTTCATATTCCTCCATCTTCCATGACCCCACACCCACACCCCTTTCTTCTTCTTCACGTAACTTGAAGCTTCCAAACTTCCCTTCAAGACCTCATTTCAGAACCTGCGTATCATCCCAACTCACACCAGACCCAAATTCTCCCGACCCAGTTACAAAGTCCTCTTCTTTATCCAAAAACAAAATCTGGGTCAATCCCAAAAAACTTAAAGCCAAACAGCTCCTTAAGAAATCCTCAACTTCCAGGTTCAACCCCAACCCTCTTGTCAACGTTACCAAGTCTTTGGACTCTTGTCAAAGCGACCAAGAGGTCTCTTTAATTTTGAATAATGCTTTTGGGGACAATGTTTTGGGACGAGATGCTGTGTTCATTCTCAATAAGATGGTGAATTCGAACACTGCACCCATTGTTCTTAAACATTTTTTGGATAAGATTAATCCTAGTAAAGGGGAAGAAGTGATTCTTTACAATGTAACACTCAAGGTGTTTAGGAAAAGTGGGGATTTTCGAGGTGCGGAGAAGCTGTTTGATGAAATGCTTCTGAGAGGGGTGAAGCCGGATAACATTACGTTTTCCACTATGATTAACTGCGCTAGGATGTGTAGTGCTCCTGATAAGGCTGTCGAATGGTTCGAGAAGATGCCGCGCTATGGTTGCGAACCGGATGACGTGACGTGCTCGGCTATGGTGTATATGTATGCGCGAGTTAACAATGCCGATATGGCTTTGAAGCTTTACGAGCGTGCGAAAGCAGAGAAATGGCGTCTTGATACGGTGACATTCTCAACCTTGATTAGGATGTATGGGATGTCGGGGAATTATGATGGATGCTTGAGTGTCTATGAAGACTTGAAGGTTCTTGGTGTTAAGCCTAATGTGGCGATGTATAATACTCTGTTGAATGCCATGTTTAGAGCTAAGAGGCCGCAACAGGCGAAGATTATATATGAAGAAATGACGGGTAATGGATTTTTGCCAGATTTGATAACCTATGCAGCTCTTTTACGAGTCTATGTTGCAGCTCAATTTAAAGAAGAGGCTTTCCGAGTTTATAAGGAAATGAAGGAGAAGGGAATGGAAATGAGTACAGTTCTTTATAACATACTTTTAGCTATGTGTGGTGATGTAGGCTGCACTGATGAAGCAATCGAAATTTTCGAAGACATGAAAAGTTCTGGGACCTGCAAGCCTGATGATTGGACATTTTCATCCTTGATTACCATATATTCCTGCAGTGGGAAAGTTTCAGAAGCCGAGGCTGCATTGAATGAAATGGTCAAATCTGGATTTGAGCCTAATCTTTTTGTTCTAACATCACTTGTCCAGTGCTATGGAAAAGCCAAGCAAACTGATAATGTTGTGAAGACATTTAAGCAAGTCTTGGATAAGGGCATCATTCCGGATGATCGTTTTTGGTGTTGTCTTCTGAACGTTATGACCCAAACACCGAACAAAGAGTTTGGAAAGCTAATTGATTGTATTGAGAAGGCTAATTCAAAGCTTGGCTCTGTCGTAAGATATTTGGTAGAGGAGAAGGAGGACGATGGAGTTTTTAGAAAGGAAGTATCTGAACTTTTAAATTCAATTGATGCTGAAGTAAAGAAGCCCTTTTGCAATTGTCTAATTGATCTTTGTGTCAACCTGAATGTGCCGGACAGAGCACGCGATCTTCTGGACTTGGGGCTGAAGCTTGAGATATATACAGATATACAATCCAAGTCTCAAGCTCAATGGTCTTTGAATCTAAAGAAACTCTCACTTGGAGCTGCTCTGACTGCATTACATGCTTGGATTAGTGACTTATCTAAGGCTTTCCAAGCAGGTGAGGACCTTCCACCACTGCTTGGAATTAATACCGGGCAGGGGAAACACAGGTATTCGGACAAAGGTTTGGCTAGTGTGCTTAAATCACATTTGAAGGAACTCAATGCTCCATTCCATGAGGGTGCAGATAAGTCTGGTTGGTTTTTAATGACAAAGGTAGCCGCCAAGTCATGGCTGGAGTCTAGGGGTTCAACTGAATCAATTGCTGCTATGAGGTCTGTGGATTTAGGCGTTCCAACAATGGCCCTTCATCATTGATAATTTTGTACTTGCCCTGTAGTTTTCATGCACTCTCCTATTCCTTTTGCAGGAATTTTGTATTAGAAACTGTTATGTTGGTAACCTGAGTTATTGGAGAAGTATCATGCAACTATAAGTAGAGGAATTAGCATAAAATATTTAATGTGGAAAACCCTGCAAATAGTGATTTGGCACATGAACTATTGTGATTTGCAAATTTAAAATTGAGCAGGAAAACATCACATCGGTAATGGATAATTCTTTATCAGTTGAGAATTTTTTTACCCTTATCAAATGAAATGAACTATAGGGACGCATAAGTGAAACAATCATGTTTTCTAAGTGAAAAACACAATCTCACTAAACCAGTTAAGTTGGAAAGAGTTGTTTATTTAGATGGCTAAACTTTCATTTTTTTCGTTCACAAACCTCAAATCCGCCCGATTTACGAAATACAAGGAAGCATTAACACTTAGTTACAATACATGTAATTTGGTTAAAGGTAAATTATAATAATAAGGAACAAAATGCGTATAAAATAAAAAACTAAAGTTACTACGGATTAATTATGAGATTAAAGCAGGCTATTTAAAGTATCAGTAGCCAAACTCTGGCAAGAAGCACCACTATTTATCAGCTAAAATAAAAATGTGTATAAATATTATTTCCTTCAATTCTTAATATATATATATATATATATATAAGTTTTTTTTTCCGATTTATAAGATTTTTTTCTAGATTTTATTTTTCTAGATTTTTTTCCGAATATATATATGTTAAGAACGTGGAAGTGTATTAAACAACACTATTATCTCTTGAGTATATTTCATCGACAAATGTGCGCAGTAGATTTTCAATCCGTGTGATTTAGCAAGCTTCTTCTACTTCTTCTTCTATGCAACCGAGTAAAGGTAGAAAGGCAAGAGTTAGAGCGAAATGTGAATGCGAGATATGATTCATGTTTTGGTTGCAGAAGTTGGATGAGCATCAAGGTTCGTTATAAATAAGTCCCACGTTGCGCAATGTAACAAAACTCGAAATGAATATATAACCCGAGCAAACAACAAGGCTTGTCCCTTTGGGGACATCTGATAAAATTGGAACGATACAAAGAAGATTAGCATGGCCCCTGCAGAAGTATGACACGCACAAATCAAGAAATGGTTCAAATTTTTTTTCAAACATTTTTCTGCACTCACTCACTGCTTAAAATTTCTTGCCTTTCCTATTACTGCTATCGTTTATGTTGGAGGATCCAGTCTATTAATGTTATAAATAAGTCCCACATCGCCCATTTTTTCCCTGTCTGCAACTGCTGCTTCTCGTCTTACCTTTATTATTTTTCTTAAAATTTGTTGGCTAATATACATAGAGTAGGTCTTATTAATATTGTTCACATCAAATGCTTTTCCCTGCAATTCGGTATCTGTTAAATCTATTAAGCATACTGAATCCTACTGAAAGATTGATACCATTACATTTGCAAGTCAATTTTAGTTGTGCAGAAGTAATATTATGTTGAAATACACATTTATGATGTTGTTATATTGTGCTAGTCCATTAGTTTTGTTTTTATTTTGTTCGGTTTGGTAGTCTGAAATTGAAAGGGGATTTAGATACTATTATAATGTTAAGATATCAGCAATTTGTTTTTTGCTTCAGTGACTAGTAGTGATGGACCTCATGGTACACATGTTAATTTATTCCTAACCTGTTTTAGTGCGCTGGTTAATTCCTTCTGGATGAATGAGTCAGACCCTTTTTTTTATGCTGCTTGATTATGGTTGTTTTAGTGCTAACTCTGCATGACATATCCTAAATATACTTTTGTTTGTATACTTGTGTTCTCTTCTACCTTTTGGGTTGAGTCTTTTGTTCATTTGTTGCCCCCTTTGTGTTTGGTGGGCTGCAAGAGGAGCTTGAATTTGATCTATCATTTTATGTTGGTTACCTATGGTTTAAAGGGCTCACCTAATACAGTCTCATCTTGCCTAATATCGGACAGACCAAGAACCAGCATTAGAAAAACTCACTAAATAAGCTAGATTCATTCTCATTAAAAAGGTGAAGAAATGTTCTAAGTTGTTGCAGTCCTGTATCGTAGATGATGTGGTAACATAAGATCAAGTAATAATTTTTTATAAAAGAAGTTAAGAAGATGCCAAGTTGCAGGTCCAAATACTGTGAAAACTGAGACTTTCAATTAGCAATAATGTTACATGTACATCGTTTATCTTATATAAACAATTATATGTAGAAACAACGTATAAGACAAGTAGATGTACATCCAAATATTAATTTTGGATATACATATAACACCACTTTTCAATTAGGCTTTAATCTTGTGAAATCTTCAAAATCTTATGATAAAAAAATCTTGTGAAATCTTTCCCACCATTATTCCAACTTCCTAGGGTTCAAAAAAAGAAAATATCCCTAAAAAAAAATTCAATTTCCAAAAATAACGATAATATGGATTGATTTAGGATAATTATTATTTTAATTAGATTTAAATATGTTTTTTATCTCAATAAACTAAAATTTTAGATTTTGATATGATGATCTAAATATGTATTTATAAAATTTCATGTAAATCAAAGACTAAAGGACAAGCCCCTATATTAACTAACAATAAGGATTAAAGTTGAGCTGACAAATAGCTTATCCATGTTTTTTTAACCAACATCAAAATTAAAACACTCATGCTTTATATACCTTCTTCATTATTAAAGATAAGCATTTATAGTGGTTTTGTACTTAGACTATTGAAATTACTCAAATATTGTTAGTGTTTTTGGAATTGATGATATTTTATACTACTTTATTCCCTTCGTCCCAAAAAGTTAATATAAAATTGTAAAAATTATCATTCCAAATCAAAATTAAAATAACAAAATAAAAAAATTATATGTATATATATATATATATATATATATTTAATCTACGATTGGTTAATCAATTAAATATGCATTAAATGGTTGATTTTGCAATCGGTTGATTTGAAAGACAAAATATTAAATGTTTGTTTTCTTAATTTTGTTGACTGTTCAAAGTTTTACCAATCTTTTGGATTGAGGAAATATTTTTTTTTTCTTCAAATTACCTCCATAATTATCATTAAAATTTTAAAAAATATTGAATAAATAGATATGTTGATGAAAAAAATAATTAATGCAATTGAAATCAAGTAAAGCTTATACAGTAAATATTATCAAAGATAAAGTCTAAAATTAATGTTTATATATAGAAAGCCAGGGGTTAACGACTAAGCACGGAGCATGTTTTGATAGGCCCTTCTATTGTTCAACTGCTATACATACACAATAACTAACTAATCAATTACCCGTTTGTAGTTTCTACAGCAGCTTTTTTCTTTTGTCTTGGTTCTTTGATTGCTGCATTTCTAGTTTTCAATTAATTATTTATCATATGGGTTAGAACTGACCAAACCTACTAACTAGCTGGGCATCTTCTGAAATTTAATAAGAAAAGAATAGAAGAAGAGAAAACTGAACAACTATATGAATGACTCCCCCTTCCCATTGTATTTTGAAAAATTAAAAAAAAAAAAATCCTGGTACGGGCTATTAAATCAATAAATAATTAAAATAATAATTTAATGCATATTTTTTTATTAAGCAATTAAAAAAAATTTAAACTTTTTATTTATTACTGTAATTTTAATTTAGAACAAAAATTTCTTTATTTTTTTACTAATATTATAATACAGAAAGAGTATTATAAAGTATTGGTAATTTCTACCTACCGTTCTTTTTCCATATTTTTTTTTCATTTCATTTGAATTTTCCATCGTATTATCATTCATAACCCACAATCATTTTTTATTTCTTTCTTACATCACTTAAGTGCGTGTTTGGTTTTACGTTGGAAAAGTCTCAAATATAATTTTACCAAAATCTTCCATTGAATTACTAGTTCTGGACTGTGAGTCTTTATTATGTAATGTGAATAAATTTGTGGTTAAGCATGTGTATAGAGAGTGCAATTAACAGCGCACCTATTAGCTTCTTTAGCCTATGACCTGGGTTGCATGAATACGGGTACGGGTACGGGTACATGGTACGACAATTTCTAAAAAACTAGGGTACAAGTACGTTTATATATATATATATATATATATATTTAATAATTTATTTTATTAATATAATTATATTCAAATTTTAACGTCAAAATATCATGTCATGTTCGCCCTAAATGCGGGCATACGGGTATGTATATATATGCAGCGGCCAACAATTATTTAAAAAAAGGAAAAATTAAATTTTTTTAGTGGATGAATAATACTACAAGCTGTATAAAACAATTAATACTTCACATTCACATTGCATAATCACATTTTACATCAATTTCACCAATTTTGTGAGTCACAAACTCATAATCACATTCTTATAACAAATCCATATAGACACTAAAACACTTCAATAATTTATATCATTTCAATTCATATGATAATATCTTTTTTAATTTGTAATATTCGTTTGTGGGTCGCTCGTCTCCTGCAATCCGTGCTATAATGTGCACAAAAATATTAAGCGGAGCATGTGGGCAAAATTCGAAATTCATGCCTACTCGCAAAAAATTGTGGATGGACAAATAAATCCCATATTCATATGCGCTAATTGTCAATATTATAGGTTGCAAATGTAATTCTTCCCATTTTTAATTCATATCCAAATACACAGGTAAGTCTAAAAACAATGTGTGAGAGAATCAGTTTTTCATTATTCGATCTGGTCTTATATATAAGGCATCTTTTAGAAGAAATCTTTGGTTTTATATATAAGGCACTTTATATTTCCTATGCATCATTAATTGTTTTTATCTTTTTTATCCTTATTAAATGTTTTGACTAACTATGTTTTTTTGTTATTCATTAATGAATGTGAACTTTTTAAATAAAGTGGAGGGGTAAAATTGTAATGTTACAATATATTTTCATAAAATTCACAAAACTAACCACTTTCCTTGGTCCAGAGAATACGGTTAAGTATGCCCTATATATAGGACCGGAGGAATATAATACATTACCATCCCGAAGGTGCCGACACAATTCTTGACTCTGCATACGTAGGGTTTGACATAATTTCGGATCATATGCTGTTTATGACGCCGAGCACAATTAAGTAATATAATATTAGTTAATTTATTTAAACATATATGTTCAAAGCATGTGATGCAAGTGGAAGAAGATGACAAAATTTTGGTGGCCTCGTACCTTCGAAAGAATATTCAAATGACGATTGCTTAAGAAATAAGATGACCCTATAATTGAGTTTTGGTTCCTTGTGTGGTGGCTGCACCTATTATCATTATTATTATTATTATTATTATTATTATTATTATTATTATTATTATTATTATTATTATTATTATTATTATTATTATTATATAATTTATTGATTATATATAAGATGATCACATATGACCTCATTATCATAAATAATTAATTCAATCACCCCATTTTTTCTTAATCGATTGCTACTTTGCCCGTGCTAATTATAAGTAATGTATTCTACTTCCCTCTTTGATACTTTTTGATATTTTTTCGATTAGTGAAAAGGCTATATCATTTCTGGGGACGTCGAAACATATTGTAACATCAAAGAAAAATATAAAAGCCGCCTCTAATTAAGGAAGAAGAATACAGAAACCAAATTTGATCACGTTTGGTAGCCTACTATAAAGTGTTGATTGAAATGCATTAATTTCTCTGAAATAATCAAATATCTAGGTGAAAGCTTAACGGTTACTTCACATCCCTTACCCAATTTCTCTTTCAGCCAATAAGAAACTTTTTTTTTTTTATGACAAAGGAGGTACCTGGAACTAAAACTCAGGACCCGAGGACCTAAGCTACCTAGGTATCCCTGCAACTACCAATTGAGCTGACTTACGCGGACCCAATAAAAAACTTTTTATTATACCTTTACCAAACATCCCTTATATATTTGAACAAATTTTAGATTTCTCATAAATAGGCTTCTATAGAATGCATTTTCCCTGTATCCGTTTCAGATTTGAGCAGTTAGTTCGATGGATCTAGCTAAGATCAGGTGGGAAAAGCCAAAACTGCGGGCGCATGAAAAAGAAGAGAGGATCGGAATATACATGGCTGTCAACTTGTCATTGTCTGCTGAGATCATTGATTAATAAATCATCATGAATAGGCAACAACTTATTTCAAATTTTATTTTATGTAGGAAACATTATGCGATAAGGTCATATTAGCTGGCTGCTTGCTTTTAACTCAAAATTCCCATAACAGAAGTATACAACTTATACAAGCAAAACAACTCTAACAGCTACATATGTATACATGTTGGTTTTATATCTATCCAATTACTTCATGAACTTAACGTGTGTATAAATGTAAAGGTTTTTACATTACATCACTTTTTTCTTCATGTATCGAATTCTTATATTATGTTTAATTTAAAAAACTCAATTATTTACAAAACGTGTTGAACCTTATTGATACATTAATCATTATAACATTTATTTAATATAAATAAAAGTCATAGGGATGAATAGTAATTGGCAAGTTAATTGTGCAGAAATAAATTTACAACCTTTTTCTTTTATTTTACTTATAAAAAAATATAATTTCTTTTTTTTCTTCGTGAATATGTTTTGTTGATTAAGAAAATATTGCTTTTTAGAAGTCACAGGTTGCATTGGACTTTCTTCGGACATCATAGCCTACATTAATTTTTTTTTTAAATTTTATTTTGCAATTTTATATTTCATCCGTTTCTAAATATTAGATTTTTTAATAATTTATAAGACTCTTTAATAATTTTCAACAACAAATAATTATTTTTTCCACAGATATCTCTATTTACCCAAATATTCACTTTTTCAATATCATTAATTAAATTAACCAATTTTTTTAATGAATCTGCATTCAACCAAAAGGATCTTACATTTACACGCGGAAAGAATATATATATCTTGTAATGAAGTAAAAACAAAATCATATAAATTAGTCTCTTAGTTTATTCTGAAGATAATTGAGCTGATGTGCTGGAGAGTACAATTTTTATTTATGGAGCACTACACGTAGTGCCATAAAAAGGAACTTTACAGGTGAAAGAAATTATGAGCCCTTAATCCTCATTCATCATATATTGACCTAATAAAAAGTAGCGGTTTGATTAGGGTTAAAAGTTCATTACTTTCAACAAAATCAATTGGAAAAGGAAAAAGGAACACTTCTACATGGCACATTGTAATTAAAGTGATGGGTTTTGAAGTTTCCCTTTGAGCTCATCAACTTAATTTACTAGTACTTCTAATCACCCTTAGAAACAAACCCAGTAGTACACAAATTAGATTATTGCTTACAATATTTAAAGAACCTTTATTAATTAACTTATCAAACATAAAACAAAACATCTCAGTAGTAAGTCTAGGATCCAATGCAACTTGACCTTGTGGCCTTCAGAAAAACATCATAGTAACATTAAGCCCACTATAGTAACCTTTATTTCCCCCCTTTCCTTGTTCTTTCCTATGAAAGTCTAATTAATAAATTTCAATAACAAAAACAATGAAATAGTGTCGCTGATATGATTTGATTCGATTCTAACATGATGAGAGATCGAGATGAGTGAACGTGCATGGATGGGCATGGTCACAATTTACATATCCAATAATGTATTGTATGTGGTGGAAGCTAAGTGATCACATTATTGTGCACCCTTGAGCATTCTCATCGTTGAAATATTGATCACAGCGGCTCACATAATAGGGTCTACCTCCACCATAACTATCATAAACGGGCCTTCCATAATACCCATCGTAACATACCGGTGGCCCACCATATTCATTGATGTATGGCCCAACGGGCCTACCTTCATAGGCTGGCACACAGCACATCCCAACCGGAACCGCCATCTGCGGTGGCACTTGTGGGTGCACGGGCACCGGATCGAAAATCTTCGGCACCGGAGCGGGGCCAGGCCCGGGCTTGGGCTCTGCAGGCTTTTCCTTGGGCTTCTCAGCGTCTTTCTTAGGGCCGTCTGCCTTTGGCTTGTCCCCCTCCTCTTTTTTCTTTTCGGGCTCCTTTTTCTTCTCCGGCTCAGCGGGCTTGGCCTTGGGCTTTTCCTCTTCTTTCTTTTTCTCTGGCTCTTTCTTTTTCTCGGGCTCAGCAAATGTCACTTTTCCAGGCTCCTTCTTCTTCTCGGGCTCAGGTGGTTTGGGCTTGGGTGGTTCAACAATTTCAATGCTCTTGATTGAACCTCCACTTTTGCTGCAAAGCTTATCCCTAATCTTCTCAGGACTACAACATACAACTTTGATGGTCACAATGTTTTGCTTCTCGTCGAACGACTGGTCTCGAATTTCTCTTGTTCACAAAAGTCAACATTAAAAAAAAAAATTAACTCAATTTGATATCCTTATACATTTTTTTGATACAATAATAATATATACATATCCAAAGTTTTTTAGACCCATAATAATAAAAACTATGAATCTAATAAAAATAAGCAAGTGGTGGATTGGACTCACGAGGGTACTTGCTGAGAAGCTTCTTCACCTTCTTGTAGCATTTGGAACATTCGAGGTCAACCTTGAGCTTCATGGTTGTTACCTGAATGAATCAAGACATGTCATATTGAATCAAATGATTATATGAGTATGACTCGGAATAGATTCTAGAGGAATGGCATCATCTTAATTGGTACGTTACAAAATTTCAAGCAAAAGCAGCAAAGAACAAATTGAAAAATCGCATTCTTATGTTGTTAAACTAAACAAAGGCCACAAAAATTGAACATTTATCCAAAAGGGTATACATAATATATAGTATTTATTTTTGAGATCATGAGTGAGATATGATTTAGATGGAAACTAAAATGATACTAACATACACTTACCTTTTCAGCCATAGTTATGAATCAGAGCTTAGATCTGAGGCTCAGACGAGAGTGAAAGATAATGAGGACAAAAGTGATCAGAGTTTAACAATACAGAAAGATAAGGAAGGGAAAAGGAAATATATATAAGAAGGTTTTAGCAAAACAAGCCAACCAATTAAATGCTGACACGTAGTGAAACAAGGTTGAATTTGATGTTAAGGTTGTCTTTACTTGGAGGTGGAGTGTGAAGCAGGTAGGAACCGGAGGGGATGTGCTACTAATAATAGTGCTACAGTATTTGATAACTATGCAATTTCAACACAGAGCATCCATCCACATGGGCTGCTTTTGATTGAAACGCCTCACCTTATTGACTCTATGCACGTATAAATATAGCAGCAAGTCTTAACTAAATGTAATAAAATATTATTTAAAAATATGTTTTTATATTCACCAAAGATGAATTAGCTAGCGTATACTATCTATGATTGTTTTCCTAAAATGTAATAATCTTATGTTAGTCGGACTCTATAAATATTACTAATATTAATTAGAATTTTCTTATCCTCGGTTATAATTTCAAAAAAAAAAATTATTTGTAGCGAGAGAATTAAAAAATTTTGCATTTAAATTTTTAATTAAAAATGTACGCCCATATTTTGGGTATTATTCACAAACCTTAAAGCCGCTATTGAGATAATCGTATCAATTAATTTAGGGTCCTCTTAATTTTATTTTTGAGAGTTTAATATAAGGAACCAAAAGTTGAAAGGTTTTTTTTTTTTTAAAGAATTGATAGCAATACAGATTAAGAAATAATTAAATAATGGAAGAATAATTTAATTTAAAATATTTTGACTAAAATACCCCATTTAATAATTGGAGATAGAATAATAATAAATGAATAAATATTATATAGAAGAAAAATAAAGTAATAAGTGGTGAAAAAAAGAATGTGATAAATAAATTTATGCTTAGAAAAAGATGTAGTATAAATAAACTACATAACATATAATCGAAATAAAATAATAAAAAATACATAACATGAGAAGTAATTAATTAAATGCCAAATTAAATGATTTTTTTACAAAATTCTTCTCCTGTTTACTAAGATTAATTTTAATTGTATTTGTATTTACGCGTTATAACGCTATGAGTTTGGTTATGTGCAATAATGATCATGTACTACCACATGCCGACCGTACACGTGTCTGTAAGACCTAGTGCCTCACATAATATTTATATTGAATCGATAGTATTGGTATCATATACGGATATAAATACGTAATACGTTATATTCTAAGTAACAAATTAGGATATAGTCATGGTATTATAAATTTAAAATTAACAAATAAATATAAATAAAAAATATACAAACAAATAATATTAACACTAATGTATGATGAAGTATATATCTATGATAAATTGGTGTTCAAAATCTACTTAGAACGATATATTCCCTCTAATCCTTATAATATGACATACTTAATCAAATTACATGTACTAAAGAAAATAGTTAGTTTTTTGAATTCCACGAGAATATATTGTAATATTACAATTTTAACCTCTCAACTTTTCTTGGAAGTTCAGACTCATTAATGAATAATAAAAAAAAAGATAATCAAAGTATTTAACAAGGGAAAAAAAGAGAAAAAATAATAAATGATGCATAGAAAATATAAAGTGGTTTATAATTAGGACCCAAAATATCTTCTAAAATGTAACATATAATAATAAGGATTATAAGGAGTACTACTTATGTATGCAAGTTAAATTAAAAATCATAATGTGAATGTTGAAAAAAATTACCTAAATTCGGGCAAATAAATATGACATGTATAATTTTGGAATGATGCGTATTCAAAATATAGTCAAACATACCTAATATGTTTTCTTGAGACAAAACTTTATGTACCCAATTTAAAATTAAATAATAATAAATCAGTACGTACCAAGAATACCGGACGTGTACCAGTGTCCAATATGTACTGGATAATAGTACATCACCTGCTTTGAAGTACTCATGCTTCATAGCATAACATGATACTCTTTTCTGATTTATTTATGAGTAATACTTCTTCCGATTTACAATATATGAAAAAAAAAACTAAAATTACTTTTATTAAGAATATTAGTTGATTGTATTTAATTTTTTAAAATTTATAAAAAAAATAGAGGTATTTTATTTTTTTTGGTAAACATTATATTTAAAATAGAGGTATTTTAGAAAAGTAACGTTGAGAATGAAATAAAAATTAAATGACATAACCACATATAAATATTTTAAGAAAGTAGCATCGAGAATAAACAAAATTTAAGGAGCTAGGTTAGTTAAATTTATGTAAACTTAAGTGTTTTTATCTGTTAATCAGGATAAACACTTAATTAAAAACGAGTGTATCTTTTTGGAAAAAAAAGTATAGGATTTTATATTTTTTTAGATTTATCATTTTTCATAAAATTTGTTTGTTTATAATAAGTTTTTATCATCAATTTTAAAAGTTAAGTTAAAAAAAATTCTTATTAAATATTTATTTTGGTATACTTAATACTTCCTCCGGCTCGAATTGTAAGAAACAAAAAACATATTTTTCTTGTTTAAAATATAAGCAAAATTAACTAACTTTATTAAACTTTGTTTCATTCTCAATGCCACTTTCCTAAAACATCTCTAGAAAATTTATTTTATTTAATTTTTGTTTTATTCTCAACACTAATTTCCTAAAATACCTTTATTTTTTATAAATTTGATAAAATTAAATACAATCAACTAACATCTTTAATAAACGTAAAATTGATTGTTCAATTTGGTTATAATTCGAGTTGGAGGGAGTAAATGTTATTTGATGCTTAGTAATTGCGGTTCGAAAGAGATGATGCTCCGTTCATCAGTAGCCGGTAGGGAGTGATAAAATATGGACCAAAAACTTGAGATCTATTAAATCAGAGGGTGGAATTGAGTAATGCCATTACCTAATTAAGAATATGAATTAAGCTATAAATTCAATGGAAGTTGGAAGTGGTCCCCATTTAATTTGTTGGCTCTAGAAAGTGTCCACATGTTTCTTCAAGGTAGTGAAAGCTTAGCAATCATAGTTCTTAACCGAATGTGACAGATTTCTCTTGCAACTTTTGTGTTAACGCGATTCAATGATGAAGAAATATGACTTCGCTTGGAGTTTATATTCATTATTCCATCCATATTTATCTTTCTCTTTGCCATTTTGGCGTGGCTGTCTTTATTTTTATTTTGGTAATTTAATTTATTTGTCTCATGTGGGCAAATGCGTAAGAGAATTCATTATATTAAGTATAATACTCCATATACATTACTGCAAGAGTGCAAGGGATGAATAAGTTTCAGAGCGAAAGAGAATATTTTAGAAAGAAGGGATAAAATAGAGAGGAGAAATACTTCATTAATTCATTGTTTTTCTTTTTTACGAAGATTACAATGTTTATATAATGAAATACTAAATCTCAAAAGTAATAAAGAACATATATATAAGTGACATTTTATTGAAAAATAGGAACATCCTAAAAATAAACTAATAACAATAAGTCTTATTAATACTTAATTAAATATTTTAGATTGGGTTGGTTGTTTTTTGTGGGTAGGTGTAGGTTTTTTTGTTGTGATAGTGCTTGCTAATATCTGCTAAACTCTTTTTCCCTTGATTATATTTTTTTTGTTAGGTTTTTCTTATCAAGGTTTTTAAAGTGATAGAGATACTAGTTTTGTTTTGCTGGTTTGGTGGGTGTTTTGGTTGTGTCGTTTTGATGTTCTAGTGTTAGATTTCTCGCTTCACTTACTCATGAAGTATGTTATTTGTAGTAGATCATTTGTATTGACTTGTGTTGGTTTTGGTTTATTTGAGACACATGATTGTGTACTCATGTTCAAACTAGGTGGGACTAAAGACTCATGAGTACAATGATGTTATGTAGACCCTTTAATTTTTTGTGTTGAATAAAATTCTTTACTTATAATATATATATATATATATATATATATATATATATATATATATTTGAACTAATTGATATTTATCACATACTTTTTGACAAATAGAACGTATGATCCTCTTAATTTTTATTCGACGCTGAAAAAAAAAATTAAAAAATTTGAATATGCCATACTTTGCTATAGCGTTGTGGAAGAGCAGAATGTTCAATTAGCTTCATGAGCAGAATGACATCAATTTACAAAACTTTAACCTACTCCAAATATGGCGAGCACAAATGCTATTGCAACATATGGCAAACATATATGTGCAGTGTTACATCTACATGTTTTCATTCTTTCGTTGTTCTTGGAAACATAGAGGTGACACATGCTACTTCAGTGCACAAATAGTCAAATAGATAGTCTATCAGCTCAAGTTTGCATATATGGCAAACAGAAATGGTTGCAACCAGAAACTATACTGTAAAGTAAGAGAACTTTTAAGACAAATTCATATCAATTATGAAAAGTAATAAATTTTGTTAATGATATTGGAAATATAAATCTTTAATGTTTTTTTATTACCCTTAAAAAATGGTTTTGACTTGATAAAAATATTTATGAAAAAAATAATTTAAAGATTATTGTAAATTGAAATAAAGTATTAAAATTAGAACGAAAAAAACAAATTTTCAAAATAATTTTATATTGGATTGATGAGTGAAGACAAATAGTTAAAAAAATGTAAATATTTTTTAGACTCGATCCTAAAAGTCGAGGGTATCATTTTCCAAATCAATGCATTGTAAATTATTTGAGAAATATTTTTGTCACTCCAGCATAAATTTATGTCACTCCACAAACAGATTGTGACCTTACTCGCAACCAATTTTTGTATTGTCACGGCCGTTCAAATTTATTTTTTATAAAGATCGTGAACTAAAGTACAATTGTAAGATGACAAATATATCATGTGAGATGACAAAAAATATTTTTCAACTATTTAATCCTTGATGGGCTATCACTCATATGGGATTAGCAGTGAGAGACGTACAAGGCAAGGCCCATCAGGGGGAAGTACAAGAACACCAGTGGTTATGGTTATATAATTAAAAACCTACGTTATAAAACCATTAAAAACATCATGACATATATTTTTTCAAAAAAATTAGGTTATCACTCTAGTAAAGAATTATCTTTTAGGTAATAGTATTGTGAAAAGCCCTGACTTACTTAAGCCTTAACTCGACTTAATTAACTTTAACAAAAAGATCAGATTTAAATTTTTTAAAATGTTTATATATTTAAATAGGTCATGCTCAAGCTTTATAAAAAGCTTATTAGGCTGGTCATGTATTTTATATACTATATTTTATTGCAGGTTTAATTAGAAGTAATATTTTAATATTTATAGTAGCATATTTTAAAATGGTTCAGTTTGATTTTTAATAATTTGAGGAATAGTCTTGTTTTGTTGTTTTTTAATTTGTGACCTGAGATCATTTAAATTCATGTATGGTTTTATTTTTATTGCCATATTTTGAAATCTGATATTATATATGTGTTGTGCGTGTGTTTTTATTTGAAGATGAAAGCTTTACTTTATAACATGTGTTTTTTAATAAGCTTTCTGATCGAGCCAAACTTTCAAATAAGCTAAATCGAAACATAAAAATTGATTGAGCCAATAACCTGAGTTAACATCCTGAAATTAGACCTATATATTTTTTGACAAAATCTGATTCAATCAGATCTATTCCCACCCCGATATGCAAGCAAGTTCTCGTACGTATTCTATAAGAGTTTTTCTTTTTTAACCCCATTGATTACTCAATGGCCCACATTTTTTCCGCCTTACACAAAGCGGTAGAACATTTTTCCGCCTTATACAAGGCGGTAGTGTAAATTATCTGTTTTTCCCGCCTCTTTTTAGGCGGAAAAATGGTAATTTTGCACTTCCGCCTTGTATAAGGCGGAAAAATATAATAATTTTACACTACCGCCTTGTATAAGGCGGAAAAAATGCACTACCGCCTTGTATAAGGCGGAAGAAAATGGGGGCCGGTGAGTATATAGTAGGGTTCAAAAAGAAAAAACTCTTCTATAATCGTTGAACCATAGAGGCGTATACTCTTGTCAATGCCAATAATATATCATTTTCGATAATTGTTTTAATTTAGTATTTATTTAAGAAGCTAAAATAAGTAGCTTCTGGAATATCAAAAATAATTAACTTGTATCAAAGTACTGGAGTAGTTGGTTTGGATTGATAGCTTCTCGTTCAATTTAAGAGCTTGCGTGTTTGGGACTCGGCAGAAAAAAAGTTTGCATTATAGAGCATTATTGAAAGAAAAGTTTATCTTCTGTATCCATCTCGTGCACATTCTAAAACTCTCCCATTAAAATTTAAAAGAAGAGTTTGCTTAATTATAAAAAAAATTTGGTTTAATTCATTTATTTCTATTAAAAAAATTGATTAATTTAGTTAATGGTATTAGAAATGTAAATATATTTAATGATATGCTTTTTCAAAATTATCCTATATATATAAAATATTATCAAGAATCTAAAAAATAATGAATAAATAAAAATGTTTATGAAAAAAATAATTAATAGTCACTAAAAGTTAATATAAAATGTTGTAAATAAAACAAAATAAAATTCTCTAAAAAATATTACGTTTAAAAATTGAAGAAGTAAATAAATATTAAAAAGCTAAGTTCAGTTTTCGAAATATTAAATTTATATTTCTTTTAAAATATAAAACTACTTTCTAAAATTCTTAAAAACTGAAATTTAGAATTCAAAGCAAAACTAAATTCTGAATTTCTTCCCGTCCGGACTTCCAAACAGTTTTTTTTTTTTTTATGATAAATCCATTCTAGTAACCGTTTGCGGCGTATCGATAATCAGTTTCATGACTTTTTTTTAACATCAAGAATATCATTCAGCGGATAGTAAAAGACTAATCTTCTGTCCGCGTAAGACAGCCCAGTTGGTGGCTACAGGGACACTTAGGATTTCCCCCTCCCCAGGTTTAGTCTCAGACCTCCGATGTAAACAAAAAAAAAGACTAATCTTCTCCGATACGTAGAGATCATTCAAATGGATTTCGCTTCTACCAACAAATTTTGTATTTAAGGAACCCAATCATTTATCATCTATGCTTAGCTTTGTTTGTCAATTTCATGACTTTCACCCAAGGAGAAGGAACTTTCAAGAATACTATAGATAGTTTACCTTAGTTTTTATTGTTTTTTTAGAAATTATTTTTTATATGCCTTTTTAAGATTTTAAGAGTGTTATAAATGTTATTTTTCATATTTTTGATTCAATAGGAATTGGTTTACATGAGTAATGAAGAAAATTTAATGATTATAAATAATATAATAATGGTATAATAAGAAAAAATATAATTAATATAATAAAAATCTAAGTAATAACTATATTTTTAAAAAAATGTATTTTGTTTCAAATAAGACGTATAAATGAAAATGAAGAAATTAGTATCTAACTCTGTTACATAAACATCTGTATTTGACATCTGTACGGGACACCTTCTTTTTTTGGCAAAAATTGGTGGATCCTACAGTTTCTCTTTCTTACAGGACCCACCAGTTTTTACCCAAGAAGGCAGGTGTCACCCCCATATGTCAAATACAGATGTCATTTAAACATTTTCCATTAGTATCGGCATTACGTATTACATTCATTTTTTGAGTCATCTTTATATTTACGGTCCATCTATATGTGGATTACCCTGCAAAAATTATGAGATTTAGTTTCCTACCTTCATATTTTAGTTTCTAATTTTCATTTTTTACGAGGTTTAATCAATATTTTTTGATGACACTTCAGAATTGAAAAATGCATTTTTTATTTTAAAAATATATTTTTTAATGAAAGGATAATTTTAAAATAATACATTTTTTAACTCGAAAATACCAAAAAACATTTCGACTAAAGAACATAAAAAAAAATATAGAGAGCGAGAACTAAAAGGTTGGGGGCTTGGGGCTGGATACTGCTTCTCAAACATTATTATAGATTGTCTTTATAAAATTGCCAATCAGTGTCTTTCAGTACTCAGCTCTAGGACTCAATAATGAATAATCACTCACATTTCAGCATCACCTTTTCATCCAAGGTAAAGTTTACTCACTCAGACAATCTATCTGCATGCTAGCTCCCACGTCTAGCCTAAGCAACTTCATCCAATTGTTTGGGTAGGACATTTATAATACATTGTTACATAATGTAACGTGATTAGTGCATATTTGATTTAGTGGTGGAAAATTATGTTGGATATATAAAACAATTGTAAATATTTTTTATTTTTTATAACCAATTCCAGAGGAATCTATCATGCATTTAAACATGTACTTATTAATTAAATATTTTTTCTTTTAATTTGAAAGAAAAAAGACAGACAAAAGTAGTACTCCGTATTATTTTAGTACCGGATATTGCAGTACAATTTTATTTTTCGTTTTTGAAATTTTGAATTTTTTTTTAAATTTTTGATATCGTAAAATATTACTCATGTATGTTAGTCCTTGGGAAGTGATGTCACTCAAATAATCTTTTATTTCAATCCTTAACTTATAAACATTTAATTTGATTGTTGAGATTAACAAATCTATTTCAGTTAAGGATGACAGCTGCTAACAATCCATATGAGAGTAAGGTAAGTAATAGTATTTTATAATCTCAACGATTAAAGTTTTTTTAAAAAATCTCAAAAACGAAAGTAAAATCATCTTACAAAGTCAAGTATCAAAATGATAGTTTTATAAAAAATAAATAAATAAAAAATCAATATATAAATGATAAAATTGCAAGAGAAGGAAGAAAAAGCATTTACTACTTTTAAGGGAGAATATACATGCGTCATGAGTGTATGTAATAAATAGATTAATTAGCATAATTCGGTGTTACTTTATGTTCCATAAAGTTAGTAAAAAATTATGAAAAATATTATCTCAAATTAAAGTTAAGATAATGAATAAAAAATTGAAATTAATTATTATATTCTTCTTTTTTGATAGAAATCATTATATTCTTTGATTACTTGATTAAAGAAATATGTATTATTATAAAAAAAAATGTATTAAACTATTGTTAATTAATCCTCTCTTTTCATGATCAATTGATTTTGAATCAAATTTATGCTATTTTGTGACATAATAAGTTCGAAAAGTGCAGTTTATATATTTGTTAGATTATGGAGAATGGAAAAGATGATGGCAGATTCGGTTGAATATATATGAGAAAATCTAATTTATGTTTCTGTCACTTAATTACCTATTATTATTAATATTATAATTATTATTCAATATATTTATAATTTTATTAAATGGATACAATATTTTGAAGGAGATTTCTAATATGCAATCCAAAATTGGAGTGTTGTCATGCAACCTTCTCTTAAACCAATAGAAAGTTGTCATTTAATTTACCTGTGTTATGTCATCATTTGAAGTAGTCAAATTTAATTTTTTGCAATTTGGTCCAACTTAAATAGTAAATTAAAATTTTAGTCCTTTGTACCTATAAATAAATTATAAGTTTTAATTTTAAAAAACATTATTAAAAAAAAATCAAAGTATGCTGCTGGTGGTTCTAATGAGCACAACTTAATTTATTTTTTATGTTGGACTAAATTGCAAAACTTAATTTTGACTAATTTAAGTAATGATGTGACATATATGTCTTAGGTGACAAGATTTTATTGGTTTAACAATAAGTTGCATAACAACCATTCAATTTTTGATTGCATGGTAGTAACGCCCTATTTTGAAATACGTACACCAGAATCTCTCAGTTGATTATACACAGTCGCAAGGAGTGTGTAATATTTCTACGTAACTGTGTGGCTTGGTTCCCTTTGAGCATGATGCATGGTGGTCAACTTCTTTACGTAAGGACATAAATATCAATCAAGGGTGACGTTTAGATTTTATTTTATTTATTTTTTTATAAATTTTGTAATTTTATACTCTCCTCATTTACAACACATCGATATATTAATTAAAAAATTGTTGGTTAAAAATTAAAAAATAATAGTGACTATAATGACAATTTAATGGCATAAATTCAATTTCAAAACACCTTTATGCAAACTCGACCGGTTTGAATCGTTAATATTGATGATGGCAAAATGAGTAATCTTTGCCAAAATTAGATAACAAAATTTGGATATATGATTTTGTGGCAATGGTACGGATGTCTATAATAACTTGGACAAGGTTGTGATGTAAAGAATTTGGTATACGTAGATGAAAGTTGAATTTAAAGTAGATGAAAAAAGAGTTTTTATATTAAAGTAGATGAAAAAAGAGTTTTTATATACTAATTGAGAACTACTTTCATGTAATCAAAATTTGGATGGTTGCATAATAATTTTGGGACATGTAACGTTTTTATTGATCAATCGTTAAATTATTCTATATTAATCTAAATTTTGATTACATAATAAAAATATTCTAAAATAAAAAAGGTGTATTATTTTTGGTTAAAAAAAGGAGCATTAAAATTTTTTCCATCAATCAACAAACCTTCTGCATTTTTTTCCCACTGTTTTCTTACCACTATTTTATACTATTTCATATTTTAATTTGTTCATGATATGGCAATTAATTATTCCTTTTCCCGTTTCATATTGTTTATCGTTTTAGGTAATGCATATGGATTAAGAATATCATTAGATGTTACAAATTTCAATATAGGTATAAGATAATTTTACCATTGTATCCCTAAATTACATTAATGATCACATATTTAATATTTTTGAAAATATTAAAAGACCCTCTCAAAAAAAATATATTAAAAGACAAATACTCCTTCCCATTCATTATCTTTGGCCTTTTAGGTCTGGGCACACAGTTAAGAAAGTGTTAATTATTGTAAGTGTTATGTATAGTTTGTCCAAAATGTTTCTATTTAATCCTTATTGAAAATTGTAGTAGTATTTAATTTTTATTAGTAAGTGTGTCCATTAATTAATGTATATTTCCTCCAGTCCTATTTATAGGGCATACCTAACCATATCACATGGACCAATGAGGGTAGTTAGGTTTCTTGAAACTTTAAAAAAATACTTGAACATTACAATCTTACCCTCTTAACTTGCATTGAGAATTTCACTATGTATTACTTCATATTAATGGGCAAAGGGCAAATAAGAGAAAATAACAATAAATGTCTCCTAGAAAATACAAAGTGACTTATAAATAGGACCAAAGAATCCTTCTAGAATGTGACTTATAAATAAGACCGGATGGAGTAATAATTTAGAGATGAGAAAGATAATAAAAGTAGAATTAATGAGAAATAAGAGAAATGATTGAATGAATGGTTAAAATTGGAAAAAAAAAATATGTTTATGTATTGAAAATGTAAAAGGCCAAACAATATAAAAAAAAATAAAAAGCTAAACATAATGAAATGGAGGGAGTATTGTATATATTTAAAAAAATTAATTAACACGCTCTTAAATTTTTAAAACGACAAATAATATAAAATTTATGAAAAGCATCAAAGTGACAAATAATACAAAATGGATGGAGTATATTTTTAATGAAAGCATAAATAGACTAAAAAGGAAATGTCTACCAAGAACACTATAATTACAAAGATAAATACGAGTAATAAAATAAGGCAAATGCTAACAAGTACCCTTAGTGCATTTGTTAAGAAGACAAAAAGAGCAAAGACTTATGGAAAAATGTGGTTTTTTGTATTCTCGAGACATGAAAGAATGTGCACTTATGATTTTTTTTTCTAATACCAGAAACCTTAACAAGTGCGGACACTTGTTAGCAAGACCCATAAAATAAATTTGATTTTTCTTTATTGATTAAGAATAGTAACAACTGACTGAGCGCTTAGGGACTTCGGAGTCAAAGGCTCGAGTCACGGTGACGCAACAATTCACGGGGAGGATCCATACCGTTGAGTCAAAGATTCGCACAGTTCGCGAATCCGAGATGGATTAGTTGGACTACAAAAAATGTGAAACTCAGACACCACCTCATTTCAACCAAAAGAATAGTAACTACAGGGCTTTTAATGAAAAATAGTAAATCATAAAATATACTGTATAATAATCTTACAAATGTTATCATCTTGCAACTTAAACAATTCCAGAATTAAAAAAAAATTTATTCCAAATTAAATGATAACTATCATACTCTTATTTTAACAAGATTTTTCTAACCTATATACTTTAAGTATAGGATAAACAATTATATAACATAAAATTGTATCGAGAATTTAATTTTTTTTAAAAATAATTTTACTACATTAAAATTTTTAACAAATGTTAAAATGCCTTGAGCACTTATTAGTCCCTATAAAGAAATCAGCTAAATCATATGGTAACACCTTCACCTGAACATATAATACACTGTATTGAACATTCTGATGAAGTACTACTGTATTTCTTGGTTTTTTCCATTTTTCGCCAAATTGGGAGTTGGGACCTAGCATATTCCAATGTCATGCATGAGTCATGGTATACGGATGTTAAGGGAGATGATTAATGTGTCCCATTGTTCAAGGTAATTAATCGCATAATATTAGGAACATGCACTACAATCTATGCTATACCCTACACCAACATGTCAATTGTCATTAACATAGAAAATGAAGGGTACGGTGGTTTCGTAGATGCTGACTCGGCTAATACGTATGTTGCTACATGTATACTTGCACCGATTTAAATATGAGGAAAAAAAAAAAATCAAAAACACATCTACTTAAAAAAAAAAATAATTACTCCGTATGTGTTTTTAATTTTGGGTTTTGCTAACAACTGTTTTAAGGGCACTTGTTATGGTAATTAATATTGGAAAATAAATCATAAGTACGCATTCTTTTATGTCTCTAGAATACAAAAAACCACACATTTCCATACATTTGCACTATATATAGCTTCTTAATAAATGCCCTAAGGACACTTGTTAGCATTTTTCTTTATTTTTTATTTTATTTAAAAATAAAAAACACTTCTTAAATTGTCTTTATTGAAAATGTAAATATTAAATAAATGAATAAAAAAGTTTAAAATATTGAAAAATTTTATGAATTTAACTAGATATTTTAAAAATAACAATATTTAATAATGCTGTGAAAGTAATTAAGTTTTTACTCCCTTCATCCCTGTATATAAACTCTTTTGGTAGATTTTACGCCCATTAAGAAAATTGATTAATTTTGTTATTAATAGTATTGAAAATGTGAATATTTGATATGTATTTTCAAAACTACCCCTGTTAATAATATTGAAAATCTAAAAAATATTAAATAAATAGGGGTATTATGGAAATAAGTAATTAATTGTCATTGATATAAGATCTTATAAATAGGGACAAAATAAAAATATTTTATATTTAATAACGAATGTAATATTATATTTTAAAAGGTCTTGCTAAGGACACTTGTTGATGTTACTTGATATATAGAAAAAAAATACTAAATTCATATTCATTACTCTCTCGGAAACATAAAAAAAATCACATTTTTCAATAATTTCTATCTACTATTAGTTTCTTAAGGGCATACACCCTCCGACTTAGGATATACAGTAAGAAAAATCAATTACTTTTATATTTATTAAGAAAGTTAGTTGATTGAATTTAATTGTCTCAAATTTATAAAAAAAAATAGAATTATTTTAAGAAAGTAGTATTGAGAATGAAACAAAAATTAAATGCTAGGTATATTTTAAGAAAGTGACATTGAGAATGAAACAAAATTTAAGAATATTAGTTACTTTTGCTTATATTTTAAACCAAATGAAATATGTTTTTTGTTGCTTATTTTTCAAGTCGGAGGGAGAATATTTTTTTTCTTTCTTATATTTCAAATCGGTGGAAGTACTCCCTCGTTTTCATATTTTTTTGTCTTTTAGGTTTTGACACATATTAAGAAAGTATTTATTATTTTAAGTTTTATACTTATACGTGTTTTGTTTAAAATGTCTTTATTTAATTTTTATTGAAAATTGTAGTAGTATTTAATCCCAGGGTGTGCCCAATAATTAATGTATAATAGTTTAGGGATATGAGAAGGAATAAAAGTAGAATTAACGAGAGCAAGATAAATAAACTAATTGAATGAAGAGCTAAAAGAAATAAGTTTATGTATTGAAATATTAAAAGAATAAAAAGATAAAAGTTACTAAATGAAATTTAGAGGGGAAAAAAAACAAAAACAAAACAAAAGAAACAAAACAAAACTGAAAGGCAAAAGTATATGAAATGAAGTGAGTACCTATCTATCTTGCATTAAAAGGTCCACCATAGATTTATACAATCCGTCAATCCCCCCATGACTTAAATGTTCTTCTCCCTATACCAACATTGCTACCACAGACAAAGTGAGACCAAGGAAAGTTGAGAAAGAAGAAAATAAGAAGGAGAGGATCATTTGCTAGCTACAACATATTATACCAAGCTGTTGCAGCCAATAGAATTTCTGAAACAGAAGTCACTCTCTATTATCACAAAAATGGGTGAAGTAAGAATTCTCTTGCACATTTTCTTGTCTATTTTTATTCTAAATCAATTTTTGCTTTGAAGGCTAACTAGAATATATAGGGTACTAACTCTTGTACCGTTATTGTTATGATACCACTGCTGTCACATGTGAAATTTACATTTGTTCTTTTCATCATCTTTGTTATATGCATTTAATTAATGTTCTATTTGGCGTTAAAGGGGAATAAGGTAGATGGAAAGAAAGAAGAAACCACAGAGGAAAAGAAGGAAGAAGAGACTCCGGAGACAGTACTCAAGGTTGATATGCATTGTCAAGCCTGTGCAAGGAAAATTGCAAAAGCATTGAAAGGATTTGAAGGTAAATTCTTTTTCATGTTCATGCTCTTAGATATATTCTAACATGAATATTCATAGGAGATTCATAAATCATAGGAGTTTCTGCTATCATCTACTGAATTGACCACTTAACTAACATACAACTTTTAAAGTTTTAGTAGTTTTATGATTTAGTGTCAGGTCAGCTAGCACTTTTATTCTCTTTTAATTTTCCCCCCTTTCCTTTCTTGTTAGAGGGATATACTATTCATGATTGATTTTGAATCTCACAACATACATGATTGAACAAGTTTGTCAGGTATATATTACTGTATTCTTAACTAAACTCCTATAGGTAATTTTTCACATGTGTATCCAAGTAAAGACAAAAGTTAATCATTGCATTCATGGTTAGCAAAGATAAAAGGGTTAGGTGAGGAAAAGAAAAGATTAAGAGTAGTAAATTTTAATTATCATTTTTGGGAGGCAGGAGTGGAGGAAGTTACTGCAGATAGCAAGGCAAGCAAAGTGGTAGTGAAAGGAAAAGCAGACCCCATAAAGGTGTGTGAGAGGCTACAAAAGAAAAGTGGTAAGAAAGTGGAGCTCATTTCACCTTTGCCTAAACCTCCAGAGGAGAAAAAAGAAGAAATCAAAGAAGAACCAAAGCCAGAGGAGAAAAAAGAGGAGGTAAAATCATTAATTCTCCTCTCACTTATTTGGTGTCTTGGTACAATAGACTATTTGCCTTATAGAGATTCAGAATAGCACAATGCAGTGGTAAAACATGGTTGAAGATAATCATAGGTAGTGATTAAGATAACACATTTGTTATTTGTTTTGATCGATTAAAAAATATCGGCTCTCATCATTCAATTATGAGATACTTAAATCAAGTAACGATTGTGACAACAACAAATATCTTCACAGTAGTTATATATGCCTAATAAAATATAGTTAATTCAGTTATATAAAATGGTTAATTGTACGTTATTATTAATAGAATCATTCTATTTCTACATAAGCGACTGAACCATTCTCATTTTCATATAAATCTTACTTCCCTTATACATAGCCCCCAAGTGTATATAGTAGAATACTCAATACTCCTAATATGAATGAGGATTATTGTACATAGCTTGCACATAGGTTTCTCGTTGTGGCTGAAGGGAGAAATTATTATATGGTTTAGAATCAATTGTTTCATATAAATCATTGATTTGAAATATTTTAAGAAAATCTACGTAAAAATATTTTAAATTAATGATTTGGATGAGATTGAAATTATTGATCCCATGGCATGCAAAAATCTCACGGCTAAAGGGGCTAGCTGTTAATGTAATTGCCATGGTGGATTGATGGGGCATCATGAAAGTAACCAAACAGAAGTCATCAAATTGAAAATGAAAATGATGCACCCACGTACATAGCATAAGGCACATGTAACGAGGGCAAATGGAGAGGTGACAAATACGTTTGACCCCACTCTCCCTATGCAACTTGCAGCAAAATTGGGTCACTTGCTTATTACCCCTCCTGGTTTTACCCTACCTACATTGTACCAGTACACTAGAAAGTTGATTACAACATAGGACACATATTTCAGAACTTTGAGACCACATAAAATACAAACATATGAGGGTGAGCATGTGATGTGGGCACATAAAACAACAGGGGGCTAATGACTATATCCTTTATGCATGCAGTGGATGATATCAGCAGGGCAAGGTAGCTCTCCAACACTGTTCCTCTGTTACCTGGCTTTGGGGTGATGAGGATTGAAATGCTTTTTTAACATACAATTAGAAACCCCCCGTGGCCGTTATGTTTGAAATTAAGGATAAAAGGATAAAAAAAGACAATCAAAACCAATCAAACATATCACTAATTAATCTAAACAAAAACTAATCATATTTCTAAAATTGGCAAAATTAGCAGGAGCACTTTAGTATCCTATGTTTATAAAATTTTCTGGTCCCTCTTTAATGGGTTGTCAATGTCATAGGTTACTTTATAAACAATCTGTGATGTTATTTTCAAATGTTTGCTAGGTAGCTCCTCCTCCTCCTGTGGTAACGGTAGTGCTCAAAGTTAATATGCATTGTGAAGCATGTGCTCAAGTTATACAGAAGCGAATCCGTAAGATTCAAGGTAGTACTATCTTTCTCTCTCTTATTTAATCTTCTTCATATTGATTTGGTCCTGTCAACTTTGTCCCTCTCACTCGAGTACACAATAACAAACACGTTTTAGATCAAGCTATCATCCCATCCAAATCTTGGACCCTACCTATTATTGTACCCGGGATTGATAGTGGATTATCATTAGCTATAGGAGAGTCTTTACCTTGGAGTAATGACAGTAGGATATGAAAACAACAAAACCCTTTTGAATTTTGATGGATGAAAACATCAAAATAAACTTAATTTAAGAAAGGAATAAAGAAAATTTCATATTAGTTGATATGCCGTGTTCATGTCAAATATGTACCTTTTTAATTATAAAAAAAGTATATATATACCTTTTTACTTGTTTGTAGAGATTTTTAGTCTTTTTTTTATAAGCAAATATTTTTTTAAAATGTTGGCATCAGTATTTGAATGCTACAATTTTGTCACTTAAGGTGCTCCAATTTTGTCACTTGAGGTGCTCCTTGGAACACTTCTAACCATATTCTTCTTTCACTTTGTAATTTTTTTGCCGTCTTTATGTTGTATCTTATTCGTGTCTTGTGTCGCGTTTTCTTGGTGTTAAGAACAAATTTCATGAATGTTCATATTTATGAGGTTCGCTATATATTACTTTTAGGATTTGTTATACATCATTCTTAGGGCAATATATGTAACAAATCTACTAGTATAATTATTTTGACTAGATTAGGTCTCTGTCTGTTTAGCTACATTGAAGCCATTGCAGTGTAGCCCTCAGAATATTGTAAAGGGCAACGTTGTTGATTTGCAGGATTTTCATATTAAAAGAGGTTCCAGGAGAATATAATTAGTGGTTTTTTCTTAACCAATGGTAATATGTGGCGCTAATTAATCCAGTTCCTTTTAAAAGCTGGGCCTGGGAGTTCTCAATGTTTTTCATGCAACCTTTTGACCGGGATGGGATCTCGAGGATTCATAGCCTTTACTAATTGGTTAAAATTACTAGGTTTTAGTGAAGGTCAAATTTAACCTGCCATAGACCAATTGATAAGGATGATTCGACTCGTATTACACAGGAGTAGTATACAGTATGATTTTGAATGTCTTTATCAGTATGGATTAATGGAACCCCTACAGGGTAATCTATAAGCCTTTTATGAGTTATGAGGTTATGATTGGCGAGCTTAAATACCCAATTCACATAAACTTTTATATTTTTTTAAAAAAGGTCAAATTTCAACTTCGTGTTCCAATTAGTACAGTAAGAAATTTTGGTCCTTGAGCAGATGTCCTAGTTTTGAGATCCAAATCCATGTACATGTAAAAACCATGGGGGAATTGAAGTCCTTGTTTAGGCACTTGACTATAATTTGAGAGATTTTTATTTTTTTTTAAATGATCACTTATCGAAATAGAGAACACATAATAAACTAACCAACTTTGGTATAAATTATAAGTACTTTTTGGATTTTATATGTATTGTTGTTTAAGGGTTTATACTTTATAGTTTATATACAAAGATTTAGAAATCATTAATCAAAATAAAACTTTATTATATTTTGACTAAAATATTCTTGTTTATAATAATGTAATAAGAGAGAGGGAAAAACATCAAATCAATACTACAATTAATACCAACGAGCTGTTGGTGCAGTGGTGCCAGGGGCTGCACTTGGTAGGGCGAACCACGGTTCGATCCCGCAACAACGTTGGGAGAGGAATAAAACCTTAACCCCGGGACCCCCCTCGAACTGGATTAGTCGGCCCAGTGGGCCGGATACCAGGGTGCAAACAAAAAAAAATAAAAAATACTATAATTAATAAATGAAAATTGAAGAAAAAGAAGTCTTACCAACCTTTGTTGCTAATTGCTAATCATAAAACGACAACACTTGAAAACAAAAATAAAATAATAAAACAAAAATACATACTAAACTCATATAGAGTGTAATAAAGGAATGAGATCTCTTATGCCATTCTTTTTTCTCATGTGGGGAGGAGACAGATGAGCACAAAGGTGACAAACCGATTTCATTAGGGAGTTCACACCTCTTTAAAATTTCATTCACGACCTTTATGTTTATTTCCATCCTCTTCATAATCGCATGACATGATAACAAATAAAAGATTTAAAGTTTTTATTTCATTGAAGGCTTTACTTTTAAACTACTAATAATAGTTAGTGTGTTTGATCCCTTAAGCAAACTCATCAAAGCTACTTCACCCGTATAACATTCACTTTTACATAGAAGTTACATCAACAAGGTTTAATTTATTGAGTAAATTTTTATTGCAAGCTACCATTAAACTATAGTTAATTATCGGTGATTAATTTAACTACAACATGCTAATCAATGTGAATTTTTAACTGTACATGCAGGAGTAGAATCAGTGGAAACAGACTTTGGAAATGATAGAGTCACAGTAAAGGGTGTCATCGACCCTTCCAAGCTTGTTGATTATCTGCACAAGAGGACAAAGAAGCAAGTTTCAATTGTGAAAGAAGAAGAAGAAAAGAACAAAGAAGAAAAGAAAGAAGAGGAGGAGACGAAAAAGGAAGAGAAAGAAGAAGAGAAGCAGAAAGAAGGTGAAGAAAACAAGGGAGAAGAAGATGATATTAAAACTGACATCAAGAGGAATGAGTACTGGCCATCAAGAAACTATGTTGATTATGCTTATGCTCCCCACATTTTCAGTGATGAAAACCCAAATGCTTGTTTTGTTATGTAACCAGTGATTTGTACCACCTTTGTATCTTAGTAGATTAGATAACTAGTTAACTGAAGCAAATTCTCTGTGCTATGTTGTTAGAGCTGGTCATGAATAGTGGTGACTACTGTTTAGTAATTGTTTATTGTGTTTGTGAGGTTTAAATGTCTTTTCTTATCAAAGGTTGCTGGAAACACTTGGGCAGCTAATAAGTGTTGACATGTACAATGAATGTTTACCTACAATTTATGGATCTATAGTGTTGATATTAATAATTTCAAGTCCTCACTCTGTCCATTTCTTTCATTCCCATACTAAACCAGTTTTTACTGACATAAACACTTAACTCCTTTTTGAATTCTCAGCATATGTTAAAGGCTTAAAGCTTGGTTTTGGGTGAGATGTTAACTCAAGACATATTTAGTATGGTCACAAAAATAGTCCTTATATCTTTTCAATCCTCTCCCACTTTCTCAACCTCACATTCTCCTTTGAATCATCCTTTCATGTGTATTCAGTTGTACCCTATTTTATCAGAATTTCAAGGCTTTGAACAAGTGGCATTCATGCTGCCAAATTTTTCACAACCATTGCATTCCCTTTCTGTCATCATTGGCTTCAAAATGGTCAAATGAGATGAGAATATGCTATGCTCCATAAACGCACAAATACAATACCTCAATATTGGGAGGACAGAGTGAATGACCTAAATTCTTTCTCCTAACAGGAAAACTGCTTAATGCACTCTCATAAAGTGGATAGAACAGTGAAATGGGTAGTGTCAGTCTAATCTAGTATTCTAGTTAACCTTATCTCATGGTTATTGGTAATGATGATCTATGGCCTGTGCAAGGACATACATTACTTTGGACCACAAGGCCATTACTGAGCAACATTGAAGTAAAGCAAAACCAAGTTTGGGACAAACACATGCAGACAGAAGGAAAAAGGTGAAGGAGGCAGATTAGGTTTTATCTTGATCACAATGAATCAATGATATTGGAATTGTGGTACAGTTACTGAAAACCGAATAATGCATAAGGCAGATCAGATGTTGTGTACTCAATGTGCTTTCTCTCCCTCCAACTTGAAGCATTGCCTTTTTAAGAGAACAGTAATGCTATTTGCACAACCTACTTTACATCATCTTATGTGGCAATAACACTTCACCAAAAACCAATATATATATATATATATAATAAAAATAGAAAGGAGCAACCAAAAATAACACTTCAGCACAAGGTGACTTCCCTACTTCCTCCACCCCAAACCACATCTACCCTCTCCCCTGCACTCTCATTCCACTCATTGGTCCAGCTTCAAGTGAGGAAGATAGAAGCAACATATCCAAGTTCATTGTTAGTTGCTTGTGTTGCCTCAACCTCTTTATTTGGACACTCCCCCTTTTCTATTCCTTCTTTGTAAAAGAACAAAGGCTGTGAATAGGTTATGTCCTTCAATTTCTTTGCTTGCTTACTTTTGAATATATAGTAGCAATCACATTAGTTAGTTATTGTAGTTTTATGATCAACCCTTTTATTACGACAATTTTTTCTCTTGCACCATTTGGGAAAAACTTTTTTTTTTTCAAAAACAGTGCTAAAGAAAATTATATTGGCATTACACATAGCATTCGTCTTGTTTTGGAAAATACACCACCCTCTGTTGAGCTACTAAAGAAGTTAATTTAATAAATATCATAAAATTACCTCCCTCCCTCCCTCTATTTTAGTGGCTTAAACAAAATTCTAAGAGCAAAGCATCATCAAATGCTTTAAGAATTGGTACAAGACTATCTGACGAATGATGGTTAACATATAATTGCATTATATGTAACAGAATCTTGACTTTCATGTAATGATCCTTAAGAAGCTTAGAATATCTCTGTCAACTGCACTACATGAAGCTATTATAACTAATAAAAGGCTTTGAGAGTTACATGGTCCATGCCATTCATGTTTACCTCTGCAAAGACTTGTACAGCACCACAGTGACATATTTGGCTAAAAACCGATGAGTTATACCAAGCGCTACCACTGAAGGGCTACTCTTTTCTTTCTGCATGTAGAGATGATTGAGCATTACATGCTGTGGCCTTGATAGAGGAGGTTGGACTTCCATATTTGTTGAAGGAACATTAAGAACTCTCATTTGCAAGTATGGAGGAACCAATGGTGGCTCCTTCGCATAATCTTCAGAACTAAGTTGTGAGTTATTATAACTAGACTCTGGTGATTTAGGAGGTTCAAAACTAGAAATGCTTTCAATATCTTCAGGAACATAATCCTGCATATAATAAATAAAATATTTACTCCTCAATTTCGATGACAATGCCATCTAGAAGTAAAACATAATGCAGACATCAATTTTATCCCTAGAAGATATGCAATGGAATCAACTTTACCATCATTGTCCCTTTCCCTATCTAGAAATTGCAAGTTTTACTGATCACTATATATATTTCACTAGAGTGTCATGAAAAACTTCATAATTATGAAGCGACGTGGCTATTGAATGACGAAAAAAATGGATAACTATTTTGTACCAAGTGTTGCAAAAATCAAATTCATGCACAGTAAGTATGGCTATCTAAAAATTAAAACACTAACAGAGCCACTTGGCTACAAAGCGAGGGACAAAGACAAGGCCAAAGTGAGTAACACAGACCAAATGTATATTGGATAACTAACTGTATTCTATATCAATTGTGGCGACAGAGTACTGTTCAAGCAGCAGCATAAAAATTTCACTACTAGATTTTCTTGTCATACATTTCCCTCTCTCTCTTAAGCCCAAATTTCCTTACACCAAGGAAATGGTGACCCAGCCAGTCTGTGCAGAATTTGAGCCTAGAAAGTTCAGAACTCGAATTCGTAACAATGTAACAAGTTCCATGCCAATACAGTGATTGTTACGCACAAAAGGAAAAATAACAGGCATGCTGAATATAAGCTATGGGGATTTCAGCCTAGTACTTGAATCTTTGGTATATCCACATTCTGATGAGTCCGTTTGTATACCAGTAACATCTAGAAAAAGAAATCAAAGCTTTGTGCCTTCTATGCAAGGATCAGACAAACAAATAAGTACCATTTAAGAGAATTTCAACATAGTATGAAGAAGCATGATCAAGCAAAAATGAGTTGCACCTTCAAGAAACAAAAGGTAAAACAAAAAATATGAATTTCAGACCCTAAAAGGAGAGAAAAGTGAAATCAATCCCAAGTTGCTAGAAAATAATAAAGTCCTTTACAATTCGATCATACAGCTTGCACTTTGAGCACAAGTCCCTGATCAAGTTTCTAGATTAGTATCCATTTTCTCAACATGAAAAAAAAATTAGATGCATGCAGTCCCCACCATATATCAACTTCGATAACATAGTAATTATGTCGATGATGAAGTACCTGTAACTCCAGAATGTTATAAGCATTCCCAGCATCATCTTGGGCCCAAGGCAAATCAGGCGTGTACCTCCACTGTCCATCGACAATGAATCTGAACTGATAAACACCAGATGGCAGTACCTTCATTATTGCAAAGTCCTTCCCTGATCTCTGCAAGGGCATTCTGATGAACAAGAATATCAGTAAAAACCTGAACAGTTATATCAACCTTAGAAGAAAATAAATAAAGACACAAAATTTTCCAAAACCTTGTTTTCCAATTATCCCATGACCCTTCCACAGCTACGTCTTTCCCTTGATAACTCCAAGTAATCATAGTTGGGATTCCTACTTCACTGTACATATCTTCATACCCTGAAGTAGTTTGCATCCAGGAAGGACTTGGAACATGCATCTCATCAGGTCTTTGAAATGGAACCACTGGTACCTAAAACACAACAAAGCAGTACATAAAAATAAAGATTAAACAAAGCAGTTCATAAAAATAGGCCACAACCAATAACTTATAAGTTATAACCTAAATAACAAAATTCAGAACCAAGCTTGTAAGCTTAGCAGAGACCAAAGAGGCACATTCACATATAATATGATTGACTCTTTATTTGGACAAGAATCTATAAAATGCGAATATAGTTCCTTTCAAGAAATACCAATACCAGAAGCAACTTGCTTCCCTATTGCAACAACACTAAATTAGGTTCCCATACACATCACAGGATGAAAGCATAGAAGAGATGGAAGTGTAAAATAATAGATAAATTAAAAGTGCTAGCTTTAGAATTTTATAATTATCTACCTTGTGGACTTGCATTAAACACACACACCCCTTTAGTTTGTCCCAAAAAAAAAAAAAAATTCTGAAGAAAAATATAAAAAATGCAGCTTGAGCCCACAGATACAGATTCCAAAAATGAATGCTGTGTGACCTCATCGAAGCAAAGACATGTGGATTCCAGGCATAATAAGATTCAATCAGAACAAAACCTAAGTGATTTTTTTTATTTGACTTTTGATTATTGAAAGGGGGAAACCAAAAAAAAAAAAGAAACAAGAAACATTTTTTTACAATGAGCAGTGAAAAAAGTGAAAATAATGAAAACCCATTTATTACCCTTAAACTTAAACAGTGAAAATGTGAAAGATATGAAGAATAAGAAGAAAGGGGAATTATTAATTTACTTGAGGGGTGAACAAGAATGGAGAATGGGTAGCTCTAGGGCTAGTTGGAGGATCTTGACCCATCATCAATTCAGAAGGTGCAACACTCTCACCACCTTCACCTTCTTCTTCTTCTTCTTCTCCATTTTGTTGAGTATTAACATTGAGATCTTCTTCTCTGTCATTCACATTCCCCATGGTGGTTTGTTTGTTATTAAAAGTGAAGAGAGAAGGAACAAAGAAGAGAGAGAGAGAGAGAGAGAGAGAGAGAGAGAGACCCAGTTGGTGAAATAGAAAAATGAATCCAAAGATTGAAACTTTGTGTGGGTAATGAATCAATGTATAGTAGTAGTGGTGGTGGGGGATGGTGATGACGTCATCATATTATTGATTCACTCACGAGGTTTCAATTCAACAATAAGTAACACTCTCACAGTCTCACTCATGTTTCTTTCTTTCTTTCTGTATCTCTCTCACACTCATTGTTTTATTTATTTTTTGTCTTTGCATTTCTTATTTCTGATTTCTTCACAATAATAAATAATAAATAATAATAATGAGGAGGAGGAGGAGATTGTTGCGGTACGGCATTGACATTGAAGGAAGAGGGGTTACCATCGTACCCATCATTTTCCCTTCTGATTGTGATTGGCTTCCTTTCTTCTTAATTCATTGTCTTTAGTCTGATTTTATGTTTCTTTTTTTTTTCCTCTTTCCCAGTGGTTAGAATAAACAGCAAGAAATTAATTTAGAATGGTGGTCTTTATTTTTTGGACTTTTGTCTTTTCTATTAATTAATGTATCTGTCGTTGTGTCTTGGACATGTGTTCCTAATCTGTTTTCACAATTTTAGATTGCAAATGAGTTCTTTGTCTGATTAAGAAATTCGAGCAGGGAAGTTTCTTTTCCTCCCATTCTTACCATAGACTTTTTTCAAAAATTTAAATTTTAAAAAAAAAAACTAATTTTTATATTGTAATTAAAAATTCTTGGAATACCCTTGTGCTAATTATTGGGACATAGTATAAGTAATGGAACTTTTATTTTTAAATTTCTTTTTACATAGGAAAATAAAATACGAATGTTTTTGTGTCTTCCCAGTAAAATATAGAGTCCTCCAATCATGTGTTGATTAAGGGTAATTTTGAAAAAAATAAAAAAAAAAAAGTCTTATAATTAGCAATAAATTTATCCATAAGATCTTGTATTTGAGCATAGATGGGAATTAATGATCTATGAGAGTTATAGATTCCTAATATATATAGCCTTTGGAGCTGTAGTATAGCCATTAGGATACATCATAGATTACTCTTTATCCGGATTTCCTTGCTACTATGGACATATATGATTATTTTGAGAAAATGGTTTATTTGGTCTCCCAAAGATACACCTGACATCAGTTTAATCCCCGAAAGATTTTGGAAATCAATTTAGTCTCCCAAAGATCAGAATGACATCCCGTTAGTCCCACCACCCATAAATCCGTTAGTCAACCTTTTTAGTGTCACGTGTCACGTTCTCATTGCTTATTTCCGGTGAACATATTTAGAGACGAAGCACATGATTATTCCCTCGTAAAATCTCAACAGTGGCTTATATCTGACGATCCAAATTTAAAAATGAAAAATAAAATAATAAAATTATATTTAAATTTATTTTAAAAATATAGAAAATTCAGAAAAATATTTAAAAATTCAGAAAATTTTCATAAAAATCTGAAAAATATTTTTAAAAAAATACTGAATTTTTTTATATTTTAAAAATTAATAAAAAATTCATAAAATTTTAAAAAAATCTGTAAAATATTTCAAAAAAATTATGAAAAAAGTGTCTTTCCTTTTTTTAAATATTTATAAAATAATAAAAAATAATGAAAATAAAAAAGACAGAAAAATTTTAAAAAACATGCAAATATATTTTTAAAAATTTCTGAAAATAAAAAAAATACATAAATATATTTTTAAAAAATAGTTAAAATATTTTAAAAAAATCTGAAAATTTTATTTTTTCGTTTTTTATAATCTAAAAAGTAATATAAAATTCGTAAAACTAATAAAAAATTTCTAAAAATTATTAAAAATTCTGTAAAATGTTTTAAAAAATCGGAAAAATAATTGAAAAAATAATAATTTTTTTTTAAAACCATTTAAATATTTTAAAATTTTTAAAAGCAGATTTAGTTTATAAAATTATGAAAAAATCAAAAATAAAATTTTCAGATTTTTTTGTAAAATATTTTACCGATTTTTTTACAATATATTTATGATTTTTTTATTATTTTCAGAATTTTTTAAAATTATATTTGCATGTTTTTTGAATTTTTCTGACTTTTTTATTTTCATATTTTTTTTATTATTTTATAATTATTTTAAAAAAAGAAAGACACTTTTTCATAATTTTTAAAAATATTTACAGATTTTTTTAAAAATTTTCTGATTTTTTTTATTATTTTATGAATTTTTTATTCATTTTTAAAATATAAAAAAATTTCAGTATTTTTTAAAAAAATATTTTGCAGATTTTATTGAAAAATTTCTGAATTTTTTAATATTTTTTCCGAATTTTTAATAATATTAAATATAATTTTATTATTTTATTTTTTATTTTAAATTTGGACCGTCAGATATAAGCAACAGTTGAGATTTTAGGAGGGAATAATCTTGTGGTTCGTGTCTAAATATGTTCACCGAAAATAACCAATGAGAATGTGACACGTGACACTAAAAAGGTTGACTAACGGATTTATGGACGATGAGACTAACGGGATGTCATTTTGATCTTTGTGGGACTAAATTGATTCCCTAAATCTTTCGGGGACTAAACTAATGCCAATTGTATCTTTGGGGGACCAAATAGACCATTTTCTCATTTTTTTATTTTAAGATATTAGGATATCAAAATATATATATATATATATATATATATATATATATACATACATACATCTATTAAATAGTAAATACAAAGTATGGATTATCGTAAAATTATCTTATTCGTTTCTTATGTTCTATCTTAATCTACCGAGTGTGATGATGGTATATTTATTCATTTTACATATTTGAGTCATCATAATATAATATTGGGATCCTTTTCATTTCTTGTCCATTACCCCTATCCAATGATTATTATGTTTTTATCAACAGTTAATTTAATGTTTTAACTTATTGCTAAAATATTCAACGGTTGAGTCTTGGCCATTTCCTTAAAAAACGAAGTGGATGTTCTCATGGATTTATCCTAGCTATGAGATTAGCTAGTCATCCTCCACAATTATACTAAAATTATTAATCTTGGAGTAATCTAGCTATCAAATGACGATCATGACATAAACATGAGTCCATCTATGATTTGCATCCGCTTTGTGTAGTTTGACATCAAGTTGGCTTTCCGTGTTGTTCATCTGGATTACTAATGAGTTCAAATCCAATTTGTGGTTCGATTTGGGTCAATGATCTAGAATACCAATCCAATATTTTTTTTTTAAAAGGTAAAATTATATTTATTTATATAGCACAATGATCGTGAACCAAAAAATAAACTTTTTTTAGAGTACCGAAATTAAATTTAAAATTAAATTAATTTTTTTTGTTACACTTTAATTATCATTATTTTTACACTTTTTATTGTTTCATTGTGTCCGTCCTTTTATAAAATAAAAAGTTCTTATTTCATGGATTAAATAAAGTGTTGCGTGGGCAAGCTCTTAGGTTACCCTGCCCAAAAATTAATAATTAGCCTTAGATATTGTGCTATGCATAATAGAGTGAAGTAGAGAAAAAAAAGGAAGTGCCTAGTCACCGATTTGACTCTGGTACTCTCAGGCCTCAGGCATTACATTCAAACACCTAACCAACCGGCTCATTTGTTTGTATGCATTATCTTACCAAATCCCAGGAGTTGCAGCAAATCTAGTGAGTGCCCACTTCTGTCCTTAACTTGGTGACCTATTATTTGCTTTTCATATGCTTCCTACCATTATGCTATATTGTAATATGTTCCTATTTCATGCTATTCCTAGTAGTTTTTTTTTAAGAGAAAATGGAAAATGTATCGACAGTGTAAAGTTTTTTACACCATCATTCATCCGTTTATGGTTGTTGACTTTCAAATTAAAGTAATACAAATGAATGATGGATGATGGACTCATGATGTAAAAAACTTTACACCATGAGTACATACCCATTAATATCTTTTTTTAACCCTAATTTCATTTGATATTAGGATCAATAATTCTTACTGACAAGTTACAGCATAGAAACATTATATACTCCATATGATAAAATTAGATTTTTTTTTTAAGATTAACAAAAAATAAAAGAACATGTATAATGTAGAGTAAATGGTTTATTTGGTCCCCAAAGATACAGCGGCATCGGTTTAGTCCCCGAAAGATTTTGGGAATCAATTAAATTCTCCAAAAGTCAAAATGACATCACGTTAGTCCCACCGTCCATAAATTCATTAGTCCCTCTTCTAAGTGTCACGTGTCACATTCTCATTGGTTATTTCCGTCAACATATTTGAACACGAACCACATGATTATTTCTTCTTAAAATCTCAACCATTGCATATATCTGACGGTTAAAATTTAAAAATGAAAAATAAAATAATAAAACTATATTTCATATTATTAAAAATAATAAAAAATTTCGAAAAAAATAAAAAATTCAGAATTTTTTTAAAAAAATATGTAAAATATTTTTAAAAAATAATGAAATATTCAGAAAAATTTTTAATAATCAGTAAAATATTTTTAAAATTTATGAAAATTTTATTTTTCGTTTTTTAATATTCTAAAAAGTAATAGAAAATTCGTAAAATAATTAAAAATTTCATTAAAAATATTTAAAAAAATCTGTAAAATATTAAAAAAAATCGGAAAAATAATTTAAAAAATAATAAATGTTTTTTAAAAGCAGTAAACTATTTTAAAAAATTTAAATTTAGTTTTTATTTTTAAGTATTTTTCTGATATTTTTTAATTTTCTAAAATTCTGAATTTTTTTAAAATTTTTCTTAAAATTATTAATTATGTTAATTAAACAATTTTTTATTGTTTTTTAAAAGGAAAATTAAAAAAAATTCAGAATTACGTAAACTAGACAAAGCGTGCAAAAGATTTTGTAAATGAGCTCTCAAAAGGTAATGTTCTAACCCATGCAAAAGCATATTTAGTTTATAAAATTCAGAAAATAAGAAAAGCGGAAAAAATTTTAAAAATAAAAATAAAATATTCATATTTTTTAAAAAAATATTTTGCCGATTTTTATTAAAATATTTATGATTTTTTTATTATTTTCAGAATTTTTAAAAAAATATTTTTCATATTTTTTAAAATTTTGCTGATTTTTTTATTTTCTGAATTTTTTATTAGTTTAAAATATAAAAAAATAAATTGCAGAATTTTTTAAAAAATATTTTACAGATTTTTTTTTCGAAATTTTTTATTATTTTTTAATAATATTAAATATAGTTTTATTATTTTATTTTCATTTTTAAATTTTAACCGTCAGATATATGCAATTGTTGAGATTTTAAGAAGAAATAATCATGCGGCTCGTGTTCAAATATGTTGACGGAAATAACCAATGAGAATGTGACAGGTGACACTTAAAAGAGGGACTAACGGATTTATGGACGGTGAGACTAACGTGATGTCATTCTGATATTTTGGGGACTTAATTGATTCCCAAAATCTTTCGGGGATTAAGCTGATGCCTGATGTATCTTTGGGAGACCATATGAACCATTTACTCTATAATGTATTATCTGCCCGTCTACAAAAACAACAACAACAACAATAATAAAGTTTTTATTCCATTAGATGAAGTCAGTTATATGTATCAAATAATGTCATAGTGTTCTATCATATTCACAAATAAGACATTAATATCTAGATCTTTCTTAATTATTATTTCGCTTACGTTTTTTTTTAATCTTCCTATGTCTCTAGAACCTAAATCACTCATTTAATCTACTATTTTAATTTGGGCTTTCTTAACTTACTTCACACGTGTCCAAACCACCTAAGAGAGATTTTACCATTTTTTTCTACTATAGGTGTAATTCTAACTCTCTTTAGAATGCACTTATTCCCAATCATATTTAATCTAGTGTGTCTACTCATCAACCACAACATTTTTATCTATGCTACATGAAGTTTATTCTTTTGTTGACATTTTGCCACCCAACATTTAATCTCATACAACATAGGCGACCTTATAATAGTGCGATAAAACTTCCATTTTAAGTTTGAATGAGACCTTTCTATCACATATAACACCCAAGACATTCTTCCATTTCATCCACCTTGCTTGAATGCATTATCTACTATATCAACAAATTATCAAAACAATAATTTAATGCATGTTTTTTTAATTAAGTAATATATTGCAATTTTTATTTGTTTTATTACTCCCTCCGCCTCACGAAGATGGTAAAAAGAATAATTTTTTTCCAAACTAAAGTTAAAGTAATTAATGAAAAAAACTTAGAAATTGGAAATTTGAAATTGTGATTGGTTGATCAAGACAAAATACATTAAATTAGTTGTTTGATAATTGGTTAATGTATTAAACAAACTATTAAATACATATCTCCTTATATTTTTTAATATTTTCAATTTTTTACCATCCTTATAGTTATAGAATGGAGAGGAACTATCTTAACTTTAATTTGGAACAAAATATCTAATGTTTATTTAGTATGGGAGTATTACATTAGATATGTGTGCCTTTCTAGCTTTTTTTAGAGTGGAAAGAGAGAATATTTTCCAAAATTTGAATCGATGCACTTACTTTTTATCCTGAAAATTAATAATTGAGTGCAAAACTTAACTAATAATTGAGCCCTCACTCTTGGACGCAGATACCTTACTAGTAACTTGAGCATAAATTAGTCAGATGTCACTGTCACATGCTACTTGCAATTTTTCCTTGATGGAAATGTAAAACAATTCTACAAGCACCATTCATAGTGTAAAATGTAAATTAATAGCTAAAGGCAACATCTAGGGTAGGTTCCTCTATTTTATTTGACAAGATATGAACTGGGTGTTGCCATTTGAGTCCACTTACATATTTAGCATATAGGATCTTTGCTGCTCAGAGACCAGGCCATGTCTTAATTTTGAATCTTCATTTTTTATGTTTTCATTTTTATTATTTTTCAAACAGTCAGGTTCTTTTTCTGTGAATTTTATTCTACCTTGTTTTTGCATTGATTTAAAGGGCTATACTATTTTGTTTAATGACATGCTTTTACGCTTTAGTGTTTCCTTGGCTTTAATTTATTCAATAACTTCCAGTGAGAAAATCTTGGGTAATTGGCGCATTGTTTTGAATGATAGAAAGGAGAGGTCCTTTGTTATCCTCACTTTAAGACTTTGATGATGATACTCTCTCCGATCCTATTTATAAGACCTTTTTGAGATTTTTATTTTGGTCCTATTTATAAGATCCATTTTCAATTTTCAACCGCATTTAATTATTTATTTCCCCTAACACCCCTATAAAGTCAACATTTTTTAGAGTTTCAATGATAATTATATGTGTAGTTTTGAAAAAGTATATCAAATTTTCACATATCCAATGTCACTAACAAATTTATCCATTTTCCTTAATGGAAGTAAAAAACCTCAAAAGAGTCTTATAAATCGGACGGAAGGGAATATTATCTCTTGTATATTCTCAAACTAACCAGTGTTTTTTTTGGATAACTTTAAAATAGTGCTTTGATCATTTCTTGAAAATGCAAAGCATGAGGAAATCTATCTTTAGATGTTCACCTTCTCTCTTTCTCATCTTTTTTGTTTTTCCTTTCCCGTTTTCTCTTCAGATGCCCACCTCTTTGTAAACCAAAAAAAGATGCCCACCTCTTTCATGAACTTTTTCATTTTAACATTTGGAGAATGCTAAAGAATATCTTTATAATATTTGTTAAAAAATTAAATATGATAAAAGGTTATAAGAAAAATGTATTTTTTATATTTTTGTAAGAAAAAAAATACTCAAACTTATAAATTTTTTGTACTTAACCTTCAATACCCTTAACATTTTTATTCCTTTCCTTTAACCTTTGATTTGTTTGTATTTATCATTATTATTTTTGTAGAATTTTGTTGTGTCCGTCCCCGGCCCATTATTACATACATAACCGCCCAGCACATACCAACGTGTAAGTAACTGCTACATAATACCAGCTAGCACTTAAAAATTATCTTCTTTTTATCGTAAAATAATTAATATACTTAGTTAGAGGAAAAAAAAACAGGTGTCACGTTGAGTTAACTGTGATTTACTCTTATTTATTTAATTTTTTTAAATGAAGATAACTTTATAAACTCAAGAATGAGAAAGTATATTTTCGAGAAAGTGGTGAACGTGGATTTAGAATTTTTTTTTCATACTCGTATATAATAACCTTAACAAGTTAGGGCACTTGTTAGCAAGATCCAAAAATTAAACGGTCATTAAGCCAAATCCTTGAACAAGAAGCAAGCACAGCTTTACTAGCAAGTCTATGTGCTGCAATATTGCCTATCCTACAAACATAGGAAAACTGACAAATAGTAAAAGAGGGAACTAATGATTTAATATCATCAATCAAAGCTTCAAACTTCTATATGTCCAAATGAGTTAAAACTCTCCAGCGAAGAAAGACAATCACTTTCCATCGTTACCTTATGCCAATGACGCTGTGAGGCCAAGATTAAAGCATGACGAACAACCTCTGCTTGTAGTTGCAGCAAAGCTAGGAAAGAGCAACGACAATATTCACCACCAATAAAGTTATCGAAAGTGTCATGAATTATAGCACCAGAGGCAACAACATGATGTTGACTATTCAATGTAGCATCCACAATAATCTATGGAAAATCATAAGGAGGAGGAACCCAAATGACATTCACAATAAGGGGAAGTGTAGAAGTTTTAGAAAAAGGGAAGCCATACCTAAGTGATTGTTATAGACACTTTCTGCAGAGGTTAAAGTATCATGTGCATCCAAAGACTTGTCTTGGAAAATAAAAGAATTCCTTGAAAACCAAATGTTCCAAGCCATGGTCATAAACCATGCCAATGAATTACAAGAACAAGAGTTGCGCACATCAATAAACCAATCCAACACAATATGGGTTGCAATGATGGAAGAAGGTCAGTCACTTCCGTAACCACCCAAGCTCAGTGGGCATTGCCATGAGGCATGCATATGGGTTTCAAACGCCTCATAACATTGAGGACAATAGTAACAGTCTGCACATGCTTGCGATCTAGATTATCCATTATTGGAAGGATATTAGGCATTGTTTTCCTACAAATTTTTTTTTAACTTTATTAGCTTCTTGAGCTTACTAGAGAGTGCCAATGAGAGTTACTAGCAAGTCCTGAAGAGCTTGCCCCACCACCATTTGATGATTCCGATGGTAAGGCAACCATGTATCACGCCAAACCCCAACAAGCATACCATCTCTGATGAGTGCCACCATAATCCACGTCGAAGAACTTTTCTCCCCTCAAGAATACATTGCCATGGGAAACTTGGAATATGACCAATGTCAACATCTAGAAATGAGGAATGAGGAAAATATTTGACTTTCAATATATGATAAATCAAAAAATTTGTTTTTTGAAGTAACCTCCAACCTTGCTTCACTAGCAATGACAAATTAAAAACCTGTAACTGTAAGTCTCTGAATCCCAGCCACCAACGTTATTGGGAAAGCAAATTTTATGCAAACCCATCCAATGAATTTTACAACTGTCATCAAAAGAGCCCCACCTAGTTTTGGTTGAATAAGCTAGGGAGTTGCATGCACAGACTAACAAGAAGTGATAAACTTTCATTGCATAAGCAAGGATAGCTTGAATGACAACTTTGATCAAAACTAATTTACCAAGCCAAAACTTATTTAAGCAAGAATAGCAAGAAAGCAATTTTTCTTTCCACCCTTGCATAATTCCAAACTCTATCTTTGAAATTCTGAAAGGAGTTATTTTTGGCCTTACCAAGATGAGTAGGAAGACCACATACAATTCACTTAATGCTTGGGAAGCAATGCCAAATTTACCCATCAACTCAACCCTCAAGTCATTACTACAATTTGGACTGAACATCATAGATGACTTGTTGAAATTGATGAACTGGCCTGAGGTAGTGAAGATAATTTTGAAGGAACTTTCATACACTAAACAATAAGATAAAACAACATCTGAATGTCTAAGAGAGATCCTAAACAAAATGACATTCTAAATAACAAACCTAGGGAAATCTCTTTAGACAAAGCTTTTTTTCTTGTTTAGAATTGACACCAATTCAGATTGACACTATGACGAATTTTTTCAATCAGTTTTGGCAGCTATTTAAAAGCAAAAAGGAAATGAATGTGGGCTCTCTAATTTGGATGCGAACTGCATAGTCCATATGGCTGCTTCGGAACTCCATTATTTTTGAAGAGGAATCCAATGATGTTTTAACATTTAACATTACTTAATCTTATTAAAGTGAGAACTTGGCATTGTTTTATTGCTTTTGGTGGCAAAAGTATTTTATTTTAAATTGATGCATGAACTCTATCATGTATTTTTTCCATTGTTAATATGTAAGTCACTTTTATAAGTGGTTCAGATACTCCTAGTACTCTATATATTCATTATTTATTAAAAAAAAATATTAACAAACCTAAAATTATCAAATACATAATATTTCAAGCCATATTAATTACTTTTGTCTTAAGCTTAATATATTAAAAGATTTTGCAATGTTAGATGATAAGATGGAATTGACACTTATCCAATGCAAAAGAAAAAAGCAACACAAAATATCAATAGTAGAGATAATCACCTTGAACCTTTTCAATTCGACACATCAATATCCGTTAACAGCTAACATCCCCGGATGTAAATAGGGACTTCTAGAAACCACTACTTCTCTTTCCATTCTTTCAATTACTCCTGCACTGTTCGATGATGAAGAATCAACGGATTGACCCTGTGTAAAATTTTACATTTTTGGATGTATATTTTACCGTTTTCAAGAGCCCAGTTTCATCCAAACATCCAATACAAAAGGAAAATTCCTTTTATATATGTATTAGATTTATTTTGGATTCTCAAAAGCATTGATTTCTGATATGCATTCATCACAAAGAACGGTACAAATAAAGGATCAAAGACATTGAGCATTTATTTGAAAATAACAATGATTTCATTCTCTCGCTCGTTGAATAAGAAAATCTCATTTACAAACTTGTTGTACTTCTTGTCGTTGACCCATATAGCTTCTTTTGCTTTCTAAAAACACTTCAGCCTACTATAGACAAAATGTATGCAAATACATTAGTCTGTTCTAAAAGCACATGCCAGCACATGCCAGCTTTGAGTTTGTGCATGCTATCTCTCAAAGATAACTTAAACTTGTATTAAACTTGTACAATGAGTGATGGGTAAATCACTACAACTTCTACGTACCCGTTATACCAAATTTGAAATGCAAATGAGAGAGCTTCATAAGCATATATTTATACACGCTTGCTATACTTTAAAAATACAAAGTCATTTATCTTGATATCAGGATGACTTTGATCTCTTCCTCTCCTATTTCAAAGCATTCCTGAAGGTGGAAAAGTGAAAAGATAACTCTAATCTGGCGGTAAATTTTGCCACATTTTTTATTTGGTTAAAATCCTCATATTTTTCTTTTATTATGACAACACCGGTGATTGACCCTATTTTTCTTTTGCACACCGACTGGTAAATAAGGCTTAAAATTCAAACTTCGTCATTCCAATGGATAGTTATGTCTCCGATCATGTCTTTGACCAATTTAAATCTTCACTTTAACATCGAAATCAACATATAATTATTGCCATAAAAGAGGTTTAAAATCTTCATATACGAAAGACACGCAAAAAATTGTCGATACAATTGGCATATTAACGAAGAACATAGTTTAATTAGACGCAATCAGTTCTGGTCCACAAAAATAAATCTTGCAAAGAGTTAATAAAACCTTGCCGACATACACCGACAAGGAAGGAAATATTGCTAACGAGACATGTATAATATTATTAATATTATAGTAATTAATCAACCATATTTTCAAAATTATAATAGAATTCCTTCCAAATCATGGTATTATTGCAAAACACCTTATCATCCAATGCACGTTGGATGAGAGTTTCATCCTTGACTTAGGTTTAACCAATTATTATTCACCACGTACCAGACATATTTTTTGAAAGACTTAGCGAACAATTTTTTGAATTTCTTGAACATGAATCAAGAATTACGCACTCATCCAACGTGCATTGGATATACGAGGTGTTTTGCAATAATCTTATGGATTGAAAGAAATTCTATTAGTCCTGAAGTATGGTTGATCAATAATAATAATAATAATAATAATAATAATAATAATAATAATAATAATAATAATCTCATATAAGCTTCTATAGCAATATTTATGAAGCTGAATGCATCAAACCGAGTTATAAGCTGATATGCTAATTGTATCGACAACTTTTTGCTTTTTGCGTGTGTCTTGCGTGGTTGAAGTTATTTTAAACCTCTATTTTCATATGTGTTGATTTTGACGTGGGAGAGAAAACTAATATTGCTCAAAATATTATTGAAATCATGTTGAAAGATATAACTATGGATGGGAAGGAAATTCGAATTTTCAGCCTTCTATATCAGCTATTAAAAGCTATTGAAGTGTGAAATTTACATCCTATGTATAGGAAAATATTCTGTTATGATTCATTCATGAATAATTGTACTGATTATATACATTTGAGTTTAGCTATAAACTAGGAACAACATAATAACAGTATGCTAATATATCTAGTTTGTTACAACTGATGAGATGCTAATCCAGAGATGAGATTGACTTGGTCAGTGTTATCTAATATGCCCCCGCAAGATGAAGTCGCCATCGAAGACATTCATCTTGGACCGGATGTGAAGGAACGGTTGCCTGGACAGTGGTTTAGTGAGAACGTCGGCAAGTTGATCACGCGTAGAGACGTGAGAGACAACGAGCCGACCACTACGTACCAATTCCCGAACAAAGTGATAATCAAGCTCGATATGCTTCATTCGAGAGTGAAGAACAGGATTGGAGCAGAGGTAAGTTGCACCAATGTTATCGCAGAAGAGTTGTGGAGTGGTGGGGATAGGAACATGCAGCTCACTGAGAAGATGGCGTAGCCATTGAAGTTCAGCCGCTGCATTGGCCACAGAACAATATTCAGCCTCTGTGGAGGAGCGGGCAACAGTACGTTGTCGCTTGGAGCACCATGAAACTGGATTGCCACCGAGAAATATAATGTATGCTGAAGTAGAGAGTCTGGTGTCTAGATCCCCTGCCCAATCTGCATCACTGTATGCCCAAAGTTGCATAGAAGATGTTTTCTGAAGGTGGAGGCCGTGATTCATGGTACCTTTGAGATAGCGGAGTGTGCGTTTGAGCTGCTGAAGATGAATATCTGTTGGCTTATGCATAAATTGGGCTAGTTTTCCAACGGCAAAGGAGAGATCAGGTCTGGTCAAGGTAATGTATTGAAGGGCACCGATGATACTGCGATAGTGGGAAGAATCTGTGGCTGCACTACCATCATCTAAGCGCAAGGAAGTGGTTGTGCATAAAGGAGTGGTGCACGGCTTTGCGCCAGTCATATTAAAACGCTCCAGCAGATCTCGTATGTACTTATGTTGGGACAAGAAAAGACCAGTTTTTGTAGGAACAAGTTCAACGCCCAAAAAATAATGTGGACAACCAAGGTTCTTGAGAGAGAATCGGATAGACAGAGCATTAATGAAGTGTTGCAGGAATGCAGTGGAGTTGCCTGTAAGAAGGAGGTCATCAACATAAACTAAGAAATAAGCAATAGTAGAGCCACAGTGATATATGAACAATGATTCGTCACTTCGACTCATGATGAACCCTTGAGATAGAACATATGTTTTCAGTGCTTCATGCCAAGCTCTAGGGGCTTGACGGAGACCATACAGAGCCTTATTCAAACGACATACATGCTGCGGGAATTGAGGATGATGGAAGCCAGGAGGTTGTTTCATATATACTACTTCAGTAAGATCTCCTTGAAGGAATGCATTGTTAACATCAAGTTGATGCATAGGCCAGTGTTTGGAGAGAGCAAGTGTGAGTATAACTTTGATGGTTTGAGGTTTGACCACTGGGGCAAAGGTTTCCTTAAAATCAACACCTTTAGTTTGGGTAAACCCCTTCGCCACAAGGCGAGCCTTATAGCGAGAGATGGTGCTATCAGGCTTCCATTTGATGCGAAATAGCCACTTACAATCAACAATGTTTGTGTCCGGAGGAGGAGGAACAAGAGTCCATGTGTTGTTACGAATAAGGGCATCAAACTCAGCGGATACTGCAGCACGCCAATGTTTGTGTTTCAAGGCTTCACTGATACATGAAGGTTCCAGGTTTTCGGGTAAGGGATGTTTAGTCACAGTGTAAAGCTTCTTTGGTTTGAAGATCATGTTTTTAGATCGAGTCACCATAGGGTGAGTAGGAGCTTGAGGGGGTGGAGAAGGAGAAGATGGTGGGATGAGACCAGTACCTGTATCAGCGACTTGAAGGGGGGACGGTGCCCGTGATGAGGAGGGTGTGGTGGGAGGTGGCTGGTTTTGAGCTGTAGGTGTGGTGGATGGAGTGGATGGTGGAGGGTTTGGAGGTTGGTCACGGGACGGGGTGGGTAAGTTAGTATGGATTGGCACCACTGGAATAATGTGATGGGTAGGTTGTGGCGGTGTAGGCATAGGTTTCGGAGTTGGTGGTTTAATGAGGGAAGGGTAAGGGAAGTGATCATCAAAAAATCGGACATGGCGAGAGACATAGACTCGATTAGTGGTAGGGTCAAGGCATTGATATGCATACTGAGTAGTGGAGTAACCAAGGAAGACACAGGGAGTAGACTTGGGTTGAAGTTTGTGGGACATATAAGGTTTTAGCCAAGGGAAGCACAAGCAGCCAAATGAGTGCAAATGAGAGTAGTTGGGAGTATCATGGTGCAGTACTTCGTAAGGACATTGTAATTTTAAATTTGGTGTGGGGAGTCTATTAATGAGGTAGGCTGCTGTACGAAGAGCATATGACCAAAATATATCCGGGAGAGAGGCATGGTTAAGTAAAGTGCGACCAGTTTCGACAAGATGTCGGTGTCGCCGTTCAGCAGAGCCATTTAATTCAGGTGTGTGAGGGGGAGTGGTGTAGTGAGTAATGCCATGAGTAGAGAGAAAGGACCTGAGTTTAACAAATTCACCTCCATTATCACTATAGAGTGCAACAATAGGTAAATTAAAGTAGTTTTCAACCATGGTTTTGAACTGAACAAACAGGGAAAAGACATCAGATTTATTGCGCATGGGATACAACCAGATATATTTGGAAAAATGATCGACGAAAATTACATAATATGAAAAACCATCTAGAGAACGAACAGGAGCAGGGCCCCAAACATCAGAATAGATGAGTTGAAGAGGCCGAGAGCTGTGAAGGTGTTTATTGGAAAAGGGAAGCTTATGACTTTTGCTGCATTGACAGGCAGTGCAAACATCAGCCGAAGGATGCCTAAGGTTGAGACGGAGCTGTTTATTGAGGTGGTGCAGGATGGTGGGACAAGGATGACCTAGAATATGATGAGCGGTGGTGCTGTTTCTGAGGTGGGTGTGCATGGCTTGTGGCATGGAAGGTGAGGGCTGGAATTGGTATAAGTCATTGACTCGGCTTCCTCGAAAGAGCACCGTCCCCTTCTGCAGGTCCCTGATCAGAAACTGAGATGCAAAAAATTCAACAGATACATGATTAGTGGCACAAAGTTTAGAGATGGAAATGAGATTAGTATTTATTTTGGGGACACATAAAACAGATGAAAGATTGAGTTTGCTAGTGGAATTATTAACAGTGATATCACCTGTGTGAGTGATAGGAAGTCCTGTACCATCACCTACCAAAACCTGGTCAGAGCCAAAATAGGGTTGCGCATTGGATAGGTTGTGAGGAGCATTAGTGATATGATGCGAGGCACCAGAGTCCATCAACCAGTTAGAGCCATTGGTGACGGGTTGGTGATGCACATAGTGTGCAGCTGGTCCATGGGAGTTTTGGGTAGGATATCCATGGAGCTTATAGCATTCCTTGGCTGTGTGGCCCGGTTTGTCACAAAACTGACAAGTAATACGAGGGCGTCCAGAGGGATTGGAACCACGATATCCTGAGGAAGTGGACTGAGTGTGAGGAGGTCGACGATGATAGTGAGGACCTTTGGTCCGCTGAGTGGCATGAGCAGTGGGAACAGAGAGTTCAGTGGCTGTACGGTCTGTGCGTTTCAGGTACGATTCATGTTCCACAAGCTTTTCCGTGAGTTCAGCAAAGCCAATGGATGAATCACGGGCTCTAATGGCAGCAGTAACATCACGGAAGTCATGGTTCAACCCATTAAGGGAGAGCAAGACAAGATCAGAGTCATCAACCGGAGAGCCAATAATGGCTAATTCATCAGCAAGAGCTTTGATATTATGAAGGTAAGTAGTGACATCAAGGTCACCTTTTTGGACATTGAATAGACGCTCTTTTAGAGACATCATACGGGACCGGGATTTATTAGCAAATGCAACTTGGAGGGTGTCCCACGCCTGTTTGGAGGTGGTAACACTTCCTAGCATGGTGATAACCGTGTCTGACACGGAGGAAAGGATGGCAAGGAGGATGAGTTGGTCCTGCCTAATCCAATGGGTGTAGCCAGTAGCGGTGGACACAGGGCACACCGTGGTACCATCAACATAGCCTTTAAGGCCGTAACCGACGAGGAGGGCGTTGAAATGAACACGCCAAGCTGGGTAGTTGGTAGCTGAAAGCTTGATGGAGGAATGGGCTCCAGCATTAAGGGCAATGAGTTGGGTAGAGTCATTTGTGGGAATGGTAGTGGTAGTTTCAGAGTCGGAGGCGGAAGACATGATGTGGATCAGTTATGCGTTTAAGCTTTTAGCGCTTTGATACCATATAGGAAAATATTCTGTTATGATTCATTCATGAATAATTGTACTGATTATATACATTTGAGTTTAGCTATAAACTAGGAACAACATAATAACAGTATGCTAATATATCTAGTTTGTTACAACTGATGAGATGCTAATCCAGAGATGAGATTGACTTGGTCAGTGTTATCTAATACTATGCACTATGTAGAATTGTGTCATCTTTTTACAAAGGTTTTAGGTGAGTATATATTATTGATATTTTGCATTGCTTTATTCTTCTTTATTGGCCAAATGTCATTCCCATCCCATTCTATCATGGAACATTGCAATTTTTATAACAGATTAAAGCACATCCAAACAATCACAAAAGTAACTAACATGGTTTGGCTTGGAATATTATGTAGTTGACAATAACTTTTTTTTAATCAAAAATGAAAATTTAGACTACTATGGATATTCGAACAAGTTACTACTCCCACAGGTCCTATGTATAAGCCCCTTTGAAGACTTTTTTTTTATGGTCTGTAATATAAGCTTCATTTCCAATTTCCAGTGGTAGTCGATAGCGGTGGGATAGCGGGCGATTGCGGTGGGATAGCGGGCGGCAGCAATGAAACGCGACGGCACGGCGAGGAGCGGTGCGGCCGGCCGTCGCGTCTGTAGCAGCTTGGAGCGAAGCTTCCATGGCGTCTGGGAAGATGGAGATCGCGGCGCAACAGAGAAGAAAAATTTGGGACCCTAATTTTAAAACTATAAAATCACGATTTTACCCTTATTTTATATCAGAGAAACCCATTTTGCCCTTTGTTTTGGGCCCTTAATGCAGCCCATTTTCCCTCCATTCTAATTTATCAAAACAAAATCGTCTCCATGTCTTCACCACGTTTTTTTCTGTTCGTTTCCTCTTCTCCCTCATCAGTTACGTACTGCTCTGCCCTTGCCAACCAGCCAGCCTCACCATTCCTCTTCTCCTTCAGTCTTCTCTACCGACCGCGCCACCGCCAAGCCAGTCGGCCGCACCGTTCGCCAGCCAACCTTTCCTTCCCTTCACACGACCCTCTTCCTTCTCCCCATGGAGGCTTAGTACATTGTTTTTTTTAAAGCCTTAGTTAGTGGCTTGCTTCTTGTAGGTTTGATTGGTTGATTATTAGTTATAAATGTGTTTTTAATTTTGTATATTCTAGTATTTTTTCCCTGAGGGTAGCGAATATCCCGCTACCCGCTATCCCGCCGATCATTTTTTAGATCGGCCGCTCCGCTCCTCTATCCGCGATTGACTACCCAGCCAATGGTATTAATTACTTCTTTTCTACAAACACCCTTATTTACTCAACAATTTTTAGATTCCCAATAATAATTACAAGGATACTATAGAAAATGTATATCAAATATTTATATTTTCTATACCATTAAAAATATTAACTAACTGTCTTAAAGGATGTAAAAATTAGTTAAATGGACTTATAATAAAGACAGGAGGGAGTATTAATTTTTAACTCATGAAAATCGCAAGGGATGTAGAGGTTGGTAGCGCCAGCAAGGCTATGGTAAATATCAATCACTGATCCCATTAAATATATCTATAGAACGTGCTATTAATTTTTTTTAAAAAGGATAGATTTACTACGACCGATTAAAAACATACTTCCACCGATTCAACCAGGGTCAAACTCCAATCAAACCAATGACTTTGTACCCTCATGGTTTAAGTAAGTGGAGTTTGCTTAATCTTACACAACCATAGCATTAATTAATTAGTGCAAAAACAGTCCAAACATAAACTTTAGCAACATTACAACCAAAATTCTTAAAGTAACTCAAGTACATGTGTTATGGTTTAAGAATTGTACATCCATATTCACAATATGTTTCAAAACATAGTTTGTGGAGAAATATACTCCATGGGGTCTGATGTAGCAGATGGAATCAAGTCTTCGTCCCAACAAACAGTGTCCCCACACAGATCACCTCCCAGCTCTTGTAACTAACTTTCCAATTCTGAAATAGATTTCAGTTTTCAGATTCTCTCTCTCTTCTCTATCTTCTCTCTCTTCTCTTCTCTCTCTCACATACTTTCAGATTATTCATATGGTATCTAGAGCTTTTTCACAAACTTTTGAGCCTGCATCTTCTTCACTGCTTCGATTCTGTTTTCTTCTCTTCTGGATCTGCATCAATTGTTCTGCCTTCTACTGTTCGCGTTTACTGTTCACGAGAACATTCGTTTTCGTTTTGATGAGGTGTTGTATTCAAAATAAGTTACTTGTGTAAGTAGATAATTTATAAAGGAATTTTCATAATCAAACAGTATGATATAGCAACATAATTATTTTATATATTCATTTTTTATTTTAAAAAAACAAACCTAAAATTTCCAAAACCTAATATTCAAAACCATATCAATCACTTTTGTTCTAAGTCTAATTATTTAAATTAGCAATACAAAATAACAAGAAAAATATCCTCACCAAACAATAGCATATGATATAAATTTGGCACATCCATTTAATAGCTGTGAGCACTCTAACATCCCGGATGTAAACAAGGGCTTCTAAAAACCACTACCTTATCTATATTTGATGTTGAACCTCATATTGAACCCAAATGAAATTTTATAGCTTTGGATAAATACTTCCCGTATTTCAGGGTGCCACTTTCATCCAACCTCATCGAATAGTTATCTTTTGGTATGTGTATCCGGGATTTATTTTGTATTTTCAACGTCATTGACTTCTTAAGTACATTTATCATCATTTGAATTTGAAAGAATGATTCAGAGAGAGGAGGATCAAAGACATTAATTAAACCTTGAGAATTATATGATTTCCACCTCATTACTAATTGATTCAAAAATCTCTTTAAACTTGCTGCATCACTTTCGGGTTATTGACTCCAGTGTCTCAATCGCTTCTTCTTGCTTTTTCAAAAATACTTCATCCTTTATACCCAATGTAGACAAAAGGGTTATTAATTGTTTATTCAAATGGATCGGTCTATACCGAGTACATCCCAACACATCCAAGCTCTGATTTTCTGATCTAAACTTGTTCATGCTGCTTCTCATATATAATTTCAATTTGGACAACAAATGATCAATCGCCACGACGCCTTTGTACCCGCTGTATCGAATTTGAAATGTAGATGGAAGCAGGGCTTCATAACCGCATGATTTTTCAACAGTTTTGGCACATTCCGGATAAATCTTGCCAACCCCATCGAAAAATATGTTATGTATCCATTCCTCTCTATATATGGGATTCTTCAATCTCTTCCTCCCCGATTGTCAAAGCTTATGTGGAGGAGCTAAAAGACAAGCCTAATCTAGCGGCAAACTTTGTCACATTCTTGATTTGGCTAAAATCCTCATCTTTTCCCTGATGATAGCAACGGTGATTGTTCTATCTTCATCTTATGTAGGAGCAGCGAACATCTATACTCAACTATTTCACACTTACTGATAGAGAAAGCTAAAAATTCAAACTTCATTCCATTGATGGTTATGCCATAATTTAAGATGTCATAATGTCATTGATATATTTTTCACATCAAACCCAACACATAATTGTTCGATGTAACGAAAACTAAAATATTCATCTAAAAACGTCGCGCAAAAAATTGTTCATAGGGTGGTCACATTGGCGAAGTATTTATGGACCAGAGTTAAATGCATCTAATCGAATATGGACCAGAGCCGAATGCATATAATCTAATGTCGCGCAAAAAATTGCGTGACACGTTAAGATATATTTTTGCTCCACATATGAACAATTTTTTGCGCGTGACGTTTGTATGTGAAGATTTTAGTTCACTTTACACCCAATTATGTGTTGGGTTTGATATGAAAAATATATCAATGGGATTATCACATTTTAGATTATGGCATAACCATCAATGGGATGAAGTTTGAATTTTTAGCTTTCTCGACGAGTCAGGTGCGAAATAGTTGAGAATGGATGTTTGCTCCTACAGAAGATGAAGATGGACCAATCACCGCTGCTATCATCAGGGAGAAAACGGGGATTTTAGTCAAATTAAGAATGTGGCAAAGTTTGCCGCTAGATTAGGCTAGTCTTTTGACTCCTCCAACAGAAGCTTTGACAATGAGGAGGAAAAGATTGAGGAAATCTCAGATATAGAGAGAAATGGATACATATTTTCCGATGGGATTAGCAAGATTTATCCTGAATGTGCCAAAATTGTTGGAAAAGCATAAGGTTATGAAGCCCTACTCCCATCTGCATGTCAAATTCGATACAGCGGGTACAAAGGCGTTGTGACGATTGATCCTTTGTTGTCCAAATTCAAATTATCTCTGAGACGCAGCATGAACAAGTTTAGATTAAAAAATCGGAGCTAGGACGTGTTAAGATGTGCTCGGTACAGACCGATGCATTTGAATAGAGAATTAATAACTCTTTTGTTTACCCTGAGTATAAATGGATGAAGTATTTTTGAGAAAGCAAGCGATTGAGAAAGTGGAGTCAACGAAGGAAGTGATGCAGCACGTTTAAATGAGATTTTTGAATCAAGCAGTGATGAAGTAGAAATCACTATAATTCTCAAAGCAATAGTTAACGTCTTTGATCCCTCCTTTGAATCATTCTTTCAAATGATGATAGATGTACTTAAGTCAATGAGGTTGAAAATACAACATAAATTCATGATACACATAACAAAAGGTAACTATTTGATGGGGTTAGATGAAAGTGACACTTTGGAATACGGGCAAATATTTATCCAAAGTTGTAAAATTCCATTTGGGGTCAGATTTTTCACCGTCAAATATTCCAGAAGTTATTAAAGGGAAGGTAGTGGTTTCCAGAAGCCCTTGCCATTGTTTACATCCCGGGGATGTTAGAGTGGTCACAGCTATTTATGTGCCAAATTTATATTATACGCTGAATTGTAGGTGAGTATATCTTTTCTTGTTATTTTGCAATGCTAATTTAAACAATTAGGCTTAAAACAAAAATGATTAATATGATTTTGAATATTAGGTATTTGGCAATTTTAGGTTTGTTTTTTTAAAATCAAAAATAAATATATAGAGTATTTATGTTGCTATATCCTACTGTTTGGTGTATGAAAATTCCTTTAAATTATCAACTTACACAAGTAAGTTATTTTGAATACAAGACCTCATCCAAACGAATGTTCGGGAGGTGATCTGGGCACATGTACACTGTTTGTTTGGTGGGACGAAGACTTAATTCCATCTAGTAGATCAGACCCCGTGGAGTTTCTGCATAAACTACTGTTTTGGAGCGTAATGTGAATATGAAGATACAATTCTTAAACCATAACATAAGCAGCTCTACTTACTTTAAGAAGTTACTTTAAGAATTTTGGTTGTAATGTTGCTAGAGTTTAAGTTTGGACTGTTTTTGCACTAATTGCTCAGATTTTGTAAAATTAAGCAAACTCCAATTACTGAAATTTTGTAGTTTAATGGAATGCAAGGTGCCTTGTATCTTAGGTGTTCTTGAACTTGAAATATGTTTTAATTTTTTTTATATTGAAAGTGTAAAACCTTTAATCTAAATTGTTGTTGATTACCCTTGGACAATCGGGTTTATACTTGTACCTTATCCCTCGTTTATCTATCGTTGCAGGATATCTACAATTTTTTTGTCAACTTCAAAATTCTCAATAACGAAGGGCAAATATCAAATGCACATGCTGCCTAGATCAGCTACCTCAGAAAGCAAAAGCGCAAAAAGGTCAAAATTGGAGGACCAAAAGTGCAATTAAGCCTTTATTTATTTACCTAACTATCAATTTTTTTTTTTTTTTGTATTCCAAGGGGCAAAAACGCAACAGAGAGAAAAAGAAAAACATGGCAAAAAAATATAACGTCTCTAGGCCAGCCATTCCCATGTGGACTGTGACACTAATGTTTTAAAAATATTATATTGAGAACTTTCCTTAAGCTTTCATAGTCAGGGAGAAAACTCTTGGAAAAATGCTAACAAATGCTCTAACACTTGTTATGCTACTAAAACTATTATATTGTTATATAAAAATGTGATTTTTGGGGTTTTCAAGAAAATGATTAATGTTAACTTGTGATTTTTTTACTACTCTTGATAGTCCTAACAAGTGCTTATTTGCAAAGAAAGTATGCACAAACATTGCTACCCAACAATCATTTTAACTTGGTAAAAATGGGAGCGTTTTTCAAGGAGATAGTGCAAGTTCAAATCTTTATGGAGCTCTATGTTCCAAATGCTGCTGTATGATAGCTCAAATTTGCAGCGAGGGTGGTGAAGTCCATCACTACGTTTAAAATAGCAAATAATCTTTAGATTTATCATGGAATTGCACAGTAGACTGCCTCATGTTTGTTACAAGGATTGACTTGTCGATATCTTTACTAAAACTTTACTAGCTTTACGAGGTCCTAGGAAAACATAAATGTGACAGCAGGATGCATACGATGTATATGCTCTAGTTGAGGGGGAGTGTTGAGACACGGTTTTATACTTTCATTATTAGAAAGATATTATTGTATATATATTTGATTCTACTAGATTCTTAAAGCATGTTTGTATACGCGTTTGGGAGGTTCAAACGCAAAAGCTTTGTCTCTGTAGAGTTGGTCAAAACGCGCGTTTCAAAGCCCTGCACCGTGAACCCAAACGGGTTCTTAGTTGTTTTAGATAGTTGATTCTAATCCACAAACTTAAGGGAATGATTAGGCTGATGATGCGTAAAATATCGTACGATTGTATCTCAATGTTGAGCCAATTTAATAATGTTGAGTCCCGAGTGTTCTCATTGTAAATGGGGCATAAACAAGCCTGCTCACTTGCTGGCAACTTGTGCCAAGCAATTCATAGATGGCTTTTGGAACCAATATGCACAACCAAATGTACTTCAGGCAGTTATTACTGACTGCATGATCTAATAAATCATCCATTTTACCCCTAAAAAAAAGAGAGCAAAGCACCGTTAGAATGGAGTGGATTGTTTCATGGTTAAGAAATTCTTGTCTGTAACCTTCAACGAGGGCGAAGGAAGAGAAAGAGTAGAAGCTTGAGAAGACGGTGGCTCAAGTTGACCATCAGAGACAACATCGTCAAAAGTAGAGGAGATAGGTTTAGTAGTAGCCATGGATTTTCCTTTCACAAAGATACCACGAAAGAAAGTGGAAATAGAGAAAAGTAACTACAGAAAAACTGATTTTGAACCGAAATTGTAATTGTTTTCAATCATAAGTTAGTTGATACAAGAGAGTAACAAGGATCACTACATAGAATTACCTGTTTTGTTGAAGTGTGACCATTCACTCTAAGGGAAAAACGTAGTCTACAGGCACCCATTCCAGTGAAACACACTGCTGCGTCTACTGCAGTCTGTAAAGCTCCTGATGCATGAAACAGAAATGGCAAAATCAGTGCTACATTGCCAGTTGCCACTATGTAACACAGCATAATAATGAATACGGAGTATTAAGTTATATTACCTGTATGCATATTGGATAGACCCACATTTCTCTTTTGGTGAAATCTTTATACTAACTATTGTTCCAGTCTAGCAGAAATGGGTCCACAGAAGTGAAATGCTGACATTAGGATCCAAGTTGGAAATATATAACTGCAATAAAAACCCAAGTTAAAAACAAGCCGAATGAGAGCAATTTCTATATTGCAAATAAGTACACACGATTGTATAATCTGGATCCTCAATGGGCATTCGCCTTCAGGTTTCGGATATGAAGCTGCATATATAAATACAAGTGATGGAAAAGATGGACTATGCAAACAGGAAAGGAAACAATTCATGGAAAAGGCACTACCAAAGAAGCAAAAAAAGAGAAAATGTACACAAACTAATGAACTAATGATTAAATGTGCATCTAAAAGCTTATAGATAGAGAGCAAAAAGCTTATATCTAGGTGCGACTTATAGTTACTGAGAAAAAAGCTTTTATTTCAGTGCAACTTATAGTATGCATATATTTAGAGAGCAATCTCAGAAGCAACAAAATGGCCAGTGAATTAAATTTATACATACCACAGACCTTTCAATTACGAAAAAGATTGACACACTAGCCAATAACAGAAATTAAGACGGACGTAGATAAAATAAATAAATAAATAAATAAATATATATATATATATATATATATATATATATATAAGTAAGAGAAAACGGCAATATACACAATAAACAGAAAAATAAAGTAAAGCAAGGAGTGGGTGCACAAACATTGACATTTTAGTATCTTTACTTAATAATTGTCTTAATAATTGTATTCCCTAGTGGGAATAAAAAGTGCTCCACTATCCCGGGAATAGTTGATACCCAGAAGGAAGTGAAATCCACAATTGTTTCAAGTGCTAAAACTGAAATATGAGCTATTCTATTACATAACCACTAAGCGTCCAAAGATAAATTCCAATATTTGGTTCTCCTGGTGCCAGACATGTTAACGTTGAATCCAAAAGGTCACAAATGATTAAAGCAGAAAGAGATTCCAACAACCTTTCTAGTCATCAATCGTAATCTATAAAATCCATGTCAAAAAGAGCATAATAATCAGCCTTCGCATCTGCCAAGGTGTACTCGCACTCATCATCAGTGGGTGACTCAACTCTAGCTTTCTTAGAATCCTGTTTACCACAAGAATAAGTATTAAATACTTTTACATTTAAAAAAAAAAAAAAACACGAGTATTTTCCCGTGTCTTGGTAAATATAAATTAATATTCCAAACAAAAATTTCCAAAACACAACTATTGGTTAGGAAACGTGTAGCAATTATACAATAAGAGATGTCAAACTATCATTCATTTAAAGATTGAGAGATATCAAGAGGATAGATCAAAAATCATCATCTAAAAGTAAATTAAAAATGCTACACTATCCATTAAACAACAGTGACTGTGAAAACACCACTAATAAAAATGATCAAATAAGTTGGGATGACCATACAAATTTGCAAAGAAGATTCCACATATTGTTTTTATGAGATTGAGACTTTTAGCACAACAAACAAAACAGCAATAGCAATTCAAATATCCATATGTCTATCCTAAGGATTGGATTTTAGATTTCAATAATGACAAACAGATAACAAAGAACATAGAGATAAACAAGAGAATTTACAGGTTCATCATGTGATTTTTCCATGTGATCATAATTGACTTCCGGGCTGAGACTCTGCAACTAATACATGTAAACAAATATCATTAGTTATATACAAACATTTACAGAAAATCTTAGGTCCTAAGTACAGAAATTAACTTAAATCATACTTATTCCTCAGAGTTGACCAATAAAGTGGCAGCTACAAACTAAAATATATGATAAATGCTTAAAGAGTGCAAGAGTCAGAAGTTTCAGATATCTGTATTATCCTGCTCTTTTTTTTTTCATACTTCCTTTTCAATCCACTTTCAAGCATGTCTTTCTTTATCACCTCTAAGAAGGATGTTACAGTTCATGGGTTGGAGTAAACTTCATTTATGAAAAACAGAGATACACTTGAAAATTACAATGTAGCATAACTACCGACTGAACAAAGATCAGTGATTAAGAAATGAAGCCCCAGTTAGGAGGGTAGACCAAATTGATGTTACTATAGGTGCTAGAGGAAGAGGAAGGCCAAGAAAAACTATAGGCGAAACAATTAAGGATATGGAAATAAATGTTTTATCTAAAGACATGATTTATGATTAAACTTTATGGCGTTGTCTGATTCATGTAGTTGACTTCACCTAGGGGGACAAAGGCTTGGTTGTTGTTGTTGTTGGTATTGCCTTTGCCTTGGGTGGATTTGAAAAGACCCATGATCTAGAAGGCAAGATGCTGTTGGGTAGTAGCAATAGTGAGCCCAAAGTTTGGAGGTTCTACTATAGGAAAGAAGAAAGGAATAAAACCGCTAGGATGAAGAGGCATGTTTGACATGAATTTGACATGAGAGAGGTTTTTATTTTATAGCCCTATTGAAGGAGCATAGAGATATTCTCTGTAGGAACCATAGGCTCTAGTTATGTTGTTATTTCCTAGGATAAAATAAAAATTAGGTATTATCTAAAAAAAAATTCATTTTTTCTATTTCAACAATCGGTGACCTAACAGTGGTCCAACTTGCTGGATACAGCTGCGAGATTCATTCAGGTTTCAATGTGAAGGAAAAATCAAAAACCCATTGGAAGAATCATCCAACTTGAGACAAAGAGGGAGTGTGAAGGAACTCTTTGAAGCATCTGAGCAAATCTCTTCTCCAGTTGATCGTTTACCAAAGGAGCAATAAATCGGCAATATTATGAGGGGGTTGCAGCCTGGCATACGAAAGCGAATTAGCACTCTAAACCCTTTATCCCGTTTTCAACTTATGAAAATCACAAGGGATGTAGAGGTGGAACTTGCCATCGAGGCTATAGTAATTATCAATCATGGGTCCCATTAAATATATCTATGGAACATGCTATTAATTCTTATTAAATATATGATAATTATTATTATTATTATTATTTTTTTTAAAAGATATATTTATTACCACCAGTTCAACCACGGTCCAACTCCGACCAAACCAATGAACCATTTAACCATTACCCTCATCGATTGATAACTGGTCCGGTTTTTAATATATTGGGGATAACTAAATTATCTCACCGACGAGACCTGATATATGCTTTTCAGTCAGTTTTATTAATTGATCTCTCAACTCCCCGAGTAAAACACATTGGCATGCAGTTGTTTGCATACTGACACATAAAAGGATCACGATCACACACAAAGAGAATTGTTTATACAGATCGAGGTCATATTGATATAATTGTGTACTCAAGATGCAAACTGGGAAGGAGATCAAGGTGATAGATGATCCCATACAGGTTAATGTGTGTTTATAGGTGAAAACTTTATTCATGGATGAGTGAAAAGTAGAATGTTGTTGTCAGGTCAAGTATACAAGCCAAGTATCAGGCTATGGCTTACACTACGGATGAACTCATGTTGCTGAAGCATATATTCAAGGGTTACAGTTTAGCAAAGTTGAATCCATGAGGCTGATGTGTGATAACCAGCCAGCTTTGGGCCTCCCCTCCAATCCAGTCTTTCAAGAGAGAAAAAAGCATATCAAAGTGTATTTTCATTCCATTGAAAATAACATACTCGTCATCACCAAGACCTCTCATGTTTGATACAAGGATTGACTTGTCGATATCTTCACTAAACCTTTACGAGGTCCTAGGAAAACATACATATGTGACACACGGGATGCATATGATATATATGTTCTAGTTGAGGGGAAGTGTTGAGACATGGTTATTATTAGAAAGGTATTATTGTATATATATTTGAATCTGCTAGATTCTTAGTTGTTTTTGATAGTTAATTCTAACCCATAAACATAAGGGATTGATTAGACTGAATATGTGTATAAATATTGTATGAATCCTTCATCGGAGAAAAAGTCATTCTCATATAGTCAACGAGAGCAAAGCACCGTTAGAGTGGAGTGGACTGTTTCCAGGTTAAGAAATTCTTGTCCATAACCTTCAACGAGGGCGAATGAAGAGAAAGAGTAGAAGGTAGAGAAGACGGTGGCTCAGGTTGAGCACCAATGAAAACATCATCATCAACGGAGGAGATAGGGTTAGCAGAAGCCATGGATTTTCCTTTCACAAAGATACCATGAGAGAAAGCGGAAAGAGAGAAGGGTAACTACAGAAAAACTGATTCTGATCCGAAATTGTAATTGTCATTGATCAAAAGTTAGTTGATACAAGACAGTAACAAGGATCACTAGTAAATAGAATTACCTGTTTTGTTGGAGTGTGACCATTCACTCTAAGGGAAAAACGTTGTCTATTGTAACACGCATTAGCGTAACACTTTGCTGCGGCTATTGCAAAGCTCCTGATGCATGAAAAAGAAATGGCAAAATCAGTGCTGCATTGCCATTATGTAACACGGCATAATATTGAAAATTAAGTTGTATTACCTGTATGCATATTGGATAGATCCACATTTCTCTTTTGGTGAAATCTTTATATTAACTATTGTTCCAGTCTGTTGGAAATGGGTCCTCAGAAGTGAAATGCTGATATCAGGATCCAAATTGGAGATATGTAACTGCAATAAAAAACTCAATTTAAATACAAGTGATGTAAAAAAGATGAGTTATGCAAAGAGGGAAGGAAACAATTCATGGAAAACATTCTCATATAGAAACAAGGCATGGAGAGCAGAGCATGGTAATAATATAGAAATAGACAAACATGAAGTTGCCCACTCCATCCTGAAGCAGTGTTCAAAATCTGGCATAACTGTTCCATTGTATTTTTGAAGAACATTCTCAGCATCGGCACGAGTATGAAACTCAACGATTGAATAAAAACGAGTGAACACGTAGTAGTCGTACTCGTGCTCATAGCGGGTCGCAAAAGCCACCTGCAACCAGGAAAAAAGAAAGAAGAAAGGGAAAATTAAAAAAGCATAAATCAACCATTACAGAACGTAATTAGGGTTTCTGATTTGAAAGGAAGGAAGGAGAGAGAGAGGGAAGGGTGGTGGTGGTGCCTCGGCGGTTCCAGCAAAGCAGCGATTGAGATAGGGTGTGAGCATGTTGGATGTCAAATCATGAAGTACGAGGGTACGCTCCATAGCTTCCCTGGCGTTCCATATCTTCTCCTCCTCCATGCTTTCTGGCATATTCTGGTTTGAGAGAGAGAGAGAAAAAAAATAAGAGAAAGAAGGCAAAGAGGAATAAGTACTAACCCCGTTAGGTAAATTCTTCTGATTTTTTTTTTTAATTTTCTGAAATTTTTTTTACTTTTTAATTATCTGAAAATTCTTAATTTTCTTATTTTTTTAGTTTTAAGCATTAATTAAACAAAACTACCTGTATAATGTTTCACAAAGCATAATTATTACAAGAATACCTGTATAATGTAAGGTCTTTTAGGCCAAATGAAAAGAAACAATGAGCTGCTACTTTATTCTGATTATAGTTGAGAGCTAATGTTTTATGATCCCACTATTAGGTTCTTCGAGACAGGAAATTCTTGAAATTTTAAGATGTTGAGTTTGAAGGGGGAGATAAGGTTATAAATATTGCTTTCGACGATGAATTTATTTTGTTTCTCTTCCTACAGTTATTATTAATAATGATAAACTTTGTAATTTTGGCATTGTCTAAATATCAAATCCAGAATTGGGCAATATTGACTAACTCCTCGTTCAAAATCAATAGATTGATCCTTGAGGTCAAACTCAACTATCTTAAAACCTCGAGTAATGTTATTATGTAAATTTATGAGTGAGAGAAGAAATGCACTTGTCGATGACTATATTGTATTTCGTTAAGAACAAAAGGTTGGCATTAAGGTGATGAATGATGATTTGATCAACTTCCTTTGGGTCATGCAAAGTTTTAACTCTCACAAATGGATTAGTGCAATGAATGAAGAGATTAAGACCATGAATGACAATGACATTTAGGATCTTGTTCTTTACCTAAAGGTTTGAAACCCATTGGTAGTAAATGGATATTTAATACCTAAAGGGATTCAAAGGGTAATGTGAAGAGATATAAGGTTTGTCTTGTTTGAAAGGGCTTTACTCATATGGAAGATATTTATTGCAAAGATAATTTCTCATCAGTTTTTCTAAAAGACCCTTTTAGTATCATAATGGCATTTATTACTCATTCGGATCTCGAGTTTCATAAGATGAATATAAAGACTTTTGACAATTGATGAAACAAAATATATATGGCGCAAGTATAAAATTTTGTGAAAGGATGCATGTGCAAAGATATCCCTTGCAAACTAAAGAAATTCACCTGAGCTTGAGTAAGCTTCTTGTCATTGGTATCATATATTTCATCAAATTATCATCTCTTTTGGTTTTGAGATGAGTTTAGTTGTTGATTAGGTGTACCATAATTCAATGGGAGAATAAATTTTGTTAGCTTTATATGTTAAAGATTGCAAACTAGGTAAAAAAAACCTTGTTGCTAAAGAGACAAGTTTAGTCTCAATTTGTGCCCTAGTATAGAGTTTTAAAGTTGAAGAGTTGCATAAGAGTCCTTATGCATTGGCCTGAGGAGCTCAATGCATTTCACAATCTTTTTTCCTCTATAACACCCTCTCTTCCATTCTTTCCTCTCTAACACCCACTCTTCCTCTCCCATTTCACAATCTTTTTTCTCCCTTTCATAATTTTCTTTTTACTCTACTTCTTTCCATTCTCCCTTTCAAAGTCTTCTTTCTCCTTTGTCTTTTTTTTGGGGTTTTATCGTTTATGATTTAGGTTCGATGATTAATAGGTTGTTTGAAGCTAGATTTTCATTTTTTAGTTTTTTTCATTTGTTATGTTTAAAGCAAACAAATTTGTCTTCTCTTCGTCGTTATTGCTTTTTTTAATTTATGGCGCTCTAAAATTTCGACGAACCAGTGTCGTAATTTTGAATTTCTGACACGGAGGTATCAGAATTTCAAAATTCCGGCAAAAGTTTGTCGAAAATTTACAGTGTTTTTATTTTTTCGTTAGAAAAAACGACATATATATGTCAAAAAACTCTTAAACAAACTACCTAAAAAATTTCCGACATACTCGTGTCGGAATCCCAAAAAATTCTGATACTGGATTGTTGAAATTTACACAATAACATAAAAAAAATATAAAATTCATGAATTTTACCTTTAACAAGTGTAGAGCGTCCATTGGTACTCCTTTTGAACATGAAGATTTAAAAAAAAAAACTTGTCTTTTTGGAGTTTTTTTTTTTTTTTTTGATTGGAGTGAAAGTGGTTTGATGGTGGAAGATGAGAAGAAAAAAGAGGGGTTTGTGAGATAGTGGAGAGATGGGTTTGGGGTTTGAGGTTTTGGTGTTTGAGATTTTTTTTTTATTTGGAATAATGAAGAGCAATATGGACATTTCCCATTTAAAATGGGGTTTAGGGAAAAAACCTGGGGTTCGGGGACTAATTCCCTAAAAAGAATAGTGTGTTCCGAACATACCACTGCTTTTTAGAGAATCTTTTTAATTGAAGTAAAATACTTTTTCTAAAGTAAAAGAAGTGATAAAATGACTAAGAGAAAGTGTGATGTACTTTCAGGATAACCAAAAATAGAGTTGTGATGAACAAATGAGGAAAAGTGTATCCAAATCATATGCTTCAAAAAATTAATTTAAATGATTTTGTTGATAATTAATAATTTTTTAATATGATTATCGCATTTATTATTATTAATCATAATTAAATATTTTGATATTTTCTCAAGTCAATAATAGGATTGAATCCTAAAAAATCTTTGTGCTAATTATTCTAATCATTTTGATTTTTTTTTTACTTTTTGAACAGTTAGTAACTTTGGTTTTTTATAAAAAAAACCTTGAAGTACTTTTAATTTCGATATTGCAAAATGGTTGTTAGTTGATAATTAATATTACTATGATTTTTATTTTTTTAAAACCAATATTTATTAAATAATTATAAAATCAATATGCATATTTATTTGGATCGTAATCTTTATAATGGATGAGATATTAGAATATATATTCCTTCATATATTACCTCCATAGATTTCACAAGAAAAAGAGCTGGAAAATAAAAAAGCAATACTCGATAAAAAACAAAATATTACATAAATACAAAAAAAATAATAATAAATAAACAAATTTTTATCTTGGATGAGAGACAAAAAGAATTAAAACAAAAATCATAGCAATCTTCAATAATACAAGATATATTTTTTTTTGGAATTCCTCAAAATTACAATAAACATAAATAGAAAAGAATACACAATTAAAAAATAATAATACCTCTCATCTAAGAAATATTTTTCTTATTTAGATTTTTTTTTAAATTGAAAACCATAGATTTTCAAAAGTGTTCATCCAACGGAATGAATCTTCTATATACTTCAAGAATAGTAGGATTGGAAAGAAAAAAAAAAGGAGAGTGAAATAGAGAGGATAGTTATAGCTGAGTTGTCAATTAGTTACTGGTTTGGGAAGAGTATATACATGTAAAGGAATCTATATAAGAAAAGGTGAGGGAAATAGAGAGGATAGTTAATTAGGAACTTTGGAATTTTCGGTCTTAGTCTTGGAGAGAGGCAGTTTTTAGTGGTTGCGCATGGAACAACGCATTGGATTTTAGCAAAATATGTCACTGTGGTTATTATCTGTACATGTCTGGATGGACCATGTAACCTTCAAAGTGCACATGACTAACAATCTCGCACGACTCCTGTAACACCCCAATTTGGACATAGAATTTTCACTAAAAATTTGGGCCATTTTTTTTTTATAACATTATCAAAAATCAATTTCGTTTAATTATTTTACAAAAAAGGTTTTCATAAATACAATTTAATTCATTTGGTTTACAAAAATGTTTTGGTACTTAGACTTGCGTCATAAATTCTATTCCCAAAAAGAGATGTTAACATCCAACACATTTCCAAAAACTCATTTTCTCAATGTCATATTTAGTCGATGGTTAACTTGCGGAAAATAGTTTAATTACTTTATAATATATAACAAAAGGAACTTCTTTCATTTCATTTAAAATAATCCATATTACAACTGGGGTTACATTCGGGATAGAGTAATCATGTCCTACCCATCCAAAGATGGAATACAAAATAAGACTATCCTATACTACTAGTCTTCATCAATCTTCCGCTACACTGTCTGAAATATTCCTTGATTGCTGCTTTTGCTTCCTCCTCTTATATACGTCATCTCGTGATCCTCTTCCGACTTGAGTAACCGCTACTCGAGATAGTACATGATCTGTCCTCTGTGAACATTGTTACCCAATGTCCACAGGAAAGGGAAATAGAGAGAGTAAGCACTTCCGAACGATATGATCGTCGACGGCGCGGGCTTACAATAGGGGAATATTAAGATCATGCAAGCATATCATAGCGTACATCATTATTATCATTACCTTATTCCATTTAATACCATAAAGTCCTTTCCAAAAAGGGTATACCTCATAACTGTTATAATTAATTATCTTTAAGCTCTAAGTTTCATTATCGTAACCACCGGAAATTCGAGAAGGGGTACCACCACCGAGGCTCAAGGGTTTGGTAGCACACACGTTACATCTCCTCCATCATTCCAACCACATCCTAGTTTGGAAAGCAGATGGGACGCACAGGAACCCTAACCATGCTGGCATCGATGTCGAAGGGTACGCACCAAAAAGTATCCAACAACCGAAGTAAAATCATTTCATCAATACAGTTTCAAAAATACAGCGACATCTAGCCCCATTCGGGTTCCCTCTCACCATCTAAGATTTTCTCAAGGGGGCGACAGCGCTATCTCTAGTTGATCGTGCAGTTCTTCGCTACGACGTTGCCTACCACCGAAAGGTAAGTTCTTGTAGTCTTGTCCCGCCTAGAGAAGCACTCGAGGCTTCTTGACGTTCACCGTCCTTGCCCTCCCCTATCGCAATCACCACTTGAAAGTGCACCGGCCTCCAAGTATTCGGTATCTTTCCTCTCCACTACTTCACTCTCAACGCGTAGGTTTAGGAGAGGGGTTCCTAAGTCTTTTAAGTCTTTTAAGTCTTTTCTTAAACCTAAGTTTTGGTCGACCCATTCTAAGCCTTGCTTCTAACGAGTCACGACCTCTAAGGGAAACATCAAACATCCTTCTACAGTACAGTGGAATCCACAAGACTTAGACCACGACACAGTCATCCACGTGGCCAGTCACTTAAAGGGAATATTTCCAAAGTTATTGTGCCGTTTGCACCATCACTGTACACTAATATCGCTTAAAATTTCATTGATCATTCTCATATTTTCATATTAATATTTACAAAATATGCTAATTCCTTTTCATGGAACCACCGATCGAAAAACACAAAGAACTCTTTTCATAGGAACCACCGAACATTAATTTCCTTTCCATAAGATGAACCATTATTTCCAAAATATAATATACAATACAAAATATACAACATAGCATAAGCAATTATCAACCGACATACAATAAATATTGAGGAATCGTGTTTTTCGTATAAACGGCGGGATACACACTCAATTGCCGTTTTACTACTTGACCGATAGATTCCTAGTTCCGACCTTTGAGATGATACGGAACGTCCTAATATTATCCTACATGCCACTATGTCTTAAGAAGGCTTCTCTCTCACCTTGAGTTGAAGCTACAATTTAGTGTCCTCCTGAGTTGAAGTCACGTCACCCGAATCCGAACAATTTGAAAGCCTTTACCAAATAATATTTACAAATAATTTCATAAATAACTACTCCATTACAAGTAAACAAACCACAAGACCTATGTCTTTAACAACAATTTCCTTTATCACTTTTAGGAAATCCAAAAGACTTGAACCAAAAACTTCCAATACTTAAAATAAATCATACTTTACAAAATCAAAACCTTTAAAACGTCAATGGAAATTTTTAGAACTAATTATTAAATCAAAAGAGATTATTAACTCAAAAACAATAACAACAACTACCACTCCAGGATTAACATAAGCCATTTAAAAACAAATAACTTAAACTTGATGCAACCTTTTTAATCATTTGGACAGCCAAGAAACACATTTTTAAAATCAATACAAACACTTAACACATCAACGATCATTCTAAATTATGAACTCATTCACTTATCAAGTCAAAACAAGTTCTATTTTAAATATCATGCAACTATATAAAAATCTTCTCTGGACAGCAGCAGGAAATAAAGTTGCATTACTTCACAGTTACCCAAAAATTCATTCTTTTCAATTTCCTACTAAAAGATTCACCTCCAAATTCTAAAAATAAAATTAAGCTCAAGAAATAATATTTTTCCACACTTATTCAATTATGGGCAGCACTTAAATTATTTCAATCCACTTAAATCCCATAGACATACTACTAAGGTCAATATAAAACAATTCTGGACAGCCACTCAAACAAATTGCACTTACTCACAATTTTCATCAAATTAAAGTTCTAACCTCTGTTTTCAAAGAACTAAGAATTATAACTCAAAAATACTTATAACTTATAAAAATAGTTACATATAGATTATTTTAGAGAAGCATCGTATCAATTAGACAACCATATTCATAGCATAGATTTATTTATCAAATGAACTACTATAACTTGCCTAAAACTCTTAACATTATATATTTATATCACAACACAACCCACTTCTTATTTACTAAATTCAAACAATATGATAACCATACCCAAACATACACACATACATTAAAATCATTTTTTTAATTACTTAAGTCAATTTATTAAATTTGGACAGCATACATACCTAAACTTAAAAATTTAATTTCTTTTAAACAGATCATCAAAAACACATGCCGATTTTTCCTAAATTCTTATTATTACTTCTACTATAATAAGATAACTAAAATTACACAAAATAAAATAGTTGCATCTGCTGTACAGCCACAGAAAAGTTGCATCAATTCAATTAAGGTTCAAGCAAACAATCCAAACAATTCAGATACAATTCCTACTTATGCTACAACTTTAAAAATACTAATATTTCAAATAAAATATCACTTTTTCATGCATCCTAAATTTCTGGACAGCAACTAAATATTTTTATTTAAATTACTTTAATCACTCAAAAATACTTATTTCTATTGGTTTCTATATTACGTTTACACATATAAACAAAGTATCATTAACACTCTTAAAAATAATCATTTGGGATCTTGAATAAATAAATTTTCCAAAATAAAACTTAAATTTCCAGAATAAAAATGAAACTTTCAAAATTAATCTTTTCCATATAAACATATAATATATTCTATAAACACACTAAAGCAATCATCAAATCAATTAGAAAAATTCAATAAATTTAATTTCTTTTTCTAAGAACTTCGACTAGCATAAATAAAAATTAGAAAAATATTTTCAATTCCTAAAGCATCCCTATAATATAATTACATCATTACGTACACTAAAAACAAAACAATACAAGAGATCTATTCCTTAACAAAATATAAAATAGACTTCTTTTAAGAGAATAATTCATTTTTTTACAGCAAATAATATTACAAATATATCAACCACATACTCATAAAATAAATCAAAAACACCTGTTCTTATAGGTTTATAACAACTACCATTTTTCCTATTTCTTTTAAACAACCAACTATAATTTAACTACAAATCATGCAACAAATAAATTACAAAAATTACTTAGAATAATACAATAACCTCACGGTTCATTATTATTATTTTTCCAGAAAATTTATTTTTTATTCATATTCAATTACTAATTGTTCTTATGTAACTTAAATCCAAACAAAAGAAAATCAGATACAATCAAACAATGACAATTACATAAAAATTCCATAAATTACCATTCCATACACTTCAAGAACATTCCAAATTTCCAGAATTCACTTTATTTCCAAAAATCAATTTTAGTTCCTTTAAATCATTTTCATTTCATTTCTACTTTGAAGAAAAGTACTTATTTGTTTTCATTCTTTTTAGAGACTTAATTATAACTCAAATACACATAAAATAACAACAATTATCATACAATATACATACATACATACACGGTCCAGAAAAGAAAAGAAAATGAAACCAAAAATAAAAATCCATTTTAAATCTTTTATTCATTTCTATTCTCTTTTATTATATTAAACAACAACACAATACACATATTAAAATACACAATCAATCCTCATTTTTTCTAATATGACACACGGTTCATATATATATATATATATATATTAGAAATTATTATTTTCCATTGTTATTTACTTATTTCTTTTTTCATTCCTTAAAAAAAGAACAAAACAATTAAAAAGACAATGAAAAAAAAAACGTATTTGTTCACACAAAATTCTCTACAATTCTTATTTTCTAAGAATTGAAATAAACCCAGAAATTAAATTACTCAAACTCATCAAGAACTATTAGTCATCTTAAGAATTAAAGAAAAGGGAGATAAATCCCTTTAAACACTCTTTTTGTGTCCCTTTTCTCATTCTTAATTCATATGACCTAAGAACAATTTCATATATTCAAAAATAACTTTAAAATGAAAAGGAAAATTTAGAACTTGACTATAGAAGAAATTGAGAAGGCTTAAACAAAAATATAAACAAAACAACTTAAAAATAGCTTAATCAATTAAGTGATTTTGGGTTACCTCTACTCCTTAAGCCTTTTAGAAAACTTCAAGCAACCAAGCAAATTCTCCTTCCTCCCTCCTAGCTTACACGTCCCTCTCTCTCTTTTTCTCTCTTAGAATTTTATTTTTTTCTCATGTAAAACTGTCAAATGTTTGTGTGTGAAAAATGTGGAACTAAGGCTATCTATTTATAGGTGTTTGGAGATGCATTTCCCTTCATTTTCAGACCTAAATTTCGTGCCCCCTTAATCAAGCTTCATTCAAAAATTTTCAAACACTACTTGGAACATGAACTAGCATTAAATGGGATTTTGTTGATTCCTAAAGCATTTTAATTCATGGATTATTCTCACAAACTTCAGAATTATTCTTCCCCTCTTTCCACACTAATTTTGGACGGTGCATGATATTAGAAATAGGAGAGAAAAATTCTCATTGGTTCATTGTGGAGGTGCCTACATAATTACCCAATCACTTAATTATTTAAAATTAGATTTTCTACCTACTGTACAAAAATTTTCGCAAACAGTAAAATTAAAATTTTATTTTTACATATTAAGATTCTACATTTCAATACGATCATTTTCATATAAAGTTTGTAATTTTTGGACCTACGGTTTGAAAGTTATGAATTTTTGAAGTTCTAAGATCATTTCTTCAAAAATACACTTTCTAAGTTTTCCAATAATTTAAAAATAATAAAAATACGAAAATACACTTAATTTGAATAATAGTACACTATACAACTTCAGAAATGTATTTTCATTTTCCAAAATAAAATATTCTTTAGTCAAAAGGTTATTAAATGCATTAAAACCATACTTTGATTCTTAAAACTCAAAAATTCATTCACTACTGTAGCAGTGATAAAATTTCGAAAACTCAAAAATAAAAATCAAAGCTTTACATTTTCATAATCTAGATTTCGATACGATCGTTTTGACATATCATTTGTAATTTTTCGACGTACGGTTGAAAAGATATGAATTTCTAAAGATAGGATACTCTAATCCATCAAAAATCATTTCATCTTTTAAAATCATTTAAATCAAATATTTTACCTTAAAAATATTTCATTTAAATAGGCTAGGGAAAACATTGGTATATAATATATATACCTATATATGTTACGTGTATACATATATATTTTCATATATATATATATTTTTATATAAATTCAGGTATCAAAATCAAGCATAATTTCCTAATTTTAATTATAAAATCACAAATAAATTGGGTAAAATTGTGGGTCTCACAACTCCTATTTAATTTCACTCGGATATTGTACAAACTGATCATATTCCTGTATTTTTTTGGGGATGTTTAAAACACATGCAAATCGATGCCTCGATCGATACTGTGTGATCAGTTAGATCTTTGTTTATTCACATCTCTGTTTGATACGGAGAAAACGGCAATATACACAATCAATAGAAAAAAAATAAAGTAGAGCAAGGAGTGGGTGCATAAACATTGACATTTTAGTACTCTTACTTAATAATTTTTCCCTAGTGGGAATAAAAACAGCTCCACTAACCCAGGAATAGTTAATAGCTAGAAGGAAGTGAAATCCACAATTGTTGCAAGTGCTAAAACTGAAGTATGAGCTATTCTATTACATAACCACTAAGCGTCCAAAGATAAATTCCAATATTTGGTTCTCCTGCTGCCAGACATGTTGAGCGTTGAATCCAAAAGGTCACAAATGATTAAAGCAGAAAGAGATTCCAACAACCTTTCTAGTCATCAATCGTAATCTATAAAATCCATGTCAAAAAGAGCATAATAATCAGCCTCCGCATCTGCCAAGGTGTACTCGTACTCATCATCGGTGGGTGACTCAACTCTAGCTTTCTTAGAATCCTGTTTACCATAAGATTAAGTATTAAATACATTTACATTTTTTTTAAAAAAAAAAACATGAGTAATTTCCCGTGTCTTGGTAAATAGTATAATATATTCCAAAGAAAACTTTCCAAAACACAACTATTGGTTAGGAAACGTGTATATTTGCAGATTATACACACGGATCAAGCAGCTACAAGTAGCAATTATACGACAGAGATGTCAAACTATCATTCATTTAAAGATTGAGAGATATCAAGAGGATAGATCAAAAATCATCATCTAAAGTAAATTAAAAATGCTACACTATCCATTGAACAACAGTGACTGTGAAAACACCACTAATAAAAATGATCAAATAAGTTGGGATGACCATACAAATTTGCAAAAAAGATTTCACATTTTGTTTTTATGAGATTGAGACTTTTAGCACAACAACCGAAACAGCAATAGCAATTCAAATATCCATATATCTATCCTAAGTATTGGATTTTAGATTTCAATAATGACAAACAGATAACAAAGAACATAGAGATAAACAAGAGAATTTACAGGTTCATCATCTGATTTTTCCAAGTGATCATAATTGACTTCCGGGCTGAGACTCTGCAACTAATACATGTAAACAACTATCATTAGTTATATACAAACATTTACAGAAAATCTTAGGTCCTAAGTATAGAAATTAACTTAAATCATACTTATTCCTCAGAGTTGACCAATAAAGTGGCAGCTACAAACTAAAATATATGATAAATGCTTAAAGAGTGCAAGAGTCAGAAGTTTCAGATATCTATATTATCCTGCTCTTTTTTTTTTTTTCCATACTTCCTTTTCAATCCACTTTGCAAGCATGTCTTTCTTTATCACCTCTAAGAAGGATGTCACAGTTCATAAGTTGGAGTAAACTTCGTTTATGAAAACAGAGATGAACTTGAAAATTACAATGTAGCATAACTACCGACTGAACAAAAAGTAGTGATTAAGAAATGAAGCCCCAGTTAGGAGGGTAGACCAAATTGATGCTACTACAGGTGCTAGAGGAAGAGGAAGGCCAAGAAAAACTATAAACGAAACAATTAAGGACATGGAAATTAATGTTTTATCTAAAGACATGATTTATGATAAAACTTTATGGCGTTGTCTGATCCATGTAGTTGACCTCAACTAGGGGGACAAAGGCTTGGTTGTTGTTGTTGTTGTTGGTATTGCCTTTGCCTTGGGTGGATTTGAAAAGGCCCATGATCTAGAAGGCAAGATGCTGTTGTGTAGTAGCAATAGTGAGCCCAAAGTTTGGAGGTTCAACTATAGGAAAGAAGAAAGGAATCAAACCGCTAGGATGAAGAGGCATGTTTGTCATGAATTTGACATGAGAGAGGTTTTTATTTTGTAGCCCCATTGAAGGAGCATAGAGATATTCTCTGTAGGAACCATAGGCTCTAGTTATGTTGTTATTTCCTAGGATAAATTAAAATTAGGTATTACCTAAAAATGATTTCATTTTTTCTATTTTAACAATCGGTGACCTAACAGTGGTCCAACTTGCTGGATACATCTGCGAGATTCATTCAGGTTTCAATAGTAAAGAAAGTTATCATAAATGCCCCCAAAAATGATTGATCGAGTAGTAGTTTTAGAGGCCATGGTGGCTAATGATGAGACAAGGATAGCGGAGCTTCAACGAGTCTCTCACCACTGCATTGGCTAACATGCAGCATTTCATGCTACCTTTAGCAAGATGCTGGGGAAGAAGGTGGATGAACCACACTGAGGATGACAAATCATCTCTTCCGTACGACCATTTGGAAAGTACTGGATGTTCGTTTAGAAGATGGAGCTCTCTTTGATGGCCAAACTCGGTATAAAAGGATCGACGCTTCATTGGATGATGCGGTTCAACAATATCCATCACATACAGGAGCATCTAACTTCGGAGAAATTAGAATGGGCTCGAATTGCTCATCATGGAGGGAAAATCAAAAACCCATTGGAAGAATCATCCAACTTGAGACAAACAGGGAGTGTGAAGGAACTCTTTGAAGCATCTGAGCAAATCTCTTCTCCAGTTGATTGTTTACCATAGGAGCAATACATCGGCTATATTATGAGGGGTTTGCAGACTGGCATAAGAAAGCGAATTAGCACTCTAAACCCTTTATCCCGTTTTCAACTTATGAAAATCACAAGGGATGTAGAGGTGGAACTTGCCATCGAGGCTATAGTAATTATCAATCACGGATCCCATTAAATATATCTATGGAACATACTATTAATTCTTATTAAATATATGATAATTATTACTGTTTTTTTAAAAGATATATTTATTACCACCGGTTCAACCACGGTCCAACACCGACCAAACCAATGAACCATTTAACCATTACCCTCAACGATTGATAACTGGTCTGGTTTTTAATATATTAGGGATAACTAAATTATCTCACCGACTAGACCTGATATATGCTTTTCAGTCAGTTTTATTAATTGATCTCTCAACTCCCCGAGTAATAGACATTGGCATGCAGTTGTTTGCATACTGACACATAAAAGGATCACGATCACACACAAAAAGATATGTTTATACAGATCGAGGCCATATTGATATAATTGTGTACTCAAGATGCAAACTGGGAAGGAGATCAAGGTGATAGATGATCCAATATAGGTTAATGTGTGTTTATAGGTGAAAACTTTATTCATGGATGAGTGAAAAGTAGAATGTTGTTGTCAGGTCAAGTGTACAAGCCAAGTATCAGGCTATGGCTTACACTACGGATGAACTCATGTTGTTGAAGCATATATTCAAGGGTTACAGTTTTGCAAAGTTGAATCCATGAGGCTGATGTGTGATAACCAGCCAGCTTTGTGCCTCCCCTCCAATCCAGTCTTTCATGAGAGAAAAAAGCATATCAAAGTGTATTTTCATTCCATTGAAAATAACATACTCGTCATCACCAAGACCTCTCATGTTTGATACAAGGATTGACTTGTTGATATCTTCACTAAACCTTTACGAGGTCCTAGGAAAACATACATATGTGACACACGGGATGCATACGATATATATGTTCTAGTTGAGGGGAAGTGTTGAGACATGGTTATTATTAGAAAGGTATTATTGTATATATATTTGAATCTGCTAGATTCTTAGTTGTTTTTGATAGTTAATTCTAACCCATAAACATAAGGGATCGATTAGACTGAACACATGTATAAATATTGTATGAATCCTTCATCGGAGAAAAAGTCATTCTCATATAGTCAACAAGAGCAAAGCACCGTTAGAGTGGAGTGGACTGTTTCCAGGTTAAGAAATTCTTGTCCATAACCTTCAACGAGGGCGAATGAAGAGAAAGAGTAGAAGGTAGAGAAGACGGTGGCTCAGGTTGAGCACCAGTGAAAACATCATCATCAACGAAGGAGATAGGGTTAGCAGAAGCAATGGATTTTCCTTTCACAAAGATACGATGAGAGAAAGCGGAAAGAGAGAAGGGTAACTACAGAAAAACTAATTCTGACCCGAAATTGTAATTGTCATTGATCAAAAGTTAGTTGATACAAGACAGTAACAAGGATCAATAGTAAATAGAATTACCTGTTTTGTTGGAGTGTGGCCATTCACTCCAAGGGAAAAAATTTGTCTATTGTAACCCATATTAGCCTAACACTTTGCTGCGCCTATTGCAAAGCTCCTGATGCATGAAAAAGAAATGGCAAAATCAGTGCTGCATTGCCATTATGTAACACGGCATAGTGAAATGTTGATATCAGGATCCAAACTGGAGATAAATTAGTTAGTGACATTAAAAATGTGAAAATTTGATATTCAATTTGGTTTTTTTAATATCATTAATTTTGGTCTTCTCAATACCATTAATTTCAGTCTAAAAAAAATTAATTTAAATTAAATTAATTTAATTTAAAATTAATAAAATTAACAACAACAACAACAACAACTAAGCCTTTGTCCCACTAGGTGGGGTCGGCTACATGGATCAAACGACGCCATAAAGGCCTATCATAAATCATGTCTTTTGATAAGGCATTGATTGCCAAATCCTTCTCAATTGTTTCGCCTATAGTTTTTCTAGGTCTTCCTCTTCCTCTAGCCCTTGTAGTACCCTCCATTTGGTCTACCCTCCTAACCGGGGCTTCCACCGGTCTCCTCCACACATGCCCAAACCACCTAAGACGAGATTCAACCATTTTTTCAACAATAGGAGCAACCCCAACTTTTTCTCGAATATACTCATTTCTAATCCGATCTTGTCTGGTATGTCCACTCATCCACCGCAACATCCTCATCTCTGCAACATGAAGTTTATTCTCTTGTGTGCCCTTTGCCGCCCAACACTCTGTCCCATATAACATCGCCGGTCTTACAGCAGTGCGGTAGAACCTTCCTTTAAGTTTAAGTGGTACATTCTTATCACATAACACGCCCGAGGCACTCCTCCATTTCATCCACCCTGCTTGAATCCTATGATTTACATCCCCTTCTATTTCTGCATCCTGCTGTAAGATAGAACCAAGATACTTAAACTTCGGGACTTGTGCTAAGACATGCTCTCCAACCTTCACCTCCCGAGTAAGGCCCACGTGCCTCTTGCTAAAATTACACTCCATATACTCTGTCTTGCTTCGACTTATCCGGAATCCAGACCCTTCTAAAGCTTGTCTCCACATTTCAATCTTCCCATTTATTTCCTCTCTAGTATCCCCAATAAGCACAATATCATCCGCAAAGAGCATGCATTTGGGCACTGGTTCTTGGACATGTTCCGTAAGCACATCCAAGACCAATGTAAAGAGGTAGGGGCTCAAACTTGACCCTTGGTGTAGACCTATCGAGATGGGAAAATCCTCTGAAATCCCACTTTGTGTCCTCACGCTCGTCTTGACCCCGTCATACATATCCTTAATGGCTCTAATATAGGCAACATGCACCCCTTTCTTCTCGAGAGCCCTCCATAGTACCTCTCTAGGCACTCTATCATAAGCTTTCTCCAGATCAATAAAAACCATGTGCAGATCCTTTTGTTGCCTCCGGTATTCCTCCATCAACCGGCGCAGTAAGTATATTGCCTCCATAGTTGATCTCCCCGGCATGAAGCCAAATTGATTCTCAGTAACATGAGTCTCCTGTCTCAATCTTCGCTCTATCACCCTTTCCCAAAGTTTCATGGTATGACTCATAAGCTTAATCCCTCTATAATTCGCACAATCCTGTATGTCACCTTTGTTCTTGTAGATAGGGATTAAAGTGCTCCTCCTCCACTCGTCCGGCATCTTCTTGGATCTTAAGATCTCATTAAACAACTTGGTGAGCCAACTGATGCCCCTCTCTCCCAAGGTTTTCCATACCTCAATGGGGATACTATCCGGACCAACCGCTTTACCATTATCCATCCTTCTCAATGCCTCTTTTACCTCAGTCTCCCTAATTCTACGGTAAAAGGTATGATTTTGGTCCCCTTCTCTAGTGACTATCTGATCATGATGTGAACTTTCATGACCTTCATTGAAAAGTAATAAAATACATAAAAAAATTTAAAAAAAAAATACATTAATTTAAATGAAAAGTAAATAAAAATACATATAATCAATACATAAAAAATTACATACAAAAAACTATATCAATTTATCTCATCTTTCTACTACCCTCTACAGTTCTTCTACTACCACTACTATTAATCAATTAAAAAAAACACTACTAAATACAGATAACTTCTTCTACAACGTTTTACTATTACTACTATTATTATAATTATTATCAATATTAAAACTAAAAAAATAAACTACTCACATCACACGTTCAATCTATGTCTCTATCCTTTCTTCTCTCTATCCTTTCTACTCCCTCCTCCATCCAACACCGCTTCCGTCTACTCACATCCAACAATAGTTTAAACCATTAGTCATACTTGAACAACTTTATAAACTAGATGAAACTCTTTTAACCAAACCTTCAACTAAATACACATCCATCTGCCACTAATAACTCAGACTCACTCGACTCACATTTCACTTTCCAACCAAGCAGGTATGTCATTCCGAATTAGAATATCAGATGCACAAAATTCCCTTTTTTAAAAAAGAATAATTTGGAGATGAGAAATTCAATGTGATTATGGGGAAAAATCTTTTACTATTTTGCAAATGTTTGATGATGAAGACATGTTAAAAACATTCCGTGAAAACATTTCAGACATTGAGGTACAATTCAATTTTTTTTTTGTTCATCACCTATCTATATGCATTTATGAAAAATTTCATAACAAATTAAAGTTGTTAAATCGCAGGAAAATCATTCATCTCCAAATTCTGTTACACATTGAAATACATTGAACAAGTCAGACTGCAACAATTCTGCTGCTGTAATGATTTTATCTAATGTAAAAAAAAATATGTGCTTACTAATACATATATACTCATCTTAATTTGTTAATTTCAGGAAATTGGATCAGCTTCTTCTGAAAACAACCTGGATGAATTACAAACCTCACAGTCCACAAGTTATAATAAGGGGAAAAAAGTACTTATGGAGGATGAGCATGACATACTTGGTATTTCTCAATTTGAAACACCACAACTATCAACAACAAAAGGATCAAAGCGTTTGAAAAAAGACAACCAGGAATGAATGTGTTTGATTTGGTAAATAATACAAAGCTTTTAACAAATAGTTTTCATTGTTATACAATAGAATAGTATATTTTAATTCAGATATAATAAGGTATATATGTAACAAATATTATCATTCACTTTGCAGGTTCAAGCAAGCAAATTCAGCACTCTCTGCCATTTCTGAAATAAAACTATAATTTTGAGACAAGAAGAATTGTTTGGTTTGAAAATTTTCGGTTTCTTAATTCATTTCAACCACTATTGCAGATTTAACCTTAATCAAAAACATTGTTTCAGTTATGTTTTTCTTACCATAATACTGTAATTTTTATGTCCTAATTTGAAGTTTTGCTATCAACTTATGAAATTATTATGAATTTATGAAAGTAAAGGGTATGAAATTACTTTGCTGGCAATTCAATTAGTTATTCATATTCAATGTTAACTTGATATGGATATACTGTACAAACAGAAACTAAGTTCAGTATACTACGTTAACTGAACAACTTTAACTGAAGAAACGGAATGTCCAAAACTTATGTGGATGGTTAAATATATTGGGAATGAAGACATACCAAAGTCTACCTCTTTTTTAGTTGCGCAGAGGTAATAGTAATTGCAAACAATTCCTCCATGACATGTTCTCCTTCAACAAGAAATTTTTCATCAAAATCTTCTGAAGCTTCATCTTCCTGCAAAATCAAAATAAAAATCACAACGTTACTCTTTTGAATGTGTAAATCAGTATGACATAAACAAAAAAATAACATTAATATGAAAAATGATATTATATACCTCAGACATTGAAACAAAACCATTAACATAATCAAATATGACTTTTTTTGAACCTGCATGCACCTAAACAAAACCATTAACATAAATAAATATACAACATGTTTTTTATCAAATAATATTTAATAAAAACTTTCTTAATTTTTATATAATATAAATATTTAATATGTTACTCAATTACTAAATAATACCTTTTCCTCTTTTGTGCACGGACTTGCTTACTAGTTATATGAAAATTCTTAATTTTCTTATTTTTTTTAGTTTTATTAATAAAACAAAACTACCTACATAATTTTTCACAAAGCATAATTATTACAAGAACGTTAGCTAGCAGGTTCAATAAATATAATAAATTAATTATAAACCTTTTTCTTAGTTAATAAAACACATTTTTTATTGTTAGTTAATAAAACACATTTTTTTCAAAAAAAAAATAATTTAAATAAAATATATCGTTAAATTATGGCAGATCTTGTAAGTTCCATTTTTTTAACTTTTTCTACGAGAATTTCGTTTTGTGAGGAACTCCCAAAATTCAATATTTAGTCTTTAAAATATATTGTAGGGTTTGATTATTGGTTTTAAGGTCGTGCATTGCATGGGGTATTTGTTTGTTTGCTTGTTTTTAGATAATTATTATTGGATAACTTAAGTAAATAATATTAATTATAAATTATTTTGTCTTTCCAAATTGAATTATTATAAACTAATTTGTTAACAAAAAGTTATTTGATGAAATTCAAATGATTAAGTTGGTGAAAACATACTAACAGTATATAATATATCGTTCTTTTATTATATAATATATCCTTCTTTTATTGTTTTATGATATCAATCTCCTGCACTTATTATTCCATTTTAATTTGAGAAATACAATTGTAACATTAAAAAAAATGCACACACATAACGATCAATTATATATTATAAAAATAGGATTCATTTAATTCAAGATATTTTGATATAGCGCTTCCACATAATTTCTCAATTTTTGGTTTAAAAAAGAATTCACCACACAATTTTCCAATTTTAAAAAAATCAAAATTTCAAATTAATCAATTATATATTATAAAAAATATACCTTCAATTCAAAATATGCTGATGTGGTGTTTCCATGTAATTTTCCAATTTAAAAAATATATATATATTTCACCACATAATTTCCTAAATATATGTTTTGTTAAAAATCAAAATTTCAAATCTACTATCCTCGTAAAAAAAGAAAAGACGCATATTCGAGACACCGCGTTTGTCGGATAAATTTTTTAGGCACCAAGTTTGTAGTTGAAGTTTTCTTCGCACCAAAACGCGTTTGTAGGTAAATAAATAATCATTATCTTCAACCAAAATCACAATTTAAAATTAAATAAATTATTAAAATTTATTTAATCGTTTTGTGCATGTGAAATTATTATCCTCAGTTTGTCAAAAAAACCATTATCCTTAACAAAAAATTATTAAAAATTGAAATTATGTAAATTATTCAAGTTTTACAAGCTAAGTTTTCCAAATCACTAATATATATAAGAGGATTTGATTTTATGTTTGATGAGGGTATTTTTTTTCCATCTTTAAATCTCTCAAATTCTGAAAATTCTCCCTCACCTTAATCTATATTATTTGATTCTTTTGTTCCTCTTTAATTGCTTACTTCAAATCATTATTTTGAAGTCGACGTTACACTACAAGAAAATGCAAAAATAGCGAGGGATTTTAGCGAGGGCAATTTTCCTTCGCTAATCGGTCGCTAATTAGCGAGGGACATGCGAGGGTTTAGCGAGCAAAAGCGAATTCCCTCGCAAAGAGATGAACATCTGGAAAACATGAAAATAATAATCATTTTGCGACGGATTTGCGACAAATTAGCGAGAGATTATTTTAAGCAATTTTGGCGAGGGACATTTTCCTCGCAAATCTGTCGCTAGGTAGTTTGCGAGGGCATGTTGCCGTCGCAAGCCAGTCGCGACGAATTCCTTTAAACAACATTTGTGACGGATTAGCGAGAGATTATATTAAGCAATTTTGGCGAGGGACATTTTCCTCGCAAATCTGTCGCTAGGTAGTTTGCGAGGGCATGTTTCCGTCGCAAGCCGGTCGCGACGAATTCCTTTAAACAACATTTGCGACAGAATTGCGACAAATTAGCGAGAGATTATGTTAAGCAATTTTGGCGAGGGACATTTTCCTCTCAAATCTGTCGCTAGGTAGTTTGCGAGGGCAAGCTCCGTCGCAAGCCGGTCGCCACGAATTCCTTTAAACATCCAAATTGTTGACGAGGGAATAGTTTCCTCGCAAAGCCGTCGCTATGAATACATTTTTAAAACAATGAAGTTTGCGAGGGCATATTTCTCTCGCAAATCCGTCACACAAATTCCTTTATGCTATCAATCGTTTGCGAGGGAATATTTTCCTCGCCAATCCGTCGTTAGGTATGCATTTTAATGAAATAAAGTTTGCGAGGGCATCTTTCTCTCGCAAATCCGTCGCCACGAATCACTACAAGAATATGTTGTATTACTGACGCCGGTTACCGAGGGCCCTCGATTCCGTCGGTAAAAAAAGAATTACCGAGGGCCTAACCAAAAAAATAATTCCCGCTAAAAAAAAAAAATTTAGCGACGGCCATTCCGTCGAAAATATCAAAGAAAATAAATTAATATTAAATTTAAATCAGTAATATAAAGAATTACAGAGAGATTATGGCCCTCGGTAATAAATATAACATAATCCCTCGATAATCTTTGTTGGCCCTCGGTAAATCCCTTGTTTTTTTATAAACCCTTATTTTCACTCTCAATATAGCATTCTCACTCTCATCAGCCATCTTCTCTCCCTCACTCTCACCGCAGCGCAGCAAGCCAGCAACCCCTCCCCAAGTTAGGTCACGACAGCAGCTCCGTGCGACCAGTGCCTCCGCCACCGCACCCTCCCCTGCTCGCTCACGACAGAAGAAGCTCCCTACGACCGCTCGCCTGCGACGGTGTCCTCCCCCGGCTCGCTCACGACAGCAGTTCCCAGCGACAGCACGCGCCCTCCCCCAGGTTTGTTTCGTGCTCCCTCTAACCACTTCCTCCATTCTCCATTTAATGTTCCGTGAGTTATTAAGTTGTTAATTTTGGTTCTGGGTTTTCACTTTTCATCAATTTTTCGTTTTTATTGTGTTTGATGTTTGGATTACACAATTTGGGATTTAGGGTTTAAGGTTTTGTGTTTATTTGGATGTTTTAAGTTTTTGTGGATTATGACTTATGAAATTGTTTATTGGGGTTTTAGGGCTTACGGGGTTTATTTGGGGTTTAGAGGGAGCCTCTTTAGATGACCAAAACCAAACCCATGCATTGCATCTTACTAAGAAACAGAACAAAATGAGAATAAGAAGATGACTCTAATGACCCAATCGATTTCTAACTTGATTGCTATTACTTATTTAATTAGATGCAATCCTTGAAGTTAATATCTTAAATAAGTTCCTATCAAGTGTTTTTCATTATTGTTGTTGTTGTTTTCATAATAGGGATCGTTTTGTAGGCTCTGGTTTTAAATAAAAACATCAGCCCTGAACAATTTATGTTTATGTTCATTTCCCCATTTCTACTTCTGTGGTCATGTTTGTTGAGTTATATACTAAGATGCAGAAATATTCATATTACACTATAGAAACTATCATCCCTCGTGAGAAGATATAATATGGATTTGAAATCTTTGTAATGTTTATACTTTACAGTCATGCAGTTAACATATCTGAATGATGCTCAAGCTTATGGTTCCAATTCAAGCATTAATAAATAAGCCAAGATGTAGTTTGCTTTCCTACCACCGACAACAACAAGCATTCTAATCCTAGTATATATGGCCAAGGCCTGACCTTAGTTTCCATTTTTTTATCTTGTGGTTTTCTTTTCTTGCTGTAGTTCTATCGGTGAAGTTTCTTAGAAGTGTTTGTTCCTTGGATGATATATTTAAAGCACATTCTAATCCTAAATTCCTAATAACCTGACACATAGTTGCTAATGCAGATGGTAATGCATCTTCCCTTTCTCGTTTGGCTCTCTCTAATTTGAAAATGCTCTCTGGACCTGTTTATGTATCATTTTTCATTTTTGTTACACATGGATTGCTGAGGCAACAATTGTGGATAATCAGGTGCTTTCTGTAACTTGTACTTTGACATAATAGTCAATCTTTTGACAAATTTTTGCAAACCATGGTCCATATATCTGAAAATTGCAAATCATTTTTTTGGAAGTATACCACTCACTGGCCCCAATTCAGTAGTTGGGAGAGCCTTAGTGGTTCATGAGCTTGAGGATGATCATGGAAAGGGTTCATTAATCCCCTTTCAATATTTATATATCTCATAGTATCTCACATCGCAATTCTTGGCTTGTATATTCAGTATGTGTCAAAATGTCAATCATAACTGGAGTATTTTTACTTTAGTCTCATCTGCCTTTGCTAATACTTTTGCAGGTGGCCATGAACTTAGTTTGACCATTGGAAATGCTGGTGGAAGATTAGCATGTGGTATGAAGAAAAATATGAATTAAAATTTTTGTATCCTTTGCTTACTCGTTGATTCTGATATGATTATTTGTTATTTGATTAACATTTTGCTGTGATGTTTTCATATGATTAATTATCTATAGCTTTGTGATTAGTTTTCTTTCTTGATAAAAAAAGCACAATGGTATCCTCACAAACCAGTGTCAATAACTAATGCATTTTTTGTATATAATTTAGAAGCAAGCTCTGTTTGTAATTTTTCAAAGTTGTGCACTTAAGTATGCTGATTGCTGAGTATTGTGGGCTTGTCCAATCAAAATTAGGAATATATCTCCAAATTCTCATTTTATAGCCCCTTAAATATGAAATATTGTCACGAATACTCGGTCTTCCTAGAGCCAGACCCAAATGATGAGTTGTTAAATAATTTTTGAAACCTTAACCTAGAATACAGTATTAACCTAATACCCTAATTATAGACAGTATTAACCTAATACCCTACCCTTTGCTGTCCATAATGTGTTAACCACTTAACCTACCAATTATTGGGGACACTGGACAGTCCACAGCCGCAGGCCACACTCTCAGAGTCTTAGTCTCTCATCTTCAGTCTTCACAACCCTAGAGGCCGCACAGCCACCACTGCGGCTCCTTACATATTCGTCCATTCGGTTCTCATCTTCCGGTTCTCCTCTCCTTCTCCCTCCGTTCACCACTCACTCCGGTTTCACTCTCTAGTCTCCGCCACGATTTTGGTTCCAGGTTGGGTTTTAATTTTTTTTTTTTTTTGCTAATTAGCTTTCACTCTCAAGTCTCCTCCGGTTTCACTTTTTTAGTTATTATATTCCTTTTCTGAAATGCTTTCTTTCGTTTTGCACTTTATTAGGTATAGAATCGTCGAGGGAAGAATATGAATTAGTAGAATAGTAGTATACGATTATGATATCTTTCTTAGAATCTTGGACTTTTTATTTTTATTTTTTTAATTTCAATTTAAAATTAATAATAATATATTGCCACATGTTCATTTCAATTTCAACGCTATGATGATTATTAGGAAGGAAAGTTCGTGAAGCAACTTCACTTGTGCGGTTTTAATCCCTGCAATTACATTCCTCCTTTTTTTTTACCTACTCTACTTCGAAATATTTACTCCCATTTGTTGTAGTCTTTTAATAAAGAAAAAATAACTATTTGTCATGGTCCAGCGCTCTCTGTAGCTACAGGAATCTTTTCCATAATATGCTTTGACATATGGCAATAGATAAGAAGAAGAAGGAGGAGGTAAGGTAAAAGATGAGCAAGAGATTTCTTTGAAATCAGAAGTTAATAAGAAGGCAGATGATGATTATGGGATTAGCAAATACAGTTCTGATGATGAAGACCCCTCTGATAATAAGTGGAAGTTAGAGATGGCTTGGCTCACTAAAACACTCGAACCAGCTCTTCAATTTTGTAGGTGGGCTCTGCCAACAGGTCTGTTTGCTTTTTAATACTTCCATCTCATCAAGCTTTTTAATAATAATAATAATAATAAGTGTGATATATCTTATCAGTATATCTTGTCGGGTTTCAGGTTTATCTGATTTCTTTTAGTTGGAATTTGCTGAATGGAGAGCAAAATAATTGACCAATGGGTAAACCTTCTAGTTTTTGTGCTGTTATTGCTAAAGACAGAAGGTGGTTTTGTTCCAATCACTTATGTTGAGGATGCAGCATCAAAAGGAGCAGGTAAGGATTGAGGAACTTTTGCTGTGTATGATTGTAATATACTTTACTGTGTTTTCATCTCAAGCATTACTACTGTTTTTAGTAATGTTACGTGATAATTGTGAAATTTAAGTTTAACAACTTGTGCACCAGCTTACCACTTTTATAAGGGATCTGGAGAAGGGAATAAGAACTGGATTGTTCACATGGAGGTATGTCCCTTTTAGCAAACTGGCATCAATAATATAAGTCTTTAACAACTCATTTTTTACAGTTTAATCATTTGTCCCTTTTATCCCTTTTACAAGATTAAGCTTTAATTATTAGAGTCCATCTTCTGAGTAGGTACTGTGATGGAGCATCATTTACTGGTGATAAGGAAAATTGTAGTCTTTACATAGCTTCAGGCCTTGCATTGCTATTCAGATTTTAGGATGAGGCTATGATTGAGAGTTCTTAGGAAAATTGATAAATTCACATAGGTCTTCTATTTCTTGTTTCCTCTGTTTTTGTATTTTGCCATGAATGTAAGGTCTTGTCTTATAATATAATTTAAGGCTTAATCAATTGACTGTTAAATCTCTTTTTCATCAATTACTTTTCTCTTAGTTTTTCTCCATTGAGCATCCTTGTTGGATTATATGCACAGCAACTTGTAGGCCCAAGGAGCTACCAAAACAAAATTGCCCTCTCTTTAGAAAACATTATGTTAATAACATTTTAAATATAATCTGATGGCCTGCGTTGTTATACATTTCACACATTGTGTTTTTGTTGGATTGACAATAATACTCTTAGAGTACACAAAAGTTGAGTGAGAATGATTTCTGAAAGTAGTAAAGTAGTAAATTAATTACAATAGATCATGACACATGATGCAAACAAAATTAAACCAAGTAGTAATTTTTTTCCCTGTATGATCAGTCTCTCAGGGAATGTCTTCAAATCTGCATGGAATTCATTCTGCCTTTTACTACTATGTGTTCTTGTTTAAATGGTTGGTCTAGTGAGACATTGCCACATTGGTACTTAGATATCAATTATGTTTGGATTTCGCCGAATGTATGTGAATGCAATGTTGACTTAAAAACATGCAAACATGTGTTAGAGTGATTAGACTTAAAAACTCCCTCTCCCCTTCTTCTAAGAGGATGCTTCTGGTTTTCTAAGATGTGTTTTCTTTTCAAGCTTTTCTTGGTGAATTGTGTTGACTGATTCTCTGTTTTTGATATATGTCTTCAATTCTTTGTTCTTTGATTGATTCTCTTTTTTTTTTTTTTGAGATATTGCATAATTTTCATGTTGTTGATCCCATGTGGGCAGTTTGTATCAATGTATTATCGTGGAGAGGAATTAACATGCTTTGCTGCATGTATTTGTCACCTAGTTTTTAGTTGCTATTTATAAGTAGAGAGCCATACTTGTGTTAATCCTAATATGATGTAGTTCTACGGTGGAGACTTGGGTTTCACCTTCTTTTGACACAAATTATGTATTTCAAACTAGTGCAGCTTCTGTTTTTTCTTTCTTTGGTTATTCCATGCATCTCAAAAAAGTAGAATGTGAGTTTTCATAAAGATTTTACATATTTGATGGTGTTTTCTATACATTAGATAAGGGTTCGGAAAATCCCATTGTTTGAAAACTTGGTTGTAAATTGTAATGCAAATGACTGATTCTTAGTAGCTCAAGCGTAATGTTTCAGTCACTGAGCTTCCTATTGTTAAATGTGCAAGGAGCAAAGCTTTGTGTTTTACTTATCCATGTTTTCCTCATTAGTAATTTTTTCATTTTCTGACTAAAACTTGTGAGTCTGTATACAGGCAATTCTCTCTGGATGTTCGGCTGGAGGATTGACAGCTATATTACATTGTGATCGCTTTAAAGGTCTATTACCTAAAGGAGATACAGTGAAATGCCTTTCAGATGCTGGTTATTTTATTTATGCGTCAGCTCTTTTAATTTGCTCTTTACTTATCTGTTCCTTGTACCTGAATTTTCATTGTTCCTTAGATAGATTAATGATTCCATATGTTTTTGGGGTGGTTTGGTGTTCTCTTGTTCCTTGTAAGTTGGTGTTGTCTAAAGGTATGATTTTTCTAATATGAATAGTGTTATTGTACGAAATAGATTCAAATGTTTACTTAATAGATGATTGATGTCACCATTATATGTAAAGTCTTGTGGTTTTATGCAAATGATCTTTTTGATTTATTGATTTTTGTCTTGCTGTGTTTTCAGGATGGTCCTCCACAATATTGAAGTAGTACTATCTTTGAGGATGTCCCTCCTAAATATGTCTAGGAGTAGCCTTCACAAAGAAATGCTTATCACTTAGTGTGGAATTTTTGTCTTGCTGTGTTTTCAGGATGGTCCTCCACAATATTGAAGTAGTACTATCTTTGAGGATGTCCCTCCTAAATATGTCTAGGAGTAGCCTTCACAAAGAAATGCTTATCACTTAGTGTGGAATTTTTGCATTTTTTTTATGTATATGAAACTTAATTAATCACTTTATTTGTATGTTTTCCTATAGTTTGTTGTATTATTATAGTAAATGCTTTTAATATAAGGGTTGATTATTATTTGAATAATGATTCATTGAAATTGGATAATATTAAATGCAATATTTTGTGTTTATTTTATTTCGAATTAGTGATAATGTAAAAATAAAAATATCTAATTTAGCCACGATTTAAGTGGCTATATATATTCTTTTTTCTTTTTTCTTTTCTAATTACCCACATTTATAATTGTGCCTAAAACTTTTAAACTGTAGCTAAGAAAATCTCCATTGTATCATGTTCCCTGGCTTAGCGGCAATTTTAACTGTCGCAAACCTTTCTAACAAAATTATTAGCGACGCAAAAATCCACCTAAAATCCTCTTCGTCACCAATTAGCGAGGGATGAAAATATGCGAGAGATTTTGCGAGGAGCTGTTGGTCGCTAACTAGCGACGGCTTGATCAATTGCGAGGAACTGTTGGTCGCTAATTAGTGACGGCTTGATCAATTGCGAGGGATTTGCGAGGAACTGTTGGTCGCTAACTAGCGACGGGAACTGGTGGTCGCTAATTAGCGACGGCTTGATCAATTGCGAGGGATTTGTGAGGAACTGTTGGCTTGATCAATTGCGAGGGATTTGCGAGGAACTGTTGGTCGCTAATTAGCGACGGACGCATCGCTAGCAAATCCGTCGCAAATTAGCGAGGGAAACATGCGCTCGCTAATTAGCGATCAATGAGACGCGACGGACGCATCGCTCACAAATCCGTCACAAATCAGTCGCAAATTCGATTTTGCGAGGGATTTGCGACGGATTGGCGAGGGATTTGTCCGTCGCTATTTTGCATTTTTCTTGTAGTGTTAATACAATTTAATTTCATGCTTCGTGTGAGTATATTTATTTCCATCTTCAATCTTTGCAATTTTTTTTCACCTTATGATTATCTTAGTTTATATTATCTGTTTTTTTAGCTTCTCTCTAATTGATTACTTCAATTTAGTATTTCTAAGATGTTATACAATTGTCGATTAGAGATTTTCACATATTTGAAATAAGTTAAATTTCTTTATTCAATATTAATTAGTTTTTCATTCAGGTAATGACGCGGTTTTTAGCTTTATAAATGTCGAGGAATCAGATGATTTTTGTATCCTTAGTCCCCTATGCATATGAGGAAGCCATTGATGATAGGTCCACAGTCCACGCAATTGCTAACAATAAGCCTTTAAAATTATGAACCAATTAAAAAAAAAAGTGATTCAGATATGCAAACCATCTTATATATATATTAGGTTTGTTATTTGCCCCGCTACAGATTTTGACTAGTTTTTCACACGCGGACTACCGCGATCCTAATCACCCATACCATAACTCTTAATTCATGTTCAACTTTCTCCAATTACCAGAGCTCCTAATTCATCTTCAACTTTTTCCAACCACCAGAGCTTCAACCGCCATATTGTTTCCTCAAAAAAGCAAATGATCTCGTCGCAGCGATAAACGCATGGGAAGCTTGTCGTTCCCCCATCAATCGTGTTACGATTGTACGACAATCCAATATGAGAATAAACAACACCCAAGTTGAACAGCACGGAAGCCTTCTAAAAGTGAATGTTCTGCTGAGAGGACTTGTTCTTTGGTTTGAAGGTATCGAACTAGGCAAAAGTGATAGAGTTGACGTGGCTCAGGTAAGGTGAGATATGGAAGCATGTTTCGACGAGACAAAGGAATTTTAAGTAGGACTAGAAGAGGTCGCGACGGGAGGGGACGGAGGGATCTGGGCGACACTCGACGTCGAAGCGGAGTTGCTTCAGGGTTTGGAGTTCGGGTGGTCTGAGAAAGATTGAAGATGAAGAACTCTGATGGGTGACTAGGATCACGGTGATCCACGTGTGCAAAAACTGTCTGGAATCCGTCACAGGGGCAAATAGTCAATAAAGGATAAGTTTGAGGGCATAAGCATTGCAAAAACTGACTGAAATTCGTTACATGGACAAATAGCAAATGGGAAATAAGTTTAAGGGTATAAACATTGAAAAAATTGAATATATCATAAGGGCAAATAGCAAACTTTGTAGAAGCTTCCAATCAGATAACTCAAGCATAAGCTATCATACTTATCCTTTGCTATCTTTGTGTAGTCTGTTACATATTGTTAGTTCAGCAGCATCTTATATTCCATGTATTACGAGTATCAGTTACAACTTACAAACCTAGGCTATTTATACTATAACATAATTCATTGCTGAATGCAACAATAATAATATACTTCAAGTCTATTTTCTTCAAACCTAATATAAGTTTCAGGGCATAAACGTTGAAAAAAAAAAGTATTTGATAAAAGTATCACAAACTTCAAGAGCTTGTGACATAATTAAGTCTTTTTTTAAATTACACTCTATTAGAATATTTATGGTGAATTGGTGATCGGTAAAACTTGCAATTCCTAGACAGGGGAAGGGACAATAATGGTAAAGTTGATTTGATTGCATATCTGCTAGAGCTAAAAACGATGTAAAATGATATCTGCATCATTTTTTTTACTTCTAGAAGGCATTGTCGTCGAAAGTGAGGAGTAAAGAAGTTATTTATTATATGCAGAATTATGTTCCCGAAGATATATAGGAAACATTTCTTGTTTCGAACCTCCTAAATCACCAGAGTCTAGTTATAATTATTCACAACTTATTTAATTCTAAAGATTATGCAAAGGAGTCACCATTGGTTCCTAAATCAATTATATACTTTCAAATGACAGTTCTTAATGTTCCTTCAACACATATGGAAATCCAACCTCCTATATCAAAGACCTCAGTACGTAATGCTCTATCATCTCTACATGCACAAAGAAAAGAGTAGTGATATTAGGATTGAAAAAAAAGGGGGGGATGAGAGTGAGCTGCAGCTGAGTTGACAATTAGTTATTGGTTTGGGAAGGGTATATACATGTAAAGGAATCTATATAAGATGAGGTGAGGTGAATAGAGAGGGTAGTTAATTAGGAACTTTGGTCTCTTCGGCCTTAGTCTTATGCAGAGGTGGTTTTCAGATTTCAGTGGTTGCTCTTGGTACAACTAACTCACAGGATTTTGGCAAAATATGTCACTGTGGTTCTGTACAAGTCTTTTTTTTTTTTTTTTTTTTTGGTAATAAGTTCTGTACAAGTCTTTGCCGAGGTACATGAATGGCACGAACCATGTAACCTTCAAAGCCTTTTATTAATTATAATTATAATAGCTTCATGTAGTATAGTTGTAAGAAAGAAATTCTAATAAGTTCCTTCTTAAGGATCATTACATGAAAGTCAAGATTTTGTTACATATAATGCAACTACATGTGTAATTTCCAAACAAACTAAGATGAGTGATATTGTCAATATATTTAACCAACTGCTGATGGTATTTATACACAGTGCACATGGTTCCTATTTAATTTCACTCGGATATTGTACAAACTGAAAATATTTCTGTTTTTTTTAATGGGGAGATGTTTAAAACACGCACTGTGATAACTAATATAATTATGAAATATATATATATATATATATATATATATATATATATAGAGGAGGGATCCGTTTACACCATGTTGAATTACACCAACTCTTACACCGCTCATAACTTTTTATACAATATGAATTTAATTAATCCATCGGTTGATTAATAACTATACATCATCAAGATCATTTGTGTCAAATTTGAGAAAATTTAAACATCATTGAGTATAAATTCAAATAGCTCCATTTTCATATACTTTTAAGATATATATTTCGTTAATTTTGGCGTATGTAAATAAAGTACTAAATGATTTTGGATTTTTGTGAAATTTGATATAGATGATCTACATGATAGAAACTTTCAATCCAACGGTTGATTGGATTAAATTTGATTTGGTGTAAGAGTTATGTGCGGTGTAAGATTTGGTGTAATTCAACGTGGTGTAAATGGATCCCTCATATATATATATATATATATATATATATATATATATATAGACACACACACACACATACATGCTATATATGTACTTGGTGTCAAATCTTCTCTTCTTTACTCCTCCTTTGCCCCATCTACATGTGTTGCACCTGGTGGATTAGTACTTGAATGCTGGAACCTTATGTTTCCAGCACTGTAAGTGCGGATACCATTCCCAAAGGATTGCAACCTGAGTCCCTTTTGCCTCTTGGCATGAGATGATGGCCGGCACAGTGATCCCTTTGGAATCTGAAGAATTTTCACTCTGCATATCTTTTCCAAGTTTTGAATAGCATGAAGGTGGGAAGGGATGTCCACAATGAAATCTCCATATTCATCGGTAACACCTTGAGCTACCATTGATTTGCTTTTCATCAACTCGGTGGAATGACTGTGGCAGTTGACAGAAACCAAAGCTCCTGCATGAATCTTAGAATTAACCATATTTACAGGCAGATGAAATTTCACCAATTTTATAAATTAAAGTTGTACATGCTACATATATTACTTGCACTCTACGCCTTTTTTTTTCTTTCAAAAACTGTAATTAGAGATTTGACTTATACTCACTTTGTTAATAGTAGTGTGATCATGGCAGAACATAGTTCAATCCATTTGTTAACTCTCATTACTCATTAGACATACATAGTTCAATGCAATTAGAGATTTAACAAAACTCATTTCTTCCTCAATTATTGCCCCCTCTTATAACTATGTTTGCACTTTGCATTCTAGCTAGTTCTTAATTTTATTCACTTCAATAGAAAATGCAATCTCATAATTTATGAAATTAAAATTTGCTTAATTGTTACTTAATATGGAGCTAGAATCACAAACCTAATATAGCAGGAAGCTTCTAATAATATTGTGCGTGCACCAGTTAGAAAGTGGAATTTATGTATCATTCGAATCTTTTTTGTTGTTTTTGATTTGTGAAAAACCCCTTCTTGCCCACCACCTTAGCTTCTTCCATGAGCCGCCACCGCTTTCAAATCCTCCCGAACCGGTGTACATATATAAACAAACTATACTAAATTTACTACAAGTTCAATTCATCAAATTTAGTTCAAGTACCTGGTATTGCCCATGCATGAGATTGAACGGCTCCACTATGAAAACTTGCCTTACAAGTAACTGACCCTGTCACGAGGACTGTGGATAGCTTCTCTTCTCCATAGCCAGCCATTTGTACCATGTCATCTCTCCTTGGCAACTCTAACAAAGGGTTGTATTCTTCAGCTGCCGAAGGTTCAAACAAGAACACAAAACATAGAAAGGTTTGGAAGCTATGAAAGTAGCCCATCTTCTCTGCACTTGTGCTTTGTTTTGTGTTGTGTTTGTTTATCAACTTTTGCTAGGCTTTACGTCAGATATTGAAACAATCATTCCAACACAAAAGAAAGGCACTATATATCTATATATATATATATATATACATAAACACACACTTGTAATATAAGGCAATCCATTACTCAATTTTCAATTTTGCCTTTATAGGTTAACGCTTTTGACTTTTGTATTTGAGTTTAATTTTAATTTAATACATGCTATTAATTATTAATCAAATATCTATGCGTGAAAGTTACAAGTTTTCCCGGGATTGATATGTGATATCACAAGGTTTATGACAATCCAACTATATATGATAAGCCATGTTAATTACTACCGGCAATTATTGCATTAATATTAGTTGGAGAAAAACTTATAAGAGGGAAAATAGAAAAATGGTGATGTTATGAAGACTTTATCGAGTTTGGGACATTAATTTTTTTCTCTGGCATTATTATATTTATGTGCAAGTTATGATATTTTTTTGGTTGGTTTTGGTCTATTTTGAGTACATAATTGTGTACTCATGTTCAAACTCTTCATAAAAAATGAGGTTCATGTGTACTATGATACTTAAATAGATCCTTTATTTTAATAAAATTTGTTTGCTTGTATAAAAAATTAATCAATAAAAATGTTAGCGTAGTAGTAAAAGCACGTTACAATATAAAAAGAAATACGATTTGATTTCTCGTAAAAATACTAGTTAAGGAAGTAAACCTAACTACACATAAGGTGGCAATAGGGTGGGAGAAGTCAGTAAAAAGCAAAAAGAAAAAAGTTACGGTGTTAGCAATATCTTATGGCTTTCACTAATAATGCTTTCTAAGAAGGGTAATGTGGGCATGAAAAAGGGAATGAGAGGTTAAGTTGGGGAGTTGGGTGTTACGCACAACGAATTCAAGGAACGGGAAGGAAGAAGTTGAAAATTTTGAAATGGAAGTTAAGAGGATTATAGGTTGGTAGCCTACTCTTATCGTCTACATATTCAATTCTTTCGTTGAACAAGTTTTTTCTTCTCCTTCTTTTTTAACTAAAGGCAATTTAAGAGCAACAAGACAATGCAAAGCATTTACAGACACATTTTTTTCCGCATAACAACGGCTTATGTAACCTTCTTTCGAGCCAAAGATTTGAGATCATGATGGGCAAAACAATTCAGGAATTACGTTCAGTTTTTATGTCAATACGTCATATCTAAAAATAATATTTGAGATTATAATAAGAGATGAGATTATTGACACTCTCAAACGTACATTCACATTTCAGATTAATTAGTTATAATTTTAACTAAATTTGTAACTAATTATATTACAGGAGTAAAGAACATTGACAATTATCTTAGAAAAAAAATGTTGATAATCAATATGAAGTGTAAGTAACTTCTCCCAATTTCTTTGAATAATGGGACAACTATCCTCTCAAATCTAAGGCTTAACTCTTACATATATGTTTATTAATAAACTAAGTTTCTAGATTAGTGATATATAACTTAGAAAGGGTAAAAAAAAAGGAAACAATTACAATTTCTTTTTTTTCCCCTCTGTTAGCTGTGTTTAGCTAAAAGTTTATTTGCTTTGTGCATAATTCTTGAAAACTAATTTTAAATAAAGTAGTTTTCAATAAACTAAACTAACCTTCAATAATTCATGTATTAATTATACTCTCCAACATTTTCTAAAATTACATTAATTACCCTAACCCAAATAAATGTGTATTTAATTAATTATTCCCTCTATTCCTTAACTTTTAGCCTTTTAAGTTTTTTTTCTCATTCCATATTTTTGTCCCTTTACAATTTCAATGCATAAACATTTTTTTTCAACTTTAACCTTTCATTCAATCATTTCTCTTGCTCTTCATTAATTCTATTTTTTATCATCTTTCTCATTTCTAAACCACTATACATTAATTAAAGAACATACTTCCTAATAAAAATTAAATACTACAATTTTCAATAAGGATTAAATAGGGACATTTTAGACAAAACACATATAAAACTTACAATAATCAACACTTTCTTAACATGTGTGTCTAAGTCTAAAAGGTCAAAAGTTAAGGAATGGAGCTAGGGAGTATTAGTTATAATTTAAAAAAAAATTATACTTCATTAATTAATTACATATTTGACAAATAAAGAAAAAAATAATCTAATTAATAATAATTTAAATTTTTTTTATACTATTAATAAATAAATAACAAAAAATAATAAATTAAAATAATAAATATAGTAAATAAAATAATGTTGCATGTCATTTTCAGTCATTTAATAACTTTCAGCTACTTCAATTCTTACTTCAATTCCATTGTAAGTTTCAAACATTTCGCTAAACAGTTACAAGTTCAAAGCTCTAGCTAGCGTTCTCAGCTAACGTCACAACTCTCAGCTCATATCTTATAGAGTCATAGCTAAAACTCACAACTATAAGTTAGTTTTGTCCAATAAATCTCAAATAATTTCTAAGTTAAGTTCCCAAATTTTGATGTTAAAAATTTGATTTAACGCTCAAAATTATTTTGTTATTTTCATGGCATATATGTAGAAGTAATAAAACTATGGTAAAATTAGAATCATCTTTGTTCTACTAATGATACTCGCCAAGATTTGGCAATTGAGGTTAACCAAAAAAACCTATATAAAAAAGCAACCTTTAGCATCTCAAAATATAATATTTATACAATAAGTAGAATCATCATCGTATTCACTAACAACAATTAGCGAGGCAATAAACTTTTAAATGAAAAAAAAGGGAGATGTTATTAACACCCTTTTTATTACTACTCACACCCGGTTTTTTAAATATATTTTTTTGCACTTACAAAAATAACCTTATATCTAAATTTATTTTTTTCTTAAACATCCTTTTCATTCTTACTCACACCCAACACCCATATTCATACTTACGCAGTTATCTTCAACCTCTCATCATTCTTAATGACCATCATGAAAGAAAGAAACTTATTCAAGCACATTTTTTTTAATTCAATTATTTAATTTTTTTTCCACTGTATTTGCCTTTTTCATGCCATTTTCGTATTGTTATTGAAGATTTTGTACTTTGAGGGCTCATACAATTCTTCTCACATCGTGGGCTACTCAGTGCTCAAAGAGTTTTATTGATTTATTTCTCCACTTTTAGCAAGTTTGATAAAAGAGTTTTTCCCAGCAATTAATTTACTTTGAAACACCATGATAACCATTCTCAATAATTCCTTATATAAAACTAATATTTAATAAAGTTATATGATGTTACTTACCAGTACCTTTGTATCCATGAGTTTAACGAATATTAAATCTTCAATAAAGTTGATCAACAGACAAAACTCTCCTCAGTTTTGCTTTATCTCTTGAAGCATTTCTATGACATTCTTAATTTTCAGTTGATGCAGAGTAATGCAACCTTAAGAGCATCACATATTTTTTCTATCAACCAAATGAAATTTCCTATGCTTGCATCCAGTATTTGCCTTGGAGTTTCTGGAACACTTGTTTATGGAGATCGATTCCCTTCTTATTGTTTATGCAAAGAAGCCGAAAACTGATCGGTGGCTAAGCAAGGTTTTGGTAAATTTTTAGGTTAGCAAATGTTTTGAGAAGATCGTGGGTGTGAGCAGTGATAATTGGGTAAGTATTAGGTTTTTAGGATTATGAGTGTAAATAATAGGATAGAGGGTGTGAGTATTAGATATATGGGTGAAGATAGTAATATAAGAGTTATATTGGCAATTAAGTGCAAAAAATTATAAAAACTTGGTGTAAGTAATAATGAAACGGGTGTTAATAACATCTAAAAAAAATATTAGATAAACACATAGTACTACCAAATTGCACCAAAACCCTTTAACAGAGAAAGAGTTAACACCCCAATAATGGCAATGGTGTTTGTGGTTTCTATTTTGTAGACTGTTCCAACAATTTCTTGCTCAGCAACCACGTACTATTATTCTCAAACTACTTTCCCATGGTCATCTAACGCCAGCTTCCCAACCTTGAAAGCAAAATGGATCGGAACTTAATTTTGAGTAGCTAAGTTACTCGCTTGTTTGTTTGTCGTTTTTTTAACTTTTCAATTGCCTAAAATAATCTAACGCCTCCTGTTCTCCAACAACATAATGAAACATAAAATAAGAATATAATATTTCAAATCAATGATTTAAATGTGATTAAAATTAGGGCAAATTGCACTCACCTCTCCTGAGGTTTGCACTAATGACACGGACACTCACCTCCCCTCTTTAGCAATCAACATTGCACTTACATCCCCTCCTTGTAATAAATGGTTAGGTTATTAACGAAAATGTTATGTTTAGAATTAAAAATACTTTTATACCCTCAAGAGGTATTTCATACAAAATTTAAATGTATTTGATGCATTTTTTTTTACAATAATATGATCAAATTAATTTTTTTTACAAGAAAATATAATAACCAACCAAGTCATTTCTGCAAACCAATACGGGGCAACCGAAAATTGTGCCAAGTAGTGGGATTTAGTGTGCATATACACTAGGAATTTGTGGGGCTAACATGCTTATTTTAGCCAATATTCTTTTTTAACATTTTCATGATTAATTACAGGTTATATTGGATATAAGTTCATTATGAATATAATATGTTTTAATTTTATTATTGTTCTTATGATATATGGATATGAATATAAGAGATTTAATCTTTATATAGAGTTTGTATTTCAATAATGATGTTAGGTCTTCTGCATTATTCTAAAATCATTTGAATTAAATTTTTATACAAGAATATGTGTTTTAGTAAAAAAAATACGATAAAAAATTATTATATTTTCATGTAAAAAAATAATTTTATCGTATTATTATTATATAGATAAAATACATCAAATACACTTGAAATTTGTATTAGGGGCTCCTTGAGTCCTTTAAGAGTATAAATGTATTTTTCAATCATTAGCATAACATTTTCGTTAATAAACTAATCATTTATTATAAGGAGGGGGTGTAAGTGCAATGCTGATTACTAATTAAGGAGGGAAGGTGAGTGTCATTTTCCAAATTAGAGGGGGTGTATGTGTCATTAGTGCAAACAGTGCAATAATTTTCCCTTAAAATTATTTATCCTGATTTATGCAATAGTTTTTCTTTCGTTGTCTCAAAATGAACTTTAACATATTTTAAGAAAAAGCAGAGTTTTCTTTAGTTCATCAATGGCATTATTGAATTCTTTTAATTTTAAAATGGGAGACTTATTAAAGGCATTAAACAAAATGAAGAATGGATCGGAATGAGATAATATACTTATATACCACTACATTGAAATTTGAATATATATGAATTATGAACTCATTGACATGGATTAACCGAGCGAGGAGCAAACACACAGGTCTTGATGGCCCCTCGCTCTTGAATATATCTTTAAACCACCACTAAATATTAAGACAACCACGCACACACAAATATAAATATATATATATATATATATCATCTAATATTGAGAGGATTGAAGGAATAAACCAACTTATTACATAATGTTGGGTACCGTCAACATACATGAATATGGAAATTACACCTTTTTTTCTTTTATAATAAAAAATAGAATCGTTATCGGGAATTGAATCCAGATCAGTCACATGATAAGTGAGAATACTTGCCATTGTACTACAAAAACCTTGTTAAAACTCACATTTCTTCATGATTATCACATTAACACATAAGGCCTAGAATAGACCTCAACCAGGCCCAATAAACCATAAAATTCAAAGTTAATCATTTCAAAAATAATCCTATTGTGCAACAACATAAGTGAAAGAAAAAAAAAAGAAAAAAAATATGTCATATCATTAAGTCAAACCATATCACTTGCAACATGAGCATTAGAGAGTGCAGGAATATTAGAATCTAAAGTTTTAAGTGGGCAATCAAACCACATATACACACATCCTCTTACATATATCTTCTTAGCAAAGAACAAAACTGATGAAAAAGATAAATAACGTCCTTCACCATCCCATTATAAAATGCGTGATTCTTGCCCAAAATCATAATTTAAGACCATGAAAGATTATGAGAATTAAGAAGGAATAAATTATCTGACTTTGATTTTGTATGTAGTGCACATACCTTGTCCCTTGCATGAGTTGCATCACTTCCGATCCACTGATCAACCCACATAGTAAAATCGAAATCAGCAGGTTGAAAGTAGCACTACTTGAAACCCTTCAAATAGCTCTATTACCTCCTAAGCAAGCAAGCAAGCTCTTCCTCCAAGAGCAAGTGTCTTCCAACAATTGGACCGATTGCCATTGCCAATTTTTTTAGCTTTTTGACAAACATGCACACAAAATATGAAACCTCGCTCTCTCTAAATCGGTCCATCTTACACAAATTTTTCCACCATGCAGAAGCACTTCGAATATTCTCTTCACTGTACTCACCCAACAAATTTTAGCCAACAAACACAAGTTGACACTCCAAATACGTTATGCCGATGTGGGACTTATCTTAATACCCCCCCCCCCCCCCCCAGGATTGGACATCTGGAGCGTGAAGTATGCAGGACTAGACATCTGCGGGTGGTCCCATCGGGAGGGTCAAGCTTTGATACCATATTAGAATTGTGTAGGCTAGGCCTAACTCAACCCCAAAAGCTAGTTCATAGGGTGAGAGATGTCTTAGCCTTTATAAGCATTGGCCAAACCATATTCCCATCCGATGTGGGACTTATCTTAACACAAATATCATTCAAATTTACCCAAGATATAGTTTCCTCTCGTACCGGGTAGTGGCCAAGGTATGAACAACTAACTTTATTTTCTCCTTTCACGGAGCACCACATCTCAACCCAAATTGACTTGGACGACCAAAATTTTCTATTGAGGATTTATTACCACCATCATATATCAACAAGCTAGTTTACCAATATATATGAGATCGATAACACCTCACAACAAGGACATTTTAATATGACTCTTTTTTAGAATTTTGAGCACCTTAATTAATGGAAAGATTAGTGATTTCGTTGTCTACATTATTTTTGAATTCAAATTTTGTACTAAAAAATTTTTGTTTTAATTTGGTCCTAAAGGATTTCTTTTTTGTTTCCAAATGAGTCATAAAATTCATTTTTTATGCTACAATAATTTAAAGAAACCGATGAATGTATTTTTAGATCTTTAATTTTGTATTCAATAATATCAAAATTATGAATTTTGGTTAAAAATTATGAGAGTTGTGAGAAAAAAAATAACTTTTAGAACCAAATTGAAAAAAAAAACTTTAGGACAAAATTGGATCCAAAAATAATATAGATATGACAAAGTCACCAATTTTGGCTTCATTATTTTGTTTACAAAACTACCCCTACTAATTGAGTGGAAAGAGAAAGACAATTAACCCCTAGCTAAAATCATGATTCGAGTGTAAAGAGAGAAAAAGAATGAATCTTATTTTTGAAGAATAATTCTAGAAAAATTCATATAACTGTTGACAAATTTAATGCTATTATTTATTTTAACTAAATTTTCTTAAGTCACGTGAAACTACTCAAAAATATATTATAAAAAAGAATAGAGGGACTAATAAAATAGACAAAACTATTTTATCTTATATTGTTTTTGATGATTTTCTTTATAAGTCATATTATAAAAACTTTACATATAAATTTTTTATCATGATGAGTGTCCTATAACATATAAATTTTGAGTATTTTATATTACAATTTTGCACATAGTACTAATGAGATGAATCATCTAAATGACTACACACAGTGATAATTCACAAATCACTTGTTTGAACCTCTGTGTGGCCATTTTTCATTTTTTTGTGAATATAAAGTTAAAAAAAAGCCAGTAGTAAAACCGAAAGAAAAGAATGTCTTTGGCCGGACTTGAGCGCACACACCACGGTATTAACTCCTATTACTTTACCGCTACACCAGCTACAAACTAATGGTATAAGTTACAAATAATTAATATATACTTTCCAAAATTTCAGGAAATAGTAATATATTCTTGCTAGCCTATAAGAGATACCACACCCTTGCCTTTCAATTCTATTGATGCTCTAATCTAACATCTTCTCTTGCTTGTCAAATCCCCTCAACAAGACTTCCAATTGCTTGATGATGCCTCACACCAAGACTTCCACTTTGCTTGTTAACACAACAAGACTTCCAATTGCTTGATAACAATCAAGACTTCCAAATGCTTGTTTGCTTGATGAACAACCAAGACTTCCTTTGTTGTAGATAGCTTGCCTTATTTGCAATGATTACAACTCAAATGAAAACAAAATAACAATCCTATGAATCTCTTTCAAAAGCTATGAAAATATCAACATAAGAGATTCAAGGTTCTTGATCAAAGAATGTAAAAGTGAAAACTTTGATCTTTGAAAGTGAGAGAGAATAGAGTGGCTTGATTCTTTGTAAAATTGATAAGAAAATGATAGGTAATGATCACGAAGGTTAGGAATAGGTTTATATAGAATACCCAAAAGTTAGGAATGGTTAAAAGTGCTTTTGAGAAGTGAAAAACGCATTTTAAAAACCAGATCTGTACGTGTTACTCGAGTAAAATAAGTGCTAGTCGAGTAACCATGCCTTAATCGAGTAAGTGCGCAAGGCTGAATAAATCTACTCGAGTAAAAGTGAAGTTAATCGATTATCAAAAGATGTTATTTCTACCACCTACTCCTGAGATCCTCCGCCACTGGTTCATTAACAAGAAAAGCCATTTTTCACTATTATATGTTTTTCTTGTTTTACATTAATAAGAATCCACGTTCTTTTTTATCTGATTTTGAAGAAGGTAAAATTGATAAACATAGTAACATTTTTTTTTATAAAAAAAAATAAAAAGTGGTTAACTTTAACCATTTATCTTAATTATGTAATTCAATTACTCACCAAAAAAATGTAATTCAATTACAATAATTTATAAATAAGATAAAAAAAATTATTCTGACTATCAAACATTTAAATAGCCCACAAGCCATGGTTGCCCACACTCGATCAACCGCTGTCCATGTGGCGAGATACTACTCGATGCAGCAGCACTTCTTTTCTTCTCCACGCACCAAAGTGAGTCATCTTGCTCGAAACCCTTTAAATAATGTTGTCAAAATTTTGATATTCCTTTTCCCACAAGAATCGGATCTTTTCACTGTTATATGCAGTGGTTTGACTTCTTGGTGATAATTAATTTGCACTTTCTCTTTTGTGTTTGCATTGATGAAAATTAACGTAAGCACCGTAAAGATTTATATTTATTATCATGTGGCGTGGACACATCTTAAAATTGTGTAAGCCCAATAAAACAAAAAATTTAAAATAATGAACTTAGTATATAAAAATCAGAATCCAATAACAAACACAATTGGTATTGTTTGTCCCATATGGAAAAAGAAAAGAAAAAGACCAGAATCAAATCTATGAACTAAGTTTGCCTATAATTTAAATTTTTAAAATAAAAAACTATGAGGTATATTCTTTTTCATGTACAAAATATGGGTTTGCTCAATAAGTTGATTTTAAGGGGTAAAAAATATTGAGAAATTAAATTTATTATCTATTTAAATATTTATATTTAGTTTTTAAGTTAAAAATATTTTTTTATATTAACTTCTTATTTATTTTTTTACTATAGTTGATGAGAAAATAACACGAAAGTTGATTTGTAGACGATGGAGTGGAACCCTATCTTGCTTCCAATATTAAAACACCACTTATTGATTTCTAACTAATTATATAAATCACTGTCTAATCGAGTACTAATTAATAAGCTGTCATCAGCACTGACCTTAAAAAAATGATTCTAAAATGGACCGGTAGTGTTCATGATCAGCTTGACAGATGGCTGGTGATGTAGGAATATGTGGTTCTAGCTACGAATCATATTATGACATTAGGACCATCAAAATTAGTGGCAATTAGTGAATGAATTCAAAGTGCCGTAGGATTTGTCTAATGAATGAACATCCACGGCAATTAATAAATGGAAGGCCCACACACTACATATCAATTATCATATCGTAACGCTGACGAGAGTCAAAGCTCATTTGCCTTTTGGCTGCCAGCGGTGCATGTTCATAAGAACCACCAGCCAGTCACCTATACGATGTACTAATGTTTTTATAACTCTTTTTTAATAGGGTTTTCATAATCTTAGATAAGAATAAATATTTAAAGTGGATAAGTTTTATGGATTATTATGTATTTAAGAGTGGTAAAATTTTATATCTTACTTTTTCTAAGAAAACAAATCTAGCTATGGGTGTTTACCTTTAAAGGATAAGTTTTTTTTTTCTTTTTAATAAAACTATTTTTATATTTTTTTCTCATTTCTTCTTTTCTTTACTATATTTTTTAATGTGTATGCATCCACGTGAAACAAATTCTCAACTAAAAACAAAGAGTTTGATTACGGTTAGGCAAAGGTAAACACTCAAACATCCAAAAAAAAAAAAAAAACAAATGTCAAAGATTGATTTTTGTGATCACACTTATTTGAAATGATAGTCACAACATATTGAGATTTATTAATCATCCAAAATATAAAATACACGAATACTCTAACAAAGACCTAAAAAATAATCACAAAGTGCCACCTTAATTTGTTTATTTTTCTTCTATTGATTTTTCAAGTGACTTTTTCCGTATTTTGAAAGGATGGTGGGTTCCTTCATTTGCTTCATTTTAAACGAATGAAGTGGCATAAAATGAGCTTTACTCCAAATTCTAAATTTGTCTCGTTTTAAGAACTGTAGTGCTTTATATATCATGAAAGATTTTTCTTTCTTATACTCCCTTCGGTCCTATTTATAAGATCATTTTGGGATTTTTATTTTGGTCCTATTTATAAGACTCATTTTCAATTTTTAATAACATTTAATTACTTCTTTCCATAAACACCCCTGTAAAGTCAACATTTTTTAGAGTTCCAATAATAATTATAGGGGTAGTTTTGAAAAAGTATATCAAATTTTCACATTTCCAATGACACTAACAAATTTATCCACTTTATTTGATGAGAGTGAAAAATCCCAAAAGGTTCTTATAAATAGGATCAGAGGTAGTAGTTATCAATTAGTATAGTGTTCAAAATTGGATTAAAATTAGAGAGAATGTCATCAATACTCTACTGTATAATTAATTAAGTGATACATATTAGAAAATTGTTTACCTCTATAAGTACTCAAAAGTTTGTCGACTCCGTGGCTTAAACCATGTGAATTTTACATCAGAAAAAATCTTAATCATTTTAAATGATATTATTATGGATAACAAAATTCTTCTAACCAAATATTTTAATTAATTAATTATAATTTGTAAGCTCAATCCAACATCAGGCATACAGCTTCTATAATATTACACACGCGAACGGTCTCAAACTATCCACATGTCTCATAATCATAGGCCAAAGTTAAACCTCAAACAATTCAAACCTTGTTACTTAGAGAAATTATTAGGTGGTCCGGGACTTCGTGATCCAAGACAATCATCACCATTTATTATTTATTTTTAAAACTTTTTAGCATAATGAACGATTGAGATGAGTCTGGACCATGGGGATCTAGGACCAACTAATAATTTTCCTGTTACTTAACCCAATTCTCCAATCAAACCCCATACATAATATAATTAATGATCGACACTCAAACCCCACTTACCCACTTCTCCACTCCTACTCGCCATTTTCCCACCTTCCTCATTCACTTTTCTCCAACATTCTTAAACCCTAATAACCTCAATCATCCACTATTAAACCCACTCGTTACTTAATCACTTCATGTCTTGATGAATCCAAGAAAACCCACCATCTAATCTTATTCATTATATACTATATACTTTTTTTTATCATCAACATTATATACTATATACTATAGTACACATTTCATATTATATATAGACACTCTTTCCACTACTAGCTAGTGATTATTAGTATTCACACTTTAGGGTATAACACAAATACATATATATAGTAAGGCAGTGTTTGGTTGGTGGCTATTGTTGAAGCTATATGGGTGACTCTGACAATGAATCACAACCAGGTAATAATAATAATAGAAGTGGAATTGTTAGCAATGAATTCGCAGGGTGCAGAGAGCAAGACAGGTACCTACCAATAGCAAACGTGAGCAGGATCATGAAGAAGGCTTTGCCAGCGAACGCAAAGATCTCAAAGGAAGCAAAAGAGACAGTGCAAGAGTGTGTGTCAGAGTTCATAAGCTTCATAACAGGGGAGGCATCAGATAAGTGCCAGAAGGAGAAGAGGAAGACAATCAACGGTGACGATTTGTTGTGGGCCATGACCACACTTGGGTTTGAAAGGTATGTTGAGCCTCTCAAGGTGTATTTGCAAAAGTATAGGGAGATGGAAGGGGATAAAACTGGTTTGATGGGTGGCAATAAGCACCAGGGTCATGATCACGGAGATGGCGGTGACGGTGGTGGTGGTCTGATGCCGTTTCCTATGATGATTATGGGGCATCAAGGACACGTGTATGGATCCGGTAGCGGATCACCTTCTTCTGGAAGGACCAGATAGCATAGCGGGTTATTACTACCAAGCGCATAAATCAATTATTGGCGTGAAATTATTCTGGTCTAATCATAACTCTAGAGTTTTAAGTTCATGAAACTGCAACTACAAAAAGAAATTTCTATACAAACACTATTGGGCCGGGGTTTAATCTTTAGACCCAAAAGAATATAGTAGGTTTATAATACATATATATATATATATATATATATATATATATATATATATGCATTTTGTTTCAGATTTTCCATGGATGATTTATAATTATAATTATAATTATATAAATACATGTGTTTGATTTTATAATTCATTATTATGTATGTTGTTTGTAATTTTGTCGTTGGAAATGTAGACATTTGGCATGGTGATGTTAATATACACAGAAGCTTTTGTATTTCCTTTAATTTATTCACATGATATTGTTATGCAGACAGGGACAGATAACATGTCTCTAGTTCCACAAAAGAACATATACGAGAATGTGTGACATGGATTCTAATCAACGAAGGAACATCAATTGCCATTAGTTGTATGTTGATTTTTGAATCAATTGAGAAATCAAAATTCGTGACACAACGCACAAGATATCTTATTTTACTCGATAAGGGCTGGACTAAGGTTTGTTTTGCTGATATTGGTTTCCTAATTTATTTTTTTGTTAAATTAGTTTCGTAAATCTTATTTTTTTCAAATAAATCATATAAGTTAGTTTTTAATGTTAAACATATATTTTGTTTGTATAAACAAAATATAAAATTTTAAAAAGTCAAGAAAAATAAGGAAACATGTTTTTAATATATATTTTGTCTCACAAATCAATCAATCATTTACTAGGTAATTATATATATCATTTATTGATTATTCAATCACACACTAGATATATAATTTTCAAACATTTTTATTTATTACTGAAATTTCAATTTTGAAATAATATTTTTTCCAATTTTTTATCATCTTTTTAGAACGAAAAAAGTAAATTGTTAATATTAAACAAATAAATCATTTCTCCAAGGCCAAAGATTTTTGTGGTTACATACCATGATGCAGTGCTTTTTTTCTTTTTTCCATTTAAATTTTTTAGGTTTTCTTAAGCTCAACAAGTCAAGGATAGAGGTTTTAAAAGAGAAAATTTGAATAAAATAATTTCAAAATTAATACTTTGAGAATCGTAAACTTGGTTTTTTTAATACATATTAACTTTATTTGAATCTCTTATGCTTGATGCTTATACACTCTTAATTTTTAATTGATAACTACATGTATATATAGTTGTATGCTATTATATTTTTAGTCTTCTAGTTCGACATCTTTACGTGTTCATAAGCATTTATGACTTTATGTCACATTAATATTTGATATAGTTTCCTTAATTGGTTTGGGCGCGCTATATGAATATGAAACAGAAAGGACCGAGCTAGGAGCAAAATTTGTAGTTTAAAGTTTAAACGGAAGACACAGCGTATTGCACTATTGGTTACCACTGTTGACTGGTCAAATTGCTAATATGGATGGATGCTGAGTTTTTTTCACCTTTTTGATTTCAAAGGCAAAAATGACATTTTCCAAAGAGAACAATAATGTCTGCAAAACATTTTTATTATTTGTGGTCGAGGTTGTTTTAAATTATTTTTTATTATTCTCACCCAAAATATGTGAATATATAGAGTGTGGTTCACTTATTAAGAGTAGTAAAATTTATAATAGATTGGTTAATGCAATAAGAATCACACAAATAATATTACTATATTTTACTATTTTTTATATTTATGTCTTGTAATTCTATCAACTGAATTATCGATCAAAATCATAAAAAAACTTATAATCCACTCAAAGATATTTCTATAGACATGTTATCTAGAGTTAATTGGTCAATGCTTCTTTTCTTATAACCCCTTTAGAGTTGAAAATTGTTCTAATGTAATAAATGTTTTTTTATTCAAACTAATTGAATAGCAATAATTTATGTTTTATAAAAGATATTCAAGCAAAAGTTATTTCAGCATACTTTTAGCACAAACCTTGACCTAGGTACATATCAATAGTTGATGTAGCTAGGTTGGAAGCAAATGGCCAAACTCTAGATAAACATGTCAACATGATAATTATCACAATTCAATTGTTCAAACGTGATCCTTCCATAATCATATTAGTGATGGTCTTTGGTCAAGGGAATGAACATATGGTCCCAAAAGGTCTTGGCTGCTGGCCATTCTCTTGGGCTAAATTCCTGTGTAAAATTACAGTAACCTAAGTAGAAATTTGAAGCAAAATCGTTAGAAGACTCCGAGGGGTTGTGGATGAGCTTTCTTCTTTTTGAAGGCTAGCTAAGACTTTCATTGTCTATTGACGCTTCAACTCAATGGGAAGGCAGGGCCACACTAAGGCTTTGTTTGGTTGCACGAGAGAAAATGGGAAGAAAGAAAATGAGAAGAGAAAAATAGGGAAGAGAGATTATGGTGAGAAAATGGGTAGATTTTGTGGTTGTTTGGTATGAGAGAAAATGGAAAGAAATATGAGAGAGAGAAAAGTTGAGTTTTCTCTCCTTTTGTTTGGTTGGAAAGAAAAGTGGGAAGAGAGAAAACAATTTATTTGTAAAAGACAAATATACCCTTGTTTTATATAATAAATAAATACGTATTTTTTTCTCAATATCAAACATAATCAAATATTTTTTATTCAAAAATATATATAAGTTTGTTAAAAGACAAATAAAACCTTATTTAGTTCAATTATTTTTTAAACAATAAAAATTTTGATTAAAAATTGTATATAAAAACTTGCTTCAAAAATTTAAAAAAAAAAAGAAAAAAGAAGAATAAGCGAAAGGAACAGAAGAATCAAGTGATGAGCATATATGTAGTCATGTAGAGGAAAGAAAACTATATGCAGAGCATAAGAGGAGTTGAGATCTGATTGGAGTATAAGAGGAGTAGAAGAGAAAAAATAAAAAATAAGGAAAAGGGGTAATATGGGATAGTTGCCACTGTTTTCATGAGCTTGCACGGTGCAACTCATTTTCTTTCCAATCTCTCGCCATCATAGGAGAGAAAATATTTTGGGATGGGCCCACTCACTTTTCTTCCCTCCCCCATTTTCTTTGATAAACCAAACAGGGGAAAACATGTTTTTCTCCCCATTTTCTCTTCTCTCCAAAATCCCCTCCCCCAAAATCCCTTAAAACAAACAAAGTGTAAAGTCCAAGTTAGCTTGAATGTTGTTATTTAGGCTCTGTTCGGCAACATGAGTTAGGAGCTTTTTAGCTAGCTAGGAGCATTTTAGATTCAGTTAATAAGCTACTAGTCCCATTCGGTGAATACAAATTAGAAGAAGCTTATAGCTTTTAAAAAAGGAGCTTGCAGCTTTTGAAATCTAGCTTTTAGAAAGCTACTTGAAGTAGCTTTCTAGAAACTAAACTAGCTTTCAATAATTCATATACCAATTATACCCTCAAACAAAATTTAAAATTATTTTACTACCCTTTAATTAATTATTAATTTAATAATTTTGTTATAATTAATTAATTAACTACATAATTAATAAATTAATAAAAAATGAATTTAATTAATTATAATTTAATAATTTTTATATTTAATTAATTAATTAAATATCTATTTAATAAATAAAAAAATTGAAAAATATAAAATAATAAAATGTTGCATGTCCTTTTTGGTCATTTAATAACTTTTAGCTACTTCAAAAGCTAGTTTTGCCGAACAACACTATTTTAAATAGTCAGCTAAACAGCTATAAGCTCTCAGCTAAAAGCTCATAGCTCCTAGCTAGCTTAACAGCTACAAGCTAGAAACTCATAGCTACAAGTCGCAAGCTCACAGTTACAAGTTAGTTTTGCCGAACAGACCCTTAGTCAAATTAATACATGGACGATTGATTGGCTTTGAAAACTCGCAGAGCACGTACTAATCAAATTAGCGTTATGTTAGTTTAGGGAAAAAAAAATATTTTGACTCAATTTATCCATCACTTAACAAGTTAACATTTTTTTTAAAGAAAGTATACTAGTAGTATTAATAATTTATTGTTTTTATATACTCCTACGTTTTGGTATCTCCAGACTCCAGTGCTCATCTTTCGTTATCTTCCAACAATTAATACGCCGAGAGAAGAGATAATAAATTGCTAATAGACTCGTAAAAAGAATTACTAATGGAGTGATAATGTTTTAAAAATTACTCCACTAAATCACTAATGAGCCTAGAAAGGATTTATCTAACCTATGCAAGAGGTAATGAACAGAATAAATAAGCATAAGAAGTAAAATGGTGTTGGAAAACTAAAAATTAATTTTTTTATCAGCAATGATATTACTCCCTCCGATCCTATATATAGGACATATTTAACCGTATTGCCCGGACCAAGGAGGTTGGTTAAAATTGGTTTTTCTCTTGATTTCAGAAAAAAAAAATCAATGCATTTACATTTTTATCCTCCTTATAAAATTGTCATAAAATATATTCATTCAAAAATTAAATGTTTTGCTTTATTAGTGTCCAATCCTGAAAGAGAGAAAAAAAGGAAAACATGTTAATGGCAGTTGCCATCCAAAACTAGAAAATGAACGAAAAGAAAGAATACAGACTGAGACACTGAGTTTTCAAAACACGTTATTAGTGTTTTATTAGTGTCCAATCCACGTTAATGGCAGCTGCCTTCAATTGAGTTTTCAAACACTATATTTCCATTGTGTCAATACATTATGCAACCGAGTTTCAGAATGAGAAGTAAGAATACAGGATGCAATAGAGTTTATCTGATCTCCATTATGTTTATGGTGCAAGTATTTAAAGAGGTAAAGCCAATGCATAAAAAAAGAAAGTTTCACTCTGAATGAGAAGAAGAAAAGTCTGTTGGATAACGTGATGAAGTGCAACAGTTTATTGAGCAGTGTAGTATGTAGTGTGCTCTGTAGATGTGAGGTGGGGAATTGGGGTGGTATAATTACTTTTTATTAGGGGTAGTTTTGAAAAAAAAAAAGTATATGTCTCCTAATAAAATACAAAGTAACCTATAAATAAGATCACAAAGTTCTTCTAGAATGTGACTAATATATAGGAGCCGTGGGAGTATTAAGAACTAAGAAGTACCCGAAGTACTAGACCAATTAACCAGCTAGCCAAAAATTACATGAAGGTTTAGGGAGCCTTTAAGACAATCAAGAGGATTCATACACTATTCATAAAGCTAAAGCTAACATCACTGAGAGCCATAATCCACGACCAAGTTTTTGAAATTGTCCTTGAAATCTACTATTGAAAATTCAATATTATTGAAAAAAAAAGTCATTTTTTTTAAACTAAATAGCCCAATTTGTCATAATTCACAACCCGATCCCATATCTTCTAAGAGTCTTCATTTTAAACAAACCTGAAAGAGTAATAAAGGCTTCACGAGGGGGAAATTATTTTGCCACCCCATGATCTACTAATGTCATCCCAATACTATAATTTATTCATTTTGTACCCTTTTAAAAAAACTACTTTTACACGGGTCGTAGGGGTTGCTCACGACCTATGGTCGTAATACCCCTTAGCTTACGACCCTTTAGAATTTTTGAACAGGTCGTAGGGCGTAGGGGATGCTTACGACCACCCCCTTACGACCCAATCAAAAACTGAGTTTTTGAACGGGTCGTAAGGGGGTGCTACGACCTATATAGGTCGCAAGCAACTCCTACGACCTGAAGTCGTAACACTTCCTTACGACCCGTTCAAAAATTCAGTAGCGGGTGTTACGACCGTAGGTCGTGAGCAATCGCTACGATCTGAGGTCGTAACATCTCCTTACGACCCGTTCAAAAACTCAGTTTTTGATTGGGTCGTAAGGAGGTGCTACGACCTATAGGTCGTAAGCAACCCCTACGACCTGAAGTCGTAACATCTCCTTACAACCCGTTCAAAAATTCAGTTTTTGATTGGGTTGTAAGGGGATGTTACGACCGTAGGTCGTGAGCAACCCCCACGACCCGTGTAAAAGTAGTTTTTTTTAAAGGATACAAAAAGAATAAATTATAGTATTGAGGTGACATTAGTAGATCATGAGATGACAAAATAATTTTCCTCACGAGGAATACTCACAGATGGCTCAATAGCTGCATCCAAGAGAAGAACCAAGTCGAAAAAGATTTCACAATTGAGCAAGAGAGGAAAAGGTGAATCATCCCCTCCATCCCAATGCCACACAAGCAACATATCGGTTCCACGTTGATGCCCCTAACGATGATTTAGTAAACATATCATTTTCTAATATTAAATTATTTTTAAGTTTGATTTAATCTTATGCAAGTGCATAGATAGCTAAAAAAATGGCTTTCAAGTATCTTTAACGTGTACCACATGATACACATTAAAAAACTCTTTCAAATTCGGAGTATTCAACTAATTTGAATTTCCTATTTCACTAATATATTTTTGAAAAAATGATAATAAATGCCTTACTAGTTAAGATAGTACAAAAATTAATTTTATCTTTAAAAATATTAAGTTTTTGATATCGAAAATTAGCTAACTTAAATCTTTAATACCGAAAATTAGCTAACTTAAATCTTTAATACAACCTTTTCATTATTGTAGTATTTCTTAAAAATGCATCGGTAAGCAAGACAAAATATATTACTACTCCCTCCGTTCCTTTTTATCTGTCATTTTTTGAAGAGATTTTTTGTTTCTTTTTATTTGTCGTATTGAGGATTACAAGAGTGTAATAAATGCTATTTTCCATGTTTGCCCCTATTTAATATGTCTTGGTTTATGTAAGTAGTGAAGAAAAATTAATGATTATAAAGAGAGAAAAGGTATAGTAGGAAAAAACATAATTAATGCATTGGAAATTTGAGTAATGATTGGATTTCTTAATGGACGTGTTTTGTTTGAAATATGACAGATAAATAGGAACGGAGGGAGTATTTTTTTAGCCATCGGAGCACGGGGATGTGCTATATATCTTTCATAAGAGTTGCTTGTGGATCTGTAATTTGAATTCATTTTTTGTCCCAAGGGCTAAGGAACGCAGGGCTAAGGATAGTTAACACATCCATTCACTCTTTATGCATTAATTACCATTCACAGGTTTGTGCATGCACGTTAGTAGGGTAAGAACTACAGTACTCCTTCCTGCTCGAATTATAAGCAACAAAAAAATACTACTTTTGGTTTAAAATATAAGCAAAACTAACTAACTTTATTAAATTTTGTTTAATTTCCAATGCCACTTTCCTAAAACATCTCTAGAAAATTGTAATCTTAATTAATTTTTGTTTCATTCCTAATACTACATTCCAAAAATACCTCTATTTTTTATAAATTTGAGAAAATTAAATACAATCAACTAACCTCCTTAATAAGCGTAAAAGTGGTTAGAATTGCTTATAATTCGAGCCGGACGGAGAGTAAAAACTAAGAAGCTGCATGATGGAGCCATTTGAGGTAGTAAAAGCTTGTTGACTTTCATGCCTTGTAGTTAGTAGTACATTTACATCAGAAATTCGGTAACCGGTGCCTGACCCAAGAATAATTTATGAATTGCTATCTTCATTCGCATTTGGAGTTGTCTTATCAGTTTAAAATTGTCAACCAAGAGAGAAGAAAGCAAAATTTTCTATTTTTGATTGCAAGACCTATTGAATTGGTTAATCAATAGATATCATTGTCCTAGAGAAGGAAAATAGAGTAGACATGACTATATTGAAAAATTGAAAATTGAGTGTGCTACAAAAGACATTGACTTCACAAAGATGATAAGCTTATGAAAAAGTGCATGGGTGAAGCTATACCAATGCTAAAGGCTCAAAGTAGAAGAGAAAGGAAATATCGCGATTTTTTTATAAGCAAATATATATTATTATGGATAAATTACTCATTTGGTCCCTTATCTTATTTTTCAATTTCAAATTGGTCCCTTACCTTTTTTTGGTTTCATATTGGTCTCTTATGTTTCTTTTCGCTGTCAATTTGGTAACAAAATCACTGTCAATGTTATGTGGACCAATATTTTATGAACACGTGTCACTTTCTCTCTCCACGTGGATCAATATAACATTGACACGTAGGATGAACAGTGATTTTGGGACCAAATTGACAGGGAAAAGAAACATAAGGGACCAATATGAAACCAAAAAAAGATAAGGGACCAATTTGAAATTGAAAAATAAGGTAAGGGACCAAATGAATAATTTAGCCGATAATTAAAGTACTAGAAGTATTCAACACAAAAAAGTCATGGTTATAATGTCGAAGTAGGAAAAAAAAAAAGATTCAATTATTCAAATACCAACCAACCAGAAAAAAGGGAGTTCGAACTTCTCAACCAACAAAACCAAGCCTAACACCTTACTTTGATCAAATCCAACTTACCAATAGATCAAAATTCTCCAGTCAAAAAATTATCCTATTACGAGGTAACCAAATTGACCAAATCACAACACGCAAGAATAAACCAAATTTCTACTTCCTAGTAAGATGGTTCACAAAACAAAAATAAATAGCAGAAAAAGATCTAGAAAATAGGCACACGAGCGATTAGCCCACAAAGAGGAAAAATAGTTTGACCCCCTTTGAAATCAATAATAGGAAGTGAAAAGAAAAGTCTGGCATTTCTTTCTCCTGAAAGAAATGTACATGATTTAAATAATCTATCACTTAGCACACAAGTTGATAAGATACTAAATCTACCATACAACCTTGAGACGATGTATAAGTCATTTTTGCTTAACTTGCCAATTTCTATCCAATGTAGGGCGTCCCTCACACTTGACACTCCAACAAAATAAACAGAAATAATTAGCACATCATGAACTTATACGAGTAAAGGACTTTTTACTCTTTTAATAATTTTTTTAAAAAAAATATATAAGCCTGAAGGAAGGCAGGAAAACAATTATTTGTAGTTTAGAATAAATAACTAGATCATTTTTTTTAATGCAACCGTGATTAAAATAATGAGTATTTATTTCTTATAACTTGACAAACTTCCCCAAATGTATAACTTGGCAATTGCTATTGCATCAAGTGATCTTGGACAATGGATGCTTGAAAGAATGACCACAAATAATTTGTAATTTGTTAATAATCTGTTTCGCAAAACTCATGGTACTTAATAATGAAAATGACATTTAAAATTTTGTTGGCATAAATTAATCATCAAAAGAAAATAATTGCATAAAGAGGTAGTAATTTGAGAAGAACTTATACATCATGCATAATTCAACAACCACTAGTTAGTATTTAAAGAGGAGCAGCAAATTTAGTTGAGTGGTCCATTCCACTAACCGTTGTGAAAGCATTCAAATAATGTTGTGCACTGCATCAAGTATACCCGCATGACATTAGGCACCATCGTGCTACTACCATAGTCAATGATGATGTCAACACTCCAAAGTCCAAACAGTTCCACAAGTCCAAATACTAACTTACTACTGCATACAATGAACATCATAGGACATAAGTAGTTTACATGGTTCTATCCGACATATGACTGGTGAATAAAGAATTTAAAAAGGCAATTTGCTGTGGCAATAGGCTACCCTTTGTTAACCTTTGTCTGTGTATAATATGTACTACCCTTCCTGTGACAAAGCTTGCTGATTCAATTATTATAAATTACATTCATTTATCATGTGAGAAGACTTGCATTGTTCACATAATGAATCAAATAATACAAAGTAACCAAGATTGATTATTACCCTATCTAGTTGTGTAACCTTTAATGATCCTCATAAATTGGATCTCTTCAAGGCCCCAGCATCCAAATACAAATAACTCTGGTGCACAGAGAAGTTTGATGATGTAGGTACAGGAGCATATCCAGAATACCGTCCATCAATCTTTGCCAAACATATATCATTTATGTACTTCAAGAGCTCATGCTTTTGGGCGAATGGCTGGGCTGCATATTCCTCAAACGGCATCCACTGCATTAGAGAATAATACGAAATACAAATAATTGATATCTGCTTTTGGCTATAAGGATTTTATATTTCCTTAGGATCTTTCTCAAAAGTACAATTTAAGATCCCCAAGTATTAAATGATAGCTTAACAATGGAAGGAATGAGAGCAATGATTATATATATTTTTTGATCCATATGCATTGAACATTTTAAATGAAAGATGAAAAACAAAACATAATTACTGCTTAGCTTCAACTAAAAATTTTATGTACCTGTGCAGCCTCTATCTCTAATTTCTGCATTCGGATGTCAGAAGAAAGGGGCCGCAGCATGCACACAAAGAATAGGTCCGACTTCTCGAAGAATGAATTATGGCTTTGTCTATTAATCAAATATTCGGATAAAAGAATAAATGAATGGTTAATCGTCTAAATTATAAACTCACAAGATGCCGAGAACTGAAAAAACTTTTAAAGGAAGAAAAAATTCTTGATTTATCAACAAGTAACAATAAAATGGGAAATATATACATGCTCCAAGCAAACGTTATCCCACGGACCATATTGCTAAAAAAGGATATGTTAAGCAAATGTTAAGACTATTGCCTGACACCGTGCAAGACCTAAAATGGAGCCTGCAGTTGGTGTGTATTAACGGTGAAGCAAGGTGACCCACATTTACGATCCCCTCTTGTCCTGTAAGATTTTGGATTACAACATGTTGAAGGGGTCACCCTCCTTCCATTAGTCCTTATTCCCTACATCTAATGTCAATGAGATTTGAACCTTCTACCTCCGATTTGAACTCTCTATAATAAACCATTGGAATTTCCTGTCAACTAATGAATTCATATATTTTCTTTCATGTAAACATGCTACCTGAATGCTAATACTTCCAAAAATTCTGAGTCAACCTGAAAATCGAGGGAACCCAGAGTTATCAGGCACTTGGAAGTTAGAACAAGGTAAATTTCATTGACACTGACCAAATAGATGATTTCAGTTCTATCCCACATTAAATTGGTGTGGCATCAAGATTACTTACTCCTGTTTCTTCTTTGACCTCTCTTACTGCTGCTGCACAAATATCTTCTCCCTGTATAGGTTGAATGAGTAGATTATATACCCGTAACATAGCTTCTTATTTTATGATGAGAAAGATATCCAACCCATTTACCTGATCAACAACTCCAGTAGGGAATTTCCAGACTCCAGTCCCTTGAAAAAATCCACTGTTTTCCTGAACAACTAGGACCTGAGATCATTGATTAACTACAAAATGAGATGTTTACATCAAAGTACTCTAGAAATAAATTTGAAGAATTTTTCACTGAGAGACGCATTACTCTCTTTCCAATGAAAATACTGATAGAGAATCATACAGAAACCGATAGGAATTAATATAGGTGGAGCAATGGGGGAGAGAATGAAGATGGGAATTAAAATAAACAACAAAAGCAGAGTCCATTAATCAACATTATTTCTATGAATGAATGAGATGTGAGGTGCTTTTCCCTTTTGATTTCTTAAATGATCTAAATATACTAATTCCTCTCTGGAATGAAGTGCAAAGTATACAAGTTCTATTTCATACTAATTGATGACATTATCATTTTATCAAGATACAGGAATGGCATAACAATATTTTCACAGTTACAGCCTTGAGATCATAAGGAAGCACTTCCAGTTGACCTATAGGTCATTGAGATTAAAGGGAGGGAAATACCTCTTGTTTTTCATTCATGACAAATGCGCCAACACCCACCCTGTGTGTGGCATTTGTAGGAATAGTATTTGGAGTTTCAGGAATCCAGTATACAAGCATTAAATATTTCGGTTCTGCGTGATGGTACCAAAAACCTTCCTGCAGAAAAGTGTCACATCAATGATGGTTTGTACATAAAATTGATGTATGATGATGTTATTAACTTATTAACGAACTAAATTCTCAAGTGTAACCATTATCAATATGGTAAGCGACAAAGTCACCTTAACTAGAGCTTCAACAACACTGACAAGATGAATTGGCACTTTTATCCAAACACCCTTCTTGCCCTGCAAGAAAATGATGATTCATCAACTTAAAAAAAGGGAGAGACAGATTCTGGATTCCCAGTACGTTGAGTGAGGATTTAAAGAATGACAGGTTCTAGATTCCCTACCATGACCCAAGTTTTCTTGCATATAAATGACAGCCTTGTCTTTAACTTTTGTCATTTGTTTTTCTTTTTCTGATAGTCCACATTCTTCATCTCAAAGACAATCACTTTCAGAAACCAGAAAGTAAAAAAGATGGGAAACTGTGCTTATAGCCATTGTTTAAATAAGAAAGCTTAATGCAAATTCAAATGTATGTTGTTCCAGTAGATCATAATTGCTAAACTAAAATTACTAGGCACAGAATGACATTTTTTATTGAGAACTTTTCCTCATTACCAAGACTAAACAAGAATGCATAAAAATGTCCAGTATAATAAGTGACAGTCAATGACAAAGAAGAAAGTAAAGTCACCTAGGCTTAAAAGCTAAAACTACATTTATGCGTGAGAATGCAATGGTGAAGAATAAACGTTATTCCCACACAACCATAGGAAATCATCTATGAACAGATTTATGTCATTGAATTATTATTGCCCTCTGACAGTTACATCCGTAAAATGAAGCATAAAGATTAGCTAAACCAGTGCATTAAAACTTTACATTGATAAGTGATATATAGGTCTGATATAGATTCACAGCAGTGTGTATCCATCAAAATGATAAACTTAAGAGAAGATCCTGCCGATATCTATATGTTATAACAAAGTAGAACCTGATTTGTGTGTTTGTTTTCTTGCCTGACAGGCATTGCATGAAGCATATATAATACCTACCAAATCATGCATTGTTTTAAATTGAAAAACCTTGCGCCTGATATACAGCTTTACCAGTATGTAAATTCAATCAAAGGGAGGAAATTAAACAGGATGATATAAATTACAAAAGCAACTCATACAAAAGAGTGAAAGACTACCAGCTGCTTCCAGTGGGAAATTGAAGCTCTGAGAATTGAGACAAATGTTGTAGAGTCTATAGGCTGATCCATTTCCACGATAACACCACCATGCTTATCATTGGTTGACGTTAGTAGTTTAACCTGTTGAACCTGACCTTCTGCAGTCATTTCATCCGCACTTAGCCGTGAAATTTTTGAGGATGACATGGACCGAATAGGAACATGGGTTTTAACTCCAATCTTAACTATCAAGGAAACATGAGAAAAAGTAACATAAGACTCTCTACAAAAGAGTTCATTATTTTTAGAAATCCTAAACAAACCTGAACAGAATTATTAAGCATTCCCTATAAAAGGGTAAGTTTCAACTATCCAGTGTATACAATTCTAGCAGTGCTCATAACCCAATTTCCTTGATTGGTTAGGAAATAAGTAAAGTCATATTTTTATGGGGAATTAGCTTCTCTAAGGTACATAATCAGTTGTGATCATGATAATATGTTTGCACATATATGTCATAAAGTTTTTATGGTCACAAACAACCATTGATTTCTAAATTATCAGTTATAAATGTGCACTTTAAACTCTAGAGTGCTGCTTGCACTTTAGAGGAGCCAAATCCTTTTTTTGTGGTACCACTCATACCAGGTGGAATCATCACCATGAATTACCTACCATTACAAACTGAATTTGACTTTAATATCCCCTTTAATTTTCTTAAATTTATAGTTACCTTAGCTCCATTCTATTATTTGGGGAAATGTTATAGTATTACAGGAAATGCAGACCCACATAGGAGGAAATGAAAAAGGTTAAATTTTGAGAGTAAAAAAGGATACCCAAAAAACAAAAAAGACATAAAATTTGATACAGGGTCAGCATGAATTAGACAAAAATGGTGACATCATAGAATACAATACATTGGACAGAGGTGGTTGAAGATGGTAGTTCGGTACCTGTTGAAGCTGGTCTTGTTATTGTTGTTGTTGTTTTTGTTTTCCAGGAAGATATGAAACGGTGAGTGTTTGCAAGATAACAGGGATGATTCCTTGTTGTCGTTGTTGCTGCTGAGGAGAAGAGGAGTGAGAGCTTTGGCAACGATCTTAGCATGTTGTTGTTATTGTCTCTGTCTCTCAGAAATCAGAATCCAATTGTCCAAACAAATTTTCGTTGCATTCCTCCCCCCTTTTTTTATTATTTTTTCTTTTTATGGATTTTGTAAAACAAACAAATAAATGGTGGATGATGCATTGATGGTGTGAAAAACTTTACGATGCATTTCCCATTTTCTCAACAAACATATGTGTATCGGGGAAAGATATATTTACGATACAGAGAAGTAATGAATTTTTTATTTTTAATATATATTTTCAAAATTTTAATTTTTTATTCTAAAGTTTGAGGTTAAGTAAATACATTATATTTTTTTTTCCTCTGGTTTTTAATACTATATAATATTTTTGGATATACCCACCAAAAAAATATGTATATTTTTTTATATATTTATAATATCTTATTCAATTTCTAATATAATTTAATTATTTATTTTCATAAAAACATTTATTTACTCAACATTTGTTATATTTCCAAATAATAATGCATGGATAATTTGGAAAAACAATAGTATTATTAATTAATTACTTTTTTATTGGACATCAATTTTCCAAAAAAATTTATATATATATGATTACACCAAGAACAACCTCAAAAAATAGTGGAGTATATAGTAGTATTTCATTTGGTTCTATTTATAGATTATAATTAATTATATCACATAGATCAATAGGATAATTACATTTTTCTGAAATTTTAACAATTACTTTAATATTATAACTTTCTTTTCTTAATTTATATTAAAAATTTCATAAATATATTGTTTCACATTAATAAATAAATAACAAATGTGAGAAAAAAGCATATATATATATATTATTTTAAGTCTTTTTCAATTTAATTGAATATTGTCTTACTTTTTTTTAAGGATATTATCTTACCTTATTATCAAGCTAAGAGACTATTATAAAGTTTGACTTGATTTCTTAACTGATATTCTTTTCGAAATCGTACCTTAATTATCTCTTACCTTAATTAAAACCATTGTGTATATCTATACTAAATGGACACCTTATTATTTTGGGTGTTTAGACACTATTAAAAAAAATTGCATGAAAAAAGTGTTAAAAAACATGACAAAATTGTTACTCTAGTCATCAACATCGCAAGGTGATTTTATTTTCGTCTTTGAGATTTCGAAAATTTCTCTTTAATCCATGAGTTTGTGAAATGTTACTCATATTAATCCCTAAGAAGTGATTGCCTTTAATTATTCTTTCGGTTTAATCCTTAATTGTCACTTTGGTAATCGACATTGCAAGATCGTTTTATTTTCGTCATTGAGAGTTTGAAAATTCTTTTTTAATCCCTGAGTTTGTGAAATGTTACTCATATTAGTCCCTGGGAAGTAATCACTTTTAATTTTTCCTTTTAATTTAATCACTAATTTATAAACCTTTAATTCAATCTGATCCCAAAATTACTAAATCTATTTTAGTTACATATTTGGAATGACAATTAACAACAACATGAAATTGAGGTGAATAATATTTCAGAAAATAAAGATAAATTTTTGAAATCTAAAAACAATATAAATAACCAAGGAAATAACCTAAAGAAAGTGTGTTGCATTGTTGGTCAGGACCTTGGTACAACTAGAACTAGAAGTAGCCTAGTAGGTAGGGATGTCAATTGGACTCGGACTTGCAGGTAATACTTGCAACGGGTTCGGGTCTGGGTCTAAAAAAGAGATTTGTGGGTCCAAAGAATGGACCCGTTTGAGTACCCGTTTTGAACGGGTCTTGGTTTGGGTCCGAGTCTGAGATATCCAGACTCGTGGGTATTTGGACTCGTCCATATTTACATATATGCATTATATATATATATATATATATATAATTTTAGTATGTTTGTATTTAAGGAGAGAATTTATTTGATGTCTGCAAATGTTTAATGATGGTAGAGATTAATAGTAAGTTAAGTGTGTAATGATGTATTAAAGATCCATCAGTCTATAAACAAACATAGAAATTATTTTTAAAAAAATAATTCTTTAAAAAAAATTCTAATGGGTACTCGCAAAACCCATCTGCGTACCCGAAGACCTGCCTATTCATTATGCAACGGATACCCGCGCGGGTTCGGATGAATTCGGATCCAGTAACTTATGAACGTGTTCGGGTTTGGATCCGGTACCCCATTATCGAACCCACTCGGACCCGTTGTCATCCCAACTGGTAGGAGTATTTACCAAGGAGTGGTAAAGTAAGTAAACCACCATCCTCATTCCAAAATTCACCCACTTCCGAAACCCTCGCGCCGCTAATTTTTTTTTTTACCATCCCACGGCCCCTTCTTTCTTGTTTTCATCATTTCGATAGATAGATGGATATGTTCGCCGCCGACCACGTTTCCCCATTTCCCGACTCCGGCGATCTCCTCTACGACCCTCTCTTTCCCCCCACCGACCTCCTCTCCTACCGCCACAACCCCCAGAAGCTCCGCCCCATCCGCCCCAACACCACCACCAACAACTCCCCTCCTCTCCCTCTCCCTCTCCCTCTCCCAGTCCTCAATGCCTCCTCCTCCTCCTGCGAGGTTAACCTTCTCCATCCTCATCACGTAGAACCTTCTCACCCTCAACAACAATATCCTCCTTCTCCAACTCACTTGGTACCCGGGTCGGGTCAGCCCGAATTGTGCCCGTTACCCACCGGGCTAGAACCTGGGTGAGCTGCTCTTTTATCCATTCCCTCCCTCCGCTCTTTATTTTCTATTTGCCCATGTTTTAAATTTCATTTTTTTTCATATCTTTTTAAAAAAAATATTATTACTAGTAGTCAAAATTAAACCTTTTCAGTTTCAAAAAAAATAAAATTAAACCTTTTCATCTTTATTTTTTTAAATTTATTTATTCCGACCTTTTATCTTTGTCTGCGTATGTTATTATATATTATCTTAATTATTCTTTTATCTTTGTCCAGTGGGGGCAGAGTGTAATGCTAAACCAATAAAGTATTAAAGTGATCTCTTTTTCCCTTTTTTTTTTTTCTAATAGAAATAATAGTAATAATACATTAATACCATAGTTTATCAACTCTTTTACCTTTTTACATATGTTTATGTATGTGTTCTGTATTTTGTGCAACTTGTGATATGCGGTGATGACATAATGTATAGTTTTGGATAAAACATTTCATCAGTCGTTCCACACTTTGTATCAAGGATTGATCAAAAAATAAATAAATAAATGAATTTTTTTTTAAAAAAAAAATTGTAGTTATTTTTTGACTGATCCCTACGGTATGGCGCATGGAGTGGGACATGCAAGTGTGCTATGTGTTCTCATAGTTTTGTCCCTGATTCACTGAGGGAAACATGCATCTTTGTATCAACTGTTGCAGGAAAACTCTTGTCATCATGTCCGTTTGATTATCATAGACTTTGCATCTTGTTAAACAATAACTGCCCTCCAATTTGTTTCATCCTTATGCTATTTGGAAGTTTGTTAGTAGTTAAATAAAAAGCACACCATACACTCTCTTACATTTGGATCTACATCTATATCAGTTTTGTAGCATGTTGAATGTTTCTTTGGGAGAAACCCTTTTGAAAGTTCTACAGCATCACCTCTTATTTACATAGTTTTGGCCATCTGATTATAGTTGGTTTCATCTCTTTTTTGTTCGCCTACACTATGATTCTGCTACATATTCTAGATGCCATGTCAGGTGAGATGTCCAAGTACTTGGTAGCATTTTTCTTTGGAAATATCCGGTAGATTCAACCAACCTAATTAATTACCTTTTACCATTGTTCACACCAATTTTAAAATTGATTTGAGCTGTTCATTTGATGATTTATTCTTCTTTGTTTCAGCTCATCTTTGGATGATCATGATGATGACGAGAATTCTTCAGGAAGTAGTAAAGAACTTGGCTCAAGAAAGAGAAGCAAAAAGACGGCTAGAAACCTTGAAGGTTTTGTACAAAACTTGGTGATGAAGGTGATGGAAAAGCAAGAGCAGATGCATAAGCAATTGGTGGAAATGATAGAACAGAAAGAAAGGGAAAGAACAATGAGAGAAGAAGCATGGAGGCGTGAGGAGATGGAGAGAATTAAAAAAGATGAAGAGGCTAGAGCGCAAGAGAAGTCTCGTAATTTAGCCATCATATCATTCATTCAGAATCTACTAGGCCATGAAATTCAAACCCCCCAACCAGCAGAAGTAAGCAGCAAGACAGAAGAGGTTGAAGGTGCGGCGATCATCCCAAATGATTTCAACGGCGATCCTAGTAACAATAGATGGCCAGATGCCGAGGTACATGCTCTCATATCTTCAAGAATTTCCTTGGAACACAAGTTTCGTCTTATGGGAGCAAAAGGATCAATATGGGAGGAGATATCTGAAGCAATGCATAAAAAGGGCTACAACCGTTCTGCGAGGAAGTGTAAGGAGAAATGGGAAAACATCAACAAGTATTACAGAAGGACAGTGGGGAATGGCAAGAAGAGGCCTCGACAAAATAGTAAAACATGTCTTTACTTTGATGAGTTAGACATTCTGTATAGAAACGGGATCCTCATCAATCATGGAAATGCATTGAGCAATACCAACAATGTTCCCAAGATTGAAAAGGAAAGTAAAACTCAATAATATGGCTTGTGTAAAATTTTCGTGTAATAGCATATTTATTTAGTCCTTTAGTTAGAAAAATACCTTCCTTGAACTTTGCAGAATGTTATTCAGTTCATTAGGTCGTCTTTCTTTGTTTTTTGATGGTGGCATAATGCAATTGAAAAATGATGTTAGATTAAGATAGTTATGTGAAATTCATGTATAACTATTCTTTTGATATGTAAAGGTCTCTTTTTAAGGGTTCCTTCATCTCAGGTACTCGTTTTTATAAATTTTGCTTATCATGAAATAGTTATGTGAAATTCCTTCTAAAAAAAATGAAGGGAACTTTATTTCTTTGAAACAAGTAAAACTGGTTTTTATATTTAAAAGAAACCTGTGACTAAGGATCACATGTGTTTGAAAGTTAATTAAATAGAAGTAAACATGTTTAAAGACAGAAGGCTACACAGGACAAAGCATGTCATGTCATAATTTGACCCACCCCCCCAAAAAAAAAAAAAAAAAAAAACTCTTATGTGTTTTAAAAGTTAATTAAATAGAAGTAAACATGTTTAGACAGAAGGCTACACAGGACAAAGCATGTCATGTCATAATTTGACCCCCCCCCCCCCCCCCCCCCCAAAAAAAAAAAAAAAAAAAAACCTCTTTTGTTACAACCTTGTGAAATTTAACTAGTGCATCATCATCATCAAAATATGTAGACAGTCTTCCCCTTCATAGTTTGTAATCTCTAAACCATATATAACGAAGAATCTGCATAAATCTCAATTTTTTAAGTAAACATACAACCCTACCGAATCCACCACCGGAAATAACCCTCCTAATAAGGCCTCTTGCATTGAGAAGAGTTTAAAATCGAACCCCCACCACTCTCTTGACTTTTTGGGTTTTATTGGATATTGTCTTACAAGAACAAGTTACAAGAATTTTGTCATTTTAATTACCGTAAAACCTACTACAATTTTTTGTATACCCTGCAACCTGATTTTGCTAGATAAATAATGAATTGGGTTGGGAACTTGAGAGCGTGGCTTCTTCAAATAAGGAAGGATAAAGCTATGGAGGTCAGGGTTAAGAGGCTGAAAATGCACAGCCTCCTTGAAAAAAAAATAAACTTTAATCAATTACAAATCAAGATCCAAACCAAAGGAAAAAAGCATAAGCATCCCTACTAAACATAAAAATTAAAATTCTATATTCTGAATCAATATATGCCATCAAATTCATTATTTTAATTTTCCCAATTAACCTAAAGAAAAAAATAACATTAACTTGAGAAAACAGATCTCTGATCAACGTGTTAAGGTCTGTCTAAGTTGTGGCTGTTGAAAAGTGTAGGATAAAAAGGTGATATGGAAACCAAAAGACTGAAAGTAAAATAAACTATAGTTTATGACATCTTGATTGTTGTATTTGAATAAAAGACAAGCAGTGACAACATCATTAGTCCCAATGTGATGAAGCAAGTTATGGTGGATGACATAAACTAGTCAACTACATCTCTCATTAATTTATATTATAGTAGCTTACATAATTAATTCCATCTCATCCTGCATATATAATCAAAAACTGCTAAATAACTCATGGTGGTTGATGCCTACATGGCAACATCAGCATCAAGATGTCACCTAATAACACAGTTTTTGTAAGTTGAAACTTAGCTACAAACTAAGGAATTAGAAAATTGTTAATCACTCAGTTGGGTAGTACTACTAGTGACCAACATATATATAGAGTTTATGCTGCTGGAGCATAGTCATAACCTCCATCATCATCATCATCACCCTCCATGCATGCAGCTGAGGCAAAACCTGAATCTATATTCACATTGTAAGCAACCTCTTCATTAATGCAAGTTATTATTGGAACATAACCATAACCATTGTGATCTTCATCACTCTTGCACCGCGGGGCATTGATGATGGCCTTGGAAACAGATGACATTTTTTATTTAATAGAGAAGAAATAGAATGCAGCTACAACACAAGAATACAAGATACAAGTGAGTTGAGTTTGAGTTGGGTTATTAACTAAACACTGAGTGCATGCTTATATAAAGGGGGAGGGGGAGGGGAAGATGCTGAACTTCTTGAGGCACAAGGAAGACACGAGAGGAGTGTGGATTATGGTTTTTGGTGTGAGCATTACCCAATCCAAGAATGTGTTGTGCTATGGTTTTCCAGCCACATAGGAAATCCAATTGAAACAACTCAGCAAACATGTTGGAGATAGCAGCCAGGTATGAGAGAAAGGAATCCTTAAGTGCAATGGTTGGGTCATTTAAAGTGTCATGACTTAGCATGGAATCTTTATCATTGAGTTAGTGGTTTATTTTTGGGGCAGTTTCTGTTTCAGGATTCTTTAGGAGCCAATGGACTCTGGCGACCAAGGGGTGTTGTTTTCATTTGATCATTTGTTATCTGCAGCAACAGCATATTGTAAGGATTAATTATTAACAATTCTTTGTGTTTTTGTTTGTTTTTTATTTTAATTTTTTGTAATTTTATGGCACCAGTTGTTTCGCCTTTTGGAATCACCCAAGAGGCAGATAAGTAGTGATAACCTATAATACATAGAAGCATAAAGCCAATGACAAAGGTCCCTCACCTTCCCTCTTTTTTCTTTTTTATTCATTCACCATTTGCGAACGCGCTTATTGTTTATTGAACAGAACCAAATGCTCTCTAAAAACACTTGTTAACATTTTCCAATCATGAAAGAGAAGAAATTAGTAGTAGAGGTTCTTGGATTAAGCTAGGCCAGAACTAAAGTAAGAACAGATAGTTTCAATTTACTTGAATCCATGTCTCCATTTCCATGTACCCTGAAACTTGTGTAAAGTGTGTAAACTAGTAAACTACAATGCATTGTAATTTGTAAGTTGTAACAAAAATTAGTATTTTTCTTTGAACCAAGGGTTTTATCCTTCACGATTGAAGTTTAATATTCAATTTGAGATATAAATATCACCAAAGTGATTTTTGTCTCTATCAATAAAGTTTTTTTTCATACATATAATAGAAATTGAATTACTTGCATCACACTTAAGAAATCCAAATATTTGTTAACTATAATGAACCTTGTTAATTTAATACCACAGGTAATTTTGAGTTTCTGTCATGATTTTAAATTGTGGGTGCGATATATATCATGATTGCCAATTACGGGTAAAATGCAGATCATGCAACCATTATTTAAAATGGTTGCAGATGTATTTTGCACTTACCAAGCTAAGGAATTTTCTTATGGTTGTTGGGTCACTTGTGTGGCAGTCATGGTTCCTAACACCACCAATAAGAGCATTCAATTAATAGTAATGAGCATGTACATCCACATGAATTGTATGTCATTGTATTTATGTTACATTCCTTTTATAGTTTGCAAGCTCAGAGCATTCTGTTTTCCACGAAAGTTTTGAAAAAGCTAGCCTCGTCATATTTCTAAAGAGGAAGGGAGGGAAAAAACTGAAGCGGAAACCTGTTCCATACTAAACCAACAATGGTAATGACCTTAAAGGGCAGAATTCATTACAATTTACAAGAGTGGGGGAAATAGCGAGCATTTTAAGAGAATCTTACGGCAAGGTGTAGGTAGTATTTTAGTAATGCATAAAACAAACATAGCAAATGTAGCTTATCACCAAACAATTTTTTATTTTTTTTAAAGCATAAAGAAGTTTATTTAGATGATTACAAAACACGTAACAAGAGAATTGAAATCATCCCCATTTGTTGTCCATTTTCCAAAAACTACCATAAAATGTTATCTCTGAATATCTTGCTCTAGTTAATACTCATGAGTTAATGCATGTGTAGGCTTTTGATCATCTTTGAACCCAGCAAAATGCAATTGGCACATTTTTTAAATATTCCAATACCCCTCTTGCCAATCTAAAGGATGGATCGAGAGTCGCATTTTTTTTCCTACTATAAAGATGGATCAAGATCAAAATTATATAACTTATGAGATGAAGTGAGTCATAAATATAAAATATTTTGGATACTCTTTTTATTCCCAAAAATGATACATTTATGTTAAAAAAATACATTGACATTTTTATTTAATATTTACTTTACGCGGAACTTTTAAAAAACAAATTAGGAAGATACAACAAAACTCTTTTTCTGGGTATTAAAAAAAATTACTTAGCAAACTGGACCAACAAGTAGTGTGACTTTTTGCTTTAAAAAAGAAAAAAAAAACAAGTGTGACTTTAAAAAAAAAATTTAAATGTAATTCAGTATGAAAGGCTCTACCATCATTACAAACTTCTAGAATAGTAATTCATGATGATGCAATTTTGAAAAGGAAAGAAATAAGAGAACAATGTTTTTAATGATTTGCTGAATTTTTTTTTAATAATCTGTGTAAATAAATTAACCAATCATCTATAGTTCAAGTAAATTAATGTATTTTTTAATGATATTTAATCACACTATTATTTTACAATTTTCAAACATTTTTATTTATTGTGACTTTGTTTTGAGACAATTTTTTTAATTTTTTTTCCACTTTTTCAGGAAGGAGGGAGTATATATGTAAGGTACAATTTCTATACAAAAGTGTAAAAATAAAGTAAAGAGGTTTTTTTTTTTTCTATTGTATACAAATATTTAGAATTAGGGTATTCATGGATCGTTTCGGTTTGGTTTTTAGGAAAAAAAAATCATCCAATCCAAAGATAAAAATTATATTCAGTTCCGTTCAATTTGGTTGATTTAGATTAAGAAATCCGATCTGATTCAAAAATTATATTTGGTTTCGATTTGGTTCGGTTCGATTCACAATTTCACATGCTAAGTACAACGATGTGAAGTTTTTTAGTAAATTTGGTAGAAATGTTTAATGACAATTTAATGTTATCTACTTCATTCTCCTTGCAACAAAAATAAATGATGTGTAGGATTTGTTAAATAATTTTGTTTTTATATGCATACATGTTTTTAAGCAAAAAGATGCATAATATGTAAAGTTTTTACCTAAGATCCTTGCAAATTTTCAAGTTAATAATAAAACATCTGTTCAGTTTGGTTTGGTTTGGTTTTGAAAAGTAAATCTGAAATCCGAGCCGATCCGATCGGTCACTTTTCCTCATCCAAACAAATCTACTTTTAATCGGTATTTTTCGGGATTTCGGTTTTTTTATCGGTTTTCTGTTTTCTATTGGATCGGTTTGAATTTGAATATCCTTATTTAGAATACATAGTAAATTAAAGTAGGTTTTTCATAGGGAAATACAGTAAAATGTTACTCCCTCCGTCACACAATATATAAGTTTTTCTTATGATTTTTTTTATAGGTCTTTCTAACAAGTGTTATATATAAGGGTATTATTTGTTAAGTTTTATAGAAATGGAAAAAACAACATTAAATAAGTTTATTATTTTAAATTTCTTGTTTTATTGAACCTCTCATTCCTAACATTAAATAATTTTTTGTAATGTGTGACCGGAGGAAATATTAATTTGTATGAAAAAATAATTTATTTAATACTTCGAAATTTAATAGTTTTTGGGTTTTTCAATAAAAATTAACAATATATACTTAACATATACCCACACCCATGACACACATATACTAACTCCTCTATGCTACAAGTATTTCTCAATGAAACATGTGTTTTCTTCCCAATATTTTAAACATATTTAAGCCATATATATAAGTTTATTATTTAATGTTGTTTTTTCCATTTCTATAAAACTTAACAAATAATACCCTTATATATAACACTTGTTAGAAACACATATTTAAGTTCAATAAAACATATTTAAGCCATATATATATATATATATATATATATATATATATATATAATTAGCTTATATAAAAAAATTTAAAAGGTCAGAAAAGATTAAAAGAAACCCTACTGTATTCTATACATGCATGTGTTCTGGGGGTGATTTTGTTTTGTGAATTTTAAATTAAACCATGGATGATATAATGATAACCGATCCTCTTATCACTTTAAATTATTTCTCAGACATCATCACTATTGACTAAAACTTAAGCAGTCAAACACACACAATATATATAGTATATATGATAACAACTATCAATGAACTCAAATTTCATAAGACGATAAACATATATTTACAATTAATTACTATAGCATGTGGCCACAAATTATTAAACTAACAACTTCCTTCTTGCACACAATATCAGCTTCTACCTATTGCATTAGGGCACACTACATATTCTACGGCAACAACTAAGATTATTACTAAACCTACTCATAGAAAATTTCACTCTTTGCTTTCTTAGCTTATCGTCTATACCTAGCTTTTTAAACAAACTAGAGTTTTGATACATGGGAAGCTTAAGTGACCACATCGCCCATGATTATTAGCATGCAGCATCTCTTATCTTCTATGCTGCGGGAGCGTAATCATAGCCACCATCGTCATCGTCGTCGCCATCATCATCGCCATCTCCTTCCGAAGATGTTATGAATGAGTAAGCATGCCATTCTTGATTATAATATGCATCAACTTCGTCATGCAAAATCGTCGTCTGAACTTGTAGCACCATTATTTCTCACTTAGCTTACTAGCTAGTGAAAAAGAGTAGTCGCAAAAGGGTATTGTTTAGAGTATAGTAAGGATATTAAAGTGTAAAGAAATATGAGCTCAACTACTTAATTGAGGAATGAAAGGGCAAGGGTTAAACTATATATATAGTGATCCAAAGCGGTTAAGAGGAATATTATTAGCAACATAATTTTTAACCTACTCTCTTTAATTAACACCTTTTTTGATTGGTTAAATTTCTTTTTTTAGAGAAATGCTAAATGTTATTTATTTTAGAGAAACTTGTATTCCGTTAATGATATTCACTATCCTGCTTTTTACGTTATGCTTTTTCACCTAATTCTTTTGTCTTGTTCGTTCGTTTCTTTCAATTCGTGGTGCTGCATTCTTTCGTGCTATATATCACATCGCTCTCTTTTTTTTTTTTTAACATTACTTCCATATAACCAAAATTTGAATGGTAGTACAACAATTTACTAATAAACCAATAATTGAGTGACAAATCATTCAATAAGGTCATGTCACTGCCAGTCTGTCACGTCAGGTTCAAATGATCAAAATTGAATGATTTATCATATAGCTATTGGTTTATTAGCAAACTGTTATGTTATCATCCAAATTTTGGTTGTATGGTTGAAATATTTTAATATTTAAAGTTGTTATCAGGATTTGAATCTTTATTCCAATATTTCATGTCCCGCAACTCTACCAACGAAACACTGATCAAGGTAAGATCTTGGTTTACATCATTTGTCAATTATGGTCATGTAATTTTTATTGATTGGTGTATAGATCCTTTACTTTGTATTACAAAACATTATTATAATGTAAACCTTGATCCCTTTTGAAATGGGTTACGTTATCCTTGAATTTCCATTAGTAAATTTTATTTGAAACTTGAAATATCAAAAAAATTATCATAAATAATCCTAAACAAATGGTCATAGACACATCCAAAACAATTTGGATGTATGTCCAGAACATTAATTATTGATTAAAAAAAGAGTAATTTATCATAGTTTTATGTGAAATTAATCTATTTTTTAGGCCCTAGTATATGATTCATCTCATAACAAAGATTGCGTTGAAGAGTATGAATGTTGTTGTAACTTCTCCTAGCTAGGTTAATCACTTTTGGATGCCGGAGATAGGCACGTGGAAAAATGTGCCCTAACGCTTGATGAGTGTGTATGACACATGAGAAGAAATCCCAGGTGGATGCATTGGTGGATGCTTATAAAGCACTTGCTAAATCTCAAAAAGCAAACATATCGAATCTTTATGAGCATGCAATGGTTTGGGAGCTAGTGGGGAAAGAAACTGATAAGGAGTGCATTTGAGTATACAGCATAGAGCATCGAGGTCCCTATAAAAAGGCAGGATCGCAAGCTATATTATGTCCCCACCTTTATTATATTATCAATGAGTCCAGTAGTTTTGTAGGTTTTTCTTTTAAGAATTTGTTTTGTATTTTGGTCCCTCCTTAATCCTTATAACTATAAGCTAAAGCTACTCTCTCCGTACGAGGAAGTTACTGAAAAATTGCAATAAAATTTTGTTCCAAAATACTATAATTATAATTATAATTATAATATATACTGTAATAAATAAAATGTTTTGAAAATTGCAAATTTTTAATGGCGAATAAATTTCAGTGGTAAAAAATTGTATGAATCAATAAATTTTCCCACAGTATGTATTAATTATACGAAAGTTGAAAATTGTAACTTTGTTAAACAAAATATTAGATAATTGATGTATTCTTATTTTTTTTTTAATTTCTCAATAAAATTTACCAAATTTTTGACAATGAAGGAATACGATATTATTTTGAGTGACGAATGACTATGGGAAATAAGCTAGCTAGGCACTCTTTTGAGAGAAATTGTAATGTTTTAATAATGTGTGGCACTAGCTACATGCATCTCTTGTTCTAATTAAAGTCGTAACCGTGTATATATAATAGTAACACATAAATTTTCGAATTACTGAAGCACTATAACTTTTGTAGAAAAATACAAGTTAGGAGTGAATGATTTGAGAAGAATAGATTATTAGATTCTTTAGAAGTCTACCACGTATATATTCTACAGCATTGATGATGCTAGGATTGGGTTACCCAAACGCTAGTTAGGGTGACTTTTTTTTTTATGTGCTAAATTATTTTTCATGAAGGAATCACATAATAAATATATATGTTTATTAATTTTACATTTTGATTCAAAATCTTAAAGTATTATGAGTGTTTCTAATAAATGTTCTTTAACTCAGACACATTTTCAATATGAGACTTCTTTAATTTATTACAACATTCGCTTGAAATAGTTGACAATCTTTCTCTCATATCTGAGTCTGTTATAAATGGTTACTCTTCATTATAAAAATAAAAAAAAATAAAAAAGGCTTTTCATGAATATTTGATACATTGGAACTAATATTGGGATAAGCCAACCCGTTTTGAGGTTTCGGGGCAAAAAGTCATGCCTATCCGCCCTAATCGTGACCAAATGAGTATATGGGTAGCCCACGATTATTTAAAAAAATAATAATAAAGAAAACTTTAGTGGCACAGAACAATATTATAGGGGAATTAATATAAGTATTTTTTTATAAGAAATTAATATAAGTGTATAATTAATGTTTTACAATATGATATTTGAAATATAAAAAAAAATGTTTTGCAATAGGAGTAATAATCAATCAATGCTGAAATCTTATATATTTTTTTTTTTGAACAGCATACAAAAATAAATTATAATAAAATAAAGAAGAGTACAAGGGGTACTCTCATCCCCAAAAACTGATTAAGTCTGATTCAAACACTCTAAAGGATTTAACAGTCAATTTCCATAAGTAAAAATTACATCCTGCTGAAATCTTATATAATTGCCTACTAATATAAATATATAATGGTTGACATTTGCCTTTGGGTGAATTTTTTGTTTTCTAGTGTTGTCTCTTCAGTCTTTTGCCTTTAAATTTTGATCGTTGGCTTTGTGTTCTGGTGGTTTTTTTTTTATTTTTTTTTAATTTTTTTTTAGGAGTTTCGGGGGGTTTGTTTTGGTTTTTTTTTTCGTTTTTATTTAATTATTTTCTGGGTTTTTTATCCATTTTGAGTGTTTTATTTTAAATCCTTTAATCTCTTAATAAAATTTTATTTAAAAAAAAATAATTTTATAATGTCTTACTTTAATAACTTTCTTTCATATTTAGCAAGCAAGTGAACTAGAGGACAAAGATGTTAATGATATCATATAGAGATAAAAAAAAATAAAGATAAGAATTGGAGTGTGTTACTATCACTATGAGTAATATACTCACGTTTTTTTTATTATTTCTTGCTTGCAGACTGTTCGCAACCCACCCTAAAATGCCCTCATAAAAATGGACAGAGCTTAATACGAAAATTGGGCATGAAATCCATGACCTTATTATGGGCAGGCCATGGACCATGGACTAAAGCCCTAATTACCAATCAATACTAATTGGTGCTTAGCTCTCTTTAGAAAAATAAAAGTAATAATTGACCCTCAAATATAATTTTATTTTACTAAAATACTATTTTGTGAAGTTTTTTTTTTACTTTTTTTTTGCCCCCACCAATTACTCTTTGGCTCCCACCGACTGAAACAAGTCGGACGATTCTTTCCGCTTGAAAAAAGGCGAAAACAAAATTAAACAATCTGGTCCCCATTATTTACCGACTTTACGGAGGCGGAAAATGATTTCCGATTTTCAAAAGGCGGAAACTATTTTAATTTACTACCGATTTGCATAAGCGGAAGAATTACCGATTATTTAAAAGAGGAAATACTTCATCTTTTTAAGGAGCGGAACAATTAAAATGTTGAAATCCCAAAAATGCCCCTCCGTTCCGTGAACCCTCCACCTCCCTTTTGTACGTGAATGAACGGATGAACAATTTTGGTATTATAACAAATTTTTAATGTTTTCGCATGATGAAAGGTGAAATACTCTATTTTATTTACGACTTTGAAAAGGCGGAAGATAATACGACTTGCATAAGGCGAAAATTGTTTTATTTTATTTCCGTCTTGTTTCAAGCTAGCGGAAAGAATCTTCCGAATTGTTTCAGACGGTAAATAACAAATGGGGGCCAACAAGTAATGCGCGGGTACAAAAAGAAAAAGTCTTTTTGGTTTTATACTCCATACGGTGTGGGGTAGCATAAATTAATTACACTATTTTATGACATGTAGCGTTTTTAACGCATCTATCACTTTTTTGTGTGTGCAGTGATCGCATTTTGTCTTGGATGTTATAGAAACTAGGAACTGTACTGGTCAATCATATTAATATTAGCTTATATTTGATGAAGCGGGGAGAAAAGGAATTTTTATATGGTAAATTACACAGTTTTTAGAGGGAATTTTTTTTTTTTTATATCTTCAGGACAATATCCATTATTTATATGGTAATAATTATATTAAATTTTTAAATAAAAGTAATATAAATAAATAATGGATTATGTATCAACTTTTTCATACACTCATTAAAATTGTTAAAGCATTTGTTCACAAGAAACTTTATCGCATTATTTTATATTTAAATTATACCTATAAGCCCTCGCTATTCTATATTCAAATCTTATGTCAATTTTATCTCATTTAAAAAAAAAAAAAAAAAAAACAACTGTAGACATTTGGTGCTACAGTGCTTTTATTATATATAACACGCAACTATCATATGAACCGCCAGTGCCAGGGTGCCCAAGTTGTTTTGAGCATCTCAATTATATATCCAAGTGTTCACGGGTTTCCTTAACTTATTAAAAAAAACCACAAAACTACTTAGCTTGCCTATAATCCAATAATAATCTACCTATAAAACCCCTATTAACACTTCTCTAATTTCATCACTCAAGTCTCAAATCAACACTTTAGGTTGTGAATTGTGAGTTTTTGATACATAATAATAGTGTTATATATTAAAATGGCTTCCTCCAACAAGGGTAATGTTGCATATGGTGGTGCCCTACTATTCCTATGTCTCAACCTCATTTCTTTCACCATGGTGAGTTCCACATATATCCCTTCATTCCCAGTCCCCTCATCATCATCGCCTTATCATGAAAAGGGTACATGCCCTATAGATGCCCTTAAGTTGGGTGTGTGTGCCAAAGTGTTGAACTTGGTGAATGTTAAATTAGGGTCACCACCAACCCTCCCTTGTTGCAGCCTCATCGAAGGTCTTGCTGATCTTGAAGTTGCTGCTTGCCTTTGCACTGCCCTTAAAGCTAATGTCCTTGGCATCAACCTTGATGTTCCTCTTTCATTGAGCGTCATTCTCAACAACTGTGGAAGGAAAAACTCTGGTTTCCAGTGCTCTTAATAATTAAATTTATTATATGCTCCTGGCGAATTTCATGCACGTGTGATATTTCTTTTCATTACATGTTCTTATTAATTACCCATGCATAAGTCGTGGTTAATTTAATTTCTCTTTTCTTATTCATGTTTCTTCAGCTTCTTTAATTTGATGGTCTATCTATTTCATGTAATGAGTGATGATGAGTAAAAGCTGCAATCCAAATAAAAATTTATGATTTGAGTGAATTGCTATTTTGGTCTCTAGACTATACTATTTAGTAGGATTTAACATAAGTTGATTTCACACAGATATTTTATAGTAATAATTTAATCCCTCTATAGTAGAGTATGTCCAGTGACATCAATATATTGTTTGCTTAAAGAGTGGCATCAATCAATTGTTCTCAAGATGGAGCTTTGTTGATGAAGCTGCGCAACATTAAGTATTGACACGATTCATGTTCAAACTTTGAGACTTAGCTTGTATTATTTCCTTCCTTTCTTTAAAAAAAAAAAAGTTTGCCTATAAGACTAAGAAAAATTACACCGATTTATTCCTTTAAATTGAAGATATATACATCAACTTAATCCCTCGGTAACAAAAATAATACTATATTACTTGACTTTTTCTTATAAATAGACGTGCATAATTATTTATATTATGTGTCATGTTATAATTGATCTGAATCATATATTCACAAATGATGATTCAAAATCAAACAATAATTTCTCCAAATCAACACATAAATTTGAACTCATCATAACCTAGGTAAAGGTTATTATGAGCCAATTCCTTAACAATTAACCAATTTTCGTTTGCATCCTATAATCTTTCAATCCCGTGATTATGCCTTGAAACATAATTTTGAGTTCACTTTTGAATTTTTATTTTTTTTTTTTTTTTTTTTTTTTGGAAAAAGTAGTTTATTAACAGGGAGTCTAAGCTATACTCCAACATAAGACAAAAAATTCAGAATATTTATAATTGATTTACACAGCATAAAGGGTTTAAAACCCAATCTGAAAAACAGAAAGAATTGAAGCTCCTTCACATCTTGATATCAGTGACCACGTATTTAATTTGAATTTTTAGGAATTCCTGCATTGAGTCTATGTCAAACTTTGCTCTATTGAATTGAATATCATGATCTTGTATGCCATATATATAACCCAAATAATGTAGTACCATAATGCATTCCCAATCCGGTCTTGTTTCCACCTCCATTAGAGCCATCACCTACCTCCTTTTTAATTAATGTTTTTTCTTTTAATATAATAATTTAGTATATCATCCTCTTTTGCAATGTAATTAATTCTCTAACTCTTGCATTTAGAATCTGGTACAACTTACTTATACACGCTTAATGAATTAAGTTTATTTAAAAAAAAAAGTTTTTAAATTTGCAAAAAAAAAAAAAAAAAAAAAATAGATATTTAGTGTTCAGTCAGTGTGACTTGGCCCATTAATCGTGATATAGATTGGAGATAAATAATAATAAACCGTGCATTTGCTGAAATTATATAATACCTACGAATGGCAACATGAATTTCTACATCTGCATGTAGATCCACGCACCCAAAATCATTCCCAACATGGAGACGTAATAAGATTGTGAATTAAAAAGGAGTATACTCCTTCAATCCTTATACAAGTTGCGAAGTAGTTCACAGAAATTTCTACGATTTACAAACTTGCCCTAATAATATATTCGAGGCCGATTAAAGACTTAAACACCAATCTAAAGAACTAAAAGCATCTATCCATCAAATTTTGGAAACTTTTAAGCCCAGGAACGAATTTTCCCTTTGATAGCTATTGCATTTAGACTTGCTGTTGTATTAGGGACTTCCCTTGACCTTTCTTCTATTCGTTTTAAGTACTTTGGTACTTACGTCAATAAAATTCATTCGTCATATAAATTTTTTTTTTAAAAAAAAAAATCACTTTGGCTCTTTTGAACAAAGAAGAAGATGATCCATAATTCAATTCACCCGCACGGAACCTTAACTGATCCTATTGATAATTAAGCGAAAAGAAGAAACCAAATTTCCCAAAATACCATGATGAAATTATGAAGAAAATCTATCATATTGTCTTCCACATTTTCGTATCTTTAATTTCTTCATATACATACTGTCAAACTGTATGTGTATAATTATTTAGATAGGGCAAGTGTAAATAAATTAAATGCGGGCCCACTGGATAATATTTCTAGGGTTTTGTGGTTCCTTAATTACGTGAAACGATAGATGTGGTATCATCAAGTTCAGCCATGCCCACCGCAAGTTAAGATGCACTCATTAACGGAACTTAACTTCATTAAATTCAAATTTAATTCCTCTGAATTTTGGTTAAAGGGTTAACTTCGTTATATCTAAGTGAAATTAAAAAATCGTTAAACTTAAAAAAGTTGGTCGTAGCGAAAAATACATAGTCACTGAACTTCAAACTTTAAAACAGTCGAGGCATAGTTCGAGAGAGGAATGAATGAACGAGAAGGAATAATTAATATATATGTAAAGCTAATAGAATTAACAAATAAAAAAATAAAAAGAAGAAGAAGAATGTAATAACAACACTAAATAAAAGGAGGATTCATTCATTCATCATCATATACATGCTCCATGAAGAATAATTTTCACTATAGCACACAAGAGTACATTCAATACAATTGCATTATGTTCCACAAGCTTCTTCCCCCAACTGAAAAATGACAAACCCTAAACATAATAATAACGTACACCCATAGCCTTATTATTATAATGCAACACATGAAAATAAAAAACCCAAAATAAAACGATAGATTAATATGACCTTATTATTATAAGGCCAACCCTATAGTAGTAGAGCATGCTTTTGTGGCGATGGGTTGAAGAGCATAGATACTCAATTAGAGAACACTATAAGAAAAGTTATCAACGCAGCAATAACTAATGGGAACACCAAAATCAAAGGTATTCCAGGCGGTGAAACGGAACCCATGAACAAGGGTGCTAACAGCAATATAGCAACAATAACCAAAAAGACGGCAATTGAGCCATGACCCCACACTTCAGGTTGCCTCATTTTCCCACCAAATGAAGATAGATTGATTGATTGGTGAAATGAAAGAGACCATTATGTTAAGTGGTATTGTCCTTTAAATAGAGTTTGAAACGGTGTAATCGTGTTGCTTGGAGAATATATGAACCAATGCCATGTTGACAATGGCAACGTTCGGAGTAGGAGGATTATAAAAGGACACAACACACACGTAATGGTTCATAGAATGTCACTGTATATAAATGTGTACATGCCATTTTAGAATAAAAAGATTAGTCAATACTTTTTTTTTATTTTATTAAAATAGAATGAGTGTCAATAATTTTAAATATATTAACTATGAAAAATGGAAGAAATTGGTAATCGGAAAAGACATTGACGGACCAATGTCTATGATTACAAAAATTGAAAATGGTGTTTTTCATAATTTTCATTATTTATGAATTCATTTAAGTATTTCATGAATGTCCCAAAAATATGCATGCAAACTATTTACTTAAAATTTGAAAACTGTAATAATTACTCTTCCTATTTTTAAATATTCATTCAAAATCACATCAGTTCAAACATTTTACCTCCGTCTCTGCGTATAAGATTTTTTTTTTTTTAGACTTTTGTTTTATTCCTATTTATAAGATCCTATACTAATTAATATAATTATATTTTTTGCTGTTAAAAAAAAAGATCCTATACTAATTTTCAATGACCATTAATTACTTCTTTCCATAAATATCTTTATTTACTTAACACTTTTTAGATTTTCAATAGGGTAGTTTTGAAAATACATATCAAATATTCACATTTTCAATATCATTAAATAAATTAATCAATTTTCTTAATCAACATAAAATTGACCAACGGAATCTTACATATAGGATGAAGGGAATATATGGAACCGTAACAAAGAAATTTTCTTTGAAGGGAACTAAGAAATAAAAATAGAAAAGGTAATTATTGTCGAACGGTGAGTGTATGATTATAATTAGCCCTTGCCCTTTTTTGTACCCCGTAACAATATTCTCCTTAACGTATAGAGTTTGATTTCAGAAGTCAGATATGCACAAATATTATATTCCAAAATATCATTTTTTTTATAACATATATTTCAAAATATCTTAACAAATACTGAAATGCATGACATTATTTTAAGAGAGTAGACCGATATTTTTCCCTCAAAATTTTCATGTATACCAATTTAATTTTTGAAAAATGATAAAATTCAAATTGGTTTTCAAAGATTTTAGATGAGAGTCAAAATATTTATTATTAATCTCTTTTATAACAAATTTTTGAGACACTTTAGTCCATTTTAACTAGGGATAAGAATGAGGTCGACTCATGTTATGGTTTTAAAACTCGACTCACTTAAGGCCGGTCTCGACTTGAATCATTTAATAAAAAGATTAGCCTCAAACTTTTTAAAAAGCTTATATCAAACTCTATTATATATTTTAGAATCCAAACCTTGAAACCAGAGAGCTTCTTACGAAATAGAACTCTCAGAATAAAAGTTGAGAAAATGGAGAGCAATGAGATATGTCACGTGTCCCGAGTAATTTAAAATTAATATTTTTAAAAATTAAAAAAAAATTATTACAAGTGATATATCGTTTCAACAGTGGAGTGATACGTCGTCGTTTCAATAGTGAATTGATATGTCGTTTCAACAGTGAAGTGATGTATCATTTCAACATTGAAGAGATACGTTACGTTGTTTAAATAGTGAAATGATAGGTCGTTTCAACGGTGAAGTAGAGATACGTCGTTTCAACAGTGAATTGAAGTGATATGTTGTTTCAATAGTGAAGTGATACACTGTACTAACAATTAGCTTGGTGCCTTTTGAAATAGAAGAGATGGCACATTGTTTCATCAATGAAGCGGTACATCACTAGCTCGATATTTTTTAAAATGGTACATATATATATATATATATATATTATGTTTTTAATTTATATTATTATTCAACTGATATTTGAGTATGAATATTGAACAAATTAACATAGACAAATTACATATTTCATTATAAATCCATTAGAACTCACGTTGTATTTAATTATTTTATTAAAAGTATTGATTTAAGTTTATCTAAGTTTCCACATGTTTTAATCAATTAAAAAGAAAAATCAATATAAATTACTACTCATATTTTTTATTCTTTTAAAATCTAAATTATAATTTTATATTATACAATTATAATTATAAATTATTATTATCATGATCATAAATAAAAAAATCAGGATGTTTAATGAATATTTAATTCCAATTAATCATAATATATAAATGAGATAAAGCAATCCAAAAATATTTTAATTTGTTCATCAAATAAATAAAGAATACTTTGCTTTAATACTGATTTATATATAAACAAATATAATATTTAAAAATGAACAATTATTATTATCTTAATTCTAAAGAATTCATATTCAATGAAGTAAGTGATATTCTGGGATATTATTATATCCATAATACCATGAAAAAAAAATCAAAATGTTTAATTCTTATTTAATTTTGATTCATAATAATAAAGTTGATAATCATATAAAAAAGGTTAATTTTTTCATCAAATAGATAACGAATATCTCAGATAAAATGTGTAATTTTTTATACATATGAGAAAGTACAAAATTTATCAACAAAATAATTTAGATTAATTTTTTTAAGGGTAGGATATGATTTGAACTCTTGTCTTTTTGTATAATTATTTTATATTGATGTTTAGTAATAATCTTTACTTTATAATAAAATAATAGTAATAATCTTTAATTACTTTAACATATTTAATATCAAAAATTTAAAATTTTAACAACCCGTGCATTGCACGGGATAAGACCTGGTATCTAAATAAACTAAGTCCAAACTTTATAAAAAGCCTATTAAACTCATCAGACTGACCTACTTAGCTTCATATATATATATATATATATATATATATATATATATATATATATATTATTATTAATGATTTAAATTAGAAGTAAAAGTTAATATATATAATATTATAACTAAAATAAAAATATAATTTTTTTCCACTCTTTATTCTATTTCGTTCACACGATTTGAGGGTATGAAATATTTTTATGTTTATACTTAAGTGTGAGAATTTATTGAATGATAGGTTTTTAAGTGGGCTTCTGAACCAACTATAGCCTTGAAATGAATCGAGTTTAAACTTAAAAGTTAATCTATGACACACCAATAGATCAAACTTGAGTCTTGAAATCGAGACACACATGCCAAACCTATTTTTATTAGATCTCGCTTGACATTGCTCATTTTCATCCATAATTTCAACCCACATTTGATATTTGAGTACTGTATAAATTTGGATTTTTTTAACTTTTTCAATATTTTTTTTTAGGACCAAATTAGAACATACAAAAAAAATTGGGACCAAAATAAAAAATGATAAATATTAAGGTGTGTTGATGGAATTACAGAAAATACGTGGTCTGTTATTAAGAATTTAAATAATTTTTGACGTACACGATAAAATTAATTTCGTAATACACGTATAAGAATCGAGCATAATTATCTTTTTTACACAATTAACTTATTTTTTTGAACTATTCATAAATAATATATTTCATTAATTTTATTTACTCCATATCGGTCATTATATATCATTTATCGATGTGCATATTAGTCAAAGTGTAAAATTTTATCAAAAAAAAAAAAGTCAAAGTGTAAAAGAGTTTTAATCTCGGGTTTTAATTCATCTGTATGTGAAAAAAAAACATTATTAAATCAATCACCAACTATCTGCAACGACACCTTGTTCAACCAAAACAAAGCACACAATTAATGTTGCACATTATCAACCACCCTATGTACTTTTTTCTTATAAACAAATATATATTAGAGCATGTAGAAAGGATACCTGAATCTATATATAAAATAGGAGAATTACATAATAAGAATACAATTATTAATATATGTTTTAGAACTCATATACCAGCGTACAAAAGAAACATTTCAACATAATTAAAACATTAAACCAACAATCTCACGATCATAGCTTAATAATATCTAGAAGAGCATTCCTATCATGATTCGTATTATTAGAGAAAATAACACAGTTTCGTTTAGTCCAAATAAATACCACAAGGTATTCTTTTGTCCAAATCATAAGACCCGCCTCTCTAAAGATACGAGAAGCAAACAATGAGCACAGATGGCTAACCATGATAATGCAGAGAAAAAAATAGAGAAAAACGAATGCCACAAATTTTATTTAGCAGCTACACAAAGTAGCTAGGCAAAATCGTATCAATCAACAAGCCTTGTTTTCACAGGCTATCTCTTGTAGATTGAAAAGCACATGAGGTATGGCCGAAGATAAAGCTAGCACAGTGAAGTAGAACAGAGTACAGACTTTGATAGCTAGGTAAAATGATTTTAGAAAATAGAACCACTTCCATACCCAAAAATAACCTCTAGCAAAATCGAGTTAACTATCTACTCCGTATATACTAATTGTAACACTGACACAATTTTAAAGAATATATAACTTAATTTTAATTTCATGCATCCATCTTTTCGTCGTGTCTTTCTTAGGACTCCCATGCACTTTCTGATATTCCTCGAGATTTATGTACTAATATTCAACCTTTTTCAAGACCTCGTCCATAGTCTTTATCAATATTGTTCTATGGTGGAAGTTCGAAGTCCAAATCTTTCAAGTCAGAATTAGATGGACAATTATGACTGCAGTGTGACAATGGAAGTAGCACCCTTAATTTAGGAAGAATATTATGAAAATGCTGTGGTGATTTTCTACTGCTTAATCGAGATCGATGATGAACCTACTTATCAATCGATAATATACAATTTTATTAGCTCAATCTCTAAGTAGTCTCGTAGTCATTTTTCTTAGCTTTGCAAAAGAAATTTGGATTCCAAGCTTGGGAAGGGACTTTCACTAATTTCATTCACACATACAGGAACAGGGTGTTTAGTACACACTACATATGTTCGGGTGTCATGACCTTATCCAATCATTTATTTAACTCAAGTTTTTCCTTCATTCATATGATGGATATAAATTCCTCTTCATCATGAAACAGTGGTAGAAATTCACGAGCCGATCGAGTGGGATTAATCTAAAACCATTCCCTTCAGTTGTTTGAAAAATGTCCCGTAAAATATCAATGCATCATTATTGCAAAGAAATCTTATTAATTAATAAATTAATTAATTAAAGATTTGTTTAACCTCATTTGGAAAAGCTAAAAATAAGAGGTTAAAAAGAAGCTAAGTAATCCCTCAATTACTATATATAAGTCTTTGGAGTTGACTTGCACGGTGAATTATGGAAGTTAGATAATATTGTTAATAGTATTGAGATGACTTAATTATGTCATAGGTCCTTAAAATAGTCAGACGCGCAGGAGGTTGGTCATGTGGTGTCGTGTGATGTCACACGGCCACGGGTGAAGACAATCTCTATCTTCAATTTTTTTTTATTTAACTAAAAATATAAAATATTAAGTTTTTTAGTTTTTTGAATTAAAAAAAAAGGATCTTCGTCCACGGGGCAACAGATGCTTAACCTTTTGCGTCTGATCAGGATTCTGATGTTACATGTTTGCGAAATTGGTCAGAATTGGTAGTAGGGGTATATGATAAACCTAGAAGTAACTTTGGGGAGTCAGACATTAAAAAAAAGAATAAAAGTATCTGACAAAAGTACCACAAACTTCAGGGACTTGTGACATAATTAAGCCTATTGAGATTGATAACTTTTGGTATACTTTTTCAAAATTATACTATAATTATTAAGTGGGAGATTTTCAGGTGAATTTTTGTATTAAGCAGACTAGGGGTTTTGGGGAATATAATTGTAAGTTTCATAGCTTGTGTTCTTTGGTTGTATTCTCCCCATGGTTTAGGGAGAAAGACTTTGTATTTCTTGAGGTTGTGCCGTTACTGCACATGATTGGGTTCCCTTGGGCAAACCCTTCCTAGAAGGTGGGGCCTTTGGTGTGTTCTATGATGCTTGGGTGACCTCTGTTTTTAATTAATTAATTAATATATATATATATATATATATATATATATATATATATATATTGTTTGCTGTTAAAAAAAATTGGAATTCTAAAAAGCGTTGAGTAAGTAAGAGTGTTATTGAAAAAAAAAATGAAATTAAAGCACTTCCACCATGCATCTAGTGCTTATACAAAGGAATAGAGGAATACTGTATAAAATTTTATCAAGAACTTCAGTCCACTAACTCTTAATTATTAATAAATTTTTAGTTTTAATGCAAAAATATTGTTTAATTTTTGAAAACCGACCCTCTCAAATCTGGTTTTATCCTGGTTAACAATTTTTTTTTATCATAACAGAGCCATTAATTTGATTTGGTAAGTAACTTCGAAAATAACCTTGAAATGAAACAACTATATATTACTACTCGTCTTTTTTATAAGGCATATTTATATATTACAAACGTAAATGAGGGTAATTACTTGAAACTCAAAAAACATAATATTATTTTTTTTATCTTTTTAATCTGTCTTTAAAATTTAACAAAAATATTGTTTCACATTAATGAAGAATAAAAGACAAATAAGAGAACAAAACAATGAATATCTCATAGCAAATAGTACTATGTTCCTATATATAAGACATCTTTGATAGATTTTAAGTTCAATAAGAAAATTGGTGATTAAGTTAATGATATTGGAAATGTGGACATTTGATATGTATTTTCAAAACTACCCCTATTAATAATAGTGTTGAGAATCTAATAAGTGTTAAATAAATAGAGGTGTTTGTGAAAATAATAAGTAATTAATTTTTGTTGAAAATTGATACATGATCTTATAAATATGGAAAAAATAAAGTCTTAAAAAGGTCTTATATATAGAGACAAAGATAATACAAAATAACTTATAAATAAGATTAGATATTTTTTCTGAAAAACAACTTATAAATAAGACCAAGGGAATATTTGTTATGGTTGGATTCATTTGTGTAATTAAGAGGTTTTTCAAGCTTATTTTGTTATGAGCTATGAAACTTAGATACAAAAAAATGGAAAAGTATCGCTGTTGTACCCGTATCCGATATCGATATCGATATATATATATATATATATATATATATATATATATATGATGCTTTTTGATACGTGTTCCAGAAGTATCCGTTAATTTATTTATTTTTTAATTATTTTCATAAATATGTGTTCAGAATATATATTTCTTTGATACTTTTTTATACTTGTTTTAAACTTTTCCCATACACTAAGACACTTATTTTAAACATTATTTTAAATTTTTTAATATTTTTATTTTTATGCTTTTAAAATATTTTTCAAACTCTTTTTGAATAAAATAACCTATTTTTATATATAATATTTTATAATATAACATACCCTTTACCCTCATAGCTTACGGTTTTTCTTTTCTCTTGGGAGTTTCATTTCTCTTCCACGAGAGAAATCCTAAAAAGATAGGATATGGATAAAAACTGTATATTTTTTGCTATAATCACATGTATCTTTTTTTTTAAATTTTTTCTTATTGCAATGTCTTTTTTAAATTTTTTTGCATAGACATTTTTTTATAGGCAAAGCATTTTTTGATTCTTTTTTCGGAGATAGAGGAAAGGAAATTAAATCCACCAAATGGTGACGCCTGGTATCGAATTTAGGAGGACTTCCAACTCTTAAACCTTAAAACTTGATACATGATCATTTGGGCTACACCCACTCTACATAGACATTTATTTATACATATTTATAAATGTTGACGTATGGTATCTTAAATTTTCAAAAAAATTTGTATCCATATCACATCGTACCCGTGTCATAGTAAGTATTTGGCCTTCATAGATGATGGGTTTTACATATTATATACTATTCCCTTCATCAATCCTACTTTTATGTCACATCCTATTAGAATTTTATGGTCTTATTTATGAAATACTTTTTATTTTCTAAAAATCATTTATTTTTTTTCTTATTTATTATTTGTTCATCAAAGTGAAATAATGCATGGTAAAATTTTTAATGTAGGTTAAGAGAGTAAAATTGTAAAGTTAAATTATCTTTTTAAAGTTTCAAAACATATAATTATCATTCTTAACCTATATAATACTACCTCCGTCCCTAATTATAAGGCTCTCTTGGGAGATTTCACGTCCATTAAGAAAGTGGAATAATTTAGTTGATTGTATTTGAAATGTGAACTTTTGATATGTATTTTCAAAATTACCCCTATTAATATTATTGGGAATCTAAAAAGTGTTAAATAAATAGAGGTGTTTGTGGAGAAAAATAATTAATGCTCATTGAAAATTGGTAAAGGCCTTATAAATATGGACAATTTAAAAGTGTTAAAAGGGTCTTATAATTAGGGACGGAGAGAGTATAACTAAGTATGACAAATAAATAAGACCAACAAAAGAATATTATTTATTGCATATTAAAAGCAACATAAACCGTGCAATAAATACTTTATCGGTTATAAATATTTAAATAAAAAAAACAATCAATTTTATGTTACTAATGCTTGTATATACTCTCTCAATCTCTAAATATAAGATGTAAGGTGGACTTTCACATGCATTTAGTGGTATCAAAAATAATAATATTTGATATATTTTTTCAAAATTAATCATATAATTATTATTGGAATTCTAAAAAGTGTTAACTAAATAAGAGTATTTGTGAAAAAGAATTAATTAATATCATTAAAAATTGATATAAGTGCTCATATATATATATATATATATATATTCATTCAGAGACAAACAAAACCCACCATCTTTTATATATATATATATATGAAAAATGCTAACAAGTGTCCTAATGGTACTTATTAATAAATAAAAAATGGTAAAAAAAATTCTTAAAAAATTGTACTCGTAGCTTTTAATATTTTCGAGAGAATAATAAATAAGAACTTGTGATTTTTTTTCTACTAAAAAAAACCTTAACAAATACCTTTAATAAGACCTTATTTACATTGAGAGAGAGAGGAAGTAGATCAGACGAGATTCTAGGCCAGTCAACGTTAGCACATTCAATTTTATGTAACAAATTGCAATGCTAGGCCGGTTAGCCTTAGCACATTCAATTTTTATGTTACATGATACAGATGCATTCATCTAAAATATGGTTGCTTTCAGTGTTTTTTTTTTTTTTACACCAACGGATATTTGCATATGGTTTATCCAGAATTCAACTCATCAAGTCCGATCCAACTGAATTCGCATTAAGCGGTTGGGGTATCCCAACGGAGGTTGCTCTATACCCAAAACTTGAACTCGAAAAATCAATTGATGAAGGGATCAGCTACCACTTGATCAACTCCACGTTGGTATTGCCTTCAGTTTTTCTGATCTACCACACTAAGAATGATATAATAACTGATCTCTTTCATGTAATTTTTTGGCCAAATTTCATCATGGTTAAGATTAATTAGATGGATAATTTTTTCATTTACATTTTCTTTTTTCGTGTAAAATACCTTTCAAACACGTTACAAGTGTTCGTTTCCAGCGAAATCTTGTTGATTTATGATTTGCGGAACAGTTTTTACATTAATTTTAAGAATAATGTTTGAAGTACACCTAAAATGTGGTATCATTTCATTTGATTTCTTTTATCATATTTTTGAAATGTGTTTTAACAAAATAGATGAAAAAAATGAGAAATAAAAGTATTTAGAAGTTGACGGACAAATAACTAACTCTTGACTTTTTTTTTTTTAATATAGATTACCTAATAAGTAAAGTAATTAAAATAAATGTAAATAAAAAGAGAGTAAGGATAAGAAATTAAAGAGACACTAATAAAAAGACTAGTACAAAGCATATAATTCTTCCTCAGCTTAGCCTCTTTTTTTGGTATACGCTTTTTTTTTTTTTTATAAACCAAATTGTATTAAGGCACTAGGGGTGCACAACCCGAATACAAGAGATAAACAAGACCACTATCTTATATGATTTTTAGCAGTACCCAAGAGACAATCAGACGGCTAATACACCAATTTGCAAAGCTAAAACAAGACAATTTAGAGTGAACCTCAATGGAATTGGAATATAGGATCATCGATTTCACCAAACAAAAAATGCAAGAAAAATGCTATAGAAGAGGACAAAAATTGGGATGCTGCATAACCATATAAGTAAGAAGATGGGAGGCTCTGGTGCCATAAAGTAAGGGAATATCACTAGAGCTGATCCTAAAAGTAACACCATTAACACTGTTGCCAAAGTCCTGTTATCCTTGAAGCGGCTCAAATCAGACATTTTTTTATCTTGTAGAAATCTCTTCTCAGTTCTCACTCTTCTATGTGTATGTATAATATGCTACCCATGGTTTTATATATATATGTGATTTGATGAAGAGGAGGAACTGGAGACAGATTTCATATGGCACCAAAAAAAAAAAAATCATTTAATGGAATAATGGTGAAAAGTGAAACCATGAACCACTTGTCATTTTAGGAGTTTAAATTCAATCCAACAAATCCAAAATTTGGGTTAGATTGGATGTATGATCCTTTAATTCATTTAATTATAAGTTACTTTCAATTATGATGATATTTCCCCATGGCAACTATTTTTTGGCAACACTTAATTCGAAACGAAACCATGTACGGTTTTATTTGGGTTGTAAATCTCGTGCCGCCCTTTTGGTATGGCAGTAAGGGAAGGGATATAGTGAATAAGGTAATTAATCAATTAGTAAAAGAAATGAACAAGGTGCATGCATTGATCTCCATATCAATTCATTCAAGGGTTTGTTCAAGATCTCAAAATAGTAAAAATTTATATTTTTGAATTTTTTAAATAAATATTAATTTATGATTGTTTTTTAAATACTGTATTAGTAACTTTGACAAATGTTTTTGTTAAATTTTTTTAAAAAAAAAAACACTTGTTGAAGAAAACACAGATTTTTGAGGTTTGACTTTCTTAGAATGTATCCTTGTTAAAAAAAATAAATAAAGAATTGAATGAATTGATATGGGAATTTTGTTTCTTCAAAAAAGTAATTATATATATATATATATATATATATATATATCGTTTCTTTTTATTGTACAAAATATTTGTCAAGGTGAAATTTATAATTTTTATTAAGGGGTTTTTAAGGGTACTTGTTAAGCTTTCTAAAAATAGAAAAAATATCACAAATTTCAATTTTTTTTCCTCTCAAAAACTTTAAAAAAATTATATTTTTTAATACTACTTTCAAATCATATTTAGCTTCTTTATAAATATTAGATTATTCTAATAGATGCATAATACTAATTGGTCAAGTGATTTGTAAAAATTTACACTAATTAGACATTAAATTTGAAAATTAAGTCCATATAAAAATATATCCATGTGATTCATGGTTCGCTGTGCAACGTACGTACGTAAAGGAAAAATCATTATACCTTAAACTTTTTTTAAGGACGAAATAAGTATGTGTTTGATTGTGTCTGGAGGGCAAATGCAAGTTTGCAAAAGCTTTTTTTTTTACAATTTTTGTGTTTAGAAAGTTGCAAATGCAGATTAATATGCACTAAAATCCATAATAAATGATAACTTGATTTATCTTATTGTTGTTCAGAGTTTAGTGAATTAGCATGATAAAATAATGTTATGCTATTAGTCTTTCATATTTTTATTTGTCTAAAATATTTTATATATCTTAAGGAGTAAAGATGATAGTGTAGTTTCCCTTGTTATTCTCACACATTAACACTAATAATATCAACACCGTTATCACACTACTATCACAACTTTAACCATCTCATTAGTGTCATTTTTTTAGATAAAAACCTCATTAGTGTTATTGTTATTCGATGTAATATATATAACATTGAACGAAATAAGAGATATGTTGCTTATATCATCCTATGATACTCTTTATCATATTTTATATTTAACATATTCTAATCACAAAACGAGCTTTAAGAAGATGCCTGAATACCACAAATTATTGACATAATTTTAAAATAATCATATAACTCAATATAAAAATATATCCAATACTGTAAATTATTGGGTATTTCTATCATGCAATCCAAAATTGGATGGTTGCTATGCAACCTTTTCTTAAACCAATAAGAAGTTGTCACCTATGTCATGTCATTATTTGAAGTAGTTAAAATTAGTTTTTTGCAATTTAGTCCAACATAAAAAGTAAATTAAAAATTTAATCCTTTGTACCTATAGACAAATTATAACTTTTAATTTTAAATATAGTCACTTGGATTAAGCCTTTTTACACAAGTGACTAATTTTAACTACTTTTATTTTTTTTTAAAATTAAAAGTTATAATTTGTCTATAGGTACAAAGGACTAAATTTTTAATTTACTTTTTATGTTGGACTAAATTGCAAAAACCTAATTTTAACTAGGTTTAAGAAAAGGTTGCATAGCAACCATCCAATTTTGGATTGCATGATAGTAACTCCCTAAATTATTTTAGCAACTCTGTCATATATGGAAATTGTTACGCATTGCATCAATTATCGTGAGAAAAACATGTATATTTTATTAATTTTTGTAAAGTTCATGTATCAATTTTATGAATGAGAATTATTTAAAATATTTTCAAAACTTTAAAAAAACTGAAAAGGAACAAAAGAGAAAATACACCAACCAAAAAGAAAGGAAAAAGAATATACTCCAGAAAAGAGAGGAAAAGTAAATAAATTTGAAAGATAGATACATTCACTTCTTTTGAATATTTATTTACTAGTAATATGTCAGATTAGTCCCTGACTTTATAAACATCGGTCAAGTTAGTCCCTGACTTTATCGAAATAGCAATTTAGTCCCTGAGATTTCATTTTAATTCACATACGTCCCTATCTTTATCCAATTTTAAAGCAAATACATCCCTGCGATAGTGACGGCAGGGGCTAACTTGATCGACGTTCTCATATCTCAGGGACTAAATTGTTATTTCGATAAAGTCAGGGACTAACTTGACCGACACTTACAAAGTCAGGGACTAATCTGACATATTACTCATTTATTTACGGAATGATAGTGCTTTTCCGGTTTGAAATACAGAATTTTTTTTTGAATATAAGAAAAATTAATTTTTTTTAATTTTCTTTAATTTTCAATCCTACTCCCTTAAAACATCCCTAAAAATTGTTATTATATTTATTTTTTGTTTTGTTACCAATGTTATTTTCTTAAAATATCTCATTTTTTGTTAAATTTGAGAAAACTAAATATAATTAATTAACCTCTTTAAAAAGTGTGTAATTATTTTTTAATACAAATTGGAGGAAATACTCATATTATAAATTTAGAAATAATTTTTTTTACCAAACATATGACTATTATTTGAATCTCTATATAAGAAAAGTATTAATTTTATGAAAAACCATTGAATCAGTGATTTTTCCATTTTTGGGAAGCTTCAAAACAGGAGCTGCAATACCACCAAAAAGAAAAACTATGGATTGAGCAGGTAAAAGCTAAAAAGGTTTATGTAATAAATAAAAAAATTCAAAAATATCATAAATATAATTGATATAGGATTAATGTGGAATTCATAATCACTATGAAATTAATGTGACCCATTTATATTACTTTCTGCATTCTTATGTATGGATAATATTCTATAAGGATTGTATCTTTTATATATAGGTCATTTTATATTTTTTCAGAAGATATTTAATTTTTTTTAAATTACTCTATTTAAATGAATGTTCTTATTAATTAAGTTTAATTCCTCATAAAAAAAGTAATGCAAATAAAATGGATATAAGTTTAAAATCAAGGAGTTAACCACCAACCTTAGTCCGTGTATTTTGATTAAGTGTGACTTATATATAAATAAAAACGAAAGGAATATCAATTATTCGTTGTAATTGATATACATCAATATTTTATAAAATAGGGTCTTAAGAAAGCTCATCATATACTCCCTTCGGTTCAAAATATTAAAAAAAAACTAATTTTACACTTATTAAGGAGGTTGGTTGATTGTATTTAATTTTCTCAAATTTATAAAAAATAGAGATATTTTAGAAAAGTAATATTGGAAATGAAACAAAAATTAGTTAAGATAACAATTTTTTAGGAATGTTTTAGGAAAGTAGCATTAGGAATGATACAAAATTTAAGAAAATTAGTTAATTTTGCTTATATTTTTTTTTATCATCAACGGGGCTAACGCCCAAAGAGAATTAAATTAAATAAAACGGGGAAAAGCAATCCCATAAGCGTCTTCACAGAGAATAGAAAATAAAGCAGAATGACAATAAGGAATATAGTGACACCCCCTATCAACAGAATAACTCAAATCAGCCATAAAATCAGCACACCTATTTGCTTCACGATACACATGATTCATGGTTACCGACCATTGCAATTTAAGCAATTGGCGAATCTCTCGAACAACTGGAAAACAGTGATGGGTAGCAGCACAATGTCTTTGCACCAAACAAAAAGCTACCTGCGAATTCATATCCACCTCAAGGGAAGCAATATTGAGATGTTTAGCCAGCCGCAAACCCCGGCCCATAATAATCCCCAAAGTTCTGCCTTAACTGACGTACATGAACCCAAATTACACAGGAAACCATGAATAAATTTACCTGTTTCATCACGAATCAATCCACCACACGCAGCCACATGCAAATTTCTTCTAACAGAACCATCAACATTCAGCTTCATAAACCCAACAGGAGGAGGAAGCCAAGAAATAAGCACTTCCTTTTTATAAGACAAGACACCCATATCAGATGCAACAGTACCTTGAATAAATTGGGAGTAAGATAAAGCTTGAATCAAGAGGTCTGACAACTTCATTCTCTTTTGATTAAACACCAATTCATTACGACTTTGCCATATCATAGAAATTATTACGCCAAAAAGAATTGACCAGTCATTAGAGACAGAACCAATCTTTTCATCAGACAGATTATAAAGCAACCATTTATCAGTTCCCAGAGAAAAGAATTTCGCCCAAACAACATTACTAATGACAGCACTCCATAAACCACTAATCTCTTCACAATCACGTAACATATACATCATAGTTTCCTCACCATGTTGACAGCTAGGACAAGTTGAATCTGATCCCATCCTACGCCTCACTCTTTCACTATTTGTGAGAAGTCTTCCATGACAAACTTTCCATAAAAAAGCTCTAATACGCTGCAGCCCCTGCCACTTCCATACTAAACGAAATAAAAAACTCTGATCATGAGTAAGAGGCATAGATCCAGAATCCCGAATTATAGTTGTTGCCGATGCTAGAGAGAAATCACCATCATTTTCGCCATTCCAAGCAAGAATATCCTTATCAGAATTAGAAGAGGGAGGAACAATAGCAACCACTAGCGGTTTAATATTCATAGGAAGAATATCATTTAAAACATCCCACTTCCATCTACCATCATCAACAAAAGAAGCAACTGAGTTAAATCTACACCAAGCCGGAACAGAAATTCCAGGGCAGTGAATAAGAGTAGGAGTATGATTTTTTTCTTATATATATTTCAAACCAAAGGGTGTACAAGTTACACCTAAATAAACAAAAGTGTTGAGTAAATATAAATGTTTGTGAAAGAAAAACTAAATGTTTTTGAAAATTGAAATAAGGTCTTAAAAATAAGGTTAAAATACAATTTTGATCCCTTATCTTTTCTAAATATGCGATTTTGGTCCCCTGATGTTTTTTTAGTGGATTTGATCTCCCAAGTTTTACTAAGGTGGGCATTTAATCTCTCTATCAGAGGGTCATCATGTCATCGATGAGGTGACACTCTTAATCAAACAATTGAAATTTGAAAGTCACGTATCAGCTTATGTGGCATTTTTTTTCAAATAAAATAAGTAAAATAACATTAAAGAATTAAAATCGCACATTTGAAAATATTAAAGGATCAAAATTGTATGTTTGAAAAAGTTAAGACACCAAAAATGCATTTAAGCCATAAAATATTTTTTAAATAGAACAAAAATTATTTTAATTAAAATCCTAAAAAACGTAACTATAAAACTACATGTTTAAAAAAAATGAAAATTTTGAATTATAATAGAAGAATTCATTATTCTTTTGCCTTTATCATTTTCAAATGTAAAGTTAGGATTTAGGGTTCCAATTATGTTTTCAATTTTTGTCAAATCCTTGACGATGGATGTTGTTGTAATTAGCGGCTGCCTCTTCCTCAAGCAAATAAATTGATATGCTGAAGCTTTTTATTAGAAAAACAATGTTAATTTTTTACAATAAAAGGAACAATGTTTTCTTGTATCATAATTATAATTTTTTATTATTTTTTAAACATGTAGTTTTATAATAATTTTTTTAGGATTTCAATCATTTTCTTTTTTTAAAACATTTTTGTTTCATTTAAAAAAAATAGTCATGACTTAAATGTATTTTTGTCTCTCAACCTTTTTTCAAATTTGCGATTTTGATCCTTTATTTTTAGTAGCATTGAAAATACTTTAATTTTTACTGTATCAACAACCAATGCAAACACATTTAATATACTTTTTCAAATCAAAACTATCCTACTTCCTATCCAAGTGGGTTGGTTTATTTCTAGTTGCCAATTGGTTGTGTGCCGAAGAGACCAGAGGTTCGAGATAACAATTCCTAGAGATGTGTCTACCATTTGTAGAATACGGTACGAATTGAATAAATATGTGTACACAAAGTGGAAATAAAACTCAATAATTCTCTCTTCCACATTTTTTCCATTTTTTTCTCATATCAATCAATGAAAAAATTTACTCATTTTCTCACTATCTCTCTCCCATGTTACTCTCTTCCTATTCTCTTCTATGTAACCAAACTAAATATAATGGTGTGAAGACGTAAACATAACTAGCCGCGATAGTATCTCTCTTCTCTACTACCGCATCCTTCATCCGCTTTCTTGGAGAGATTTATCTTTTCTAGTTTGTGTATTGGGGTGGTAATCTATTGTTAGGTCCTTTGGTTGTATTAAGTTTTTTTTTATTTCTTTTATTCTGCTTAAAATACTTGAGAACGTTTATTAATAATTTATCATAACGAGTTCAAAATTTGGGCTAGTTGAACATTATTAATATTTACATGGCTTATTTAAGTTTTTAGTCCCTGAATTTAGGTGTTTTTCTTTTTTTGAATTAGTCCTTAAACTTTTTTTTTTCGATGCTTTGAATCCCTAAACTTTGCTCAGATTTTGGAAATGGTCCTTTCATCACTTGGTGATATGACCAAGGATATGTCACGTCAACTTCGTCACATCGATAGGTAACGTAAATTTTCTAAATTAAAAAAAATCAAATTTATTAAAAATGCTATTTAAAAAAAACGAATCTTTTAATAAATTTTTAAAGAAATTATTTTTTTAATAAAAAAAATCATGTAGTGTCCTATGGCTCTGCATAACATGTCACTCGTCAATATTGTGAAAGTGACGTGACATATCGTCGGTTATATTATCACTAAAGTGACGAAAGGATCATTTCCAAAAAATTAAACAAAGTTCAGAGACCCAAAGCATCGAAAAAAAGTTTAAGGACCAATTCTAAAAACACTTAAGTTCAGGGACTAAAATGTTAAATAAACTTATTTACATTTATATAAGACAAACATCTCATAGATAAAAAACTAAAATATAAGATCAAGACTTTCATCTTTTTTTTCCCTACATTTATCATTGACATTTGCTGCAGCAAAATGGTGAAAATGAAAACACCAACAACCCCAAGTTAGAACAAGCAAATAAATCCTAATCTAAACAACAATATTATATAGGCAAATTTTGGTTCACTTTCTCGGGTAACTGAAAAACTTGGAAGGGGTTTAGAGCAAACTTTTGATACTAACCTTGAAGTGAACCTCCAAAAGGTTTAAATCTTCAGCTCTGGTTATGGCACATCGATCACCCATGGTACACAGGGAAAAAAAAAAGAAAGAAAGAAAAAATAACTTGGAGAGTGAAGCAATGACACTTCTAACAAGTTTTTTCTGTTTGTAATGGATTAGTGATTTTAATGATTCATGGCTGCCAAAAAAAAGTGCCAAACACAACGATTCCGACATAAACGGTCTACTTAGTATTTACTCATTTCCATGATAACACAACTGCAAATCAATTCAGGTACAGATTTCTAAACAAGCAAATAAAAAATATGATAATTCTTCCTCCCGGTGTGATGAATGCAATGGCTGGAGAAGATCAGCAGCTTTGGTGAAATACTCTAACCCATTGACTATTCTAAGTATCTAAACTGTTACAAGGGACCTCATTCTCAACACATGCCTTCTTACTTGCCATTTGATCATCCTTTTGTTCATTTTCTTTATTTAATGTATCATCTGCATTGCCTTCTTCTGAATCTGCTTGACATCTTTTCCTTTGAGGGATGACTGCGAAGAAAGAAGTTTTCCAATCCCTTGTCTCCAGGAATTTGACTAGTATTTCAAACACTTGATTCACGGTAAGAACCTGAATGCGAAAATGAAAATAAAAATTAGGAGATTTACACTCTCGGGAGGGTAAAAGAGTCCACCCAAAGAAATAAGTTTTCTGTCAGCAAGTCAAGTTGTCAGATTGAGAACTTAATTAGAGCAATCCAAGGTTAAAATAACTACAATTTGCAATGCATGAACACCAAATCTCACTTGCAGATGATAGAACCAATTCAACAAAAGAAGAAAAGGAAGGAGTGAAAGGAAAACAAAGTGTAATGCCAAAGATGTTAACTTCAGAAATCAATGGCTTTATTTAGTAGCATTTGTTGCAAAGACTGAACATGATAAACAGTATGCTCTGCTCTATTCTCTATGATTCCAACCAAAATGTTGTGTTTTTCAGTCTTCTTCCCCGTCTACGAGCTACAATGAATATAAAACCGAACCTCATAAATTCTGTTTTATCCTGTTCTAACATGTTTACTGAATGTTACCTTTGGTTGGCATTTCACCTTAAGCTAGATGTGGGTTAAGCTATATGAAATATAGCGCTACATTTGTGTGCCTTACGTTAAGCTAGAGTGCTATCTTTCTGTACATTATGTGCATGAAATAGGACAAAATCGCATGCTATATTCCATTTGTGAGAGGGGGAAAAAAAGGACTGTGTGTTTAAGATGAATAATACCTGTGAGCTGGACATCTGGATGAAATTTCCTATTGGGAGCTTAGCTGTTTGGATTCCTTGCTCTTCTGCTTTCTTCATGGTTATCCCCTTCCACCGGTTCCTATCCACTAACCCACCAATAATATATATCTTGTTTAAATCAAGTTCTTCAACAACATTCTCTGAATCCGCTGTGAGATATACCAAATTCTCCTTACGATCCTGCAAGGCTTGAATATACGATTCATTTTGCTTCTCAATTATCCACTTATCAAATCCAGGGATCCTCTGTAATTGGTCCCCCATTTCTCCATCGCATCCTGTCAACCAAAGATGTGCAGGGGAACAGCATCTTCCGTTCACTGCATAACAATACATAATCTGCAATCATACAATCCTTATTTCAAATTTCAATCTCAACTCTTAACAACAACAACAATAACAAAAACAGCATTTTCCTGCTACTTGGGATCAGTTACATGAATCACATGATGCCTTAATATTCTATCTTTAGATCATTTCCATAGACAAACCATTGACCTCTAAATCCTTATTAGTAATAGTTTAGCCTATAATTTTTCTTGGCCTCCCTCTATCTCTAGCAATTTAGCTACCCACCATTTAATCTACTCTCCTCACTGGAGCTTCTACATGTCTTCTCCACACATACCCAAACCACCTAAAGCAAGATACTACCATTTTTTTCAAAAATAAATACTACCCTAACTTTCTCTGATGTATTCATCAAAGCTTTACCGTCAGTCTGCGACCGCAACGGATGCCAGTGTTACAAGGTTTAGGTTGTCTCCAAAAAATCGCATCACATAATCCGTGTTTTCCAATAATAATCCGCCAATTCACTGAATTCAGTAAATGCAACGCAACCGCAGGTTAAAATCTTGGTATCAATTTATAATCCTATCATGTCAATTGTGTTTGTTCATCTAATGCGCAACACTCTCATCTCTTAACATGAAATTAAATCAAATACATTGACTTAAACATTAATTCACAGAGAAAATTTATACTTAACTAAGTAAATAAACCATTAAACGGAACCTGTTGAACGAGGCTGTGGATTTCGTTCGGCGTCATTAGATGAGAGAACTCGAGATCAACGACGACGTTTTGACCGAACTCTTTCGCCTTCAACAGCCTCTCCCTCTTCTTCTCTTTCTCCTCGTTCCTCTGCTCCATCCTCTCCTTCCTCAGATTCTTCCTTGATTCCAGAAGCTTCTCTCTCTCCTCTTCGGAAACATTCGCGAGTTTCTCCTCCCACTCCTTCCTCTTCCTCTCTGCGTCAATCTTCTTCTGCTCCTTCGCCAGAGCCTTCTTCTCCGCCTTCTTCGCTTCGTACCTCTGCTGCTTCAATAGCTTCTTCTGCGCGTTCTTCGACAGCGACGGCGGATGAGGAGGAGGAGGAGGAGGGTTCTCGGGGGCTTTTTCGTCATTTTGTGGTTCTTGTTGTTGTTCTTCTTTTACGACGCCGTTTTCTGTTGTGTGTGGTTCCGGCATTGTAACTGCTAGGGCTTGGATGAGGGATACTTCGTGTTCGCTCTTCCTGTAACCAAAACTGCTTATTACTCCACTACTTTACTGCTCCCTCTTTTTTCCAAGTAGTTGTACCATTTTGACGGTATTTGATTTGATCTTTAATTTCAATTGTATTTTTCTCCAAAATCATAAAAATGTTAGGGTGTGGGAGGAGAAACTAAAGTGCTTAACATCATTAGTTCTCTGTGTTTAATCTTGTTTTGTGAAATTAAAATTATGGAATATACTACCAATGTCTTAAGCATATTGCTTAAGATTCAACTCCACTTGTAAGCAATTTTTTGATCAAAGTTTTTGTTTTACACCCAAATCATTTTTATCCTACACATTTATCTTATCTTTACTATTTATACCACTTTAATTTTTTTTTTAATCATAAGAACTTTATTCAAGACTAACAATGAGAACCAACAAGAAAAGCAGGGGGGTATTAAACCTGACCCTACTATCAGAAGCATGCACAATCCACTTCGCTAAAGAATGTGCAACTTTATTGCTCGCTCTACCAACAAAAGAAAACAAGCAAGAATTAAAAGAATTAGCTAGACTATATATAACACTTTTTAAGTTTCCTAGCTCAGATAAATCTTCCCTTTTAGAATTCAACCCATCCACAAGCACCTTGCAATCAGATCTGACCACAACTGAAGAAACATTCAACTCCTTTGCCAATTCTAACCCTCTAATAAGAGCCGCTGCTTCCTGATGAATTGGTTTAAAAAGCTGGTAATTTTTCTCAGCACCCCCAACCACGAATTGCCCTCTCTTATCCACAAGCACAAAGCCCAAACCTCCAACATCAGAATTCAGACACCACGCACCATCCATAAACACCACCATTTCAGCCTCTTCCTCTACCGATCTGACGGCCTGAGCAGCAGCAACATCTCTTCGCCTACCCGAGACTTGATTCTCAGCTGCATTTCCCGTGATTTCCAACCGAGACCCACTACTCACTTCCAGATTTGCTTTCGCCACAATACCCCAAAAACTAGTAAGTTGCATCTTCACCTCCTCAACACTCTTGTGAATTTGATTAAACTCTCTTGAGTTTCGAGCTAACCAAATAAACCACACTGTTGAGAGAGCATAACCCATCATCTCCCTCGATTTTTTGTTGCACAGCCAATCGAACCACAGCTCGCAAGAAGAAATTGAGTCAGAGATATGGAACTCGTTCAACCCCACAAGGTCCCTCACCGCCACAGCATACTGACAACCCAGGAGACAATGAAACGCCGATTCCATTTCCGCCTGACAAGCCGAACAGTAAGTTGGAATATCAATCTTCTTTCTTACTAAATTATCTTTTGTGGGTAGAATATTTCTCATAGCTCTCCACCAAAAAATTTGTATTTTCTCTGGAATTTGTAAAGACCAAAGAATATTTCACCGGTTAGGACCTTCCTTTGAAGAAGAACTAGAACCCCCATTAGAAACCTGAAACCGATACTGTATTGTTGTATTGTAGCCCCTTTTTACTGAGTAGATCCCATCATCATTGAAATGCCAAATAAACTCATCAGGCTGAGAAGGGTAAATAACTGGAATACTCAAAATTACCTCACTATCGCAAGGTAGAAAAAGATCAAACACCGCTTTCCTATTCCAACCTGTACCGTTGGAAGATAAAATATATGCAACCCTCTGAAACTGACTACTAGTGCTCTTAGGAGAGACAGGTTTAAAAGACCGGGCCTTTGGAATCCAAGGGTCTCCCCAGATACTGATTTTAGAGCCATCACCCACTTTCCAACGCAGGCCCATGGCCAAAATGGATCTGCCTTCTAAAATACTCCTCCACACAAAACTAGAGTTATTCCCTGCCACTGCTTGCATGAAATCACCGTTAGGAAAGTATCTTGCCTTTAGAACTCTGGCCATTAAGCAATCAGGAGCTCTTAATATCTTCCAACCTTGCTTAGCAAGAAGAGCAAGATTAAAAGATTCCAAGTCTCTGAACCCTAGCCCACCATTACTCTTAGGTTGACACATCTTTTTCCAACTCATCTAGTGAATCTTCCTCTCTTCCTCCGAAGAACCCCACCAGAACTTGTTAAGCATAACGTACAGTTGAGAAATAAAACTCGCCGGAAGCTTAAACACACTCATTGCATACGCAGGAATAGCTTGGGCAACGACTTTAATTAGCACTTCCTTCCCCGCCCTGGATAACAACTTCTCCTTCCAACCTTTTATCCTCTTCCAAATTCTGTCAATTATTGGTTGGAAAGAATCCTTTTTTGATCTGCCCAGGAAAGTAGGCAAACCCAAATAGGATTCTGAGAACGCCTGCGATTGAATCCCAAAACAATTCATAATATCCTCCCTAACAGCTTGAGAGCAATTTGGGCTAAACATAATGGAGGACTTATCAAAGTTGATAATTTGCCCAGAAGCTGCCCCATAAGAATTAATAACCTGCTTCAAGACCATAGCCTCCTGTAAGTTAGCATTTGCAAACATAAGACTATCGTCTGCAAAAAATAGATGGGACACCGCAGGCCCATAAAAGGAAGCTTTAGCACCATGAATAAGCCCGGAGTTCTCTGCATGAGTTAAAAGATTTGACAAAGCTTCAGCCACAATAATAAACAGGTAAGGCGACAAAGGATCTCCCTGGCGGAGACCCCTTTTTGGCTTGAAATTTCCAAAAACTTTCCCATTAAGAATAACAGAGAAAGAAACAGAAGTAACACACTTCATCACCAAACGAATCCATTTTTCAGAAAAGCCCAACTTCCTTAGCATAGCCTCCAAAAAAGACCATTCAACTCTATCATAGGCCTTACTCATATCAAGTTTTAGAGCAAAACGCCCTTTCTTTCCCAGCCTCTTATTTTTAATCATATGGGTTAATTCATACCCAATAATCACATTGTCAGTGATATGCCTCCCCGGAACAAACGCACTCTGAGATTCAGAAATAACCTTTGGCAGCACTGTTTTAAACCTATTAGCGAATGCTTTTGAGATAATTTTATAAAACACATTACACAAGCTAATAGGCTTAAAATGCTTCATCTCCTCAGGATTATTCAACTTTGGGATTAAAGCTATATGAGTATAATTCAAATCTTCAAGAAAATTACCTCCATTAAGAAAAGCTAGGATACTCTCAGTAACATCCAAGCCCACCACATGCCAATAATTCTGAAAAAAGAATGGCGGAAAACCATCAGGACCAGGAGACTTTGTGGGAAACATCTCAGAAATAGCACCTTTAACCTCTTCTTTTGAGAACAGATTGTCCAGGAAAAAATTCATCTCTTCTGTCACCTTTAAATTCACCACATCTAGTACAGTAGACTCCACACTAGGATTGCACGTTTCAAATAAAGAGGAAAAATAATCCACAGCGATAGCTCCCATCTCCTCCTCTTGGACACAAAGAACATTCTCTGCATTCTTCAATTGTTTAGTGGTGTTCTTTTGCTGTCTCTGAGAAGCACGCTGGTGAAAAAACTTAGTATTTTTGTCTCCTTCCTTTAACCAATGCACCTTCGATCTCTGTTTCCATAAAAGCTCCTCCTTCTCTAAAAGGACGTTCATTTCATCTATAATACTCTGTTTTTTCTGAAAATCATTTAGAGAAGGATTATGGACTGAACAAACCTTATCCAGCTCTAACTGCAATCGTTTCAACTCCTTTGGAATATTAGGAATTTCCTTCTTACTCCAATCAACTAGTTTTAAACCTGTCAGATGCAACTTACCCACCACTACATTTAAAGAACTCGCTGAATTATCTGAGTTCCACGTTGCAGCAATAATAGACTCACAATTTTCATATCCCGCCCATAGAGTTTCAAAGAAGAACCGATCCGCCCTTCCTTTGAGTCTTCTTCTCTGCTGGATGAACTCAAAATACATGAGAATAGGGAAATGATCTGAAACTGGCGCTGAGAGATGAGAGACCAAACAATTCTGTGTCATATTTTTCCAAGTCTGATTGGCTACAAATCTGTCCAGACGCTCCCTTACAGGTTGCCCATTTCTATTCCTTCTGCTCCAAGTAAAGGGATTACCCTTAACACCAACATCCTCCAACCCACAGTCATCCAACGCCTCTCTGAATCTGTTAATTAAACCCTGATCCTTTCTAGCTCCACCCTCCTTCTCCCCAGACCACAGAATCTCATTAAAATCACCCCTCAGAAGCCAGGGCAACTCAAATTGACCTGAAAGAAACCGAATCAAATCCCACGATTGATTCCTAAGGGATTGAACCGGATTTCCATAAAAACTAGTAAAACGCCAATCACCAACTGCCTGATCCAAAACCTTGACATCTATATGCCCTGTAGAATAGGATTGAAGAGAGACTTCAACCAAATCCTTCCATAACAAAGCCAAACCACCTCCTATTTGCTCACTACAGTCTACCGCCACCCCGTTACTAAAACCAAGCCTCCTCCTCAATGCTAACATCTCTCTAGCAAAAAGTTTAGTTTCCACTGGGAACTTTCATCCTAACAAGTAGGAGAATAGCCTGAACTGCACGGGGATTCCCAAGCCCCCTACAGTTCCAACATAATACTCTCATAACTTTCGGCGGGACTGGTTTCCAGTCCTCGCCGATTCAGAAAAAACCTCGTTCACCTCCTCCCCAACCTTTTGTTTCTGCTTACCTCCTTGACTCCTCTCCATACTGCTTGCACCCCCTCCTTCTTCCTACCTCTTTCGCTTAGGACTGGTAAAAAGAATGCTCCCAGTCGGTTTCTGAAAACTCACTAAAGGAATAGAAGGAGGCTCCACTTCAGTTTTCTGAGTTCTTTGCTCAACATCTATGTTTCTTTTCTCCTGAAAGCAGCCTTCAGAGGATCCCTCAAACTTTGACCTCAGCAAGTTTGGCACTAAGTCATCCGGATTACGAACCCCTGTACCACCCAGACCATTGCTCGCATCCCGCACCTTGCTTGCCACAAACCCCGAACCTGCAAATACTTTCAAGAAATCCCCATAAGGTTTCAGACCCTCCACTAACGGAGCCTCACACTCCCTCTCCCCATGACCTATCACACCACAATTGAAACAAAACCCAGACAACCTTTCATACTTCACCCAGAACCACTTCTTACGCTCCTTTGGATCAGTAGCTAGAAATAAACCCCGATGCAATGGTCGTGAAATATCCACTCTAATCCTTATTCGAAGAAACGCCCCAAATGCAAGACCATCAGCATCTGTATCCACCTCTACCACTCCCCCAATAAGTTCTCCAATAGATTCTCCCACTTTACGGTTGAGACAACCTATTGGCAGATCATACACCCTTACCCATAACACCACATATGAGAAATCCAACTCCGAGATACACACCTTAGAATCATACTCCTGAAAAGCAATCATCGCTTTATCAAAAGTCCAAGGCGAACCCTCTACTACCTTTCTCTTATCACGTAGAGAAGAGAACTTAAATATGAAAATATTTTCTCCCAGAGCTTTAATGGAAACTCCTGTGTGCAACCTCCATATTCTTTTCAAGGTCTCCCCAAAACCTACAGCATTCACAGCCTTGCTAGAAAGCACTTTGCCTACCAGTTTATGCAACGCATCAACCGGTTCTTCTACAACTTCACTTGTCACTGTCAACCCTTCACACTCCTCCCCTGTTAACGTCATCTTACTCCAAAGGGCTTCAAGGTCTTCAGCCATACTGCCTACTCGACCAAGAAGACTGAATTCCACACTAGGAAACTGAACTCGTATAAACCTAATACCATGCACGAAGGAATCCTAATATTGAGAAGAAACCCTAGCAGAGCATTAGGCACAACGAGACTTTTCATACCACTTTAATTTTAATAACACATCCTCTTATTTTTATTATCCGCACTCTTTTGATTTATACGTATACACACTTATTCACCCTTTTTCCTTTTTCACTCACGCTCATTCATCTCTTTTACCTCGAAGTAAAGAAGAAGCATCATCGAATGTAAACATCGGTTTATCTCTATTCTCTTATTTGATTTATGCATTCGTTTTTTTGCATAAATGTAAACATCGGAAGGGATTAAATGAGTGAGTGTAAAGTAAAAATGGATTAAATGTTTTTAATCAAGGATATTTTCGGTAATTTATGTCAAAGTTCTTAAATGCTTCGGGTGCAAATAACTTTTTTTAGTGCAATTAGAATTTTCCAAAAAAGAAAAAAAGTTCATGTCGTGAGAATGAAATTCATTAAAATGAGGGATATTCTTAGTTAAAAAATCATTTATAAACACGTGTTTTATTATTACTCACATATATCTAATGGTCAATCAGACCATGTAAAAAATTGAATACTTATTCAATTGAAATTTTATAAACACATGTTTCATTATTACTCATATCTGTCGAATAATCAATCCAACTTTGAAAAAAAAATGTACCTTTATCCAATTGAAATTTTATAAATACATATTTTGTTATTACTCACATTTGTGAGATGATTAATCATACCGTATAAAAGAAAAACTTAGGCTAATAAAATTTCTCATGTTAAAAACAATTTGAATTAGAAATTGATGTATTTAATGTTGAATTTCATCAAATTCGTAAAATTACCATTTTCAATATGAAATTTCTAATGCTCTTAATCTTAAAAACAAATTTATTTATTCATGAAAAACAAAATATGATAATGGATTGCTTTTTTCAAATGATTTTTTCCTTAAGATGTTATTAATTGGTAGTTGGTGTTTCTTTTCAAAGTCAAAAATCCTAAATGCTTAAATATGTTTTTGTCCTTGCAAATATAAAGGATTTTGATTTTAGTTTTTTGATTTCATTTGTTTTGTTTTTAATCCTTATTTTAATTGATTATTTTGGTTCTATTTCTTATCAAATATGTGATCACATCCGCATATAACACCTATCACATTAATTGATGATGTAAACCAAACCCAATCTCCAAGGTGGGTATGGACCAATCCTAAACCGGGTAGCTTGCAAGTCATTAGTTATGCCAAAGAATTAACCCATTTTATGTGCTTCCGTTGAATGATAATCTCTTTCTAAATTTGGAAGTGTATCCCTAGAAAACCTCGTCAATTTCGTGTAGCTGAGATTTTGAAAAATCAAGCTAGACCTAGAGTGGAAATTGGTTTTAAGTAAATAAAAAAACAATTGGAAAAACCTCTAAAAACTTATGAAGACATATTTTCTCCTCACAAGCAAAGCAAAACTAATTTAGAATACTATGTATAACCCTTTGTCCCTAAGAGTCAGCTCAACTGGTAGAGTGGTACGACATTAAGCGTGAGCATCTGAGTTCAAACTTCGATAGCTGCACTTTCAACTCTCTAAGTTGAAAACCAAATTTGTCTATGAAAAACTAGATATAAACTCCACATGATGTTTATGCATGGCTTCAACTAGGAGAATCAAGTCCCGTAAAGAGGGGCTGAATCACTATAATTCACAACATCTTAAATAAAATGAGTTAGCCTATCCATGTACGATGGATATAGAGGCACAGAGAGAGAGGATTGTCTTATCTTAAATCTCTTTTATAAAAAAAAAATAAATTTGTAGCATAGTTACGATTCCGATTCACACACCTACAGTTAAAATAAAATATAGGATCACATCAATAAAGGGTGTTCGTCCCACTGTATAATCATCAAATTACAGTGTCTAATATAAAATCCCAATAAAATCTATCAAAGACTTTAGCGGGTCTAGCTTGAAATCCTTCCCCATAAGATTTTTAATAGAACGAATAGCCCATAAAGAATAGCGATATCATTCATGTTGTGACGCTTCAGAACAAAACCACACTAAGTAGAGGATATCAAGTAGTTACTAATGAATTTTAATCTATTTATTTTTTTTAAATGCTAACATTTGGTATCCAATTATTTTATGGTAAGGGAATTAATATTTTTTAGAATGTGATTTTTAATTTATTTATCAACACCTACTAAAAATCAATATTTTTTTTGATAAGCCAAAGTATTATATAAAAGGGAGTACTAGAGGTACTCCAACCCCACGGTTACATCATATAATAAAAGAGTTTAATATGTGTACATTGACAGTGTAAAATTTTTTACACTGTCAGTACATCATCCACCGTTCATTTGGATTACTTTTATTTAGAAGTCAATAATCATAAACTCTTGGATGGTGGACGATGTGGTGATAGTGTAAAAAACCTTTTACACTGTTAGTGTATAAACAATTTTCTCATAATAAAAATCAATTTTGATTTTTATTTAAATTTACATTATGAAATATTTTAAAAGTATTTCAAAAAAATTAATCACATACTAATATTTTACTAATAACAAATAAAAAATTAACCAAATTTTCGAGCGAAGCACATGTATGTACAAGACAAATAAATGTGATCTTATATGTATCTACTATGAAACTGAAGATTCTCAATTTAAAATAAAGTATAGTATTTTTGTGTTAGAAAAGGAATATCGATAGCAATAGTAATAATTGAAATAGTGTAAATAACAAACTTACTCTTTTGAGTTATTATTATTATCTCATCATTGAAAAAAGTTGGAAGTTAGAATATAAATATTTGTGTATACCAAAAAAAAAAGTATAAACATTTCTCACAATTTAGATTTTTTATTATTATTATTATTATTATTATTATTATTATTATTATTATTATCATGACATTGAAAAAAGTTGAAAGTTAGTAGAATATTTTGTCTCTATCATCGTCACAGGAACGAGAAGGGTGCAAACTGCAAGAAACGTAACGATGACATGGGAAACTTCCGAAAATACGAGAAGTTTAAGGGACAACCCTGCAAAATAAAAAAGTCAGCACGTGAATTTTGGCTTACATAAGCTTGGGTGTTAGAAAAGAAAAGCGAATTCCCCCACTCACTCGACAAAACGGAACAAGATAGATAAACACATACTAATAGAATTTCGGGAGAGAAGAAGAAGAAAATAAAACAGAGCAAACCAAAACCCTTTTTCTTTTTCTTTTCTTCAATTCCAATTCAAAGCCAAAAACCAAATCTCGAAGTAACGAACTCTCTCACTCACTCACTCACTCACTCTATGAAACAAGTGCATGCGCGACACTGAATACGACACCGTTTTTTTGTTCCCCTCTCAACATGGCTCTGGAACCTCACCTTCAGCTCAAGGAGCTGGGATCCAAGCTCCACACTCTTCCTTCCTCCAAAGATGACGTCATCCATCTCTTAACGGTTTGTCTCTGTCTTCCATAATTTCTACCTTTTTTATGAATAATTTTTGGATTTTTCTCTTACTTTTTTAGGTTAGTTATATCTGTTAGTTTCAGTTAAACCAAGACAATTAAGCTGATTTGTCTCTTTGAATAACTCAATTTAAGCTCAAATTGTGTTAATTAATTAGGTATTATAATAGTTTTTTCTGTTTGTGTAGTTTGTAATTGAGGATTTGAATTGTGTTAGTGGATTTGAACAGCAATTATTAGATTTACTCTATTTGATTTGAAACTCTAGTTAATTTGAACCGAATTTGTGGAGAATCTTTTCGGTTAGGTTAATTTGTCTAGGAATTGGTCGAGAAGGTGAAAGGTTTTAGTACTGTGTTGTAGCTTAAGCTCACACTCGAGCGGAGGAAGGGTGAAAAAAAAACCCTAATGGTAGGGTGGGAGAACTGTAGAATGGTGGTGCACTAGAGTGAAGGAAATATTTGAAACCCTAAGCAGGGGGAACTGGAGCGGCGCCACACTAAAGAACGAATAAAACTTAAAAATGCGGAATGCAGCACAGAGGAGATGAAAAAAATTACACTAGCTTATTCTTAAGGGCTTGGGCTGGTGAGATTCTCTTGGGCCGGATATTGGGCTGATATTTGGGCTTTCATTAATAGCTTCATTTTAATCTCTTAAATATGGATCTATAATGTCTTAATTTAGTTCATTAACTATTAGAGAAAAAAACATAATAAGATAAAATAAAAAGCAGCGCTTACCTAAAGTGTACCACGTACCCAAATCGCATACAGATTAAGTATATCCCTCATTTACCATGTATTCATCAAATCACATACAACATACCCAAACCCTTACCGAAAAGTATCTTGTGCCAGGTAACCATTGTTAAGCTCAATAAGCTGTCTTTGTTTTTGACACGGAGAAAACTGATCGGAAAAAGGGTGTGCTACTGTGCATGAGAATGGAACTACACTAGTATTATAATTAGAGAGGGGAAATTAGCAGCTGCAGCCACTTAATTTTATGCTATTGTATGGTTTTTGAATGATTGAAACCTGACTTCAATGAACCCTGGAATTTGTTGAATAATCCATCATGGTATTACTAGTGAAAGTGGGCATGTATGGATGAATTAGGGGCCCCTTTCAGTTTTCAAATGCATTGGAGGGTGAAAGGACTGGAAACAGCCTCTCTGCTTGGAAGCTAAGGTTGCATACATATACACTCCCAGATCCCACCAGGTGGATGGCTCGTGCACTGGGCCTCTCATTTGAGGTTGAAAGAGTTGTTTACTTGAGCTGAATTATGTGATGAGTTAAGTAACACTGTTTTATTCCAAAAACACTGAGCTATGTGGATTTGGGATCACGCCTGCTGAATGCTTGGTTAGGTTTTTTGCATTACTCTGAAAATGAGCTGTTGATACCAAGCTTATTACCTGGTTTCTGGACCAAATATAGTGAAAAATGAATGTGGTATGACCAAAAAACTAAAACCAAGCTGACACAAGCATATAATGCTTGAGGCGAAATGTGTGCTTTCATGGACGGACCCACACGTAACTAAGTGTGGGCAAGTGCCCCCACTTGAGTTGAGAAATGTTTTATTATGTATGATATGTATTTTTTATTTCTACACATATATTTGTATTTTGGTGTTATATTTTCCTCCACTACTTGAAATTTCTAGCTTGTTATAATTAAGTGTTATATGTATTTTATTTTTTCCCTCACTAGCGAAAGTCTATGGGTCTGTCACTGTGTGCTACAATGTTGTTTAATATTAGGCGGTAATTTTTTATATTTATGCTACAGTTGTATAGCATAAGCTTTTCAATTTTAAGTGCAAGGTGATTTTTCATTGGGAAATTGCTAATCTCCTTGCCGTCCTCCAAAAAAATATGCTTTTCTGCCTGCAGCAAGCCACCGCATGCCTTGCTGAGATGGATCAATCACCACCAGATTCAATAGTGGAGTCAGTGAAGCCGTTTTTCGAAGCAATTGTTAACCCAGAATTGCTGAAGCACGAAGATAGGGATGTCAAACTTCTAGTTGCAACATCTCTTTGTGAGATAACTCGGATCACTGCACCTGAAGCTCCTTACAGTGATGATGTTCTAAAGGTGCCTTTATTTGCATAAGCTATCTGATTATATTACTTAGGCTGTCTTCATATTTTTTACTTAAAAAGGTATAATTTTTTCATATTATTTTCAGCCAATCCAAATGAGAAATTTAGTTCAGAGCATAATGTTCTTCATACTGATCATTTTTAGATCGCTTTGCAGGACATCTTTCAGTTGATTGTGAGCACTTTTAGTGGTCTGAGCGATAGCAGTGATCCATCATTTGGACAGAGAGTTTTTATACTCGAGACTCTTGCAAAATACAGATCTTGTGTTGTGATGTTGGATCTTGAATGTGATGATCTGGTGAATGACATGTTCAGCACTTTCTTTGCTGTTGCCCGGTTAGTTTACTATAAAATTTTTTAATTAGTTAGTTAGTTAGATAGTTGCAGGCTTTTGCTCATGGTATGAGTAATATTGTTTACCTGAAACCTTCTGCTGATTGCTTCCAAGATTGCAAACTTTATATATTGTATGTCTGTATTTGGTATTTGTTCTGGAGCCCATGTTCCTTTGCTGGTTACATAATATTATAAAATGATGCTCCCTCCGTTTAATATGTATTGTAGTTTAAGGTTGATGCACAAAGATTAAGAAATCATTAATTGAAGTAAATTTATATTATATTTTGACTAAAACACCCCTATTTATGATGATGTAGTTAAGAGAGAGAAGCAAACGTAGAATTAATAATATGGTTAATGAATGAGGATATAATTGGGAAAAAAGGTTTGACCAAACCTTGGAGAGTTGGAGTCCGAAGACAACAATACTTTTGAAACAAACAACAATACATATGAAATAGAGGGAGTATAAAAATAATCAGATAACAGAAACTACATCTTTGAATACTTGGAATGGAGAGGCAAATGCTGTAATTCTGTATAAACAGAGAAACTGATCTCTCATTTTATTGCCCCCTCTCCTTCCTATTTTGTCCTTCTGTTTTCTTTTTTAAAATTATATCTTGGATGTGATGCTTGGCATATTATAGTACACGCAACTGTGCTAGGCATGACTCAAGGATTTGTGTGCTCAGGTTGATTGCATCTTGATCGATTAACAACTTTAAAATTATTTCCTTATTATTTTCCCAGTTGTTTGTACTTTGTAGTGTCTAATTTTGGTTTATCAATCATATGTATTGAGTAGTACTTCTTTGTGACACCACTTTCGAAGCATTAGTAGTTCTATATGATTCAACTCATTGAGTTTTATTTTTTTTAATTTATATTTTATCGGTATATATTGAACTGATTGTTACTTGAGAGTTAGGCAGATATCTTGTAGTCATTTCCTTGAATGTCATTTTTTTATAATCCTTTCCCTGATTGAAGATCTTTGGATTAATAAGCGGTGCTTGTATATTTTGTTTCATGCTCAGAGATGATCATCCAGAAAGTGTTTTGTCATCCATGCAAAGTATAATGACCGTTCTCTTAGAAGAGAGTGAGGATATTCATGAGGATCTCTTATCTATTTTACTGTCTATGTTAGGTCGTGAGAAGCGAGTAAGTACTTTATATATATATTTTTTTACCTGTTATGGCTTATAGGCAGAGTCTTATTAGTATTTTAATTGAATTTTTAATTCCAGGATACTACTGCGGCTGCAAGGAAGCTTTCTGTGAATGTTATACAGCAATGCATAGGAAAACTTGAACCCGGGATTAAACAATTTTTGTTATCGTTAATGTCAGAAGATAGCAAGCCAGTGGATAGTCTAGTTAAATACCATGAAGTTATCTATGATATTTATTCCTGTGCTCCTCAAATCCTATCTGGAGTTCTCCCTCATGTCACAGCAGAGCTACTGGTGATTAGTGATTTATTTCCTTTCCTTATGCTCTATGTGGTTTCTGAGTATCATTTATTTCCATTATGTTGATCTTGTTGCGACGAAAAGATGTGTAGTCTATAAACTTTCTGTTATGCTTTGTGGAGTTTCTAAGATTTATAATGGCTTAATCAAATTTTTAGTCCCTGAACTTAGATGCTCTTTTGGAAATGGTCCTTGAACTTTTTTTTGATGCTTTGGGTCCCTGAACTTTCTCAAATTTTTGGAAATGGTCCTTTTGTCACTTAAGTGATGATAAGGTCGACAACATGACACATCACTTTGACAATATCGACATGTGACGTGCTATATAGCGTCACGTGGTACTACATGATTTTGTTTTAATTAAAAATATCATTTTTCTTTCAAAATTATTAAAAGGTTCGATTTTCTTAAAAAATACAATTTATAATTATTTTTAGGCTTAATTATGTCATAAGTCCCTGAAGTTTGGGGTACTTTTGCCAGATACCCTTATACTTTTTTTTTCATTATCTATCTCCCCGAAGTTACTTATGGGTTTGTCATATACCCATACCACCAATTCTTACCAATTTTGCTGACATGTAACATTGGAATCCTGATCAGACACAAAAGGTTAGGCACCTGGTGCCCCGTGGGCGAAGATTTTTTTTTTTTTTTTTTTTAAAATTTAAAAAACTAAAAAACTTAATATTTTTAGTTAAATAAAAAAGAAAAAAAATAATTGAAGAGAGAGGTTGTCTTCGCCCGTGCGACATTACGCGGCACCACATGACCAATCTCCTGCGTCTGACTAGGATTCTGATGTTACATGTCATCAAAATTGGTCAGAATTGGTAGTAGGGGTATATGACAAACCCAGAAGTAACTTCGAGGAGTCAGACATTGAAAAAAAAAGTATAATGGTATTTGGCACAAGTATCCCAAACTTTAGGGACTTGTGACATAATTAAGCCTTATTTTTAATAAATTTGAATTTTTTTTAATTTAAAAAATCCAAGTGGCATCACGTGGCACGTTACTTATCGATGTGGCATGATATTTCGTCGACCATATCATCACTTAAGTGACGAAAGGACCATTTCCAAAAATTTGAGAAAGTTCAAGGACCCAATGCATCGGAAAAAAGTTCAAGGACTAATTCCAAAAGAGCACCTAAGTTCAAGGACTAAAAAGTTAAATAAGCCATTTATAATTTATGAAGTTCTAATATCATTGTTATGAAGTGTCTCTTTAGAAATTTTTCTATTCTACATCGAATTCATTTTACGAGTATTAAGAGTACAAAAGAGTTTCGCAGTATCCTCCTAATAGTAAATAAACAAAGTATTTAATGAAAAAGTAAATGCATTCAATACTTTCTTCATTTAGTAATTAGGAGGAGTAGGATTATTAAGATGACTGATTAGGAGGAATTAGAATTATTGTTAGCAAAATTGTAATCTTCATTATCATTCAAAGTGGTGCTCGGATTCTCATTTGTAATTTGGAACTTGCAGACCGACCGGTTGGAAACCCGTCTTAAGGCAGTGAACTTGGTTGGCGATATAATTGCTCTTCCTGGATCTTCTATTCATGAAGTGTTTCAGCCTATATTTTCAGAATTTTTAAAGAGGTTGACTGATAAAGATCATCAGGTTTGCATGTCTGTCTTTGAGCATGTAAAGAGCTGTCTACTGTCAAATCCTTTCAGGCCTGAAGCTCCTCAAATAATCTGTGAGTGCACACATGTACACATTCAGTCCCAGCTTTTAATACTTTTACTATATCTGCTAATTTTGTTCGTGGACAACATTTTAGCTGCCCTTTCTGACCGGCTGCTGGATTTTGATGAAAATATTCGAAAGCGAGTTGTGGCTGTTATCTGCGATGTAGCATGTCGTGCCCTAAATGCAGTTCCTCTTGAAACTGTGAAACATGTTTCAGAGCGGCTTTGTGACAAATCTGTATGTATACCTCCAGAGTTTAAATTATCTCTTTGCTAAATTCTCTCTTAATTTTCTCAAGACTTTATCGCTCTGTATCTAAATCCTTGTTTTTCTTTGCATTTCCAGCTGCTTGTTAAAAAGTATACCATGGAACGGTTGGCTGAGATATACAGAGTTTTCTGCGAGAATAGCTTGGTCACAGATAATCCCAATGAGTATGACTGGATTCCTGGAAAGATCCTTAGATGTTTCTATGACAAAGATTTCAGGTGAAAACTCTGATGCTACATGAATAGAAATTTCTCTGTTATCATATTTGCCATTATTTACGTCATGGTCGTTATCTTCAGGGTGTGGATTTTATTTTGTTTTATTTTCCATATATTATTTGAAGATAAAGGAAACACAAACCTTTATTGTTTTGCGATGATAAAATAAGTTCTGATAATTTTTTCACTCAAATTATTATTATTGTTGTTGTTGCTGTTGTTTTTCTTAATATTATTACTGTAAATTAAAAGTGTTTGTGTAACAAATAGCTTCCATTCCATGATCACTAAACAAAACACAATCCATCTGAAACTACATAGGGATTCATTTTAACTCCCCAGATTAGAGGAAAATTGCTACACTTATATCATGGATTTTTTTATTTGTGTAGTACTGATTCAAAATAGTTTGAACAATGGAATTCAATTGTTTCCATTTTATAAAATCTGCAATTCTGAAAGATCCTTGCATGCCCGTTGCTTTAACTTGTGTTTTGTGGTGCTTTTGTAACTCCTTTCTCTTTTCCTATACTTCACTGGTGCAAATTGAAATATTTGGATGTCTTAGTGGTGAACATTGTTTAGTCCGACTTGTTTTCTTTCTATTCTTTTTTTTTTCCCCTTAGGGATCATGTTCTTATTATTAATGTTTCATTTTTTTCATTCTACAGATCAGATACGATTGAATATGTTCTATGCGTGTCCCTATTTCCATCAGAGTTTTCAATCAATTACATGGTTAAACGTTGGGTTGAGATTTTCTCTGTTTTTGATGAAGCGGAGGTCAAAGCTCTTGAAAAGATACTAGAACAAAAACAAAGGTAAGCTTGGTTGACTTCTGTGATGGCTTATACACCTGATATCTCCGTTTTTTCTGTTTTCATGGTACCACTTTTGTGGCAGGTTACAGCAAGAGATGCAGAAGTATCTGGCTCTGAGGCAGATGAGTCAGGTATGCAACCTCGCAAGATTGAAAGATAAACTTTTCTAAGTAATTTTGATGAGAAAAAGGCATTGATATCATTTAAGTGCAGGACAAAGACAATGTTGAGGTCCAAAAAAAGATCGCGTTCTGTATCCGAGTAATGGCCCGTTCATTTGCTGATCCAACAAAGGCTGAGGAGAGTTTCCAGATTCTTGATCAATTAAAAGATGATAATATCTGGAAAATTTTGACAAATCTTGTTGATCCGAATACTTCCTTCCATCAAACTCGTGTATACCGGGTATATATTCAGAAACTAATATATATGGTTTTTAATTCTTTTTAGATAATCATCGTTACAAAACTGCATGGGAATTATTCTTTGAAGTAAAAGTATGAGAACTAATAAATGAAGTTAATGCTCAATTCCTTTGGGATGAATTGCTAATCTTCATATCTTGTTGCTAATACGTTATACTTGTGTTTCAGAATTCTAGGGATCAAAGGAAGTGTGAGAATCTTAGAGAAAAAAAGAGAAAGATAAAACCTGAAAATCTGGAGTGGTGACTGAATTAACTGAATCACAGTAGCTACAACTCGAGTATTTATACATAGGCTCTAGAACATTCTATCTAACTAACTGAACCTAGAATATACCTTTCTAAACTACAGTAGCATAATGCAGCAGCATACTCCAACAATCTGTCTCTTTATCTCCCTTGCTGTTTCCTATATGAACTATTTCCCAAGTTATCAATCACATGAACTAAATAGATGTTAGCACTATAGTTTTTCATCCACTTTATGAGTCTATTAAGGAGCAGTATTGGAAAATCCAGAAGGTGCAGATGTTATGATTCAGACTATACTAACTCTTTGTTTCTTTTATAGTAAAGAAAGAGTGGAACTATATTTTTAGTTTGTTATTCACTGATTTTGGTTATTTATTTATTGTTTTCTCTTCAGGATGACTTGCTTAAAATACTTGGTGAGAAACATCAGCTCTATGAATTTATGAATACCTTTTATGTCAAGTGTGCCCTTCTGCTTTTCAACAAGGAGCATGTAGAAGCTGTTCTTTCAGAAATTGTTGCACATAAATCTGCAGAGGATTATCAGCGTATACAATCTTGCATGAATATATTGGTGGTAAGAACATGTCATTTCTAGATGTATTGAATTATTGTGCCTGGTTCCTGAACATTTGTGTTATGTATCACCTCTTGTGGACAATATCCACTTGAGTTCTTTGCAAAGGGAAAAAAAGAGAGGGAGGGGGCTGATTGCAAAGCATTCTTTAGTGCCTTTGCTTGCTTCTTTTGAATTTGTATCTTTCAGCTTATTGGGTCGATGTCTGTGGAATAATAATTCATTCCAAAAACATTAGCTGTTCAGAGATGGCCAATGAAAGCCCTTGTTAACCCTGTGTGAAGAATGCACAGTTCTACCAATACCTTGTGTTGAAATTAGTTTAATCAAGGATTGGGCCCTTGGTCAAAGAGTTATTGATACCGTGTCATGAACCTTTTTAATGATCTCATACACTTCTGCAATTTGTTATGCAATGGCATGTTTTCATTCAGTTCGGTTCTTTTGGACATGCAAATTTCAAACTTTCTGGCTAACTTGACTTGTGATAAAATGCAGATAATCGCTCGTTTTAGTCCGTTTATTCTTAGTGGCAGTGAGGAGGAGCTTGTGAATTTACTTAAGGATAATAGTGATATGATTAAAGAGGGTGTTTTGAATGTTTTAGCAAAGGCTGGTAGTACTATTCGTGAACAACTTGCAGTTTCATCAAGGTGCCGCTGTTAAATTTGTTTACTTTTTTTAATCCATTTTCTTGTATTGGTATTCTTATTATCTTGTTGTTTATGCAGTTCTGTAGACCTTATGTTGGAGAGGTTATGTTTAGAAGGCAGTCGGAGACAGGCCAAGTATGCTGTGCATGCCCTAGCTGCAATAACAAAAGATGATGGCCTCAAGTCTCTCTCTGTTCTATACAAGGTTTTATACTATTAATTCATATAGTATATTTTTCTCAAATATTTTATCCTGATTGTTCTCACCTTATATACAGAGGCTTGTGGATATGTTGGAGGAGAAAACTCACCTGCCAGCAGTACTGCAGTCTCTAGGATGTATAGCACGGACTGCAATGCCTGTTTTTGAAACTAGAGAAAGTGAAATTGAAGAATTTATACTAAACAAGATTCTTAAAAATGATAGTGTGAGCCTCTCAAATTCCTTTAATGGCATTATCATTTATGAGATAAGCATGGAAGTAATTGGTTTTTATTTACATGCTTGTTTCATTGCTTCAGAAAGAAGATCGGACAAAAGCATCTTGGGATGACAAAAGTGATATTTGTATGTTAAAGGTAAGTAGAAAGAATAGTCTATTCGATTTGTTTAGATGCTTTGGATAGCAAAGCTATAATCTTTAATTTGATTCATCAGAAAATGCTAGTAGGTTGAATATAAAAAAAAAATGCTAGTAAGTTGAATATCAAAAAAAAAAAAAAAAAAAGCTAATAAGTTAGCTGTTTGGGTTCTCTTAACCTCAGCCCTACATCCAGAAATGGATGGTTTTTCTTGGAAGTTGATGCATTGAAGAAATCAAAAGTTTAAAGTTTTAATTTTTCAAAAAAACTAATTCATTTTGGGGTTTTTATCCATTTATTTATCATCTCTTTCTCTTTTTGTTGCAGATATATGGCATCAAAACCTTGGTGAAGAGCTATTTGCCAGTCAAAGATGCTCATGTTCGTCCTGGTATTGATGGTCTTCTGGATATCCTGAGAAACATGCTATCTTATGGTGAAATATCAAAGGACGTACAGTCAAGGTATATCGGCTTCACAGAGTTATAATTTTTAATTAATTTGCATAAAAATTACGATGTACTCATTTATTTCCTCTTGCAGTTCAGTTGACAAGGCCCATTTGAGGCTTGCTTCTGCAAAGGCAGTTCTTCGTTTGTCCAGGCTCTGGGATCACAAGATACCTGTTGATATTTTCCACTTAACTTTAAGGACATCAGAGGTGGGTTCCTCCTTTTGTTAACTTAATTTATTGAACATTTATGACTTTTTACCACATTGTTATCAATACTACCCCTTTCATATGCATAGGCAGAAATTAATTTGTCAAAATTTTCATTTCAATGTAAAAATGACCGCTTCTCTTTATTTTCTTTTGGGCCTTATAGACTAGCTTCCCCCAAGTTAAGAAGGTTTTCTTAAGCAAAGTTCATCAATATATTAAAGAGCATCTTTTGGATGCCAAGTATGCTTGTGTCTTTGTATTCAACATATCTGAATTCAAGCCAGAGGAATTTGCTGAGGTAATTTATATATTATCTGGTCAATCAAATTTTTTTAAAAATTGCAAACCCTTCCTTTGACATCAATTGTGTGTCTTTATGATGACTTGAGCTTGTTTATGCAGAATAAGCAGAACCTAGCTGAAATTATTGAAATGCATCGACAAGCAAAGGCACAGCAGGTTTCAGGGCAATCAGATGCAAATTCTTTGACCCCTCACCCTGAATACATCCTTCCGTACCTAGTTCATGCACTTGCTAACATATCATGTCCCAATATTGATGAGTGCAAGGATGTTGAAGCTTACAATAATATATACAGGTACTATTTCACCCATATAGGACAGATGTCAAATTATGCGTTGGTGATATTTTTGAATATGAATGTGGAAGGTACTTAGGGTGATTACTTTAGACTTCTGCTAGTAAGCTTGAAAATATGGAATATGTTGAGAATTCCCATTCGTGTGAAATTTATATTCTGCCCTGAATTTTCAGGCAGTTGCACTTGATACTATCGCTGCTACTGCAAAGAGATGAGGATGCCCAGTCAGTGGTAGCTGATAACGAAGAAAAGGAAACCCTATCCACCATCACTGCTATCTTTCAAAGTATCAAGCACTCTGAAGATATGGTTGACACATCAAAGTCGAAGGTTGAGGATTATTTTGTTTTTTGTGATAGATAAAATTTGAAAATGCGAGAGTGATGAGAAACTGTAACTTAACATTTCTTATCAATGAATGGCCAGAATGCTCATGGCATATGTGACCTTGGGTTAGCAATCACCAAGCGGCTGGTACAGAAGGATGTTGATTTGCAAGGATTATCTTCAGTTTCTCTACCTCCAATGCTATACAAAGCACGAGAGAAGGAAGACAATATTGCGGTATTCTCTTTTCTTGTCATATATAGTTTCTTTCTAGTATGCCAAGTTTCCCTTACAACTGGGAAAGCACTTAACAAATAGTTGCTAATTCTTAAGATACCTTTTATTATCAATTTGTAACGTTACTATTGCTTGCATCAGATAATAACCTTTATTAGTTTTGAATTTTATTTAAACATTTTGAATGTATGTGTTCTAAGTTATAAATTTTGTGGTTACTCTGGCTCAACATATAGTAGTTGATATTTTTAATTGATTAAATTGTTTTGATGCTATAGCTCTAATAAAGACATTTGCATAGTTTAGTCACAGGAAGTCGTCTCCCTGTGATTAAATGGTCATAGCATCTTATTGTTTGACGAAATGTGATTCGGTTGGTTTTGAATAGTCTTTAATGCGAACATAGAATGGGGACGGGTTTTTATTCATCTTTATTAACGTGTATTTTTAACATTTGCAAGATCTTAGATCATTTCTAATTAGGATAGCCTTATTAATTCCATTATTTCATCTGGCAGGTAAACGAGGTGAAAACTTGGTTGGCTGATGAAAGCGCCCTGGCTCACTTTGAATCACTTAAATTAGAAATGGTATGTTTGATTCAATGGATACAAACATACAGTCAAATAGCCACTTTTGGTGCATCTTGAATCTTGAACCACGCGATAATGTTTCTTCTATATATTTCAGGTTCTGTCTCAATTAGCTGAGGGTGATGCTCTAAAGAGTGAAAAAGATGGAAATGAAATGCCCCTGGGAAAAATTATAAAGAACATAAAATCTCAGGGAACCAGGGGCAAAAGAGTGAAAAAGAACAAGTCTGTAGCAGCTGAAACCAAAAAAACTGAAAATGATATTGACATCTTAAATATGGTCAGAGAAATTAATTTGGATAACTTGGGGGTATCTGCTAATTTTGAATCAAGTAATGGTCATGAGCATTCTTTGAGTAAGAAGCTCCAAAAGGATCCAGTGTGTCCAACAAATAAAAGAAGAAAAGATGATGAAGCAACACCCTCTCCGGTGCCTAAACGTAAGCGTTCTTCCCTTACTCATGGAAAATCTAGATCAAGTAGTACTTCAAAGGGTCCTCGAAGATTTCCTGGGGAAGACTCATATGGAGCAAAATCACTGGTGGATGCAAAAAGTAACCCTGATACAGATATCAAAGCTACGTCGAGAAAAATAGGCAAAGGCAGTGACCTGTCATTAAAACCAAAAGTTAAGGTCTCTGAAAGCCATCATAATGATGAGGCTGACAAATCTGATGAGCATGACCCACAGGTGAATCTTACTGTCAAGTAGATTACTAACATAGGATCCTAGAGTAGAATTTATCAATATTTTTAACTTTGCTTATTTATTGCCTCTGTTGCAGAGTCCTGACAAGTCTAAGCCAACTGATAAGACTCAAAGTGGCAATTTCAAGTCGTCCACAGGGTCTACTAAAAAGGTGAAAAGAAAAAGTATTGAAGGATTGGTTAAGGTAAATCTGTATACTGCTTTTATAATCACTGTTGTAATGAATCTTTCACCTCCCCTTAAAACACACAAGTGAACTCATTATGTTGTAATGTTTGCGTTCCTGCAAGTCCCTTAGATAGTAGTTTGATTTGACTTTTCATTTCTATATTATCTATAGTGTACAACAAATGAAGGTGAAAGTGATGCTGGGGATCTAATTGGCTGCAGAGTTAAAGTTTGGTGGCCTTTGGATAAGAAGTAAGTGCTTAAGATAAATCTAGAGAGATAAGTTGCAGAAGCAATGCATGGATTACTTATGTTAATTTCTGATTAGTACTAGATTAATCATTTGCATCTGGCTCTCACTCTCTAGTGTAATTTCTGTATGCCTTCTTCAAACCCTATAGATAATTTTCTAAAATCCTCATTATCATTTAGGATTTGTACTTGATGATCTCATGTCGGTGTATTGATGCTCTGCAGATTTTATGAAGGCACTGTTAAGTCTTATGACCCTTTAAAGAGGAAGCATGTGGTAAGGTCACACTTTGAGTTGATGCAAAGTTGCTATGCCACATAACCATTTCCTTTCTAACACAATTTTACTGTGGCATGTCTTATGGAAGATATTATATTATGATGGAGAAGTTGAAACACTCCGTTTGGAAAAGGAGCGCTGGGAGCTTATTGACCACGGTCGCAAGCCTACCAAGGTCTCTCTGATTTTCCATTAGTGTTCTTTCTTTTTCTTAAGCAGTTCTACTTTTTCTATCTCTATATCAAGTATCATCATTGAAGTTTGATTCTTTCTTTTTTTTTTTTATTATTTTTTTTTTTTTTATATATTATCTTTTCCAGAAGATAAAGCCTACCAAAACACTCTCTTCTCGTGAAGCGTAAGTATTCCCTTTTCAAATTAGTTATTATTTTAGTTGTATTTGAATTAATAAGTTTCATTGTACATCTAAATATGAAAAATTTCACAATGTTATTGGAAAAGTTGGATACATGTTCATTTGCTGAGTGCAGTGTGAGTCGTATTTCTACTAACTTAATTGACACGGTGTTGCATGCCATTCTGATTGTCTTCTTTTTGTGGGTTGATTTTCTTGTTTTTTTATAGGTCTACCGGGAAGAAACAAAAAGGTTCAAGTGGTTCAGCAAGTAAAAGGACAACTAAAATGTTAGTGGAAAAATGAGGTCCTTATGGTGCATTCGAAAATTTGTTCTATGTTCTATCGTTATAACTTGTATCACTTTGTGCTGTAGAGTTAATGGTAAACAATCTCCTAATAAGCATATTAAACGTGGACAAAAAGATGCTTCAAAAAATATTTCCCATGAAAAAGATGCCAAAGAGAGTTCTGACATATCGGACCGTGATGAGACGATGTTATCTGAGGCTGAGATCAACTCAGGTAATATACTCTTAAAATTCTTGTGGTGCATGTACTGATTATCATTTATGTTTTTGGACTGATCACATGTGATAATGGTTGTCTATAAAGCAAATTTGTGCATGTGATTTAACGTTTCAGGAATTGTGTGAACCTCATTTTATGGTCCATCCTATGTGTGTTGTGTGTGTGGGGTGGTGGGGGGTGTTCAACTTTCTAGGTTTAGATGTACATCTGGTCGCAGGAAGGTTATTGTCTTGCTGACTCAAATAATTCATATCAATTGAAATAGACAGACATCTTAATTTCAGATAGAAAATCTATAATCTCAAACAATGACAAATGCTGACAACAATGTTAATTTCAGTTAGGACTTTCTGTTTTTCAATTTGGTGCCGTTTGTGAAAGCCTATAAATTTTGTTGTTTATCTTCCATACCCATATATTTATAATTACATGTTAAAAAAAACTATGAATATTCACTTTGATGATTTAGAGGAGAAAGATGGCAAGAGTTAGTAACCAAACTCGTAATTATTGTGCTGCAAAATGGGTTATAATCATTTGGGACATTGAATCCAATATATCTGTTAGCTCAAGTTTTTTGTTCCCTCAACCCCAACTAGTGGGACAAAGGCTTGGTTGTTGTTGTTGTATTAGCCTATTAGGTATCGACGTATTGTCTCACTCCATCCATTGACCATGATCATTGATAAATCGTGCTTGTTGAGATGTTAATTCTTAGTTTGCCAATTAGCTTTGGAAAATGAATATTATTTCCAGAGTCTCGTCAGCTATAATTGATGTGGTTCACTAGTGATATTTTTGTGGTTCCTCATTATTTTGCAAGACTTATAGTTCATTTTTTGTCTGCTGCATTACTACGCAAGACTAGTTTTTAATTTGTTTTCTATTGTAGGTGGTTCTGATTTGGAACGGGCTGAAGAGTCCAATGAAATCGTAACCAAGGAGAAGAAATCTAACAAGAAAGCGAGATCTGTTTCAAGTGGAAAGAGGGCCAAGAAAGAGACAAGCGTGAGGTATAGGCAAGAATCAGATGAAGAGAAGCAGGAATCAGAAGAAAAGAAGCAGAATTATGGTGAGAGGCATTCTGAAGAAGGGGGGAATGTTGCACAAGGAGTTCAGAATGATGAAGAAGAAAATAGATCAGAAGAGAGAGATGCGGACGAGTCAAGTGGAGCTTCGAGGGAAAATGATAACGGAGAAGAACCAGGTTCTGAATTGAATCAAAATAATAGTGATGATGAAAGTAGTCCTAGAAAAGTGAAAAAATCGCTCGTGGAGTTAACAAGTCCTGGTGGTGCCAGAATTGATGAGGTTTCTGACGATGTGCCGCTGGTAAATAACTCTGATTATATTTACATTTTTTTGGTTTCGAAAAAAAAAAAATCATTATTTAAGCTAATCACCGAGAATGGCTGATGCAGAGCAAATGGAAACTTCCCTCGGGAAAGAAAAGCTCAGGGAAAAAAAGGTGAAAGGTGAGCAGTTTTGCTGCTGTAGCACAAATCTCTGAAGATGGCAGCATTAGTGGTACTGTGGCAGCGTTATAGCCTTTTCAGTTTAAGTAAAGGTATCAGTGGCATTCATTGATACACTAATAGAAGTGCTTTACATGTCCTGTAGCAGCCCCCTGTAGACTGTAGAATGTAAAATAACAGCTGTAATGCCCCCCCCCCCCCCCCGTTTAGGACAAAGAAAGTGATCTAGGTTTTAGGGTTACGTTATGCTAAATGACCTTTAATCAGTGTAGTGATAGGTTTAGCATATGATTCATGGGGTTGTGGTTCATCGTTCCAGCATAATTGATAGTATTTGATTGACTGGGGAAACATGTACAGCTATATATGTGGGTAAAATTGTATTTGTATTTGTATCTGTATCTTTAGCTCATTCATGCTTCTGTAGTCTTAGGCTCATAGCATATGTGATAAAGATGAAGAACTTACCATCAACCTCTTCATGTTATCTTGTACATTGTTTATAAACCTGCGGTTTTTTATTGATTGGGCTGAAATGAGTTCTTCGGTCGGTGTCTGCATGGAATTGTTCGAGTTGTATCGATGGATAATGGATATATAAGGTATCTCCTAGAAAGAGTAAAACTTTCATTATTTATACTCCTCCGCCCAATTTTTGGAAATTTTATTTGGTTTTATACTTTTATTTATAAGATTTTTTTTCCTTCCAATTTTCAATGGTATTAATTACTTTTTACAAAAATAATTACTTTTTACAAATATTTTTATTTCCTCAATATTTCTTAGAATTTCAATAATAATTATAAAACTAATTTTAGAAAAAACAAAATAAATGTTGACAATTCTAATATCATTGGCCATAAATAACTTCTTTAATTCCGGTGAGTTTTTAAAAGATAGGCTTATACTACTGTTAAAGACATAGGGAATACCAACAAAGTCTGACACAGTAAGTAGAAGATCGAGTTTTTTAAGTATAACGTCAAGGGTTTGATGATTTTTACACATCGGAGGGTATTGGTTTTCAGTTGTCGGCTAAGATTCAATACATTTGATTTTTTCTCCTTTTGTTTTTCGGTATATAATCTAAGTTCCCATAAATATGACTTATTTCTTCTCTTTGAAATATTTAAACACCCTAATTTATTTATAAATTGCAATTCATAAATATAGCAAAAAAGCTATATTTGAGTAATTTTGAGTGTTTGAATGAAATTATATTGCTTCAAAGTTCAAACAAGCAATACAGTAGCTAATGAGATACTATTGTGGTCCATAATATATAAAATATGCTAAAATAATTAATTTTTGGCTTATAATGTTTTCTAGATCCGCCCTAATATTATACACTTTCAAGTTTCAAATGAGTGTTATGTAACGTATTACTTTAATCTGAATAAATAAAACCATAGACACAATAATAGGCCATGCGAAAAGAAAATGAAAAATATGACTGTAGCAATAGCATTGTGATGCACGCGGTCAAACATACGCAATCCATGAGTAGGTGTGAAGTAAGTATAAAAGTATTTTCATCTTGAAAAATACTACGATTAAGTGTCATTAACGTTAAACATTCAAATTCAAATGTAGTAGTTGAATGATATTGGAAAATGTGTTATTTTTAGATTCTCGAGAAATGAAATATGGTGAACTTATGATTAAATTTCTTTTCTAACGTGTAAACCAATTCTAAATATTTATATTTAAAGATGAAAAATTACCTCTGTATTAACTATCATTATTCCATCAGTTCCATTTTATTTGTCATTTTAGTTTTTTAATTTATTCTAAATTATTTGTCGCTTTGGAAATTCAATTGCGTATTAATTATTTTTTTCCAGTTTTAATCTTGCATTTAATATGTCAAGATATGTGAAGTGAGTGGTAAATAATATATTGTGAAAATTTTATAACAAAATTATTTAATATTTCTCTTAAAAATTAAAACATTAAATGAGTTTTTAATCTGTGTGAAACTTTTGAAACGAAATATAAAATGAAACAAAAGGAATAATATATAAGAAAGTGATATTCTTCCGGTTTTTAATTATATATATATATATATTTTAATGCAAGGTTATGAACTACTAATAAAACTAAAGTAATTAATTCTATAAATTAATGTAAAATTTTAATTTTATTTTTTAAATTTAACCTTTATTTTAATATCAATTATCATTAACCATTAACTGTTTTCTGAATTCCTCAACTATTAATACTTTATCTAGTTTTTAAAAAGACAACTAAAATTGCACCCCCAAAAAAAAAGACAACTAAAATTTTTTTGAAAAAAAAAAGACACTCAAATAGGAACAAGATTAAAAAATAGAACTAGAGAATAATATTATTAACTTAAGCTATTCTTTTAAAAGTAATGAAAAAGTATCGAAAAGTGTAATTGTCCTTAAAAAGATAAATTATGAAGATAAGAAATAATCAAGACCTTTTCTAAACCTAAGATTTAGGAAGCAATATTATACAGTAAAAAAAAAGTAATATTATATGGAAAATGTTAACCAAAGCATTTGTTAAGATACTATTAAAAAGTGATTTATTGTTATAGAAAGATGTAATTTTTGAGTTTTTAATATTAACTTATAATTGATTTATCATTCGTAACAAAGGACAAGTGACCTTGGCAAAACACATGTTATGTTGCTCCAGCCTTGGTTAGAGAGGGAAAGAAAAAGCGTTTGTTGTCAGAGTCAACAAGTGGAACTGAGTCTCACAAAACGCGCACGCATGGCACCGCTTACACACACACTTTGATGTTCTGGATAGTGGTAAAATATCACATGACCAAGTCTTAGTCAATGCTGAAATCCAACATAATCCATCATCATAATGTTTAATAAAAACAATGATTCCATTGACTGACACGTGCCTGTGACATTATGTACTTGCTCTTTATGATAACACAACTGCAACTTAATCAGATCTCCCTCACACCCTCTCCACTTCTATGCACCGGTGGACAAGGTTAGGTTGTTCCACTGCCATTAATATCTGATGTTGATTGCTCTCTGCTGATTCACAACAACAACATAACCACAAACAAAGTACCAACCAGCTAGCTCACATAAACATTTTTATTGGTGAGCTTTCGTTCTTTTTTAATTTCTTGTTTGGTTTTTTATATGTTCCAAAAATTGATATCCTAACCATTTTTATTTTATTTATACTTGAATCAATGTTGCCATACACGGTTCATATTTCTTTTTTTATTTAATTTGGATTCAGTGAGGAATATACTCCCCCTTCTCGTTGCTTGGTTGAATAATACTAATAATTTTCTCATACTACTTTTCTTTAAATATATATTTTTTTTTCCCACAAGTTTGCAAATTTTATTGTTGTTACTTGAAAAAGCTCAACCTTTTTTCTTTGGGGGTGAAGGGGTATTCTAATTTCTTTGATCTCTTTACATATCTTCAATAGAATATTCATGGTTTACTCCATTATCATGTTTTCTTAGAATTGATCTCCTCTTGCTTTGTATTTTCATTTTTCCGGCATGAACACTTATTCTTTCAACTACATATTTGGTTCTGTGGTCTGCTAAGTTGAGTAGTAAATTTATCATGTTATTAGGAGAATAATGGGTGAACAAATGGGGTTACTTAAAGTCACAGTTGTGCAAGGGAAGAGGTTGGTGATCAGAGATTTCAAGAGTAGTGATCCTTATGTTGTGCTCAAAGTAGGAAATCAGGTAACTACTAGCATTTATATTTTCAGTTTCATTTTGTAGCTTGTTTTCTTTTGATATCAACATTACATGGCATATTTTTAACCACAAAATGTTGAACTTTTTTTAAAAAAAAAAACTGTTCCAGACAGCAAAGACCAAAGTCATTAATAGCTGTTTGAATCCTGTTTGGAATGAAGAGCTGAATTTCACTTTGACAGAACCCTTGGGAGTTCTGAATTTGGTGAGTTTCCTGATGTTGGCATTTGTAAATTTCTTCAAGTGTTGATATTCAAGTAATTAGCCCTCTGATTTCAGAGTTACCAATAATTCTTATACTATCTGTTTGGAAGTTGATTGAATAGAGGAAAATAATCATCCATAAGTTACCAGTAACTCACATGTTCTATCTTTGGGTAGCTGACAACTTTGTGAGTGAGGTCACATTCAGTTTACAGTCTCATCACTAGCTATCCCCACATCAATAAATTGATAAATTGCTGATTCAAGCACCCTGGTTACTCACTAGGTCAGGGTAGGCCCAATGTTTAATTAGGCTTAAGACGAATTCTAAGATCAAACATTTTCAAACTAATAATTAAAATAATCAATGTTAGCAAATCCAATTAAAACAATAGTTGTGTATCCTTCCATTTCTTTTGTCTTCATCAATCATCATGCTTAAATCACAAATCTATGAGGAAATCTTTTCATAAATCATTACTATTATTAAGTTGTATGTTAGGTGCTAAATTTGTTATTGCAACTGAAGGAGCTTGCATGACAAAGTTGCAGATTATAGTACAACCTCATGAGCTTATGCAAATGATTTCCAAATGCTAGTATTTCCTTTGTGCATCTAGAAAGAAATGTTGTTCTTACCCTAAATTTTGGAAAAAGCTCCTGTTAAGTGTTCGAATGTAAAGCTAGCGAGTAAGGGTATAAATCCACCCTTTATTAGCTAACACGCGATGAGATCTCAATTCACTTAAGGAAATCAAGGGTGCATACACCCTTAAATACTCACTTTACACTCAATCTCACTTTTGAGGAGCCTTATTCCTTAATTTTGGAATTATAGCAACATTAAACATTGTAGCATCTTAAAGATGCGGAATTCTACCTCCATTTTGGATGCTGTACTCACTGGCTTAGAGACCTGTTACTGTACACCTAAATAGAGGTTTCAATGCCTTTTATTTGGTTTATAAGTCTATTTCTCTTGGAAGGTACTCAAGTTCACATATTCTATAGTGGTCATGAACATATGAAATATATTGTTGACATTTCTGGTGAAATTTTTGAAGTACTGAGTTCAAGATACTATTGGTTTACATGCTGTATTATAACTGAATTGTTTCCTTGTATAGGAAGTATTTGACAAAGATCTTTTGAAAGCTGATGATAAGATGGGAAATGCTTTCCTCAACCTTCAACCATTAGTCTCCGCAGCTAGATTGAGAGACATTTTAAGAGTCTCCTCTGGTGAGACAACATTAAGAAAGGTCATACCCGAAAGCGACAACTGTCTTGTCCGCGAAAGCAGCATCAACTGTATTAATGGTGAGGTGGTGCAGAATGTTTGGTTAAGGCTTCGCGAAGTTGAGTCTGGTGAGGTTGAATTGACAGTGAAGTTGATCACACCTGTTGCTTCCTCAAAATAGTGCAAAAATTACAAGTGCCCTCATGGTTGATGTCTAACAAGATCATAATTATAACAATCTATATATAATATGTAGTTGAGTATTGCTATTGATTAACTACTGAGTGGATATGCATATTCCAATGTAGTTTAGCAGCTAGTTGATGATACCTCATCTCTTGCATTTCCAAATGAAGTATTGAAGTTGAGATTTATAGTAACTTACTTTGGTCTTTATGGTGTGTTGGATTTGTTTAACTTGTCTTATTGGTACATCACAAAAAGACTTGTAGAAAATTAACCTTTCATTTTAGCAATGAGCATTTTTTGGATATTGCTGTTAACTCAGTCAAATTAAAGAATGCTAAGATGCTAAGTGAATTGTATGAAAAATGGCCCTGTGCATCTTTTCCTATATTCCCACAAATTAAAATGGCCGTTTATAGACTTTAGCTCTACAACTGATTTACTAGTAAAAAATAGTCAGCCTACTCACAGACCAGGAATAATAAAATACAATAAAATAAACAGAAATGGATAACTTCAACTGACTGAAAAACTTTGACTTAGTCATCAAAATGGCATGGAGTCTATTGATTGATATATTGATTAACCAATGAACAAAAGTATTTGTTTATGAATAGACAAATGTATTTTTTATTATTAAGTAAACACATTTTTCATTTACAGACAAATATGATTATCGATGAATTCATATATAATTGATGAATCTATTATAAATAGAATTTTCTTTTATTCTCCATGTATGAAGCAAGAATCCAAATTCATCTTTTCCAATAACATTGAAATAATTTTTGGAAGTGAAATGGTTAGAATTGCTGATATATAATTTATGGGTGGTTGGATAAATTTTAGAGGGGACTTGTCATAATCTTGCAACAAGTAATGAAGACAAATTATGCTTAAAGACATTGTTACATGATCTCATTATTATTGTTATTCGCTGCTCTCTAAACACAATTTATCCATTGTTTCTCTACTCCCTATTTTTTTTCCTATTTCTATTGGATCATTAGGGTTAGCTTTTAAGAGTATAAACCCGACCATTTATTTGACAGAAAATTGGCGACTTAATCGAGTCGATTCCTACTACGCTACTTATGGTCATAGAGAGAACATAATGAAAAATGATCCAAGCTCGCAATTCCAAAAAATTAAACACAATTCACCAACGGTGGTTCAAGTAGTGTGATCCTGCCAACGTGATAATTTGGGAATATCCCAACATCATTCAGTTCCCCAACGTCATTCAGTTTCGTGCAAGATATGAAGTGTGAAAATTCATGTTCAAGTATATGAAATGCTTTCTAATCCTCTCTCGTTTTCATTTCAAGACCTCCTCTCAACCTTTCATTGGATCGAAAATGAATTTATTTTATAGTGAGAACATATTACATGTCTCATACTTTGTGTCACTTCATGTGCTAAAGTATGAGGATTGATAAAAAAAAAACTAAAAAAAATAATAAAAAAAACTATTTAAATTTTATTTTTATCAAAATTTATGTTATTTTAAGATCTCTAAGCTTGGTCCAATTCTTATGTAAAATTTTGTTTTCATTTATTAATCATGATATTGATTCTATTTTTCTTCCAATGATTTTTTAACGTGTATATCAATCTTAAATAGAAAGACATAAAATGGAGGGAGTGTAGTCCGCGTAAGTCAGCCCAGTTGGTGGCTGCAGACCTCCCATGTAACAACCACCAACTGGGCTGTCTTACACGGACATAAATACTCCATTTTAGAAGAGTTGAAACCAGCTTCCAACAAACCAAAAAATAAAAAGAAAAATAAGAAAAGTAACCAGCTTCAACATTTTGCGACGGTATGGTATCGGTAGAATGAGTGTACTGAAGCTGAAGCCGGTGGAGCCTGCAGCGAACCCAAACGAGACAACGAAGAGGGAAACGGTTGATCTCGGAAACGAAAGCGACGTCGTTTACATTCAAAGGTTCGTACCCTATGATCAATCATGGAACTGGTTCAATTACCTCGACAACCATATCCCTTGGACCAGACCCACCATTCGCGTTTTCGGTAAATCATGCCTCCAGGTTCAAATTCAACCCTCAATAAATTCTGGGCTTCCTTCAAAATCTCGTCTTTCGTTGTTTTCCTTTCCTCGTTTTTCTTTGGCCCCTCTTTTAACTAAGAAATAAGGCCAATGTTGTAGTTTTATGCTTATTTTGTTATCATGTAGTAGTATAATAAATTACCCTTGTTTTAAAGATTACACTGCCCTTGTTATTCACGATAGACTAGTATGAATAAGTTTTGTCAAACCATAGATGATTGTCAAAATTTCGATAATGTCAGAGATAGACGCAGGCAAATGCATAAACAAAAGTGGGAGTTTATTTTTGTTATAAATTTAATTGACTATTAGTATATCAGGATGTGTAGCAATGAAATTGGAGTTTGTAAATTGTAATGTTGTGTAATTATTATGTGTAGCCTCGAGACACATGTTATGTTGCAACTCCAGGATTGACTGAGTTGAGTTACAGTGGATATCAGCCACATGCATATTCTTGGGATGATTATCCACCTCTTCAGGAAATCTTAGATGCTGTAAGGCTTATCTTTCATCAAAATTGTTCCTCATTAATCAATTCTACTATTATTTTTCTTAATATATGGGTTTTTGGCTTATGTGTGTTGATATTACTGAATATTTATTTTGTCCTTACTTTTGAAGGTTCATAAGGCTCTCCCTGGGAGTAGTTTTAATAGCTTGCTCTTAAATAGGTATAAAGGTGGTAATGACTATGTTGGTTGGCATGCTGATGATGAGAAGCTTTACGGACCAATGCCTGAGATTGCTTCTCTATCTTTTGGATGTGAACGTGACTTCATTTTGAAGAAGAAACCATGTAAAAAATCTAGTGGTATGATTTCTTTTCCTTCTACAGTTATCATCACTGCACTTCAACCATGCAATTCTATTTTGTTTATGTGTGTGTTTCTGATGTCCAACTTCATATAAGTGTCATTATTTCTGCTTTTTGGTCCTTGCCTTCTATCTTTCAAGAAGGTAGATCGATATGAGTGTGTTTGTTTTTCCTGTTTTGCATTCTACAAATATGGATTAGAGAGTCACTCTAAGAGCAATCTGCCTTTATATGAGTGTTCATAAACATGATATGTTACCTTTTATTGTTGTGGACCTTCAGATGGCAGCGATGAGCCAGCAAGGAAGCGAGTTAAGAAGAGTAACCATGCTGATCAGCATACCTTTAGACTTAAGCATGGTTCCCTTTTGGTTATGAGAGGTTATACGCAAAGGGATTGGATTCACTCTGTGCCTAAGCGTGCAAAAGCTGAAGGCACACGCATAAATCTTACCTTTAGGCGCGTTCTTTGATTGCCTTGAGAAAAAGCTAGTTTTTGGAATATGCTTATGCATTGTTGCAGAAAATTTGATTATTAACTCAAAGATAGAAGAACAAACTAAATCCACCTGAGACACCAACTTACCGATCATCCCGCAAGGTGACAGTGTGGTATTTTCCAGTTTCATCTACTAAATCAATCACCTGCAAAATGGTGCATCATCGAAATCATGTTTCATAGTGTCTCAAAGTGATGAGTAGTTGTAGGTGTGAAGCTTACTAAACTGTGCATTGGTTAAGGCAAGAAGGTGCACCACTATGTTCATTTATCCTTTTAAAATCGTAGACTAGTTCTGCCTCTTTAAGTATTTGTTCTTCATCTTTGTTTCAGGGATTGATTGAACGTGTAATTTCAATTTGTCAGGAACTAAATTGACTAGTGATTACACTCGCACATATCAAAGTGACTATTTACTTTTATATATATATATATATATATATAGACACACTCTTATCTAAACGTTGATGCTTGCTATTTTACACTGTACTTGTTGCTAGTTTCTGCTTTCAACTTGATTGAATAAGTTTTTTTTTAAATGTTTGTTTTATATCTTAAAATTCATTTCTTTAATGGTGCCATTTCAGATAATTGTCAAAAATTTTATTTTATTTTTTTTGATTTATTATTCTAAACTCTCACTCGAATGCATTAGAATTGTGAATTTTAATAGAGATGTGAGAAAGATCGCAGAGGTCAATCCAAAATGAAATAGAACGAAAAATAATTTGAAAGAATTTTAATAGAGGTTTGGGACGACTGGTTTTAATTTGGGCCACGAGTGTCCATATAATACTCTCAGCGTTTTAATCTTTCCGGTTCTATATACTCGAAAACACAATTTCGGTACTACAGAGACGGAATGCATTTATTTCATATTTCCGGATTCGCTAAAACGGAATATGTTTCCGGTTTCATAGAACCGAAAAATTTAACATTTCCGTCTATGTAGAGACGGAAAATAGTTTGGCCCCCGTACTGAGAATATGATCAGAAAATTATTACTTTACTGGTGTCCGAGTGTCTCTATTACTGAATTGAATTGCGATTATTTGAGTCTCCACCGCAACTGCATCTCCGTGTGTTGTGTGTATGTTAGATCCTGAATTCTCACCTTCAATAGTATCCCAATAATTGGTCCTTGTCTCGTGGAGAAGACATTGGAAGATACCAGCAAGCACCGCACATATGATGCCAACAAGACTTTTTTTTTTTAATAAGAAAAGGTAATATTATTGAAACAAACCCAAGGAACAATAAGTATGAGAAGTACTCGAAAGTCCCAAGCCACAAAGTCACATATGCCAACAATACTAATAACACCCAAACTGTTTTATGTTAAATTTCAAAGGGGGTGGTTTTCGTTTTAGCAAAACCGGAAATATGAAATAAATGTATTTTGTCTCTGTAGTACCGAAATTGTGTTTCTGAGTCTGTAGAACCAAAAAGATTAAAACGCCAGGGATATTTTTGTCCTTGAAAAATAAAAATGGGGGCCAAAAAATCTAAAGTGGGGGACAAAAAGCAATTTCCTATAAATTAGGGAAAGCTAAGTCTGATTTCAAATCACCTTTTTAACTAGATTGAATCGATTTTACATGTGATATGAGTAGGCTATTCACGAAAGCCGGCAGACTTACGCTTTATTAGAATTTAGAATGGACAACAATGATATGGAGTTTATTGGACCATACAGATCAATTTATAAGAGCATAAACTCATTCGTTTATTAAGTGGACTAGGAAAGACCTGAATCGATCCATTTTGCCGACTCTACTTCAAGTGGAGAGAGAAGATAACCAGAGCTCGCTTCTTGAAGTTTCAACATATGCTCATGTTTCATATCCTACAATTCTAGCAATTGGATTGATTCCATGAGTCACTCAAGATATAAAATGTGTGCTTTCGTGTTCAAACCTATAAAAGTCCCTCAAACTTTTACTCATTTCCCTTCCTCTCCTTTTCCTTTTATATTTGACCAAATATAAATTTACTCTCTATTTACTATAATATTATATTTAAAAAAAACTTAAATGCTATTTTAATCATTTATCTTTTTATCGGAGTTCTATTTTTAGATTTATTTTGATTTTTTTTCCAAAAATTTTAACTTGGTTTTTTTGTTAATTACCTTAACAAAGACGTTTCAAAAATATCATTTTGCACCACAAAATGAACTCAGCATCCCTAATTCAAGATTGCAGATCATATTTGATTTTTGCTATAGAAAGTGTGTGATTCATATTACTTCAATAGCTGCATGGCTAAATGTGTATTAGACTCGGAGTTATGCCCTCGTCTGTTACGTCAAAGATTATGATGGTGAAGAATGGAGATGAAGTAGGGGAGAGGAAGTGGACCATGACTAGATTTTTAGAGCAACTCAAAATCATTTTGAGATGTCTCCATTAAAGTTTCATACATAGTTGACCATAAGACCAAAATGATATTCTTTGAAAAAGAATAAATTTTTTTTTTTAAAAAAAAAAAAGACGAATGACCAAAATAAAATAGCAATAAAAAATAAAAGACCAAAATATCATTAAAACATTTCACAAATTAATTTTGCCATTTTTAAGTTATGAGTGGAAATCAAGTCAAGTAGTCAACTAAGTTTTAAACCAGCTTCCTAAAAAGCACAAACAAAAAGTAACCAGCTTCAACATTTTGCGACGGTGTGGTATCGGCAGAATGAATGTCCTGAAGTTGAAGCCGGTGGTGTCTGCCGCTAACATTAACGACACAACGAAGAAGGAAACGGTTGATCTCGGAAACGGAAGCGACGTCGTTTATATTCAAAGGTTCGTACCCTATGATCAGTCATGGAACTGGTTCAGTTACCTCGACAACCATATCCCTTGGACCAGACCCACCATTCGCGTTTTCGGTAAATCTTGCCTTCAGGTTCAAATTCCACCCTCAATCATTTCTGGGGTTCCTTCAAAATCTCATCTTTTCTTTTCCTTTCCCCATTTCATTCTTGGTCCCTCTTTTAACTAAGAAATATACCTAATTAGTATTATTAATCCCAAAAAGACTAATTTTACCCAATTTGAGATCTTTAAGAATTAAATTTGGAATCTTCTAAGTTCCAATTTGGAATTTCAATTCTTCTAAGACCAAGTTAGTGCACCCTACTAATATCTTGAGGTACCAAGTTTTATTCATATATTATCAGATTTTGTAACCATGTAAAATTGTGCTAGTTTGTAATGTACTATGTATTATGCAATGTAATTGTGTGCAGCCTCGAGACTCATGTTATGTAGCAACTCCAGGGTTGGCTGAGTTGAGTTACAGTGGATACCATCCACATGCACATTCTTGGGATGATTATCCTCCACTTCTAGAAATTTTGGATGCTGTAAGACTTATCTTTAATCAAAATTGTTCCTCACTAATCAATTCTATTATTAATTTTCTTAATTAATTTGTTTTTGGCTTATATGTGTTGTTGATACTATTAATAAGTATTTTGTACTTACTTTTGAAGGTTCATAAGGCTCTCCCTGGGAGTAGTTTTAATAGCTTGGTCTTAAATAGGTATAAAGGTGGTAATGACTATGTTAGTTTTCATTCTGATGATGACAAGTTTTACGGACCAATGCCTGAGATTGCTTCTCTAACATTCGGCTGTGAACGTGACTTCGTTTTGAAGAAGAAGCCATGTAAAAAATCTAGTGGTATGATTTCTTCTCCTTCTACCGTTATCATCACTGCACTGTAGTCATGGAAATTCTATTTTGTTTATGTGTGTTTTTGATGTCCAACTTAATACAAGTGTCATTGTTTCTGTTTTTTGGTTCCTTGCTTTCTACCTTTGAAGAAGGTAGATTGGTATGAGTGTGTATGTTTTTCCTGTTCTGCATTCTATAAATATGGATTAGAGTCACTCTGTATGTGTAATACAAAGAGCAGTATACCTTTATACAAGTGTTCATAAACATGATATGTTACCCTTTGTTGTTGTGGACCTTCAGATGGCAGCGACGAGCCAGCAAGGAAGCGAGTGAAGAAGAGTAACCATGCTGATCAGCATACCTTTAGGCTTAAGCATGGTTCCCTTTTGGTTATGAGAGGTTATACACAAAGGGATTGGTTTCACTCTGTGCCTAAGCGTGCAAAATCTGAAGGCACGCGCATAAACCTTACCTTTAGGCGTGTCCTTTGATTACCTTTAGAAAAAGCTGGTTTTTGGAATATGCTTATGCGTTGTTTTAAATCTGCTTCCTGCTTTCTAGGCGGAATGTCTAATTTTTGTTGACAATTTTTAACTAGCTGGTAGGGAAGCTTTAATTTTGTAGGCTTTTATCCAACTTCAGTACTATGATAATTGTATCTTTAGATTTTATATTATATAATTATTATATGTAAATCTAATTTTTTGTTGCTAATGCTAATGTTGATTATGGAGTTGGTCACCTTCCTCCAAGTTGCAAATTGAGGATGATGCCCTATATGACCGGTGATTAAAATGTACAGATTTGCAAACTTCTTACAAGAGAAAGTACCATCCAGGCATCCACCATATTCTCAATGCATATTGCATAATCCTACCAAAGGGAGAGGTCATCAATGTCGTCCTCGCCGTTGGTGTAAACAGCCCCACACCCCTGCCTTTAGTCTCAACCCTCTACGTGCTCCATTTGATTAGCCGAGGCATTCTACACTAACTGGCTTCACGATGTCGATAGGTCTCCCTTGTGTTAACTCTGTTTGCTGTTTCAACCACTATTTGCCTGCACTGAACAATCACCCCGGGATCTTCGTAGACCTCCAGGCTTTAAGATAACCATCACTTCGTTGTTTTTTAAATCCATCAACAGATTGTTCCAAAGTCCTAGACTGGGTAAGTAGTTTCATTCCTTCCCAAAACAAAGTTTGCAAGCATGGCTAGTGACACTATACCTCCATGAACACATACCATTCGTATGGGCGGTGCTGAAGACCGTAAATCAGTTGGCTCAAGTTTTAAGATGTTTCAGCGCATAAGAATGCTTGGCCAATATGTGGAGCATGCTTTGAGGTTGAATATAGTCTTCATGTTGTTCCTAGACGTTGTCATTTATCATAATCACTTAACATGCTTTGAAAACTTCTCCTTGACAAGAAAAGTGTGTATGCTCATCCAAGAATTGTTTATGCCTTTTAATTTCAATTACTAAATAATTCTTTTTCGGTAGAGTACATGTCTTAAAAATGATTTAACAAATTAGTCATTAGTCAAACAAATATGTTTGGATATATAATTGTGAAACCATTGTCAGTTTTTTTTTCTTCTATGATAGTGGGATTTTCTTAATCTCAACTTTTATAAAATTGAGAATAAGAGGTTAAAAACAGTTTTGCATTGAAAAACTAAATATTTAATAATTAAAAAGTAGTAAATGGAATTCTAATGACTTTTTCTTACTTTTTAAAACAGTAATTAGCTTTTTATTAGGTTCGATCCTCTGTTTTAAAAAGTGCATTATCACATTAATAATGTGATAATGCACTTTTATTATTTAATAATTAAAAATTAATTAGAGATGCAGGGGATGAAAGTGCATTATCACATTATTAAAGATGTTTTTAACACATAATTAGCTTGAAAGAGTTACACATATTTTTTGTTCAAAAATACAAAATTGGAGATGCAGGGGATCGAACCCTGTACCTCCCGCATGCAAAGCGGGCGCTCTACCATTTGAGCTACATCCCCTTGACAAATGTTGGAATGAAAATAAAAGATTTTATCTTAAAAACAAATTTAAATTAAAAAAAAAAATCAATCTAGAAAAATTGAACAATATGTAATATGTAATAAAAAAGTTATATCGAATTCATGTTTTCTTCTTGGAAGATTTGAAAACTTGCAAAATGAGGCATTAATTGATGAAGGAAATACTAAAAAGTGAAATAACAAAGTTTGAACAATGAAAATCACTCTATTTTTGAATTAATTTTTGGAGAAGGCTAACAATTGTCACGGGTCATTATTTAAGGATTCACAACCTAAAAATTTTATATTGAAAAATGATGTATTTAATATCTTAAAAATTTTAAAGTTACATTTTTAATGCCAAGTTTTTACTTCTTAATCCTTAACAAATGTTCAAGTTGTATATATAGTCCCTCCTTAATATTGTTCTCAAACCAAGGTTAAGAAAACCCAAGCTAATATTCTTTCCAAACCTATGATGTATAAAGCTCTTTTGAAATTTTTATTTTGGTCCTATTTATAAGATTTAATTTCAATTTCCAACAGTGTGTAATTACTCCTTTCTATAAACGTCTTTATTTACTCAACACTTTTTAGAATCTCAAATAATAATTATAGGGGTAGTTTGAGAAAAGTATATCAAATTTTCACTATTCCAATACCACTAACAAATTTAACCATATTCCTTGGTGAAAGTGAAAAATCCTAAAAGGTTCTTATAAATAGGTCCGGAGGGAGTATATAGTCTCTCATGTTCTTGATATAAGCCTCTCTCGATAAAATGTATGAGAATTTAAAAAAATTACTTAATATTGTTAATAACAGTTGATAATATTTCATATATATATATATATATATATATATTTTAAAATTATCATTATAATTATTATTAAAATTCATTAATGATCCTATAAATGTTTTAAATTAGAAAAGAAAGTTCCAAGATGTAGAACATGATACATCCCAACCATAAGCAACGACGCATTTCGTTTTTAAAAAAGGGAAGAACAACATTTAATCTCTTCTCTTTTTAAATTATTATTATGTTTTTAATAATATTGAATTTACTATTTTAATTTATTGCTAAATTATTTAATGGCTAGATTTTTTATCCATTTCCTTAAGAAATGGAGATAAACTTGACAAATCGTATAAACGCTTTGAAAGCAGTCTCATTTTAGTACTTTGTATCTTTCTCTTTCTCATCGGTTGTGCTTGAATGAGCTACAAGTTAGCCAAAAATCTCTTCAACCACATTGATGGCTATCCCATTAAATGACTAGTTGTTAGTTGTCACAATTAGATGATCAAACCATATGACTATGCAATACTTGTATTAATAATAGATAACAGATATACATCAATAAGATCTACTATAAACTAGGACATATCCCAAATTTAGAATCCTAAATAGGGATGAGTTGCCACCTTATTATGATGTATCATCCTACAACAAATGATATAGGCAGTTGAGATTGATATGTAATAATAATAATTTGGTAAATCATATTTATCATGGATTGGCAATAACATAGTTATCGGGTTCTCTTACTAACTCTGCTCCGTAGATTCACTTTAATAAAAGTCTTGTGATAATAATATTTAAATTGACAAATCACACACCTAAATAAACAACGTATCCATACTAATGTCACACGTACTCGGTAACTATGGTCCATAGAGGAAAGTGTTATTTTTTGTATTTGACAACCCTATATATGGTTGCCATTCACTGTCATCACCACCTCAAACCTCTAGTTCCCTCAAGCTCAAAATAGCATGCATATAGCTAATTCTACTCCCAACCAGATTTAGCAATCTATATTATAGGATGCTCCTTTGTTTTCAATGGTCACAGAAAGGTAAATAGGAGTTGGACTTAAAAGGAACATACATTTTCCTCTTGGTTCTTTTTGAGTTTCAGCACCTTTGCTTTGCATATTCATTCATCAGGGTTGTTCTATTTGATCAAGTAAAAGAAGAACTCTTTCAGGCTTTCATATTTGTTGCATTGCATTGCCTTTCTTGTAAATATCAAACATTAAGGTAAACATCATTTTAGTCCTTTTAAGTTAAGCTTTGCATGTCTAATACATTATATGTAAAAAATGTTGTGCAAAAAACATGTGTTTCAAAGCATAAAATATTTTGTTCCATAGTTTCATATAAAAAAAAAATTAGTTATCTTGCTTATTGCAATTTATCTTGCAGATTAAGGTTTGCAATAAGAAGGAAGGATATAATGAGTTTCAGAATCAGAGATCAGCCAAAGGAACTAGGTTCTCCAAGGGAGATAGGAGAGATTGACACAAGGGCGCCGTTCCAATCCGTCAAAGCTGCTGTTAGTTTATTTGGTGAAGTAGCTATCTCCAAGGAAAGACGTTCAAGTTCTATCAAGAGAAGATCATCAGAGGTAAATATCAAATTTAGCTTTTGTTAAGAAAATTCCTAGGATCAGAATTCAGGACATAGTTTGAGAAAATTCCCATATTTTATAGATATGATTGTCAGTTAGACCCTTATAAATTATAATGAATACATGACTCATGGCAAGGCATACACAACTTGAGGATATTTCAACAATGCAACTCACACAGATTTGCTCACACATATATCATGTCTTATCTGCGCACTTTCTACATTACTTTTGGATATCTCATTTTTTGCACACCAAAACTTTGATGCTGTAATGAACATTTTCCAAGGAGACTTTCTTGTTTGTATTAAGTAGTAAAGATTTGGCAGGAGAAGCATGACCCCCCAGCCAAGTCGCAATTAAGAAAGGACCGCGCAAGATGCTCGCTCTAGTAGTTTATAAGTGCTTTGTTTGCATGCTTTTTGGATTTAACAAGGGTTATTTTTTATTTTTATTTTCTGTCTAGTTGTGTTCTAGAATTGTTTAACTTTTGTAATTTGCAGAATGTACTGGAAAAGGAGACGCAGCTTCTCTTGGCCCAAAGAGAATTAAACAAGATAAAGAAGCGGCTGGAAAGTTCTGAGACTACAAAAGCTAAAGCACTTACTGAGCTTGATAAGGCCAATGTGACACTTAATGAATTGACAAAAAAGCTCAACAGTGTGAGGGAATCTAAGCAATCAGCATTGGAAGCGGCTGAAGTAGTGAAGAACCAGGGGAAAGAACTTGAGAAGGCACTATCCCAAAGAGCCATAGGATATCAAGCTTGGAAACAAGAACTGGAGCATGCAAGAAAGGAGTACACAACAACTGTAACCGAACTCGATGCTTCGAAGCAAGAACTTAACAAGATCAGGCAGGATTTTGATGCAGCTTTGGATTCAAAATTGGCTGCATTCCAGGCAGCAGGAGAAGCTCAGCGTTCAGCGAAAATGAACTTAGAAAAGATCAGTGAAATCTCAAAGGAAATAGCAACCATGAAAGCATCAGTTGAACAAATGAAGCTTGCTTCTGAACAAGCTCAAGAAGAACAGGCAAATGCCGTGAGAGATAGAGAAACACAACTAAGTTATTACTCAAGTGCCAAGGAAGAAGCACAGATGAAATTGGCAGAATTAAAGAATGAATATGATCCTGAACTAACTCAAAATCTAGAGGCCAAACTTGCTGAAACAAGTGAAGAGATTCAGGTTCTTCAACAGAAGATGAAAGAAGAACATGCTGATGAGATGAATTCTGTGAGAATGATAACTTTAGAGATTAAAGAAGCCACAAAGACACTGCAAGAAGTTGCTGAAGAAGAAAGTTCACTGAGAAGCCTGGTGGATTCTCTTAGGACAGAATTAGAACAGGTGAAGAAAGAGCAAGAGGAAGCGAAGGAGAAAGAACAAGCTGTAGAAGCTCTTGCTGCAAACCTAACTGATGAAATACAAAGAAGCAAGGAAGGCGAGGCCGAGGCAGGTTCTATGGAGGAAGCTGAAGAATTCCGTCATGAGACAAATTTGAAAATTGAGCAGCTATCATTGGAAACAGAAAATGCAAGAAGGGAAGCAGAAGAGATGAGAACAAAAGCTCAAGAGCTGAAGCAAGAAGCTGAACAAACCCGCGTTGTGGCTGTCGAGTTAGAGGAAAAACTAGAGCTTGCACTGAAACAAGTTGAAGAAGCAAAAGCAGAAGAAAAAAGAGCTATTGAAGAGATGAAGATTTTGAATGAGATGCAAGGGAGAGTCTCCGATGCTGAGGCCAATGGTAAGATTGCTTTGACGGTTGAAGAGTTTGCGGCTCTGAGTGAAAAGATAAAGGAATCAGAAGATATGATTGAAAGGGCAGAAGCAGTTGCATTGACTCAGGTGGAAGCAATCAACACAAGGAAGAATGAAGTAGAAAAAAAGGTGGAAGCTAACTTGATAGCAATTGAAGAAATTAAGGCTGCAACAGATATGGCTCTCAAGAATGCAGAAATGGCGGATGCTGCAAAACTTGCAGTTGAAGGCGAGCTAAAGAGATGGCGTCAAGAAGAACAAAAGGTGGCGTCCAATTTAGATCACTCAGATAATTCTCCAAGACCAATCTCTTTGCGCAACTAAAAATTAAATCAGAGACTCACAGACACAGATGGAATTATCGAAAGGAACAAAGGAGAGCATCTTGGTTGTTGCATGATCACTTGCATCAAAAGACATCTCTATGTTCTGATCTTTTCAAAAAAAAATTGTGCAAGTACAATTGCTTGTTGTCAACAACCTGGTTTCTTGGGTTGCTTATTTATCTTTAGAAGCTTCTAGTTTTTCTACATTTGAGGGAAATCATTTAGATATAGCAGTTCTTTAGGTTTCATTATGAACATGCATATAATGCTGAACAAGGTTGAATGAATGAAGTACAGGAAATGAAGCAGTATTTATTTGTTTCCCAAGAAAAAATTCGCCACATTCTGCCTTTATATTTATAGCATAGATAACAGGTTCTTGTGTGTAACCATGTATATCATTATTCTGTAATACAACATTATCACAATAAATCAAATTCGGATTCTCAGAAGGCATAACAGCAGCTCCAAGTCTTTATCTATATGATTATAAATTATCACTCTAGAAAGTTGGGAATAAAAAATTAACAGTTCAGGCATCAGTGTAATTTTTACATTGTATGACTGAATTTAAAAACGATTTCTAAACAAGCTTTGAATATAACAGATTACACAAAAGTCTGCGAAATAACATAACTCTTTTTTTTTTAAAGGTACTAAATCAACTTCAAATTTATTTTTGGACAAAATGTTGTCAAACATAATATTAATAATTAAATCACGCATCTAACTAAATAGAGGTAATTCATGTGTTAGATTGAATTTAATAAAAGCTGGAGTGGTCCAAACCATAGACCCTAGCCTAAACATTCCATCTAATTGGTGCAGAAAGAAGTAACTTTATTCATTGGTGCACGATTGAATTTTATATATGCCGGTGTAATTAGATACTAACCTATATTAGGACTTTTAGGGTGGAAATCAATTAAGACTGCACAAAAGTTTAGATATTTACATCCAAAGCTATTTGGAATATATCAAGAATTACAGATATTAAACAAATCTATTATTGTAATACGAAAATAAAAAGTTTTTCTTTTCATAAATAAAATACCATATTTTTACTCTTAATTTCCAAGTCAAATACTTTGAAATAAACTAATATTATTTTCTATCTACTGAGAAAGGAAAGAAAAAATTGCATGAGATCAAACTTTGAAAAGAAATACTATGGTAAAACATTATATTTCACATTTCACTCTTGCATTGTAGAGCAATGCAAAGCTAGGATCCGGTTTATGCTTACTAGTTACTACTACACTATTACCTGAATTTTTCAAGCTTAAAGAAACAAGGCTACTAAACTAGTTCTGATGGACCCTTGTTCTATATTGGTTTTGTTCATATAGTTTAAGAGGATTTGCAGGATTGGCAAAAGATCACATGGCCAAGTCACCATTAGATAGCTTGTTAACTAATCATCACTGCAAATCCTGAATGCAACTACAATATAATCAATCTTCAATGGCCATTGATTTAAAGGCCTTGTTGTAATCTGAGTCCCCACTGCTGCCCTTAAACTTGTGTATCTCTGACTCTATAGTCTTGGCAATCTCTTCTTCCTCAGCTGGAGGTTCAGGAAAATCTACATGAAATGATCCCTGCTTGATGGGTTCAACAGCTTCGCCAATTCTGGATTGCTCCTTGATGTAATTGTAGAGCTCTTGATGGAACGGATGATCCAAGGAATAGCAATTTTCACTTCCAGTCACTGAATGTTTGGATGATCCAGAGCCTTCATTTTTACAGAAATGCGGCAGCGATGCATAATCCATGATCTACGAGCCAAATTTTATTCGTTAAATACAATTGAACGTAAAAGGAGATAATAGGTAACCACAGATTCAGCCATAAATTTTTTTCCTTTTTTTTTTTTTTAATAATCCACATGCTTATTAATAGAAACTACATAAAAAAGTGAATCAATTTTCAGAAACTATACATGCACTTCCTAGAGAACATGTGCTACTACTACTTTTTATGAAAAAAGTGCAAATGCACAAATATGCCTTAGAAACACAAATTTCATGTGTGGGAAGTTCATAGTTTTTTTTTTCTTGTAATAGTATCAAATGGTTTGCTATTATATGGACAGGTAACTCACTGTTAGATCTATATACCGAATAAATAAACCATTCTCTAGTATCATCCTTGTTCCCCCTTCTCCCTTACCGTGGAAATTGTTGTGAAATAACCCCGATGCGAAGAAAAAGGAAGGCGTTAAGAGACCTTAGTGGCCCAACCCTAGACACTCTCTAGTTCAAAGACAGAGTAACAAGTTATTTCTACAGTGTCTTAATGGTAATGTACAGTGCATGTATGTGGTTGAAAGAAATGCAAGGAAATTTTTTGAAGGATAAGCATATGACACTAACTTATCTGGGACAGTTTCCAACTAGGCATCTCTGACAAAATATTTAAGGATAGCCAGCGCTTCTGCTTTCCTCATGTTTTTCCGTGATTTTCATTCTTTCTTGTTACATTTAAAAGTGGACAACATGTCCTAAGCCTTTGCACTTCTCACTTCTAATTTGAAATCATTAGATTAAACATGACTTCATGAGCATGCGCTGCCAACAGTTGACATCAAGCTAAGTGGGAAAACACTAAATTCTAATGTATATATCTCCACGACTCTACTGTTGGAACCATGTAGTCCAGTAGCTCTTGTGTCTTGTCCAAGAAATGAAAATAAAAAAAAGAACATCTTACCTTCAACAATTCATCTCGCCCAGAACCTTGTAAGACCTGCACTTTTCTTCTTGTCCTCTCTTGTAAAAGTGGCTTCACAACCTGTAATGCTAAGTCTTTAATTTTGTGCTGAGGATTCAATAGGTGCTCACACCAATGAACAAAATAGAAATATATGGAAAACCAAGTCACAAGGAATAACATCTTACCTTCCAACAAGCTGAAAATATATATGGGGCATTTACAATGTAATAAGCATTTGTCTTCTCTGGGTAGTTCAGATCATCAATTGATGATATTATTGTTAATAACTGCATCAACACAAAAGACAACTCAATCATATATTGATAATTTGATATATAACATTAAATAGCAAGGGAAAAATGTTGATGAAACTATGAAAGTTTTCTGTAATGTGTTTGCTCGAGAAGCAATAACACTAAAAGTTTTTTGAGTATGTCTACTAATTTCAGATATAATACACACGATTAAACATAAACTAGCATGATTCCTGTATTAACATCAAAATGTGTTATGAACACTATCAATTCATTGGTAATCATGACTATACCATCTTCGCTGAACCAAGTAATTGTATTAGCGTGGTATAAAAAGTACCTTAATCTGATTCAGAGCTGATAGCTTCAGGCCAGTCATATCCAAAACCTTTATACAAGTAGTAATAGGTTGCCCGTGCTTCCTTGATGCAGAAGGCTACAGGTATATATCGGTCAAAACTCAACATAAGGAAAAAACCTAAAAATAGGTCAATCAAGCAGTAATAAATCTACTAATAGTAATACCCACCAAGATTACACGATCACGATATTCATTAATTTGAATGTGAGACTGCACATAATAATGAACCTGCAATCATGCAAACACACAATGTCATAAGATATAAGAACACGAGGCTTTAAGATTTTTTTGGCAAATGAGAGATTAGGGTTATTTGGGAGCATCAAAGATAATGAGCAAGCTCTTTCTAAAAGAGTGTGGCTTCACAAACCCCAACTCTATACTAGGCTTTAAGATAAAGCAATGGATAGTTTCCACTTTCCAAACATAGCAAGTTCCTTTTTCTTCCTAACAAAATAAACTTACAGATGCTTTGTCAAATGTGCTAAGCCCAACACCAATTGCAAAGACAGGCAGACCCTGAAAGGGATGGGAGAGCAAAATTAAAATTAAAAAAAGAAAATAAAACAATAAAGTTGCACAATCTTCATTAGTTCATAAACACATGAAGATATAGCATAATCTGCACATTTTGACAGGGAAAAACTTTCAAGCATGACTAAGGAAATATTAAGTTTGAGAATGAGCACCTCCTTTGAGTACCCTGACACCCCTATGAGTTGTGAATCGCGCACTGCTCTGTATAAATCAGCAGGGACAATTGGTCTCTAAAAATTATAACCACCAAAACTAAACAAGTAAGTCTTCATTGTCATTTACAATAGATACACATATCAATAAGGCTTAGCCAATAAATATATAAAGGAGTTGCAACATAATCTAATAAAAGGGACCAAAATAATGTCATTCTCTGAATTACAGGCAAGCGCCTAAGTGAAAAAATATGAATAGCTAAAGGAAATGTTTAAACAATACTAATATACAAGGATCAGTTAGACGTAGACTTACGGTCAATATGTTGTCAATCTCATTCTGTACTCTCCAGTTCAAACAGTCAACTAACTGAAACATAATACAGACATCATATTACAAATAAATCAGACATCATAATCAATTGACAAGAATAAAAAAAACAAATCAGCATGTCATTCAACCAAAAAAAAAAAACAAAACACTTCCACCAAATATATATCTTACCATTTTATGTGCCTTAGAAGCATTCCACTCCCTTGCTTTTAGAAACCGAACTAAGTTTTCAGTAACAAAACCCTGATGAACATTCTGCGAAACAGCAAAATACAGGTATTAGATTTCCAAAAAGGGAAAATAAAGTTCTTTTTAGAGCAATTAATATATGAAATTTGCAGCCTTTGTGTAACAGAATGAAGCATTAATACCATTTGGTCTAATAGCATAGTTAAATAAAGAAGTTGTTAAGTTAATGAAATAGAGTTGAAGAGAATTAAGCTAATAGTGCTACCATTATGCTCTTCAAATAAGTTGTGAGGTTAAACAAATAGGAGTACTAATTTAAAGGTCTAATTACTTTCCAAAAAAAAAAAATTTAAAGGTCTAATTATATCATTGAAGCATGTTAATAAAGTTAAATTTAGAAGAAATGCCACATTGATTGAACTTTTGATACTTGAAAATTGAAATCAGATCTCAACAACACAACATTAATGAGAAATTTAGGATCATCCATTAAGATAAATTCAGGGTTTTTTAACCAAAGTAATGGCACATTAAAAAAAGAAAAAAGAAAACCTAGATTAAAAAAGGGCAATTGACACAGCTGAGCAAAGCCAAAATTAGAAAAATCAGCTGAAGATTCCAGAATGTAAAAAAAAGCAAACCAGATCAGAGTAAAAAAAAAAAAGAGAGAAATAGAAAACTCACCTGAAAAGTTTTCTTCAATGGCTCCTCAACTAAAGACGCCACCATTCATGAGAAACAAAAAAAAATGCAAATAAAGTTAAGAAATTTACAATGAGGGTATGGCAAAAAAAGATGAAAATCAAAGAAGGGTATAATAAAGTTTGAACCTTGATCCATAAGAGCTTGAAGCTGCTTAAGGGCATCCTGAGAAACCACCCCCATTTGTTTCAAACAGTGAATAAAAAAAAGGAAACTCAGAAATTGGTTCAATGCTAATTTCACTGTGTTGTGTTGGTTGGTGAAGCTTCCTTCTTCCTTCACTGTTGTTGTTAATGTTATCACAACAAAAGGAAAATTTATGAAAGGCAAAGACTTTCCATTTGTTAGAGAGAGAGAGAGAGAGAGAGAGAGAGAGAGAGAGAGAGTGAGTGTGTGAATGAGACTGAAGAAGAGTAGTCTCTATATCTAAGCATGCTGGGCCCACCAACACGTCATCTCCACTACCACTCTAAAGTTAGTATATTTTACTATTATTATTTTGAAAAAGGGTTTTCTTCGATCGAGGGTAAAGAAACTTAAAAAATATCATTTCTATTTCAAAATAATTGATTTTTAAAGTTATATATGACGTATATTGAGAAATACTACTACCTTTGTCCCTAATTATAAGGTCCTTTTGGAAAATTTTACTTTCATTAAGAAAGTTGAATAATTTAGTTAATTGTATTGGAAATGTGAATTTTTGATATGTATTTTCAAAATTACCCCTATTAATATTATTGGGAATCTAAAAAGTGTTAAATAAATAGGGGCGTTTGTGAAAAAAATAATTAATGCTCATTAAAAATTGGTAAAGGGCCTTATAAATAAGGACAAAATAAAAGTGTTAAGAGGCCTTATAATTAGGAAAGGAGGAAATATATTTAATGACTTTTTTTTTTAAATTTATCGCTTTTGCTTATTACTTTTTTAGGGTAAAGGATAATGACCCAAAAATAAAAGTATTTCTTTACTATACTTACTTTTTTCAATGAAATTCTCACATCATGTTTTTCATTTTTGGATTGAAGCAAGTAGTTTTTTAGAATTTAATAAATCTTGATTTACGAAAGTAGTAAAGAAAACTAATGATTATGGAGAGAAAAATGATATATTATAATGAGAAAAATACAATTAATAATATTAAAAATCTAAATAATAATTACATTTCTTAAAGAGTACTCCCTCCGATCTTTAATATAAGAGGTACTTAATCGTATTGCCCGAACCAAGGAAATTAGTTATTTTTATGAATTCTATGAGAATATATTGTAACATTACAATTTTACCCTCTCAACTTTTCTTGGAAAATTCACTCTCATTAATGAATAACAAAAAACACATAAATAGTCAAAACATTTAATAAAGGCAAAAAAGAGAAAAAGCAATCAATGATGCATAGGAAATATAAAACCTCTTATAATTAGGACCAAGAAAACCTTCTAGAATACCTCTTATATTAAGGACCGGAGGGAGTACTATTGTATTTATTTAAAATAAGACATAAAAATAAAAACGTATGCAGTAATAGTAAAAAAAAAAACGTATGCAGTAATAACTAAGCAATTAAAAGCATTGATGATATTGACTTTGATTTTAATGCTCTACCATGTAATAATTATAATTATTACTACCTCCGTCCCTAAATATAAAGTCATCTTGATACTTTTATTTTGTCTCTATTTATAGAGCCTCATACCAATTTTCAATGATTATTAATTATTTTTTTCCACAAACACCCATATTTATTTAACACTTTTTTGATTCTCAATAACATTAATATGGGTAATTTTGAAATTACATATCAAAAGTTCACATTTTCAATACAATTAACTAAATTATTTCACTTTCTTAATGGACGTGAAATCCCCAAAAATGCTTTATATTTAGGGACGGAAAGAGTAAATACTATATCTACCATGTAACAATTAATATATTGAAAATATAAGTAATTATTATATTTATTAAACGATATGTTTTCTTTGAAATAAGATAGAGTAAATAGAAACAAATGAAATAATTTTGGCTAAACTATTCATTTGGTCTCTTATCTTATTTTTCACAATCAAATTGGTCCCTCGCATTTTTTTATTATATTGTCCCTCACATTTTTTTCATTATCAATTTGATTCTTAAATCCTTGTTTATCTTACAAGGATTAATATGATACGCATACATATTATTTCTCTCTTCAACAATACATATATGAATCAATATAATATTATTACTTTTTTAGGGTAAAGGATAATGATCCAAAAATAAAAGTATTTCTTTACTACTTACGTACTTTTTTAATGAAATACTCACATCATGTTTTTCATTTTTGGATTGAAGCAAGTAGTTTTTTAGAATTTAATAAATCTTTATTTACGAAAGTAGTAAAGAAAACTAATGATTATGGAGAAAAAAAAACGATATATTATAATGAGAAAATTAGTAATATTAAAAATCTACACAATAATTACATCTCTTAAAGAGTACTACTATTGTATTTATTTATTTATTTTTAGGGGTACTATTGTATTTATTTAAAATAAGACATAAAAATAAAAACGTATGCAGTAATAGTAAACAAAAAAAAAACGTATGCAGTAATAACTAAGCAATTAAAAGCATTGATGATATTGACTTTGATTTTAATGCTCTATCATGTAATAATTATAATTATTATTACCTCCGTTCTTAAATATAAAGCCCTCGACATTTTTATTTTGTCCTTATTTATAAAGTCTCATACCAATTTTCAATGATCATTAATTACTTTTTTCCACAAACGCCCCTATTTATTTAACACTTTTTAGATTCTCAATAACATTAATAGGGGTAATTTTGAAATTACATATCAAAAGTTCACATTTCCAATACAGTTAACTAAATTATTCCACATTCTTAATGGATGTGAAATCCTCCAAAGAGACTTTATATTTAGGGATGGATGGAGTTAATACTATCTCTACCACGTAACAATTAATATATTGAAAATATAAGTAATTATTATATTTATTAAACGATATGTTTTGTTTGAAATAAGATGGACTAAATAGAAACAAATGAAATAATTTTGGCTAAACTATTCATTTGGTCTCTTACCTTATTTTTCACAATCAAATTGGTCTCTCGCATTTTTTTTATTATATTGTCCCTCACATTTTTTTCATTATCAATTTGATTCTTAAATCAGTGTTTATCTTACAAGGATTAATATGATACGCATACATATTATTTCTCTGTTCAACAATACATATATGAATCAATATAATATTAACATGGCTTAATTATGTCACAAGTCTCTGAAGTTTGGGGTACTTTTGTCAGATACCCTTATTCTTTTTTTTTTCCAATGTTTGACTCCCCGAAGTTACTTCTGAGTTTGTCATGTATCCCTACAACCAATTCTGACCAATCTTGCTGACATGTAACATCGGAATCTTGATCAGACGCAGGAGGTTAAGCACCTAGTGCCCCGTGGTCGATGATCCTTTTTTTTTAATTTAAAAAACTAAAAAACTTAATATTTTAATATTTGTAGTTAAATAAAAAAAGAGAAAAATGAATTGAAGAGAGATGTCGTCTTCGCCCGTGTGACATCACTCGGCACCACATGACCAACCTCCTGCATTTGATCCGGATTCCGATGTTATATGTCAGCAAAATTGGCCAGAATTGGTAATAGGGGTATATGACAAACTTAAAAGTAACTTCGGGGAATCAGACATTGGAAAAAAAGAATAAGGGTATCTGGCAAAAGTACCTCAAACTTCAGGGACCTGTTACATAATTAAGCCTATTAACATTTAAAATAAACAATAACATAGTATCAATTTAATGATTTAAAAAAATACGAAAGACCAACGTGATACTTTTAAGTCTGTAATTTACAATACTTCCTCCGGTTCCATTTATAAGACACTTTTAACTATATTGCTCGGACCAAGAAAGTAGTTAAAGTTAGTTTTTTTCTTGATTTCAGAATAAAAAAGTCATTACATTTACATTTTTACCCTTCTTACAAAAATTATCATAAAAAAATTAAATGTATTGCCTTCAAATTATCCAATCATGTGAAAAGGAGATAGACTCATTATTATGTGAGAAAAGAAGAGAAACACATTCATGGGGAATTGGGAGGAATATTTAGGGGTAGTTTTGGTAAAAAAAATATATGTTTTTTAAAAAAATACAAAATGTCATATATTTAAGACTAAAAAATTCTTCTGGAAGGTGTTTTATAAATAAAACCGGATGGAATAATTACGTATCAAGGTGTTTCTCGTGGTCCTGCTTCTGTGCTGGAGTTTGGATTTGCTTTGGTCACAAAACGTGACTGCAACCAATCCTGGTCACTGAATTTTTTAACTTCAAAATTAAAAATGAAAAACAGAAAATAAAATTAGAGCAATATGGATCATTGGATCTATGACTATGGCGATTGTAGCAAAAAGTCGACTGCAATGGATCAAGATCCCTGTTTTGACCATGAGAACTTTGACTATAGATTCAGCTTTATTTTCCCTTTTCAATGAGAGAGTGGGAGCTATGCATGGATCATTTCTCGCTCTTCTATTTTTATCTCTCATCTATTTTGGATGGACAGTTTTCTCTTTCGGTTCTGCTTGATCCCAACCAAATGCGATGCACGAGAGAAATACGAAATAAATAAAATATTTCATAAAATTGCAATTAATATTAATTAAAGAATATTTTTTTAATACATTAGATTTATCAAAATAAAAAAAGAGCATAAGCACCAAAAACCGGTGCATGATAGAAGTACTCTTGTTTTATATTTTACTCATTTCAATCATTACTTGTGTTAGAAAGCATATAATAAAAAAATTCAAATCCAAATAACAAAAACATTAACATGAAAAGAACACAGAAAATCCAAAGCATATTTTTTTAATATATTATATTTATTAAAAAAAAAAAGTCGGAGCACCAAAAACCGGTGCATGGTAGAAGCACCCTTGTTTTATATTTTACTTGGTTGGACCATTACCTGTGTCTGGAAGCATGTAATAAAAAAATTCAGATTCAAATAACAAAAACATGTACATAAAAAGAACATAGAAAACTCAAAACATATTTTTTTAAATATATTAGATTTATTAAAATAAATAAATAAAAAAAAGAGTCGGAGTACCAAAACCGGTCCATGGTAGAAGTACTTTTGTTTTATATTTTACTTGTTTGGATCATTACTTGTGTCAGGAAGCATATAATAAAAAAATCAAATACAAATAACAAAAACATGTACATGAAAATAACACAGAAAACTCAAAGCATATTTTTTTAATATATTATATTTATTAAAAAAGTAAAAAAAAAAAGTGTCGGAGCACCAAAAACCGATGCATTGTGGAAGCACCATTGTTTTATATTTTATTTGTTTGGACCATGTGTCAGGAAGCATATAATAAAAAAATTTCTAATCCAAGTAACAAAAGCATGTACATGAAAAGAACACAGAATACCCAATTTTTTAAATATATTAGATTTATTAAAAAAAATAAAAAAAAAAAGTTGAAGCACCAAAAACCGGTGCATGGTAGAAACACTCTTGTTTTATATTTTACTTGTTTGGACCATTACCTGTGTGAGGAAACATATAATAAAAAAATTTCAAATCCAAATAAAAAAACATATACATAAAAATAACGTAGAAAACCCAAAGCATATTTCTTTTAATATATTAGATTTATTAAAAAAAATAAATAAAAAAACGAGCCGGAGCACCAAAAACTGGTGTATAGTAGAAGCACCCTTGTTTTATATTTACTTGTTTGGACCATTACATGTGTCAAGAAGCATATAATAAAAAAATTCAAATACAAATAACAAAAACATGTACATAAAAAAAACATAGAAAACCCAAAGCTTTTTTTTTAATATATTATATTTATTAAAAAAAAGCCGAAGCACAAAAAATCGGTGCATGTTAGAAGCACCCTTGTTTTATATTTTACTTGTTTGGAACATTACTTGTGTCTAGAAACACATAATAAAAAAATTTCAAATCCAAATAACAAAAAACATGTACATAAGAAGAACAAAGAAAACCCAAAACATTTTTTTTAATATATTAGATTTATTAAAAATAAAATAAAAAAAAAAGGTCGGAGCACAAAAACCAATGCATGGTAGAACAACCCTTGTTTTATATTTTACTTATTTGGACCATTACCTATGTCAGGAAGTATATAAATAAAAAAAAATTCAAATCCAAATAACAAAAATATTTACATAAAAAGAACAAAGAAAACCCAAAACATTTTTTTAATATATTAGATTTATTAAAAAAATAAAATAAAAAAAAGAGTCGGAGTACCAAAAATCGGTGTATGGTAAAAGCACTCTTGTTTTTTATTTTACTTGTTTTGATCATTGCATAAAGATTTGAGAAACAATACTTCCTTTAAAAAAAAAGGAAAAAAATGAGTAGTATTGTTGAATACTACTCCTATTGGGCCCACGAATACTTAGAGCAATGAGTGTTCCCATGTGTGGGATATCCATGCTCTATTATACTCTCTCCGATTCATATTATAAGCACCCTTTTGGTGAGAGAGAAATGATGCTTATAATATGGATCGGAGGGAGTATTATATAGTATAGATTACTAGTATTTTCCTTTTTTAAAATCAAATTCTATTATTTCGACTTGAATGTTAAGTTCAAATTTAAATATGGTATTCTCGATTTTTTATATTACTCCATTATTATCATTGTTTAAATCGCTGAATTACATTAGAAATATCAAAAAGTTAAATTGTAAGAGTTAAATATATGTTGAATTATAGAGCTTAGATGATCCAAATCCTTTTTTTTTTTTAGAATTAAATCCAACATTATTTAGATACAAGTAAAGAAAATATTTCCATATTCTATTTCACCGTCATCAATTTGGTAATTTGGTTAGTAAGTTTGAAATCTTAGTACTAGTATATGATAAGTTGTTGGCTAGTCTCCGTTCCGCAATATAAAATTTTTGAGGAAAAAAAATTTGTTTCATAAACTTTTGTAAGTGTATTTACAAAACTAATGCAGCGGTAATTACTTATTTTATCATTAGTTGTGTTTATGAATGTGTATTTAATTATTGATAAGATTGATCTTATTGTGGATTATGACTAAGTCAGATTGATTAGGTTCATTATATTGACCGAGTTGATCACGTTCAAAATATTAGCTATTGGGCTAACAAAATGCTTTAAGCCCAAGCAAACCAAAACCCAACTTAGATCCGTGTTATTCAAGTTCGGCTAGGTATAATATATCACCATCCCCCCAACATGATAGTCGATCACAACTGAGAAGTTGATTAATTGGGATGATAACTTCTCTCGAAAATCTCGCTATCCTAGCCATTTGATAAGCTTGATCTCGCCGAAGTAAATCCTAGTCACCCATATAGTCCTATATATACAGATTGGATCACCAGGTATTTCAAACTTAACTCGCACAAACACACGAAAATATGACCTAGGCTGCCACATTCTTTCATTGAGGACAAGCCACCAATGTCATACATCAAAACTAGTTCGGTCATCATCTTGAAAACTTGGACTGGAACACGTCGGATATTCTAGACACTTCAAATATTGAGTGGATGATAATAAGAAAACGGTACAAGTATGTGCATAAAATATTAAAATGATAAACAAATTTAAATCAAACAAAAAGTATAGTATCAATTACATTTCATAATATATGTATAATAACTTCAAGAATGGAGAGAGTACACTTAAGTAGTACAGTATTAATTATTATTAGATATTTTAAGGAGTATTAAATGTTAAATGGCAAGTACAAAAAAAAAATAATAATAATAATAAACGTGGAAACAACCGCACCTAAAAACAGTTTGTAACGGTGGATTTTGCAATAATTTCTGTTTTTAGCAAGGATGTAAGATGTATATTATCAAAATAATGATGCATGTAAAATTTTACTGGATAATTAGATATCATACAAGATTTAAAATATCATGGTGTAATTTTCTTTTTGCTGTTTTCTTGGGCTGTTTAGCCCCTTGGAATACCCCAACAAAAAATCAATGATCAATCTCTATGAATGATTCTTATTAGAAAAGACAATCATGCATTTAGAAAGAAATTAGTTGCTTAGTTAAAAAAGGAATCCACAATGAAAGATAATATTTTTCGCAATAAGTTATGCATTTAGGGTCCAAAACTAATTTATAGTTGTGAGCTTGTAACCGATAGCTATGAGCTTATAGCTGATAACTGTAAACCTAACTTATATATAGCTGTGGGTTTATAACTGGAAACTTATACATGTATAGTTAGCTTATTGAATTAAAGCTGTTTGGCAAAACTAGCTGTGCAACTATTTAAAACATGTTAAATGACTGAAAAGGGTAAATAATAATATAATTTAGTAAAAAGAAAGGATAAAATTAAAATATGATTTATTGAAAGCTCTTATTTTTTTTTCTCAAAGCTACCTTATGTAGCTTTTTAAAAGCTAATAACTTTTAAAAGCTATAAGCTTCTTTTATTTTTTGTTCACCAAACAACTCTAATAACTTATTGACCAGATCAATAAGGTAAAAGTTATTAGATAAGCTTAAGCTATAAAGTTATCTTACCAAACACGGCCTTAGTGTCAAAGTTTTTTCATATTTATGGCATGAAACAAAGCATAGCCATTATGTTTAAAAAGTAAAGAAATACTAACGAGTGTCCTAAAGTCAATGGTTAAGAAAACAAAACAAATAATTTTGTCTTGGTAAATGTCACATTTAACACATTGAGAAATTTTGGACTTGTATTTTCAATATTGATTATCTTGTTTTATATTTTTTTATCAAATACTCTTAGGACACACTTTAGCTTATATATATCCTTATACAGGTCTTGTCCTAAGCTCAGTTGATTTCAGGACCCCCCCCCCCCCATAAAAAAGTTGTTTTATGAAACTCAATGTTAATGGTTCCTTCAAAAGTACCTCAAGAGCATTCGCATGTGCATGACTTTCTGTGTAACATAGGGATCTGCACCTCAATCAAACATAATTATGAGGTATATTATGGGGTCTTAGGCTTACCAAACACTTCAATATCCTGTCGTTGGAGGTGGAAATGGATTCAAGAGCTGCTATTTCGCTGGGTACAAAGCAATGCACTTCAAATCATCATTGTTTCCCAATTGTTCGTGAAATTAGGCATGCACCCCCATAAAAAAACTGTTTTATGAAACTCAATGTTAATGGTTCCTTCAAAAGTACCTCAAGATCATCCGCGTGTGCATGACTTTCTGTGTAACATAGGGACCTGCACCTCAATCAAACATAATTATGAGGTATATTATGGGGTCTTAGGCTTACCGCCGAACACCTCAATATCCTGCCGTTGGAGGTGGAAATGGATTCAAGAGCTACTATTTCGCTGGTTACAAAGCAATGCACCTCAAATCATCATTGTTTCCTATTTGTTCGTGAAATTAGGCATGCATCTTTTATGCAATGATCAGAGCTTTTCGCTTTGTCATATTTTTCAAGAAGCAAACAAGTGTGCGAATGTTTTGGCCAATCGAGGGCATTATAGTTCTTTTGATCATATTTAGTGTCCTCGTGATTATTTCCTCTTGTGTGTGATGATAGTTGTGGGATAGCTTTCCCGAGAATAGTGTAATTTTTTCTTTGGACTTTTAGCCGCATTGATTATAAAAAAAAAATTGTAAAAGTTAAAAAATTGATCGAGGAAGCATGTATTTGATGGTTTGTCTAACACAATAATTAATGATCAAACAACTAATTTAATACATTTTGTATTAATCAACCAATCATAATTCAAAATTTAAAATTTCTGTATTTTTTCATTAATTATTTTAAATTTAATTTCGTACAAAACATTTTCTTATTTTTTGCCGTACTTATGAAACTTATAGAGTAATCAATGAAGGTGAAACTTATGTTAGCTCTACAACGACTTGAAAGTAATCTATTTTAGCTTCAGCTTATTTAGTGGCACTACTAAAAAATCAAGTTTTAGTGACCAAATTTCGTGACCGAAATGGAAACGGTCACAAATAGTGACCGATATAGTGACCGTTTTCATTGCGGTCACAAATAGTGACCGATATAGTGACCGCAATGAAAACGGTCACAAATAGTGACCGATTTAGTGACCAATATTGGAAAAAAAAATATTTTGTGACCGAAATAGTGACTGAAATTTTCAATCACTAAATAGTAGTCACTAAATCAGTCACCAAACATATTTTTCTTTTTTTAAAAAAGTATAATTTAGTGACCGAATAAATTCAGTCACTAAAATCAGTTACTAATCTATACTTTTACAGCCACTAACCCGCCCATTCCTCCCTCCTATGTTAATCACCCAAAAATTTTCCCCAGCCCGCCCAAATTTCCCTTTCTCAAATTGAAAGAGCACTCAAAATTTCAACCCTGGCCGCATAGAATCTCCCAACGTACTCCAAAGAAAACAAAAAAGAAAAAACAAACCACGTTCTCCATCTCCAACTCCCACTCACAAAAATCTCATCTTCATTTTTCCATCTCCATAACCATCATTCATTAATTTTCTTTGCATAGAAACATACAACAAAACTCATCAAAGCCTTCATGAATGTTATAGAGCGTGGGAAGACGAAGAAGATGAGTCAAGAAGAGAGGAGAGTGGCTGCCGTCATCGTGTCACCCGCCGCCACCGTGGACGTTCGCAGAACCGATGATGGGGTTTTGGTCGCACGATCCTCCCGGTCGCAGCTCCATGACCCACGCGCCCCGCCGCCGCCGTCCACCATCATGTCGCCACCGTGAGGTGGACAGATTTCGACGTGGCTGCCATCGTTTTCTTCATCTCATTCTCCTCTTCAACATTCCCAATTACCACTATAGGTGAATCTAACTTCTACCCCTCCATTTTCGTTTTTGTTTGAAGTTGTTATAATCCTTGGATTTGATATTGCTAATATTTGGTTTGTTCTTTTAAAAAATTGATTATATATCCTTAATCCTCATGCCTTAGGCATTCTAGAGTGTTGTTTAATTTTATTTTGGAGTACTTTGAATTTTTTAGGGTTTTGAGAAAATCTCATTCAGGGCTTTTGATGCTAAAGGATTTAATTTGCGAAATTGATGTTATAATTGTGCAACGGGAAATTTATATAACATTCATATACAATAAGTTATGTTCTTGACAATACAAGTTTAATCTATGATTAATTTTTATATTATGTTTGTTAGTTGGGTTGACTATAAGGTCTTCTGCACAATATGGATTCTGCTGCTGGTGGTAGTAGAAGTAAAAGGAATCAGGATATTTGTTCTCTTGATGATAATGAAGGTATGAGATAATTTTATTTTGTTGAAGGGTTAGATGGTTTTGAAGAATACTTTATTGCTTACCTTGCTATGTTATTTGCTTACTAATTTTCTTCTTTCTATAATGAAACTGAGCAGAAAGTAGTGATAATTTGTTTATTTTACTAGGACATTTTTCCAACTATCTGCGAAATAGATCTTACATGGTATATGTTGAGGTAAGAAGTAGCATTTTTATGTAGTTTTTCTTCTATTTTTATGGTTCTAAAATTATTTTAGTTTATTACACTATTAGTGAACCATGTGGTGCTACCAACTAAAAAAAGAATTAAAAGCTTACTAACAGTAAAGATATAAATTACTAACAGTAAAGACATAAATAACAGTAAGTTATAATGGCACTTTATGATTTGTTCCATTTCTACAGGGATGTCTCTTATAGAGTATTACTGCATATCACTTGTGCATACTGTCCCTTTTTATGTAGTTTAAAATCTTAACTCATTTGTTTACTTTCACAAAACTCAAAATGCTCTTGCTTTGTTATTCCGGTTTGCTGCTTGGAATTATGCAGAAAGTAGAGAGGAAACGGAGGGAGTGGAAGAGAGTGGTGACAGTGGTGAAGGAAATGAAGGAAGAGTGTGAGATGAAGGTAGAGAGGGTGAGGAAGGTGGTGGATGCAATGGTAGTGGAAATGCACGCAGGTTTAGCATCAGAAGGTGGTTCTAAGCTCAAAATACTTCTCACCTATGTTGATCATATTCATCTCCCTATTGGGTAAAAATCATTTCAATTCTATAAATTAACTTCCACTAGCTTAATTTATATATTATTAAGTGCTTATATTCATTAACTTTTCGAAATAAGTTTAAAAGAATTAAGAAATAAGTTAAAAATAGTTTGTAGTATAGTTTCATTATAATAAGCTTATTTTTTTTATATGAGTAATGATTTATATAGACCTAGGAATCAACACAGCTAGAAAGAAAATGACATGTGTCATTTGTTAACCAATTAATAATAAGTAAAATATCATTTTGTGATAATGTTTTTTTTATTGCGTAGGTTGATTTGTAGATTAATTTTGTATGTTGTCGCCTAGTAACAATTTTTTTATTTTTTTATTGTTGGTGGAATTTTGTGAATTTGTTGCTATTTGATTGAGAAAATATAGAGCTTTGGAAAGTTTTCCAGTTCTATTCGTTTATTTTATTTCATTATGTGAATGGTTGTGTCCTGTATATATGCTGCATAACTAGTACTCCTTCATTCATGTCATGAAGTATTGTCCTTCAACTCTGTTATTATTATTTTTTAAATATATGTTTATCATTGCTAGCATTGTCCACCAACAAACATCCCAGCAGTGACTACAACCACCATTATTGGCGGCGGTGGCTCATGTTTAATTATGCAGAATATTCTTGTCTAAAAGGGGTATTTTAATTTTGAGCACACCGACTGTTTGTGAAATTAGGGATTCAAATGCTATGTGTGATTATTTGATTCAATTGAAATTAGGGATTCATTAGTTGCTTTATTTATGTTCTTCAATGCTGTTAAAGTACTCACTACTCACAAAATCTATAATTGTTTCCTCTTTTATGTTGCAAAAACACATCATAATTAAAGCAATGATTTCCCGAATGTAACCCCAGTGCTTTATTTGCTTAGAATTTGTGTTAAAGGGACGAGGAACAGTAGCCACTGGCCGTGTTGAACAAGGGATCATTAAAGTTGGTGATGAAGTTGAGGTTTTGGGTCTTATGCAGGTGTGTTTATCAAGTCATTTCCTCAGATTTATTGCTGCCCTCTGATTCTAATGTATTCCTTTGGCTGAACTGCTAATTGCAAATTTCGTTTGATTCTCTATTTTTTATTTGCAGTCAGTGATGAGTAACGGTTTATTTTTATATCAACATTAAATAGTCTACTGTTTTGTATAAGTGGTTTCGATTAACTATATGCCATGTAATGGTCGGTCATAAAAATGGGTTTTCCTTTGTAGGGTGGTCCTCTGAAAACAACAGTAATCGGAGTTGAGATGTTCAAGAAGATTTTAGACCAAGGACAGGCGAGTGACTGTTTTATTATTATTATTTTAATCTACAAGGGCTATTTGCTGAGCTCATATTAAAACCAATCTTTTTCTTTACGTTTTTCTTAGGCCGGTGACAATGTTGGTCTTCTTCTTCGTGGTCTTAAGCGTGAAGACATTCAACGTGGACAGGTTAGTTGCAACGATCAAGCTATTGTTTTGTTAGACCTTGTTGAATCATCAAAGAGACTGCATATGATCTGAATCTGTTTCACTAAAATTTTTAGAGTTTTGAATTTAAGCTATTTTGCTAACACTGCTGTGTAATTGAAAGGTCATTGACAAGCCTGGTTCTGTAAAAACATCCAAGAAATTTGAGGCCGAGATATATGTTCTCACAAAGGACGAGGGAGGGCGACACACTGCTTTTTTCTCTAACTATAAACCTCAGTTTTACTTGAGGACTGCTGATATCACGGGAAAAGTAGAATTGCCTGAAAATGTTAAGATGGTTATGCCTAGAGATAATGTTACTGCAGTACTGTTTGAATTGATTTCACCTGTTCCACTTGAAACAGGTCAGTATGATTACATTATGAAATATTTGACAATGTTATCCTCACCATTAGTTTTTTCATATTTTCTCTTTATTCTTTTCACCGAATATTATTGTACATGATCTTTGATTTACTGCTTGCTTGGTGTTTAATGTATAGGACAAAGATTTGCCTTGAGAGAAGGAGGGAGAACAGTTGGAAGCCCCGAGACCTCACTATTTATCTTGAAAATACAAATCATGTTGCAATCAATTGAATATTTAGCGGTTTGTGTTGGATGAAAATGGGTATATTTCAGAGAAGAAGCTCAGCTTCGTTGTTTCATTTTTGTAGTGCAAAATTTGTCAACTACCCCTGAATCACTGCAGAAAAATCCTGCTTGCTTTATCAAAAATAATTTATGAATCATCTTTGATGATGTTGGGTTCTGCAAATCTTATTTATATATTATACATGTTGACATGTTGATTTAGTTTAAAAGGCTCTATTGGTTGACTACATACATCTATTGATTTCAGATAAAAATAGATTGATACATAATTTTGTTTATCTCGAAAAATTACTTGCTTAGTATACCCAAAAAAAAAGAAAAAGAAAAATTACTTGCTTATTACTACTAGTGACAAAATTAAGGGTAAAATATCATTTTAATGACATTAATTATTGGCAAATAGCTGTGTTAGTCGATGTCATTTTAATGGCATTAATTATTGGGTGAAAATGTAGAAATCCGTCACTATTAGTGACTGCAAACCGCCGTCACAAAACTAACAATTCCGTCACTATTAGTGACGGTTAGTAATTTGTGACGGATGTTTCCGTCACTAAATTGGCCCCTTTTTAATTTTGCAACCGTTTTAGCGACGGTTTATTATTAGTGACGGATTATTCGCTCACTAAAGTCAAATTTTCCGTCACTAAATTGGTCCCGCTTTTTTGGGTAACTATTTTAGCGACGGAATTATATTTTTGTGACAGCAAATTTCGGTCACAAATTAGCGACGGAATATTTTTCCGTCACTAAATATTTTGTGACACCACTTTTAGTGACCACACCTATTTGGTCACTATTTCGGTCACTAACAAGTTTAGTGACCGAAAAATGCTATTTAGTGACCGAAATTTGCGGTCACTAAAAATTAGTGTGGCAGCTCATCCAAGAGAGTATATATATATATAATTGATTAAAGTACTTTCATTAGCTTAATATCTTGTTTCAAATTGGGTGCTCGCTCGTCCTCAAACAACGGCATACGACGCAGGTTCCACAACAAGTGATTGCAATGCATGATCATGCTCCACCCAACTGACAGTGACTTTTAAAAGCACGCAATTTCCCCTTAAATTAATCAACAAAATTAGTAATCAATAAATAAAGGCAAATGAAAGAGTAGTCATTAAACAATAACTACGGTAAATAAGTATCGAAAAATGTATGTATTTTTATTTTGGAGTTTATTTTTAAGAGAAAATAATATTTAATTTTTTTTTCTGTTTTTAATACAACTTTAAGAGCTATTGTTAACAAAAAAAATCATAAATTAAATAAAAAAATTAGTCCATTTGTTAAGAAACTAAATATAATTTAAAGTATTGAAATTTGAACATTTTAAGTTTTTGATAAAAGAAAGAAGTGAAATTTATGATGTTTTTTCCACTTCCAAAATGCTTAACAAGTGCCTCATAGAACCCTTGTAAGCAAGACTCATTAAATAATAAAAGAGAAAAGGTTAGTATTCACGCACTTTTTGTTTGGATAAGAAGCTAGTATTCACGCACTTAAAAAAGATTATGAAAAGCACATACATTTACATCGAGATAGTGCAGCGAGACAGCATGCAATGCTGTTTTTTTTTTTTTTTTGCTACTACTACGAAAATCTCGCTTTGTGAAATGTGAGATGTTGGACAATAGTATATGTTGGAAAGTTGTGTGTGCTCGTGTTTCATGGCTTTTAAGGTGTCTTCTTCCTAAAGTTTCCAACATTAGGTGCTTACGTACTTTGGATGGTTGTGGTCGTCCATCAACCATGACATGCATTTAGGGACATTCCCAATGTCCAATACTACGTGATGAGTATATATGCACTTTAATTTATACTACTATATAGTAGTAACATGTAAGATATTATTGTTAACAATAATTGGAGTATTCTAAGAACACTAGGTAATAAGAAGGAATAGTATATAATTAAGGAGTAAATTATTAGTGTTGATAAACTAAATTCATTGGTTTTCATAATATTAAATTCATCAATTCACAATGATAAATAACTCTTTTTACCTAGCATTATCCTAAGTATTGAAAAGAAAAGGATTGTTGATCAATTCATTGCGTATACATGTATGTATAACCACGCCGTGTTGATTATATAAACGAACAAAAAATGTGCATCATGCATGTTTACCATGACTCATCAGTCCACAAAACGAGCTCACACAACGGGTTTAGACCTATTTTTGGGATAATTGACCGTTGAGAAACACGTTAGGAAGCAACAAAGTAAGCACATTACGTTGATAAAAGTGGAGTGGGTTCGAATATCTTAAGCAAATGATGGTCTTTTTATTTTCGATCTTTAGATTCATGTATTTGAAATTATTATTATTTTTATAAGTAAAATTTTTGAGAAGGGGAGTAAAAGGAAAAATTTTGCAATTATCAATAATCAAATTCAGATATTCGTATTTTATACAGTACAATTTTGATTTATCAACTAATAAACTATATATTTGAGACTTATATATACAGAGAAAGATGAATGTCTTAATTATGTTTTTAATCATTGAATTTTAGTATTTTTTATGACATGTCCTTTTTTTTTCAATGTTCGACTTCCTAAAATTACTTTTACATTCCACATATACTCATATTACTAATTTCAGTCAAATCAAATATATTTTATTTTTAGTTTTAAAAAAAATAGAGAAAAGAGGTTGTCTTCGTTCACATTATATCATGTGGCACTATGTAACTAACCTATTGTGTATTAGAATTTCGGTGTAGCATGTCAGCAAAATCTGGCCCCAGAATTGACAGGAAGGATATATGACAAATTTAAAAATAATTTCAGGAGCCAAACATTTTTTTTAAAAAAAGGACCTATGTCACCCTAAAGTTCAAAAACTGAACACATAATTAATTAATCTTATTGACCAAGGACTAAACAAGGAGGATTTGATTTTTTAATAACTCCAAATTTTTTAATTTCAATGACTTCATCTTTTATTTGGAAATAATATTCTCTCTCTTCATTTTTACATTTATTAGTTTAATTAATTAAATAAAATAAATTATTTTCAAATATGAAATGAAATGATTGAAGTTATGAAATTTTGAAGTTGGAAAATTTATCCGAACTAGGATCTATATGAAATATCATTGAAATAGTAGTTATCATTTCGTCACCTTACGTTATTCTAGGTATTCCGAATAATTAATCTAATTGTGACAAGAGTGGGTGAAAGTTGGGAGTGTTTTGATTTTGGTCCCTGAAAATTTTTTTGATCTTGACTCATCCTTAATTGTTTTGAAAATTTGATTTTAGTCCCTGTAATAAAAAAAATTCGTTAACTGCCGACGTGACTAATGGAACGCCACCTTGACATACACACGTGTGCAAGTACTGCGTGCCACCAGTAGGAAAGCATGGATGATCCGGACCCGCAGGAACAAAAGGCCAAAGCCCAACCTAAATGTGTTTGTGAATTTGACTTTGACCCTTTTGCTCTTGCGGGTCTAGATAATCCACGTTATCATACCGGTAATATTCAATACTTGCTCCGATCATCATCATCAACAAACCACGAAGATATGTCAGAAAGCATGGAGGAGGAAGAGGAGAAGATATGGAACGCCAGAGAAGCTCTGGAGCGTACCCTCGTAATTCATGATTTGACATCCAACATGCTCACACCCTATCTCAATCGCTGCTTTGCTGGAACCGCCGAGGCACCACCACCACCCTTCCCTCTCTCTCTCCTTCCTTCCTTCCTTTCAAATCAGAAACCCTAATTACGTTCTGTAATGGTTGATTTATGCTTTTTTAATTTTCCCTTTCTTCTTTCTTTTTTCCTGGTTGCAGGTGGCTTTTGCGACCCGCTATGAGCACGAGTACGACTACTACGTGTTCACTCGTTTTTATTCAATTGTTGAGTTTCATACTCGTGCCGATGCTGAGAATTTATGACGCAAGTCTAAGTACCAAAACATTTTTGTAAACCAAATGAATTAAATTGTATTTATGAAAACCTTTTTTGTAAAATAATTAAACGAAATTGATTTTTGATAATGTTATAAAAAAAAATGGCACAAATTTTTAGTGAAAATTTTATGTCCAATTTGGGGTGTTACAGGAGTCGTGCGAGATTGTTAGTCATGTGCACTTTGAAGGTTACATGGTCCATCCTCTTTGATGTCCAAAATTCATTTTTAGTGAAAATACTTCACGCTAGCCTTTGATGTCCATAATTCATAAGGGTATTTGCTACTACTTTAGTTGAGACTTCAATATCATTCATAATGGGGTTACGCCAATTTGCAACATAAAGAACCTTTAATGATAAAATTTAAATCTTGAGGACTGACATTATTATTTCCAAATGAACAACATAACCAAATTAGTTCATTAAAGAAAAAAAAACAAATATTGTCTAAATGACAATACAACACATGTCCCTTTGGATCCAAATAATCATTATTCATTTCATTCTTGTAATAATTATGCTTTGTGAAACATTATACAGGTAGTTTTGTTTAATTAATGCTTAAAACTAAAAAAATAAGAAAATTAAGAATTTTCAGATAATTAAAAAGTAAAAAAAAATTCAGAAAATTAAAAAAAAAAAATCAGAAGAATTTACCTAACGGGGTTAGTACTTATTCCTCTTTGCCTTCTTTCTCTTATTTTTTTTTTTTTCTCTCTCTCTCTCTCTCTCTCTCAAACCAGAATATGTCAGAAAGCATGGAGGAGGAGAGGATATGGAACGCCAGGGAAGCTATGGAGCGTACCCTCGTACTTCATGATTTGACATCCAACATGCTCACACCCTATCTCAATCGCTGCTTTGCTGGAACCGCCGAGGCACCACCACCACCCTTCCCTCTCTCTCTCCTTCCTTCCTTTCAAATCAGAAACCCTAATTACGTTCTGTAATGGTTGATTTATGCTTTTTTAATTTTCCCTTTCTTCTTTCTTTTTTCCTGGTTGCAGGTGGCTTTTGCGACCCGCTATGAGCACGAGTACGACTACTACGTGTTCACTCGTTTTTATTCAATCGTTGAGTTTCATACTCGTGCCGATGCTGAGAATGTTCTTCAAAAATACAATGGAACAGTTATGCCAGATTTTGAACACTGCTTCAGGATGGAGTGGGCAACTTCATGTTTGTCTATTTCTATATTATTACCATGCTCTGCTCTCCATGCCTTGTTTCTATATGAGAATGTTTTCCATGAATTGTTTCCTTCCCTCTTTGCATAACTCATCTTTTTTACATCACTTGTATTTATATGCGCAGCTTCATATCCGAAAATTGAAGGTGAAGGCCCGCTGAATGAGGAGGATCCAGATTATACAACCGTGCGTAATTACTTATTTGCAATATCGAAATTGCTCTCCTTTGGCTTGTTTTTAAATTCAGTTTTTTATTGCAGTTACATATCTCCAATTTGGATCCTGATATCAGCATTTCACTTCTGAGGACCCATTTCCAACAGACTGGAACAATAGTTAATATAAAGATTTCACCAAAAGAGAAATGTGGATCTATCCAATATGCATACAGGTAATACAACTTAATTTTCGATATTATGCCGTGTTACATAATGGCAATGCAGCACTGATTTTGCCATTTCTTTTTCATGCATCAGGAGCTTTGCAATAGCCGCAGCAAAGTGTTACGCTAATGCGTGTTACAATAGACAACGTTTTTCCCTTAGAGTGAATGGTCACACTCCAACAAAACAGGTAATTCTATTTACTAGTGATCCTTGTTACTGTCTTGTATCAACTAACTTTTGATCAATGACAATTACAATTTCGGGTCAGAATCAGTTTTTCTGTAGTTACCCTTCTCTCTTTCCGCTTTCTCTCATGGTATCTTTGTGAAAGGAAAATCCATGGCTTCTGCTAACCCTATCTCCTCCGTTGATGATGATGTTTTCACTGGTGCTCAACCTGAGCCACCGTCTTCTCTACCTTCTACTCTTTCTCTTCATTCGCCCTCGTTGAAGGTTATGGACAAGAATTTCTTAACCTGGAAACAGTCCACTCCACTCTAACGGTGCTTTGCTCTTGTTGACTATATGAGAATGACTTTTTCTCCGATGAAGGATTCATACAATATTTATACATGTGTTCAGTCTAATCGATCCCTTATGTTTATGGGTTAGAATTAACTATCAAAAACAACTAAGAATCTAGCAGATTCAAATATATATACAATAATACCTTTCTAATAATAACCATGTCTCAACACTTCCCCTCAACTAGAACATATATATCGTATGCATCCCGTGTGTCACATATGTATGTTTTCCTAGGACCTCGTAAAGGTTTAGTGAAGATATCAACAAGTCAATCCTTGTAACAAACATGAGAGGTCTTGGTGATGACGAGTATGTTATTTTCAATGGAATGAAAATACACTTTGATATGCTTTTTTCTCTCATGAAAGACTGGATTGGAGGGGAGGCACAAAGCTGGCTGGTTATCACACATCAGCCTCATGGATTCAACTTTGCAAAACTGTAACCCTTGAATATATGCTTCAACAACATGAGTTCATCCGTAGTGTAAGCCATAGCCTGATACTTGGCTTGTATACTTGACCTGACAACAACATTCTACTTTTCACTCATCCATGAATAAAGTTTTCACCTATAAACACACATTAACCTATATTGGATCATCTATCACCTTGATCTCCTTCCCAGTTTGCATCTTGAGTACACAATTATATCAATATGGCCTCGATCTGTATAAACATATCTTTTTGTGTGTGATCGTGATCCTTTTATGTGTCAGTATGCAAACAACTGCATGCCAATGTCTATTACTCGGGGAGTTGAGAGATCAATTAATAAAACTGACTGAAAAGCATATATCAGGTCTAGTCGGTGAGATAATTTAGTTATCCCTAATATATTAAAAACCAGACCAGTTATCAATCGTTGAGGGTAATGGTTAAATGGTTCATTGGTTTGGTCGGTGTTGGACCGTGGTTGAACCGGTGGTAATAAATATATCTTTTAAAAAAACAGTAATAATTATCATATATTTAATAAGAATTAATAGTATGTTCCATAGATATATTTAATGGGATCCGTGATTGATAATTACTATAGCCTCGATGGCAAGTTCCACCTCTACATCCCTTGTGATTTTCATAAGTTGAAAACGGGATAAAGGGTTTAGAGTGCTAATTCGCTTTCTTATGCCAGTCTGCAAACCCCTCATAATATAGCCGATGTATTGCTCCTATGGTAAACAATCAACTGGAGAAGAGATTTGCTCAGATGCTTCAAAGAGTTCCTTCACACTCCCTGTTTGTCTCAAGTTGGATGATTCTTCCAATGGGTTTTTGATTTTCCCTCCATGATGAGCAATTCGAGCCCATTCTAATTTCTCCGAAGTTAGATGCTCCTGTATGTGATGGATATTGTTGAACCGCATCATCCAATGAAGCGTCGATCCTTTTATACCGAGTTTGGCCATCAAAGAGAGCTCCATCTTCTAAACGAACATCCAGTACTTTCCAAATGGTCGTACGGAAGAGATGATTTGTCATCCTCAGTGTGGTTCATCCACCTTCTTCCCCAGCATCTTGCTAAAGGTAGCATGAAATGCTGCATGTTAGCCAATGCAGTGGTGAGAGACTCGTTGAAGCTCCGCTATCCTTGTCTCATCATTAGCCACCATGGCCTCTAAAACTACTACTCGATCAATCATTTTTGGGGGCATTTATGATAACTTTCTTTACTATTGAAACCTGAATGAATCTCGCAGATGTATCCAGCAAGTTGGACCACTGTTAGGTCACCGATTGTTAAAATAGAAAAAATGAAATCATTTTTAGGTAATACCTAATTTTAATTTATCCTAGGAAATAACAACATAACTAGAGCCTATGGTTCCTACAGAGAATATCTCTATGCTCCTTCAATGGGGCTACAAAATAAAAACCTCTCTCATGTCAAATTCATGACAAACATGCCTCTTCATCCTAGCGGTTTGATTCCTTTCTTCTTTCCTATAGTTGAACCTCCAAACTTTGGGCTCACTATTGCTACTACACAACAGCATCTTGCCTTCTAGATCATGGGCCTTTTCAAATCCACCCAAGGCAAAGGCAATACCAACAACAACAACAACAACAACAACAACCAAGCCTTTGTCCCCCTAGTTGAGGTCAACTACATGGATCAGACAACGCCATAAAGTTTTATCATAAATCATGTCTTTAGATAAAACATTAATTTCCATGTCCTTAATTGTTTCGTTTATAGTTTTTCTTGGCCTTCCTCTTCCTCTAGCACCTGTAGTAGCATCAATTTGGTCTACCCTCCTAACTGGGGCTTCATTTCTTAATCACTACTTTTTGTTCAGTCGGTAGTTATGCTACATTGTAATTTTCAAGTTCATCTCTGTTTTCATAAACGAAGTTTACTCCAACTTATGAACTGTGACATCCTTCTTAGAGGTGATAAAGAAAGACATGCTTGCAAAGTGGATTGAAAAGGAAGTATGGAAAAAAAAAAAAAAAAAAAAGAGCAGGATAATATAGATATCTGAAACTTCTGACTCTTGCACTCTTTAAGCATTTATCATATATTTTAGTTTGTAGCTGCCACTTTATTGGTCAACTCTGAGGAATAAGTATGATTTAAGTTAATTTCTATACTTAGGACCTAAGATTTTCTGTAAATGTTTGTATATAACTAATGATAGTTGTTTACATGTATTAGTTGCAGAGTCTCAGCCCGGAAGTCAATTATGATCACTTGGAAAAATCAGATGATGAACCTGTAAATTCTCTTGTTTATCTCTATGTTCTTTGTTATCTGTTTGTCATTATTGAAATCTAAAATCCAATACTTAGGATAGATATATGGATATTTGAATTGCTATTGCTGTTTCGGTTGTTGTGCTAAAAGTCTCGATCTCATAAAAACAAAATGTGAAATCTTTTTTGCAAATTTGTATGGTCATCCCAACTTATTTGATCATTTTTATTAGTGGTGTTTTCACAGTCACTGTTGTTCAATGGATAGTGTAGCATTTTTAATTTACTTTAGATGATGATTTTTGATCTATCCTCTTGATATCTCTCAATCTTTAAATGAATGATAGTTTGACATCTCTGTCGTATAATTGCTACTTGTAGCTGCTTGATCCGTGTGTATAATCTGCAAATATACACGTTTCCTAACCAATAGTTGTGTTTTGGAAAGTTTTCTTTGGAATATATTATACTATTTACCAAGACACGGGAAATTACTCATGTTTTTTTTTTTTTAAAAAATGTAAATGTATTTAATACTTAATCTTATGGTAAACAGGATTCTAAGAAAGCTAGAGTTGAGTCACCCACCGATGATGAGTACGAGTACACCTTGGCAGATGCGGAGGCTGATTATTATGCTCTTTTTGACATGGATTTTATAGATTACGATTGATGACTAGAAAGGTTGTTGGAATCTCTTTCTGCTTTAATCATTTGTGACCTTTTGGATTCAACGCTCAACATGTCTGGCAGCAGGAGAACCAAATATTGGAATTTATCTTTGGACGCTTAGTGGTTATGTAATAGAATAGCTCATACTTCAGTTTTAGCACTTGCAACAATTGTGGATTTCACTTCCTTCTAGCTATTAACTATTCCTGGGTTAGTGGAGCTGTTTTTATTCCCACTAGGGAAAAATTATTAAGTAAGAGTACTAAAATGTCAATGTTTATGCACCCACTCCTTGCTCTACTTTATTTTTTTTTCTATTGATTGTGTATATTGCCGTTTTCTCCATATCAAACAGAGATGTGAATAAACAAAGATCTAACTGATCACACAGTATCGATCGAGGCATCGATTTGCATGTGTTTTAAACATCCCCAAAAAAATACAGGAATATGATCAGTTTGTACAATATCCGAGTGAAATTAAATAGGAGTTGTGAGACCCACAATTTTACCCAATTTATTTGTGATTTTATAATTAAAATTAGGAAATTATGCTTGATTTTGATACCTGAATTTATATAAATATATATATATATATATATATATATGAAAATATATATGTATACACGTAACATATATAGGTATATATATTATATACCAATGTCCCCTAGCCTATTTAAATGAAATATTTTTAAGGTAAAATATTTGATTTAAATGATTTTAAAAGATGAAATGATTTTTGATGGATTAGAGTATCCTATCTTTAGAAATTCATATCTTTTCAACCGTACGTCGAAAAATTACAAATGATATGTCAAAACGATCGTATCGAAATCTAGATTATGAAAATGTAAAGCTTTGATTTTTATTTTTGAGTTTTCGAAATTTTATCACTGCTACAGTAGTGAATGAATTTTTGAGTTTTAAGAATCAAAGTATGGTTTTAATGCATTTAATAACCTTTTGACTAAAGAATATTTTATTTTGGAAAATGAAAATACATTTCTGAAGTTGTATAGTGTACTATTATTCAAATTAAGTGTATTTTCGTATTTTTATTATTTTTAAATTATTGGAAAACTTAGAAAGTGTATTTTTGAAGAAATGATCTTAGAACTTCAAAAATTCATAACTTTCAAACCGTAGGTCCAAAAATTACAAACTTTATATGAAAATGATCGTATTGAAATGCAGAATCTTAATATGTAAAAATAAAATTTTAATTTTACTGTTTGCGAAAATTTTTGTACAGTAGGTAGAAAATCTAATTTTAAATAATTAAGTGATTGGGTAATTATGTAGGCACCTCCACAATGAACCAATGAGAATTTTTCTCTCCTATTTCTAATATTATGCACCGTCCAAAATTAGTGTGGAAAGAGGGGAAGAATAATTCTGAAGTTTGTGAGAATAATCCATGAATTAAAATGCTTTAGGAATCAACAAAATCTCATTTAATGCTAGTTCATGTTCCAAGTAGTGTTTGAAATTTTTTGAATGAAGCTTGATGAAGGGGGCACGAAATTTAGGTCTGAAAATGAAGGGAAATGCATCTCCAAACACCTATAAATAGATAGCCTTAGTTCCACATTTTTCACACACAAACATTTGACAGTTTTACATGAGAAAAAAATAAAATTCTAAGAGAGAAAAAGAGAGAGAGGGACGTGTAAGCTAGGAGGGAGGAAGGAGAATTTGCTTGGTTGCTTGAAGTTTTCTAAAAGGCTTAAGGAGTAGAGGTAACCCAAAATCACTTAATTGATTAAGCTATTTTTAAGTTGTTTTGTTTATATTTTTGTTTAAGCCTTCTCAATTTCTTCTATAGTCAAGTTCTAAATTTTCCTTTTCAATTTAAAGTTATTTTTGAATATATGAAATTGTTCTTAGGTCATATGAATTAAGAATGAGAAAAGGGACACAAAAAGAGTGTTTAAAGGGATTTATCTCCCCTTTTCTTTAATTCTTAAGATGGCTAATAGTTCTTGATGAGTTTGAGTAATTTAATTTCTGGGTTTATTTCAATTCTTAGAAAATAAGAATTGTAGAGAATTTTGTGTGAACAAATACGTTTTTTTTTTCAATGTCTTTTTAATTGTTTTGTTCTTTGTTTAAGGAATGAAAAAAGAAATAAGTAAATAACAATGGAAAATAATAATTTCTAATATATATATATATATATATATATGAACCGTGTGTCATATTAGAAAAAATGAGGATTGATTGTGTATTTTAATATGTGTATTGTGTTGTTGTTTAATATAATAAAAGAGAATAGAAATGAATAAAAGATTTAAAATGAATTTTTATTTTTGGTTTCATTTTCTTTTCTTTTCTGGACCGTGTATGTATGTATGTATATTGTATGATAATTGTTGTTATTTTATGTGTATTTGAGTTATAATTAAGTCTCTAAAAAGAATGAAAACAAATAAGTACTTTTCTTCAAAATAGAAATGAAATGAAAATGATTTAAAGGAACTAAAATTGATTTTTGGAAATAAAGTGAATTCTGGAAATTTGGAATGTTCTTGAAGTGTATGGAATGGTAATTTATGGAATTTTTATGTAATTGTCATTGTTTGATTGTATCTGATTTTCTTTTGTTTGGATTTAAGTTACATAAGAACAAATAGTAATTGAATATGAATAAAAAATAAATTTTCTGGAAAAATAATAATAATGAACCGTGAGGTTATTGTATTATTCTAAGTAATTTTTGTAATTTATTTGTTGCATGATTTGTAGTTAAATTATAGTTGGTTGTTTAAAAGAAATAGGAAAAATGGTAGTTGTTATAAACCTATAAGAACAGGTGTTTTTGATTTATTTTATGAGTATGTGGTTGATATATTTGTAATATTATTTGCTGGAAAAAAATGAATTATTCTCTTTAAAGAAGTCTATTTTATATTTTGTTAAGGAATAGATCTCTTGTATTGTTTTGTTTTTAGTGTACGTAATGATGTAATTATATTATAGGGATGTTTTAGGAATTGAAAATATTTTTCTAATTTTTATTTATGCTAGTCGAAGTTCTTAGAAAAAGAAATTAAATTTATTGAATTTTTCTAATTGATTTGATGATTGCTTTAGTGTGTTTATAGAATATATTATATGTTTATATGTAAAAGATTAATTTTGAAAGTTTCATTTTTATTCTGGAAATTTAAGTTTTATTTTGGAAAATTTATTTATTCAAGATCCCAAATGATTATTTTTAAGAGTGTTAATGATACTTTGTTTATATGTGTAAACGTAATATAGAAACCAATAGAAATAAGTATTTTTGAGTGATTAAAGTAATTTAAATAAAAATATTTAGTTGCTGTCCAGAAATTTAGGATGCATGAAAAAGTGATATTTTATTTGAAATATTAGTATTTTTAAAGTTGTAGCATAAGTAGGAATTGTATCTGAATTGTTTGGATTGTTTGCTTGAACCTTAATTGAATTGATGCAACTTTTCTGTGGCTGTACAGCAGATGCAACTATTTTATTTTGTGTAATTTTAGTTATTTTATTATAGTAGAAGTAATAATAAGAATTTAGGAAAAATCGGTATGTGTTTTTGATGATCTGTTTAAAAGAAATTAAATTTTTAAGTTTAGGTATGTATGCTGTCCAAATTTAATAAATTGACTTAAGTAATTAAAAAAATGATTTTAATGTATGTGTGTATGTTTGGGTATGGTTATCATATTGTTTGAATTTAGTAAATAAGAAGTGGGTTGTGTTGTGATATAAATATATAATGTTAAGAGTTTTAGGCAAGTTATAGTAGTTCATTTGATAAATAAATGTATGCTATGAATATGGTTGTCTAATTGATACGATGCTTCTCTAAAATAATCTATATGTAACTATTTTTATAAGTTATAACTATTTTTGAGTTATAATTCTTAGTTCTTTGAAAACAGATGTTAGAACTTTAATTTGATGAAAATTGTGAGTAAGTGCAATTTGTTTGAGTGGCTGTCCAGAAATGTTTTATATTGACCTTAGTAGTATGTCTATGGGATTTAAGTGGATTGAAATAATTTAAGTGCTGCCCATAATTGAATAAGTGTGGAAAAATATTATTTCTTGAGCTTAATTTTATTTTTAGAATTTGGAGGTGAATCTTTTAGTAGGAAATTGAAAAGAATGAATTTTTGGGTAACTGTGAAGTAATGCAACTTTATTTCCTGCTGCTGTCCAGAGAAGATTTTTATATAGTTGCATGATATTTAAAATAGAACTTGTTTTGACTTGATAAGTGAATGAGTTCATAATTTAGAATGATTGTTGATGTGTTAAGTGTTTGTATTGATTTTAAAAATGTGTTTCTTGGCTGTCCAAATGATTAAAAAGGTTGCATCAAGTTTAAGTTATTTGTTTTTAAATGACTTATGTTAATCCTGGAGTGGTAGTTGTTGTTATTGTTTTTGAGTTAATAATCTCTTTTGATTTAATAATTAGTTCTAAAAATTTCCGTTGACGTTTTAAAGGTTTTGATTTTGTAAAGTATGATTTATTTTAAGTATTGGAAGTTTTTGGTTCAAGTCTTTTGGATTTCCTAAAAGTGATAAAGGAAATTGTTGTTAAAGACATAGGTCTTGTGGTTTGTTTACTTGTAATGGAGTAGTTATTTATGAAATTATTTGTAAATATTATTTGGTAAAGGCTTTCAAATTGTTCGGATTCGGGTGACGTGACTTCAACTCAGGAGGACACTAAATTGTAGCTTCAACTCAAGGTGAGAGAGAAGCCTTCTTAAGACATAGTGGCATGTAGGATAATATTAGGACGTTCCGTATCATCTCAAAGGTCGGAACTAGGAATCTATCGGTCAAGTAGTAAAACGGCAATTGAGTGTGTATCCCGCCGTTTATACGAAAAACCGATTCCTCGATATTTATTGTATGTCGGTTGATAATTGCTTATGCTATGTTGTATATTTTGTATTGTATATTATATTTTGGAAATAATGGTTCATCTTATGGAAAGGAAATTAATGTTCGGTGGTTCCTATGAAAAGAGTTCTTTGTGTTTTTCGATCGGTTGTTCCATGAAAAGGAATTGGCATATTTTGTAAATATTAATATGAAAATATGAGAATGATCAATGAAATTTTAAGCGATATTAGTGTACAGTGATGGTGCAAACGGCACAATAACTTTGGAAATATTCCCTTTAAGTGACTGGCCACGTGGATGACTGTGTCGTGGTCTAAGTCTTGTGGATTCCACTGTACTGTAGAAGGATGTTTGATGTTTCCCTTAGAGGTCGTGACTCGTTAGAAGCAAGGCTTAGAATGGGTCGACCAAAACTTAGGTTTAAGAAAAGACTTAAAAGACTTAGGAACCCCTCTCCTAAACCTACGCGTTGAGAGTGAAGTAGTGGAGAGGAAAGATACCGAATACTTGGAGGCCGGTGCACTTTCAAGTGGTGATTGCGATAGGGGAGGGCAAGGACGGTGAACGTCAAGAAGCCTCGAGTGCTTCTCTAGGCGGGACAAGACTACAAGAACTTACCTTTCGGTGGTAGGCAACGTCGTAGCGAAGAACTGCACGATCAACTAGAGATAGCGTTGTCGCCCCCTTGAGAAAATCTTAGATGGTGAGAGGGAACCCGAATGGGGCTAGATGTCGCTGTATTTTTGAAACTGTATTGATGAAATGATTTTACTTCGGTTGTTGGATACTTTTTGGTGCGTACCCTTCGACATCGATGCCAGCATGGTTAGGGTTCCTGTGCGTCCCATCTGCTTTCCAAACTAGGATGTGGTTGGAATGATGGAGGAGATGTAACGTGTGTGCTACCAAACCCTTGAGCCTCGGTGGTGGTACCCCTTCTCGAATTTCCGGTGGTTACGATAATGAAACTTAGAGCTTAAAGATAATTAATTATAACAGTTATGAGGTATACCCTTTTTGGAAAGGACTTTATGGTATTAAATGGAATAAGGTGATGATAATAATGATGTACGCTATGATATGCTTGCATGATCTTAATATTCCCCTATTGTAAGCCCGCGCCGTCGACGATCATATCGTTCGGAAGTGCTTACTCTCTCTATTTCCCTTTCCTGTGGACATTGGGTAACAATGTTCACAGAGGACAGATCATGTACTATCTCGAGTAGCGGTTACTCAAGTCGGAAGAGGATCACGAGATGACGTATATAAGAGGAGGAAGCAAAAGCAGCAATCAAGGAATATTTCAGACAGTGTAGCGGAAGATTGATGAAGACTAGTAGTATAGGATAGTCTTATTTTGTATTCCATCTTTGGATGGGTAGGACATGATTACTCTATCCCGAATGTAACCCCAGTTGTAATATGGATTATTTTAAATGAAATGAAAGAAGTTCCTTTTGTTATATATTATAAAGTAATTAAACTATTTTCCGCAAGTTAACCATCGACTAAATATGACATTGAGAAAATGAGTTTTTGGAAATGTGTTGGATGTTAACATCTCTTTTTGGGAATAGAATTTATGACGCAAGTCTAAGTACCAAAACATTTTTGTAAACCAAATGAATTAAATTGTATTTATGAAAACCTTTTTTGTAAAATAATTAAACGAAATTTATTTTTGATAATGTTATAAAAAAAAATGGCATAAATTTTTAGTGAAAATTCTATGTCCAAATTGGGGTGTTACAGGAGTCGTGCGAGATTGTTAGTCATGTGCACTTTGAAGGTTACATGGTCCATCCAGACATGTACAGATAATAACCACAGTGACATATTTTGCTAAAATCCAATGCGTTGTTCCATGCGCAACCACTAAAAACTGCCTCTCTCCAAGACTAAGACCGAAAATTCCAAAGTTCCTAATTAACTATCCTCTCTATTTCCCTCACCTTTTCTTATATAGATTCCTTTACATGTATATACTCTTCCCAAACCAGTAACTAATTGACAACTCAGCTATAACTATCCTCTCTATTTCACTCTCCTTTTTTTTCCTTTCCAATCCTACTATTGTTGAAGTATATAGAAGATTCATTCCGTTGGATGAACACTTTTGAAAATCTATGGTTTTCAATTTAAAAAAAAAAAAATCTAAATAAGAAAAATATTTCTTGTATTATTGAAGATTGCTATGATTTTTGTTTTAATTCTTTTTGTCTCTCATCCAAGATAAAAATTTGTTTATTTATTATTATTTTTTTTGTATTTATGTAATATTTTGTTTTTTATCGAGTATTGCTTTTTTATTTTCCAGCTCTTTTTCTTGTGAAATCTATGAAGGTAATATATGAAGGAATATATATTCTAATATCTCATCCATTATAAAGATTACGATCCAAATAAATATGCATATTGATTTTATAATTATTTAATAAATATTGGTTTTAAAAAAATAAAAATCATAGTAATATTAATTATCAACTAACAACCATTTTGCAATATCGAAATTAAAAGTACTTCAAGGTTTTTTTTATAAAAAACCAAAGTTACTAACTGTTCAAAAAGTAAAAAAAAAATCAAAATGATTAGAATAATTAGCACAAAGATTTTTTAGGATTCAATCCTATTATTGACTTGAGAAAATATCAAAATATTTAATTATGATTAATAATAATAAATGCGATAATCATATTAAAAAATTATTAATTATCAACAAAATCATTTAAATTAATTTTTTGAAGCATATGATTTGGATACACTTTTCCTCATTTGTTCATCACAACTCTATTTTTGGTTATCCTGAAAGTACATCACACTTTCTCTTAGCCATTTTATCACTTCTTTTACTTTTGAAAAAGTATTTTACTTCAATTAAAAAGATTCTCTAAAAAGCAGTGGTATGTTCGGAACACACTATTCTTTTTAGGGAATTAGTCCCCGAACCCCAGGTTTTTTCCCTAAACCCCATTTTAAAAGGGAAATATCCATATTGCTCTTCATTATTCCAAATAAAAAAAAAATCTCAAACACCAAAACCTCAAACCCCAAACCCATCTCTCCACTATCTCACAAACCCCTCTTTTTTCTTCTCATCTTCCACCATCAAACCACTTTCACTCCAATCAAAAAAAAAAAAAAAACTCCAAAAAGACAAGTTTTTTTTTTAAATCTTCATGTTCAAAAGGAGTACCAATGGACGCTCTACACTTGTTAAAGGTAAAATTCATGAATTTTATATTTTTTTTATGTTATTGTGTAAATTTCAACAATCCAATATCAGAATTTTTTGGGATTCCGACACGAGTATGTCGGAAATTTTTTAGGTAGTTTGTTTAAGAGTTTTTTGACATATATATGTCGTTTTTTCTAACGAAAAAAATAAAAACACTGTAAATTTTCGACAAACTTTTGCCGGAATTTTGAAATTCTGATACCTCCGTGTCAGAAATTCAAAATTACGACACTGGTTCGTCGAAATTTTAGAGCGCCATAAATTAAAAAAAAACAATAACGACGAAGAGAAGACAAATTTGTTTGCTTAAAACATAACAAATGAAAAAAACTAAAAAATGAAAATCTAGCTTCAAACAACCTATTAATCATCGAACCTAAATCATAAACGATAAAACCCCAAAAAAAAAGACAAAGGAGAAAGAAGACTTTGAAAGGGAGAATGGAAAGAAGTAGAGTAAAAAGAAAATTATGAAAGGGAGAAAAAAGATTGTGAAATGGGAGAGGAAGAGTGGGTGTTAGAGAGGAAAGAATGGAAGAGAGGGTGTTATAGAGGAAAAAAGATTGTGAAATGCATTGAGCTCCTCAGGCCAATGCATAAGGACTCTTATGCAACTCTTCAACTTTAAAACTCTATACTAGGGCACAAATTGAGACTAAACTTGTCTCTTTAGCAACAAGGTTTTTTTTACCTAGTTTGCAATCTTTAACATATAAAGCTAACAAAATTTATTCTCCCACTGAATTATGGTACACCTAATCAACAACTAAACTCATCTCAAAACCAAAAGAGATGATAATTTGATGAAATATATGATACCAATGACAAGAAGCTTACTCAAGCTCAGGTGAATTTCTTTAGTTTGCAAGGGATATCTTTGCACATGCATCCTTTCACAAAATTTTATACTTGCGCCATATATATTTTGTTTCATCAATTGTCAAAAGTCTTTATATTCATCTTATGAAACTCAAGATCCGAATGAGTAATAAATGCCATTATGATACTAAAAGGGTCTTTTAGAAAAACTGATGAGAAATTATCTTTGCAATAAATATCTTCCATATGAGTAAAGCCCTTTCAAACAAGACAAACCTTATATCTCTTCACATTACCCTTTGAATCCCTTTAGGTATTAAATATCCATTTACTACCAATGGGTTTCAAACCTTTAGGTAAAGAACAAGATCCTAAATGTCATTGTCATTCATGGTCTTAATCTCTTCATTCATTGCACTAATCCATTTGTGAGAGTTAAAACTTTGCATGACCCAAAGGAAGTTGATCAAATCATCATTCATCACCTTAATGCCAACCTTTTGTTCTTAACGAAATACAATATAGTCATCGACAAATGCATTTCTTCTCTCACTCATAAATTTACATAATAACATTACTCGAGGTTTTAAGATAGTTGAGTTTGACCTCAAGGATCAATCTATTGATTTTGAACGAGGAGTTAGTCAATATTGCCCAATTCTGGATTTGATATTTAGACAATGCCAAAATTACAAAGTTTATCATTATTAATAATAACTGTAGGAAGAGAAACAAAATAAATTCATCGTCGAAAGCAATATTTATAACCTTATCACCCCCTTCAAACTCAACATCTTAAAATTTCAAGAATTTCCTGTCTCGAAGAACCTAATAGTGGGATCATAAAACATTAGCTCTCAACTATAATCAGAATAAAGTAGCAGCTCATTGTTTCTTTTCATTTGGCCTAAAAGACCTTACATTAAGTGGACAACCACAATTGTGAAAATACTTCACGCTAGCCTTTGATGTCCATAATTCATAAGGGTATTTGCTACTACTTTAGTTGAGACTTCAGTATCATTCATAATGGGGTTACGCCAATTTGCAACATAAAGAACCTTTAATGATAAAATTTAAATCTTGAGGACTGACATTATTATTTCCAAATGAACAACATAACCAAATTAGTTCATTAAAGAAAAAAAAACAAATATTGTCTAAATGACAATACAACACCTGTCCCTTTGGATCCAAATAATCATTATTCATTTCATTCTTGTAATAATTATGCTTTGTGAAACATTATACAGGTAGTTTTGTTTACTCCAACTTATGAACTGTGACATCCTTCTTAGAGGTGATAAAGAAAGACATGCTTGCAAAGTGGATTGAAAAGGAAGTATGGAAAAAAAAAAAAAAAAAAAGAGCAGGATAATATAGATATCTGAAACTTCTGACTCTTGCACTCTTTAAGCATTTATCATATATTTTAGTTTGTAGCTGCCACTTTATTGGTCAACTCTGAGGAATAAGTATGATTTAAGTTAATTTCTATACTTAGGACCTAAGATTTTCTGTAAATGTTTGTATATAACTAATGATAGTTGTTTACATGTATTAGTTGCAGAGTCTCAGCCCGGAAGTCAATTATGATCACTTGGAAAAATCAGATGATGAACCTGTAAATTCTCTTGTTTATCTCTATGTTCTTTGTTATCTGTTTGTCATTATTGAAATCTAAAATCCAATACTTAGGATAGATATATGGATATTTGAATTGCTATTGCTGTTTCGGTTGTTGTGCTAAAAGTCTCAATCTCATAAAAACAATATGTGAAATCTTTTTTGCAAATTTGTATGGTCATCCCAACTTATTTGATCATTTTTATTAGTTGTGTTTTCACAGTCACTGTTGTTTAATGGATAGTGTAGCATTTTTAATTTACTTTAGATGATGATTTTTGATCTATCCTCTTGATATCTCTCAATCTTTAAATGAATGATAGTTTGACATCTCTGTCGTATAATTGCTACTTGTAGCTGCTTGATCCGTGTGTATAATATGCAAATATACACGTTTCCTAACCAATAGTTGTGTTTTGGAAAGTTTTCTTTGGAATATATTATACTATTTACCAAGACACGGGAAATTACTCATGTTTTTTTTTTTTTAAAAAATGTAAATGTATTTAATACTTAATCTTATGGTAAACAGGATTCTAAGAAAGCTAGAGTTGAGTCACCCACCGATGATGAGTACGAGTACACCTTGGCAGATGCGGAGGCTGATTATTATGCTCTTTTTGACATGGATTTTATAGATTACGATTGATGACTAGAAAGGTTGTTGGAATCTCTTTCTGCTTTAATCATTTGTGACCTTTTGGATTCAACGCTCAACATGTCTGGCAGCAGGAGAACCAAATATTGGAATTTATCTTTGGACGCTTAGTGGTTATGTAATAGAATAGCTCATACTTCAGTTTTAGCACTTGCAACAATTGTGGATTTCACTTCCTTCTAGCTATTAACTATTCCTGGGTTAGTGGAGCTGTTTTTATTCCCACTAGGGAAAAATTATTAAGTAAGAATACTAAATTATTAAGTAAGAATACTAATGTTTATCAACTAAATTTATCAACTAAATTATATATTTGAGACTTATATATATAGAGAAAGATGAATGTCTTAATTATGTTTTTAATCATTGAATTTTAGGATTTTTTATGACATGTCCTTTTTTTTTCAATGTTGGACTTCCTAAAATTACTTTTACGTTCCACATATACTCATGTTACTAATTTCGGTCAAATCAATATTTTTTTTTTAGTTTTAAAAAAAAAATTAGAGAAAAGAGGTTTTCTTCGTTCACATTATATCATGTGGCATTACGTAACTAACCTATTGTGTATTAGGATTTTGGTATAACATGTCAGCAAAATTTGGCCTCAGAATTGACAAGAGAGGTATATGACAAATTCAAAAATAATTTCAAGAGCCAAACATTAAAAAAAAAGGACCTAAGTCACCCTAAATTTCAAAAACTGAACACATAATTAATTAATCTTATTGACCAAGGACTAAATAAGGAGGATTTGATTCTCTAACTTCAAATTTTCTAATTTCAATGACTTCATCTTTTATTTGGAAATAATATTCTCTCTTCATTTGTACATTTATTAGTTTAATTAATTAAAAAAAATAAATTATTTTCAAATATGAAATGAAATGATTGAAGTTATGAAAATTTGAAGTTGGAGAATTTTTATCCGAACTAGGACCTATATGAAATATCATTGAAATAGTTGTTATCATTTCGTCACCTTACCTTATTCTAGGCATTCCGAAGAATTAATCTAATTGACCTTATTGAGGGCACTGTGATTTATTACATGACATATATTTCTAATTTTTTGTTTTTTAGGATCACAGACATCGTGTATCAACCAACGCAACTTAGTTAACACTACGTAAAACATAACGTACCGCTAATGGATTTATTAGCTTTGGAAATCAGTCGTCTGTCCTCTGTTGGATTCAACTTAAACGGCCCCAGTGGAAGAAAAAAATAAGCGTGGGACGACTTATAAAAAAAAGCTCTTCTTTCTCGAAATATCCATCTATTATTTCAGTGACAAAAGACAAATTCTGATGCACGTACAGCAAAATAATTGCGTACAAGTGAAAGATAACATAGTTTGATAATATAACAATATTCATTATCTGTCCGATACAAGTCCAAGTGGCTGAATTTGCATTACTAGTAATATATTAGATTGCTTCCTTATCTTATGACGATTCATCAATTTAATTTTTTAGATTTTCGAAATTTTAAATTGGTCTCTGATATAAATAGAAAATGTGAGTCACATTAATCTCTGACATTAATTATAATCAATGATCATGAACTAAAGGAATAGTTAAAACGATATCGTTTTGGCTAAAAAAAACAAAGATCATTGATTATCGGTCAAATTAATTCATAAATTTGTGAGCACCGGTCAAATTAGTTCCTGACTTTATAAACTACTAATGACAGAGACTAATGTGACTCATGTTTTACTATCTCGGGAACTTATTTGGAATTTTGATAATATTATGAACTAATTTAACCGATGCTAACAAAGTCAGAAAATAATCTGGCACATTACACATTTTTACATCCCATAACTTTATCAAATAATCGTAACTTTATCAATATCACATATCACTCATTTTTACATGTTTGACATACAACAAAATAAGGGAAAAATTGTTGATGGAAAAGGGAAAAGAGAAAAATGATGCATTTGCCAGGATCAGGGACGGAGCTTGCCTGAAATTTTATAAAAGATGAATATATATATATATATATATATATATATATATATATATAGTTGAATGTCATATAAGAAACAGTTATTAATTGATAATGCCTTGTTGGTATGTCATATAAGAAACAGTTAATTGATAATGCCTTGTTGGTATTGGTTCCTGCTTGCGTCCTACAATTGCTAGGTTGTGTTCTCGAATCCTGCTCAGGCACTCACCATTTAATTTTACTTTCATTGACTCTTTAAAAATGTCTAAAATTAGAAACAAAGTCCAGACTAGGACTCGAACCGGTGATATCAAGCTTACCGTGTCATCAAATACCACCATGACAGAGAATTTTTTTAGTGAAACTTATGCAAATTAGTATATTTAAAATTCAAAAGTTTTCCGCTATATCTAATAATTTTTTATTTTAATATTTCAATTATATTTTATTTTGCTGTTTGCCCATGTACCGAATTACAGCCATTTTTTGCAATGCTTATGCCCTCAAACTTATCATTTATTGACTATTTGCCCCTGTGATGAATTCCAGTCAATTTTTGCACACGTGGATCACCGTGATCCTAGTCACCCCATCAGAGTTCTTCATCTTCAATCTTTCTCAGACCACCACAACTCCAAACCCTAAAGCAGCTCCGCTCCGACGTCGAGCGCCACCTAGATCCCTCTCTCTCCTCCCGCTGCGACCTCTTCTAGTCCTACTTCAAATCCCTTTGTCTCGTCGAAACATGCTTCCCTATCTCACCTTACTTGAGCCACGTCGACTTTATCACTTTTGCCTGTTGGTTCGATACCTTCAAACCAGATAACAAGTCCTCTCAACAGAACATTCACCTTTAGAAGGCTTCCGTGATGTTCAACTTGGGTGTTGTTTGTTCTCAGATTGGATTGTCGTACGATCGTAACACGGTTGATGGGGTAACGACAGGCTTCCCATGCGTTTATCGCTGCGGTGGGATCATTTGCTTTTTTGAGAGAGACAATATGGCGGTTGGAACACTGGTGGTTGGAGAAATTTGAAAATGAAAAGTTCTGGTATAGGTGATTAGGATCGCGGTAGTCCACGTGTGCAAAAACTAGTCAAAATCCGTCGCGGGTCAAATAACAAACCTAATATATATAAGATGGTTTGCATATCTGAATCACTTATTTTTTTTTTTCAATTGGTTCATAATTTTAAAGGCTTATTGTTAGCAATTGTGTGGACTGTGGACCTATCATCAATGGCTTCCTCATATACATAGGGGACTAAGGATACAAAAATCATCTGATTCCTCGACATTTATAAAGCTAAAAACCGCGTCATTATATGAATGAAAAACTAATTAACATTAAATAAAGAAATTTAACTTATTTCAAATATGTGAAGATCTCCAATCGACAATTGCATAACGTCTTCGAAATACTAAATTGAAGTAACCAATTAGAGAGGAACTAAAAAATAAGATAATATAAACTAAGATAATCATAAGGTGAAAAAATTGCAAAGATTGAAGATGGAAATAAATATACTCACACGAAGCATGAAATCAAATCCTATTAACGTCTTCGACTTCAAAACAATTATTTGAAGTAAGCAATTAAAGAGGAACAAAAGAATCAAATAATATAGATTAAGGTGAGCGAGAATTTTCAGAATTTGAGAGATTTAAAGATGGAAAAAAAAATACTCACATCAATCATAAAATAAAATCCTCATATATATATTAGTGATTTGGAAAACTTAACTTGTAAAACTTGAATAATCTACATAATTTCAAATTTTAATAATTTTTGTTAAGGATAATGGTTTTTTTTTTGACAAACTGAGGATAATGATTTCATATGCACAAAACGATTAAATAAAATTTAATAATTTATTTAATTTCAAATTGTAATTTTGGTTGAAGATAATGATTATTTACCTACAAACGCGCTTTGGTGCGAGGAAAACTTCAACTACAAACTTGGTGCCTCAAAAATTTATCCGACAAACGTGGTGTATGGAATATGCATCTTTTTTTACAAGGATAGTAGATTTGAAATTTTGATTTTTAACAAAACATATATTTGGGAAATTATGTGGTGAAATATATATTTTTTAAATTGGGAAATTATGTGGAAGCACCACATCAACATATTTTGAATTGAAGGTTTTTTTTTTATAATATATAAATGATTAATATGAAATTTTGATTTTTTTTTTTAAATTGGAAAATTGTGTGGTGAATTCTTTTTTAAACTAAAAATTGAGAGATTATGTGGAAGCGCTATATCAACATATCTTGAATTAAAGGAATCCTATTTTTATAATATTAATTCAATTTGAAAAGACAAAATAATTTATAATTAGTATTATTTGCTTAAGTTATCCAATAATAATTATCTAACAACAAACAAACAAACAAACAAACACCCCATGCAATGCATGGGCTTAAAACCAATAATCAAACCCTACAATATATTTTAGAGACTAAATATTGAATTTAGGGAGTTCCTCACAAAACGAAATTCTTGTAGAAAAAGTTAAAAAAATGGGAACTTACAAGATCTGCCATAATTTAACGATATATTTTATTTAGGCTTATTTATGTCTTTAGTCCCTGAAAGTTGGGAGTGTTTTGATTTTGGTCCCTGAAAGTTTTTTTGACATTGACTCATCCTTAATTGTTTTGAAAATTTGGTTTTAATCCCTGTTGTAAAAAAAATTCGTTAACTGCTGACGTGACTAATGGAACGTCACGTTGACATACACATGTGCAAGTACTGCGTGTCACTAGTAGGAAAACATGGATGATCCGGGCCCGCAGAAACAAAAGGGCCAAAGCCCAACATAAATGTGTTTGTGAATTGGGCTTTGGCCCTTTTGCTCTTGCGGGTCCAGATCATCCACGTCATCATACCGATAGTATGCAATACTTGCACACGTGTATACATGTGTATGTTGATGTGACATTTTGTTAACGGATTTTTCCTGACGACATGGACTAAAACCGAATTTTCAAAATAATTAAGGATTAGTCGAGGTCAAAAAAACTTATAGGGACTAAAATCAAAACGCCTTCAACTTTGAAGGACTAAAGACATAAATAAGCCTTTTATTTAAATTAATCTTTTGTTTTTGAAAAAATGTGTTTTATTAACTAACAAAAAGGTTTATAATTAATTTATTATATTTATTGAACCTGGTAACATTCTTGTAATAATTATGCTTTGTGAAATATTATATAGGTATTTTTGTTTAATTAATAAAACTAAAAAAAATAAGAAAATTAAGAATTTTCAGATAATTAAAAAGTCAAAAAAATTTCAGAAAAATTAAAAAAAAATCAGAATTTACCTAAGAGCATCCACAACCCCAAACCTACTTTTGGTTCATAACCGGGTCCCACATATTATCTTATAATTTTTTACACTTTCCTAAAAGTTAAGAACTCCAACAACTTTTTTACTCCAACCTCAAACCCAACTTTCATTCTTAATGAGACCCATAACTTACCCTACATTATTAAATTATTCATTATTTCTTAAATAATTCTAAATTAAAAATATAAATACACCCCATATATATATTCATTTCTTTTTTTTTTTTGGTTTACATGGGAGGTCTGGGACTAGAACCCATGACCTGAGGGGGAAATCCTAAATGTCCCTGCAGCCACCAACTGGGCTGTCTTACGCAGACTATATATATTCATTTCCAACGGCTACTTTGGGGGTTTTAATTCCAACTGCTATTTTTTTAAGTTGACATGTTTTTTTTCATAATTTTTTTTTCTGAAATGATAATTTTTCTTTAATTTTCAAAAGGCATTTAAAAAAATAATAAAACAAACATAATAATAAAAAAATCAATTACATTATAAATTAAAACAATTAATTCAAATAAAAAAAATACATTAACATCCTCTTGATTTTCAACCAATCAACTCCTTGCAATCAAATTATCATCCAATAAAAATCATCGAGTTAATTGTCACTTTGGTCCCTGAAATTACATACCGCTTTCATTTTCGTCCCTCAAAATTACGAAAATAGCTTTGAGCTCCCTGGATTTGTAAAAACGTGTGCACGTTAATCCCTCCGTCAATGTCCGTTAACGGAGGAGTGACATACACTTTAAATAATTCACTATAGTCCTTGTAATCACTTGAAATAATTCACTATAGTCCCTCTAATAATTTTAAGTTATTCATTATAGTCCCTGAAACTATACAATTTATTCACTTTAGTCCCTATATCAGTATAGTTCAAATTCTAGATTAACTCAAACAATCAGTGAAGAATTAACCAAAAAGATTAAGGGGTATGGAATACCTTCTGCATATTTGAGATGAAGTTGCATCCTTGCTCTTTTAAGGACAATGTTTAAGTAATTAAAAGTGTAAAATCAATATTGAAAACTGTGTACAAAAAACAAAACATTGAAAACTTTCAAAATTTACTCTTAATATATTAAATATATAATTTCAGGGACGTAAGTTTTACATTTTTGGTTGCATAAATATTATCTTTGGTGCAATGAAGAGAAAAACTCAAACAGTGTTAATAAAAAAAAAACTCAAACAAAACGGCACAATTTGGAAAACATACAAAACGATGTTGTACATAGTAAAACAACACTTTTACTGATTGTTTGAATTAATATGGAATTTGAACTATACTAATATAGGGACTAAAGTGAATAGATTGTATAGTTTCAGGGACTATAATGAATAACTTAAAATTATTGTAGGGACTATAGTGAATTATTTAAAGTGATTATAGGGACTATAGTGAATTATTTAAAGTGCATGTCACGCCGCCGTTAACGGACATTGACGGAGGTTAACTCCAGGAACTAACGTGTACACGTTTTTACAAATCCAGGGACCTCAAAGCTATTTTCGTAATTTGAGGGACGAAAGTGAAAACGGTATGTAATTTCAGGGACCAAAGTGACAATTAACTCAAAAATCATCCTTATCTCTATCATGACTACCATTCAATCTACAAACAACTCATTCTCTCTCTCACTTTCCACTCACTTCTCTCTATCTGATAACTACCCCCTCTACCAAAAAAAAAAAGAAATTACTCCCTCTATCTGATAACCTCACCCTCACTTCGAGCAAATCTTGCTTGGGCCCTTTCCCAAACATGACGTGGTGGCCCCAGCCAACCACAACTCAACAGCACATTAAATTTATTTTTGCAAATAATAAAAATAAAATAATTTATAAACTAAAACAATAATAATAAAACTCAAACTCTGCATAGTGCATACCACCTTACAGAGCATAAGAATTGAGCGCCAAAACAAACCCTTTTTCCTCTTCGCCAAAGACAAACCCTTCTTCTTCTTTGTCCTTGTGAGCCAAAAGACAATCCCTTCTTCATCATTGATCATCTATAGCATGTGCCCTTCATTTTGTTCAGCATAACTATTCAACCCCGACCGTCGTAACCAAGTCGAGACGGCGCCACAGCGAACTCGACTATTGGCACGATACTCATCCCACGGTACTCTGTTTATTTATGTTGCATTTAACTTCAGCTCTATTTATCTTAAATGGGTGTAATATTTAGTTTAAGTTTAATGTTCAATCTCTGGATAGTGTTGTGAGAATTATTTTAGGTTTACTTTTTGGGAAAATTTATAATAATATTTTTTGTAGGATAATGGAACACGATGAATGCCAACCGATTGAAATTGATGAACCGAAAGACATTTTTGTTGGTCAAGTTGTCCATAACAAAGATGAAGCTTATAACTTATACCAAGCACATGCCTTCAAGATGGGGTTCAGTGTAAGAAAAGGGAAGGAGATGTATTATGATAATGAGAAAAAACATATATGCTCAAAAAAATTTTACTGCTCTAGGCAAGGGTTCAAGAATAATGAAGCTCAATGTGAAGAAGTGGCTTATGAAAGGCCGACTTCAAGAACAGGTTGGGAAGCAATGGTGCGATTTAATGTGACTAAGGAAGGAGTATGGAGGATTACAAAGTTTATATTGAATCACAACCATGACTTTGTACCACCCGAGCAAAGGTATTTGTTACGTTCTATGAGAAATGTATCAGCTGCCAAAGGAGCAGTCATAAAGTCCATGGTTGAAGCTGGGTTTGGAGCTACGAAGATATGGAGTTATTTAGGAGAAGAAGTTTGTGGATGTGATAAACTTGCTATGACGCAAAAAGATACCCAGAATTTTGCTTACAATGAAAAGGTGAAATTGATTGAAGGGGGTGATGCTCAATCGTTAGTGAATCACTTGCAAAGTAGACAAGCACAAGATCCGATGTTCTACTATACGATGCAGCTAGACCAAGAGTCACGTTTCACGAATGTCTTTTTGAGAGATGGTAAATCCAAGGTTGATTATGATTGCTTTGGGGATGTCGTGGTTTTTGATACCACTTATCGTACTAATAAATACAACTTAATATGTGCTCCTTTCATTGGTGTAAATCACCATTGGCAAAATGTTATGTTTGGGTGTGCACTGTTAGCTAATGAAACTGCAACTTCTTTTAATTGGTTGTTTAAAGTGTTTTTGGAGAGTATGGGAAACAAACAACCAAAAACAATCTTTACCGATCAAGATGCAGCCATGGCCAAAGCAATTGGACAGGTAATTCCAAATACATGTCATCGATTGTGTCAATGGCATATAGCTAAAAATGCTCCTTCTAATTTGGGTGCTCTCAACCTAGACCATAAGTTTCAAAGCCTATTCCAAAAGTGCATGAAAGGTTGCGATTCAAAAGAAGAATTTGAAAGCATTTGGAAGCAGATGTTGGATGATTTCGAGCTTCACGATCATGATTGGCTAGATACTATGTATAAAATTCGTCACAAGTGGAGAATTGCCTTTACCAAAGATGTATTTTCTGCTGATATCAAGTCCTCTCAAAGAAGTGAGAGTACAAACAGTGCATTGGGTGAGGTTGTAAATAAAACAACCAGCCTCTCACAATTCTTACTCTCATTTGAGAAGATGGTAAAGAAGTGGCGCCAACTAGAAGTTGAGAAGGAATACAAAAACAGCACAAGTGAGCCTCCTCACATTATAAACATAAGTGAGACTTTGCGACAAGCATCCATGATATATACTCACAAAATGACACGTATAGAAAGAATCCAAATGACACATTCCACCTATGTTGAATACTAGAGTACATTAGCACTTCACTACATTTGGGATTGAACAAGACTTTTTTTGAATCTCATATCTTCTACTCACAGTGGATATCTTTATTTAGTATATGTTTTGCTGGTATATGTTATACCTTTTTTGAATTTATGTTTTTTGGTATATGATATTTTAGTCAAAATGTAACTATGTGCATGTGATGCATTATTAGACAATTAACAAGCAATATTTGCTTCTGCACTTTATTGAATCATGACAGCAAGCATTTCGTTATTGAAAGCATTAGTCAACTAGCAATTCCTTTACAATTATATAAGAGGGGTGATCTGTGTAGGGTAAATTCGGTTACTGCTGTCATATGTGAGAGAGATGTTATTAACACCCGTTTCATTACTACTCACACTCGGTTTTTATAATTTTTTGCATTTACTTACCAATATTACCCTTATACTAATACTCACACCCATATATCTAATACTCACACCCTAATCCTATTATTTGCACTCATAATCCTAAAAACCTTCAATTATCACTCCTCACACCCATCACCCTCAACCTCTCATCCTAAACTCTTATAATCATCTTCAACCTCTCATCCTTTTCATCCAGTTCCATGAAAATTAATTAGTATCCCACAAAAAGTACTCACATCCACTACCTTCAACCTTCCATCCTTAACGCACATAATTATTCTTAACCACACATCCTTCGCACCCAATTCCATGAAAATTAATTAGAATCCCATAAAAAAATCATAAATCCAGGAATTGATTTTTGCTTTTATTCATCGTGATTCATCCCAAAAAATACAAGAACTTGGATTTAAAATTGTTGGCTTCAGGCATGATGTTGTTGGGCTTGGATTCATCTCCCTATCCATGATATTGTTGCTTGTGATAATTTTCTTATCGCTGGACTTGAATTTGAAAGTATTGGTTGTAGACATGTAAGTCATTTAATCTATTAACCTATTTTTTAGTAAACCTTATTTACAAAATTAGTTCTATGGATTTATGACTTTTTTGGGAAATTAATTAATTTTTATGGAATTGGGTGAGAAAGATAAAAGGTTGAAGATGATTATGAGTTAAGAATGAGAGGTTGAAGGTGATGGGTGTGAGTGGTGATAATTGAAGGTTTTTAGGATTATAGGTGCAAATAATAGAATAGGGTGTAAGTATTAGTACAAGGGTAATATTGGTAAGTAAATACAAAAAATTATAAAAATCGGGTGCAAGTAGTAATGAAACAGGTGTTAATAACATCTCCCCATATGTGAAGGTCTGTTTTGGTTAAATGCACATGGGCTGGTGTAGTTGGGTTTCACAGTTTTTGGCTTTTACAGGTTATTGTCATATTTATTTGCTGTTCTAGGGAGAAGGCTGGTGGTTGGAGTTTTGTATTGTTTGGCAATATGCTTTGGTAGTGTGTAATTTTGCTTCTGCTGCTACTACAATAATATTTTGCAGCAGGTGGCTTGTTTGTTCTTTATATCTTATATTGTATTTGCACTTTGTATCAAAGGCTGGTTTCACTAGAAGTATATCTTATACTTCCTATTTATTTTGAAATAAAATTTTTTCTTTGTTTATAAAAAAAAAAGACACCTAGCAATCATTTTAGTCAAACAATATACATGCCGTAAAATATCAAGATATTGCAACAAGAGTAATATTTTGTTTATAAATGAATATACATGATAATGAGATGGAGAAATTGTAGCTGTGACTATTGTTACAGCACCATTAAAAAGGATATTCTAATTTCACCAAAAAATAAAAGGGATATTCTAAAATCCACATGCCCAGTTCATTTTCTGTCTTATGACTGCAAGCATTCTATAATTCCATGGGCATCCAATAAGATAAGAAGTAAAATTTGATTAATAGAGAAATAGAAGGCTTCAACACAATACATTGAAATTCCAAATTGAAACTTTTTATATCATAATGGGCAATAAAAACCCTTTTTACAACCATTGAATTAGTTTCATTATTTAAATGATCAATATTTGGATGGATTGCTGCTATCATTCTATTCTTTTTTTTTTCGGTTAACTGCTATCATTCTATTCTAAAGATTCTAATAAATTTATATATATAAAAAAAAAAGATTAGACAAAGTTAAAAATAGGGGAACGAAAAATTTATTAAAAAAATTGAAACAATCAATTGCAGCTTCCATGGTGCCATCGGAGAACAATCATTTGCGGCGAAAATTGGCATCTTCAAATTGTAGCTTGTATGATGTGATTGCATTTGGAGTATTCAGACTCATTTATGGCTACCGGAAGCTGCTCAAATGCTATAGCCAACTTCAACTTGACTGTGGTGGTTTGTGGAGTCTTCAATAGTTGTCCTTGGTTGTGGCTACGGTGACCGAACCTACTCGACAATGGTGGCTGAGTTGGTCTTCAACGAAAGAGGGGTGGTGTTTGCTCAGAGAATGAGGGAGGAAGGAAGAAGGGCATATCAGCATATGTGTTTTGAAAGATATTGGAGTAGTTTATAAATTATTATTATTTCTTGCAAAAAGAAATTTAATGTGCTGTTGAGTTGTGGTTGGCTGGGGCCACCACGTCATGTTTGGGTAAGGGCCAAGCAAGATTTGCTCACCCTCACTTCTCTTTCTCTTCTCCTTCCTTTCTCTCTGCCAAACGCGAACCGCTTCTCCCTCTACTCACTGTCATCACGGTTTTATCATCATCAAGATCAAACCCATCATCATCAACACCGATCACGAACTCCAAAAGCCTCTGATCATCATCATCATCATCATCATCAACAAACCACGAAGATATGTCAGAAAGCATGGCGGAGGAAGAGGAGAGGATATGGAACGCCAGGGAAGCTATGGAGCGTACCCTCGTACTTCATGATTTGACATCCAACATGCTCACACCCTATCTCAATCGCTGCTTTGCTGGAACCGCCGAGGCACCACCACCACCCTTCCCTCTCTCTCTCCTTCCTTCCTTTCAAATCAGAAACCCTAATTACGTTCTGTAATGGTTGATTTATGCTTTTTTAATTTTCCCTTTCTTCTTTCTTTTTTCCTGGTTGCAGGTGGCTTTTGCGACCCGCTATGAGCACGAGTACGACTACTACGTGTTCACTCGTTTTTATTCAATCGTTGAGTTTCATACTCGTGCCGATGCTGAGAATGTTCTTCAAAAATACAATGGAACAGTTATGCCAGATTTTGAACACTGCTTCAGGATGGAGTGGGCAACTTCATGTTTGTCTATTTCTATATTATTACCATGCTCTGCTCTCCATGCCTTGTTTCTATATGAGAATGTTTTCCATGAATTGTTTCCTTCCCTCTTTGCATAACTCATCTTTTTTACATCACTTGTATTTAAATTGAGTTTTTTATTGCAGTTACATATCTCCAATTTGGATCCTGATATCAGCATTTCACTTCTGAGGACCCATTTCCAACAGACTGGAACAATAGTTAATATAAAGATTTCACCAAAAGAGAAATGTGGATCTATCCAATATGCATACAGGTAATACAACTTAATTTTCGATATTATGCCGTGTTACATAATGGCAATGCAGCACTGATTTTGCCATTTCTTTTTCATGCATCAGGAGCTTTGCAATAGCCGCAGCAAAGTGTTACGCTAATGCGTGTTACAATAGACAACGTTTTTCCCTTAGAGTGAATGGTCACACTCCAACAAAACAGGTAATTCTATTTACTAGTGATCCTTGTTACTGTCTTGTATCAACTAACTTTTGATCAATGACAATTACAATTTCGGGTCAGAATCAGTTTTTCTGTAGTTACCCTTCTCTCTTTCCGCTTTCTCTCATGGTATCTTTGTGAAAGGAAAATCCATGGCTTCTGCTAACCCTATCTCCTCCGTTGATGATGATGTTTTCACTGGTGCTCAACCTGAGCCACCGTCTTCTCTACCTTCTACTCTTTCTCTTCATTCGCCCTCGTTGAAGGTTATGGACAAGAATTTCTTAACCTGGAAACAATCTAGTAGATTCAAATATATATACAATAATACCTTTCTAATAATAACCATGTCTCAACACTTCCCCTCAACTAGAACATATATATCGTATGCATCCCGTGTGTCACATATGTATGTTTTCCTAGGACCTCGTAAAGGTTTAGTGAAGATATCGACAAGTCAATCCTTGTATCAAACATGAGAGGTCTTGGTGATGACGAGTATGTTATTTTCAGTGGAATGAAAATACACTTTGATATGCTTTTCTCTCTCTTGAAAGACTGGATTGAAGGGGAGGCCCAAAGCTGGCTGGTTATCACACATCAGCCTCATGGATTCAACTTTGCTAAACTGTAACCCTTGAATATATGCTTCAACAACATGAGTTCATCCGTAGTGTAAGCCATAGCCTGATACTTGGCTTGTATACTTGACCTGACAACAACATTCTACTTTTCACTCATCCATGAATAAAGTTTTCACCTATAAACACACATTAACCTATATTGGATCATCTATCACCTTGATCTCCTTCCCAGTTTGCATCTTGAGTACACAATTATATCAATATGACCTCGATCTGTATAAACAATTCTCTTTGTGTGTGATCGTAATCCTTTTATGTGTCAGTATGCAAACAACTGCATGCCAATGTGTTTTACTCGGGGAGTTGAGAGATCAATTAATAAAACTGACTGAAAAGCATATATCAGGTCTCGTCGGTGAGATAATTTAGTTATCCCCGATATATTAAAAACCGGACCAGTTATCAATCGATGAGGGTAATGGTTAAATGGTTCATTGGTTTGGTCGGAGTTGGACCGTGGTTGAACTGGTGGTAATAAATATATCTTTTAAAAAAAAAATAATAATAATAATAATTATCATATATTTAATAAGAATTAATAGCATGTTCCATAGATATATTTAATGGGATCCATGATTGATAATTACTATAGCCTCGATGGCAAGTTCCACCTCTACATCCCTTGTGATTTTCATAAGTTGAAAACGGGATAAAGGGTTTAGAGTGCTAATTCGCTTTCGTATGCCAGGCTGCAACCCCCTCATAATATTGCCGATTTATTGCTCCTTTGGTAAACAATCAACTGGAGAAGAGATTTGCTCAGATGCTTCAAAGAGTTCCTTCACACTCCCTGTTTGTCTCAAGTTGGATGATTCTTCTAATGGGTTTTTGATTTTCCCTCCATGATGAGCAATTCGAGCCCATTCTAATTTCTCCGAAGTTAGATGCTCCTGTATGTGATGGATATTGTTGAACCACATCATCCAATGAAGCGTTGATCCTTTTATACCGAGTTTGGCCATCAAAGAGAGCTCCATCTTCTAAACGAACATCCAGTACTTTCCAAATGGTCGTACGGAAGAGATGATTTGTCATCCTCAGTGTGGTTCATCCACCTTCTTCCCCAGCATCTTGCTAAAGGTAGCATGAAATGCTGCATGTTAGCCAATGCAGTGGTGAGAGACTCGTTGAAGCTCCGCTATCCTTGTCTCATCATTAGCCACCATGGCCTCTAAAACTACTACTCGATCAATCATTTTTGGGGGCATTTATGATAACTTTCTTTACTATTGAAACCTGAATGAATCTCGCAGCTGTATCCAGCAAGTTGGACCACTGTTAGGTCACCGATTGTTAAAATAGAAAAAATGAAATCTGTTTTAGATAATACCTAATTTTTATTTTATCCTAGGAAATAACAACATAACTAGAGCCTATGGTTCCTACAGAGAATATCTCTATGCTCCTTCAATGGGGCTACAAAATAAAAACCTCTCTCATGTCAAATTCATGACAAACATGCCTCTTCATCCTAGCGGTTTGATTCCTTTCTTCTTTCCTATAGTAGAACCTCCAAACTTTGGGCTCACTATTGCTACTACCCAACAGCATCTTGCCTTCTAGATCATGGGCCTTTTCAAATCCACCCAAGGCAAAGGCAACAACAACAACAACAACAACCAAGCCTTTGTCCCCCTAGGTGAGGTCAACTACATGGATCAGACAACGCCATAAAGTTTTATCATAAATCATGTCTTTAGATAAAACTTTAATTTCCATGTCCTTAATTGTTTCGCCTATAGTTTTTCTTGGCCTTCCTCTTCCTCTAGCACCTGTAGTAGCATCAATTTAGTCTACCCTCCTAACTGGGGCTTCATTTCTTTATCACTGCTTTTTGTTCAGTCGGTAGTTGATGACGCTTGTATTTCTGCAAAGGGAAACTTAAGGAAGTCACTACTCACACCAACAGTACCTCTCCTTCACACAGAATACCAAAAGAAGGGTAAAAAGGCAATAGAAGGAATAAAGAGAAAGAAATACCTCACACTCCCAGAGTGGTAGGTCCCAAGCCCCAGGCCGTTAAATTCTTAATTCCTCTCAGATGCCCCTCCTCTGTCCTCTGCCTGCCTTTTTCAATCATTCCCTCAGCACCTGATCCCCATGTGGATCCTAACCAACTCCCCTCCCTTTTGATTGCCACGTGTCCCTTTTTTCCTTCTAGTATAGACTTGCCAACCCTTTGGGCTGTGATTGTTCTGGTCCAATAACTGACCCCTTTGGTTACGGGCCTCATCACTACCCTCTCCTTCAAAATCAGTCTTGTCCTCAAGACTGAAATCAGGGAATTGACTCTTCATAGCGAACTCGTCTTCCCATGTAGCCTCCTCTATAGTCTTGCCTTGCCACTGAATCAGAAATTGCTTGCTGTCTTCACCATATTTCTTCTCCTTTCTAACCCCTAAGACCTTGATCGGCTCTACTGATTCTCCCATTTCTGCATCCATACCCACAGGCAAAGTAGGACTAACAGTGATGTTTCCTACAACCTTTTTTAGTTGAGACACATGGAACACCGGGTGTACCTTAGAGGATTCAGGAAGCTGCAGCTTATAGGAAACAGCTCCTATCTTTGCTAGTATCTGGAAGGGACCATAAAAAACGTGGGGCTAACTTCTGATTTATTCTCTTGGCCACTGTTTGTTGTCTATGTGGGCGCAGTTTGAGAAATACCCATTCTCCAACTTCAAACTTGACATCTCTTCTGTGCTTATCTGCTGCCTTCTTCATTTGAACCTGAGCTCTGTTTAAGTGCCATTTCAACTGACGTAGAGCTTCATCTCTATCTAGTAACTCCCTAGCTACCGCTTCGACTCGTGTTTCCCCTGGAACAAACTTGAGAATTGTCGGAGGTTTCCTTCCATAAACCACTTCAAAGGGAGTGGTGTTAATGGACACATGGAAGGTGGTGTTATACCATAACTCCGCCCATGGTATCCAATTAACCCACGTTCGGGGCTGCTCTGCTGCGAAACACCTGAGGTAAGTTTCCAAACACCGGTTGATCACTTCACTTTGTCCATCCGTTTCCGGGTGGTACGCGGAGCTCATAAAAAGTGGATCTCGATCACTGACTATCGACTTCGGGATTCCATGTAATCTCACTACTTCTTTGATGAAAATTTCAGCAATGCTTTTGGCTGTATACGGATGCTTGAGCAGAATGAAATGGGAGTATTTGGAAAGTCGATCCACTACTACCAGAATCGCTTCCCAACCTTTGGACTTTGGTAACCCGATAATGAAGTCCATGGATATATCCTCCCACACTACTTCCGGAATTTCTAGCGGCTGCAACAGTCCACCAGGTGACAAATTGGAATACTTTTGCCTCTGACAGACATCACATTGTTTGACAAATTCCTGGACCTGTTTCTTCATTCCCACCCAGTACAAATTCATTGCCAACCTCCTATACGTCCTCAAATAGCCTGATGCCCTGAATGACCGCCCTCAGGGGTGGAGTGACACTCTTCCATTAGTGTTGGAATCCAAACAGACTTGGCCGGAATAACCAACCTGTTTTTGTAGTACAACACTCTGTGTGACCACGAGAAACTTGGTTTGGTTGTAGGGTCCTGTTGTAGTGCCTCAATGATCTTTTGGAGATCTGGATCCCGGGACACTTCTTTACTGATTTCATGACCATCCACCCAAGTAGGAAATGATATAATCGCTGTCAAACCAGCCTCCTCATGTGCCCGTGACAACGCATCCGCTGCACCATTGTCGCAACCCGGTTTATACAAAATTTCAAAGCTGTACCCCATCAGTTTTGCCAACCAATTCTGCTGATCTGGAGTTGAAATGCGCTGCTGTAACAAGAATTTGAGGCTGCGTTGATCAGTGAATACTCTAAATGGTCTTCCTAGCAAATATGGTCTCCAGTGCTGAATAGATAATGCTAGTGCCATGATCTCCCTCTCATAAGCCGACTTGGCTAGAGCGCCATCCGACAGGGCTTTGCTAAAGAAAGCAATGTGTCTCCTTTCTTGCATTAGTACTGCCCCTATACCTTTTCCTGATGCATCACATTCAATGTCAAAGATTTTTGCGAAGTCCGGTAATGAGAGAATAGGTGCTGAAGTCATCATCCTTTTCAGCCTTTCAAAAGCTTGTTGTGCCTCTTCCCCCCGCTTGAAGCCTTCTTTCTTAGTCAACTCTGTCAACGGTTTAGCTACCTTTCCATAACCTGCGACAAACTTTCTATAGTATCCGGTTAGCCCAAGAAAACCACGAACCCCTTTAACACTCTTGGGTATCGGCCACTCTACTACTGCTCTTATCTTTTCTGGATCCATAGTTACTCCTTTGCTAGATACTAAATGACCCAGATATTCCATGATTTGTTTTCCGAATTGGCACTTCTTCCAATTCACCCTAAAATGGTGTTGCTGTAGAATCTGCAGCACAGTGCTTAAATGTTGTAAGTGCAGTTGCCATGAAGGACTAAACACCAATATATCGCCAAAGAACACCAACACTATTTTCCGGAGGAGAGGCCGGAAGATCTCATTCATGGCTCCTTGGAATGTAGAAGGCGCATTCGTGAGTCCAAAGGGCATCACCAGATACTCGAAATGCCCATCGTGTGTGCGAAACGCTGTCTTCTCAATATCCCCAGGCTGCATGCGAATTTGATGATATCCTGAATTGAGGTCTAGTTTAGAGAAAAATTGTGAACCATGTAACTCATCTAGTAACTCCTCGACTACTGGAATTGGAAATTTGTCGGGAATTGTCACCTTGTTCAAAGCTCGGTAATCCACGCACATTCTCCAAGTGGCATCCTTTTTCTTCACCAAAATGACTGGGCTTGAGTAAGCACTGTTGCTGGTTCTAATCATGCCTAGTTGGAGGAGCTCCTGAACCTGTTTTTGGATTTCATCCTTATGAAAATGAGGATACCGATAAGGTCTTACATTCACGGGCCCTTGTCCTGGTATCAAATTAATCCCGTGATCATAGTTGTGTGGCGGTGGTAGTCCCTGTGGAGCCTGAAAAACTTCTGGAAATCTCTCCAAAACACTTTGTAACTCACTCACTTGTTCTGCAGTTAGGTCCTCGGTCGGTACCAATTCGCCCTCTGTTTTCCGTGACCCACAATTAACCTTGTTCACTGTAGCTGGGTTTCCTCCAATTAAGCTTTGCAATGCTGTGAAGTCAGAATTACATGTCCCTTGTAAGACCACTTCTTTGCCCTGATGCTTGAACCTCATTGTCATAGTTTCCCAATTTGTGGTGACTTCTCCCAACGTCCTGAGCCACGCCACTCCTAATATCAAATCCAGTCCCCCCATATTGAGGACCCACGCATTCAACGGGCACTCATACCGACCAATTGATACTCGCAGATTTGGGCACTTCCCTGTTGTCACTGTCCGATGACCATCTCCCAAGCGAATTCCTAATCCATGGCTTGCTTCCTCCACTGGAATTCCCAGAGCTTTAACCATCGTTGGGGAAATGAAATTATGTGTTGCACCGCTGTCCACCAAAATCAGAATCGTTATGCCATTCACTGCGCCTTCAAGCTTCATGGTTTTCAATGGCTGAGCCGTGACACCCTCTAGGTTACAACTCATCCCGAAATTGGGTGAGACTAGGACACTGCACTCCCCTTCTTCTCCTTCTGCGTCGTCATCTCCTTCTGCAAATACAATTTCTCCTTCTTCGTTAAGTTCCTCATCTTCCCCCAAGAGCATCACCCGTAGTTTTGGGTCAGGGCAGCGATGGCCAGCATTGAATGGTTGAGCACATCGGAAACACAACCCCTTGCGGGGGCGCTCCTCCCACTCCTTGGCGGTGAGGTTGTGGGTCCCTCTCCTAGGTGAACCTGCGGGTTTCGGTGGCACGGGGTTACTCCTATCGTGCTTGTCACTAGAGAGTCCCCAAGGGCCAAGGTGAAGGTTTACTCCACGAAGAATGGGGTTTGTGTGTTTGTGGACCCTGATTGATTGGGCCTCTAGTTACTTGGTTAAAACGGCCCAATCCTGAGTACCCAGACCTACCATTACCTTTCTTAAGAGCCACTTCCACATTTCGGGCCAATTTCATGGCCTGAATCCGGTTTTCCGGGTTGTGGATCCGAACCCAGCTTTGGATCTCTTTGTTGAGCCCATTTAGAAAGTATCCTACATACTGCATCTCCGGTTGTCTTGGTACCAACGCAGCCAAGTACTCAAACTCAGATATGAATTCTTGTACTCCTCCTTTTTGTTTCAACGCTGCTAATTCCTCATATGGGTTTTGGATCTCTAACCCACTGAACCTCTCCGTTAGCTCAACCTTGAATTTCTCCCATGAAATGGTTGGATCTATCTCCAACAGAATGGAGAACCAGTGGACTGCTTGACCCTCCATGCATACCCTGGCCAGCGGTATCTTCATTGCTGGGTTTGTTCCATGTATGAAGAAGTACGTTTCAGCTCTTGTTAACCACCCTTGTGGGTCACCGCCATCAAACGGAGGCAGCTCCACGCGCTTAGCCATCATGTGGGCACTGTCCTCATAACCACGGTGTCGTTCCGGCGAGTCCTCTCGGTTTGATTCTTCTTCTGTGTCGTCATTCACGCGCCCCCATTGTTCCTTCACAAATTTCATGAAAAGCTTACGGAACTCAACCTGATCCTTCTGGTCTGCGATCAATTTTTCTTTTAGATCATGGAAAGCTTTGGTCATCTCTTCCATTCTTCCTTCCACTTGAACCAAACGAGCCTCATTGGCTTCCACACGAGCTTGGAGACGGGTTTCCATGGGTATCCGGCAGGTCGGACCAGTGATGACGCTTGTATTTCTGCAAAGGGAAACTTAAGGAAGTCACTACTCACACCAACAGTACCTCTCCTTCACACAGAATACCAAAAGAAGGGTAAAAAGGCAATAGAAGGAATAAAGAGAAAGAAATACCTCACACTCCTAGAGTGGTAGGTACCAAGCCCCAGGCCGTTAAATTCTTAATTCCTCTCAGATGCCCCTCCTCTGTCCTCTGCCTGCCTTTTTCAATCATTCCCTCAGCACCTGATCCCATGTGGATCCTAACCAACTCCCCTCCCTTTTGATTGCCACGTGTCCCTTTTTTCCTTCTAGTATAGACTGGCCAACCCTTTGGGCTGTGATTGTTCTGGTCCAATAACTGACCCCTTTGGTTACGGGCCTCATCAGTAGTTAAGCTACATTGTAATTTTCAAGTGCATCTCTGTTTTCATAAACGAAGTTTACTCCAACTTATGAACTGTAACATCCTTCTTAGAGGTGATAAAGAAAGACATGCTTGCAAAGTGGATTGAAAAGGAAGTATGGAAAAAAAAAAAAAAGAGCAGGATAATATAGATATCTGAAACTTCTGACTCTTGCACTCTTTAAGCATTTATCATATATTTTAGTTTGTAGCTGCCACTTTATTGGTCAAGTCTGAGGAATAAGTATGATTTAAGTTAATTTCTATACTTAGGACCTAAGATTTTCTGTAAATGTTTGTATATAACTAATGATAGTTGTTTACATGTATTAGTTGCAGAGTCTCAGCCCGGAAGTCAATTATGATCACATGGAAAAATCAGACGATGAACCTGTAAATTCTCTTGTTTATCTCTATGTTCTTTGTTATCTGTTTGTCATTATTGAAATCTAAAATCCAATACTTAGGATAGATATATGGATATTTGAATTGCTATTGCTGTTTCGGTTGTTGTGCTAAAAGTCTCAATCTCATAAAAACAATATGTGAAATCTTTTTTGCAAATTTGTATGGTCATCCCAACTTATTTGATCATTTTTATTAGTTGTGTTTTCACAGTCACTGTTGTTTAATGGATAGTGTAGCATTTTTAATTTACTTTTGATGATGATTTTTGATCTATCCTCTTGATATCTCTCAATCTTTAAATGAATGATAGTTTGACATCTCTGTCGTATAATTGCTACTTGTAGCTGCTTGATCCGTGTGTATAATCTGCAAATATACACGTTTCCTAACCAATAGTTGTGTTTTGGAAAGTTTTCTTTGGAATATATTATACTATTTACCAAGACACGGGAAATTACTCATGTTTTTTTTTTTTTTTTTTTTTAAATGTAAATGTATTTAATACTTAATCTTATGGTAAACAGGATTCTAAGAAAGCTAGAGTTGAGTCACCCACCGATGATGAGTACGAGTACACCTTGGCAGATGCGGAGGCTGATTATTATGCTCTTTTTGACATGGATTTTATAGATTACGATTGATGACTAGAAAGGTTGTTGGAATCTCTTTCTGCTTTAATCATTTGTGACCTTTTGGATTCAACGCTCAACATGTCTGGCAGCAGGAGAACCAAATATTGGAATTTATCTTTGGACGCTTAGTGGTTATGTAATAGAATAGCTCATACTTCAGTTTTAGCACTTGCAACAATTGTGGATTTCACTTCCTTCTAGCTATTAACTATTCCTGGGTTAGTGGAGCTGTTTTTATTCCCACTAGGGAAAAATTATTAAGTAAGAGTACTAAAATGTCAATGTTTGTGCACCCACTCCTTGCTCTACTTTATTTTTTTTCTATTGATTGTGTATATTGCCGTTTTCTCCATATCAAACAGAGATGTGAATAAACAAAGATCTAACTGATCACACAGTATCGATCGAGGCATCGATTTGCATGTGTTTTAAACATCCCCAAAAAAATACAGGAATATGATCAGTTTGTACAATATCCGAGTGAAATTAAATAGGAGTCGTGCGAGATTGTTAGTCATGGCACTTTGAAGGTTACATGGTCCATCCAGACAAGTACAGATAATAACCACAGTGACATATTTTGCTAAAATCCAATGCGTTGTTCCATGCGCAACCACTAAAAACTGCCTCTCTCCAAGACTAAGACCGAAAATTCCAAAGTTCCTAATTAACTATCCTCTCTATTTCCCTCACCTTTTCTTATATAGATTCCTTTATATGTATATACTCTTCCCAAACCAGTAACTAATTGACAACTCAGCTATAACTATCCTCTCTATTTCACTCTCCTTTTTTTTTCCTTTCCAATCCTACTATTGTTGAAGTATATAGAAGATTCATTCCGTTGGATGAACACTTTTGAAAATCTATGGTTTTCAATTTAAAAAAAAAAATCTAAATAAGAAAAATATTTCTTAGATGAGAGAGGTATTATTATTTTTTAATTGTGTATTCTTTTCTATTTATGTTTATTGTAATTTTGAGGAATTCCAAAAAAAATATATCTTGTATTATTGAAGATTGCTATGATTTTTGTTTTAATTCTTTTTGTCTCTCATCCAAGATAAAAATTTGTTTATTTATTATTATTATTTTTTTGTATTTATGTAATATTTTGTTTTTTATCGAGTATTGCTTTTTTATTTTCCAGCTCTTTTTCTTGTGAAATCTATGGAGGTAATATATGAAGGAATATATATTCTAATATCTCATCCATTATAAAGATTACGATCCAAATAAATATGCATATTGAAATTAAAAGTACTTCAAGGTTTTTTTTATAAAAAACCAAAGTTACTAACTGTTCAAAAAGTAAAAAAAAAATCAAAATGATTAGAATGCACAAAGATTTTTTAGGATTCAATCCTATTATTGACTTGAGAGAATAACAAAATATTTAATTATGATTAATAATAATGAATGCGATAATCAAATTAAAAAATTATTAATTATCAACAAAATCATTTAAATTAATTTTTTGAAACATATGATTTGGATACACTTTTCCTCATTTGTTCATCACAACTCTATTTTTGGTTATCCTGAAAATACATCACATTTTCTCTTAGCCATTTTATCACTTTTTTACTTTAGAAAAAGTATTTTACTTCAATTAAAAAGATTCTCTAAAAAGCAGTGGTATGTTCGGAACACACTATTCTTTTTAGGGAATTAGTCCCCGAACCCCAGGTTTTTTCCCTAAACCCCATTTTAAATGGAAAATGTCCATATTGCCCTTCATTATTCCAAATACAAAAAAAAAATCTCAAACACCAAAACCTCAAACCCCAAACCCATCTCTCTGCTATCTCACAAACCCCTCTTTTTTCTTCTCATCTTCCACCATCAAACCACTTTCACTCCAACCAAAAAAAAAAAAAAAACTCCAAAAAGACAAGTTTTTTTTAAATCTTCATGTTCAAAAGGAGTACCAATGGACGCTCTATACTTGTTAAAGGTAAAATTCATGAATTTATATTTTTTTTGTTATTGTGTAAATTTCGACAATCCAGTGTCAGAATTTTTTGGGATTCCGACACGGGTATGTCGGAAATTTTTTAGGTAGTTGGTTTAAGAGTTTTTTGACATATATATGTCGTTTTTTCTAACAAAAAAAATAAAAGCACTGTAAATTTTCGACAGACTTTTGTCGGAATTTTGAAATTTTTATACCTCCGTGTCAGAAATTCAAAATTCCGACACTGGTTCGTCGAAATTTTAGAGCGCCATAAATTAAAAAAAAACAATAACGACGAAGAGAAGACAAATGTGTTTCCTTAAAACATAACAAATGAAAAAAACTAAAAAATGAAAATCTAGCTTCAAACAACCTATTAATCATCGAACCTAAATCATAAACGATAAAACCCAAAAAAAAAAAAGACAAAGGAGAAAGAAGACTTTGAAAGGGAGAATGGAAAGAAGTAGAGTAAAAAGAAAATTATGAAAGGGAGAAAAAAGATTGTGAAATGGGAGAGGAAGAGTGGGTGTTAGAGAGGAAAGAATGGAAGAGAGGGTGTTAGAGAGGAAAAAAGATTGTGAAATGCATTGAGCTCCTCGGGCCAATACATAAGGACTCTTATGCAACTCTTCAACTTTAAAACTCTATACTAGGGCACAAATTGAGACTAAACTTGTCTCTTTAGCAACAAGGTTTTTTTTACCTAGTTTGCAATCTTTAACATATAGAGCTAACAAAATTTATTCTCCCATTGAATTATGGTACACCTAATCAACAACTAAACTCACCTAAAAACCAAAAGAGATGATAATTTGATGAAATATATGATACCATTGACAAGAAGCTTACTCAAGCTCAGATGAATTTCTTTAGTTTGCAAGGGATATCTTTGCATATGCATCCTTTCACAAAGTTTTATACTTGCGCCATATATATTTTGTTTCATCAATTGTCAAAAGTCTTTATATTCATCTTATGAAACTCAAGATCCGAATGAGTAATAAATGTCATTATGATACTAAAAGGGTCTTTTAGGAAAACTGATGAGAAATTATATTTGCAATAAATATCTTCCTTATGAGTAGAGCCCTTTCAAACAAGACAAACCTTATATCTTTTCACATTACCTTTGAATAAAGATTTCACCAAAAGAGAAATGTGGGTCTATCCAATATGCATACAGGTAATACAACTTAATTTTCGATATTATGCCGTGTTACATAATGGCAATGCAGCACTGATTTTGCCATTTCTTTTTCATGCATCAGGAGTTTTGCAATAGACGCAGCAGAGTGTTTCGTTGGACTGTGTATCGGTGGACTACGTTTTTCCCTTAGAGTGCCTGGTCATACTCCAAAAGAAGAGGTAATTCTTTTTACAAAGTGATCCTTGTTACTCTCTTCAGTCTCTTGTATCAACTAACTTTTGATTGATGACAATTACAATTTCGGTTCAGAATCAGTTTTTCTGAAGTTATTTTTCTCTCTTTCCGCTTTCTCTCATGGTATCTTTGTGAAAGGAAAATCCATGGCTTCTGCTAACCCTATCTCCTCCGCTGATGATGATGTTGTCATGGGTGCTCAGCCTGAGCCACCGTCTTCTTAACCTTCTACTCTCTCTTTGTTCGCCCTCATCGATGGTTAACGAACATTAATTTCTTAACCTGGAAACAACCCACTCCACTCTAACGGTGCTTTGCTCTCGTTGACTATATGGGAAGGACTTTTTCTCCGATGAAGGATTCACACAATATTTTATATTTATACACAGGATCAACCTAATAAATTCCTAAGTTTATGGATTAGAATCAATTATCTAAAACAACTAAGAATCTAGTAGAATCAAATAGGCTTATTTAAGTTTTATGTCCTTGAAAGTTGATGAGTTTTGATTTTAGTTCCTATTTTTTTTTTTTTTTTTTACCAATCCCAGGCTCCCAGTCCTTAAAAGTTCAAAAAATTTGGTTTTGGTCCCCGCCGTTAAATGTGGGACTCGAATTTTCCTTCATCTGCTTCTGCAGTATTTCGAATCCTTATTACAGGAAACCCGTTGTTTTTTCTTTGTTACTCTGTGCACAAAACATTACTAATATCAAAGGACTTGTATAAGAGAAATATTTCAGTATGCAAGGTTGATTGAGAACCAAAGAAATAATGTATATATAGTTGCTAAGGGCCTCTGCACACCGATTCCCAAATGAATGATTTTTGAAGAGGGTTATGATGGGGTGTACTTATAGTCAAAAGATCACATATTCACATGGTATTGTCTTAGACTTAGAGGACTTTTTAAAGGATAAGGAAATTAAATGAGAATGCATACCCCACATTTGAAATAATGGTCAACAGATTACCCACTTTGAATTATTCAAAGATATCTGCATAAGATGGTTGAATCTCGTCTTAGGTGGTTTGGGCATGTGTGGAGGAGATCGGTGGAAGCCCCGATTAAGAGGGTAGACCAAATGGAGGGTACTACAAGGGCTAGAGGAAGAGGAAGACCTAGAAAAACTATAGGCGAAACAATTAAGAAGGATATGGCAATCAATGCCTTATCAAAAGACATGATTTATGATAGGCCTTTATGACGTCGTTTGATCCATGTAGCTGACCTCACCTAGTGGGACAAAGGCTTAGTTGTTGTTGTTGTTGTTATATCTGCATAGGTGAAACCTGATGTTTTTTCATGCATTGATAGTGCTATAGCTACTCCAATGGTAGACATGTTTTAGACATCTCACATGCTGCAGATATACATCATCTACCAGCTAATATCTCAGTATCAAATCTGTAAAGCAGGACCCAATTGATAGCTATTAAACATAGTGTTTGGAGGCAATAAGATAACCAACATTGAATACATGATCACCAGCCACCATGAACCACATTTTTTATGTATACCAGATTACAAGCAACACCCCATGAAATATGGCCACCATGAACATCATTTTTAATGCAGCCCCCACCAATAATAATAATTTATTTGTGAACTTGCTCCTATTAGAGTTTCCTGCTTACATACATCTGCTCTAAATACTATTCCATTTTGACCCTTCAAAGTTCAGATTTGAGAAATTCCTCTAAGACAAACACCATGTGACTTGCTATATGGCCTTGTCTACCTCAATAGGTCCCATTACTCAGCCAGTCATTCAAGTAGCCAATGCTTTCTTACATATCCCTTCAATTGTATATATTCATGGCTGCAGCAATTTAGGATCAACACAAATCCTTCACATCCTCAAGCATTCAAAGTCCAAAAGCTTGTATCTTATTTAAAAGTCTCTTCTCAACACTTGTATCTTATTTAAAACTTGTATCTTTTATAGTATTTTGAATCCTTATAGTGTATTTGATGTAAGACTACAGAAGCATAAGCTGCAGAAGCAGATAAAGGAAAATTCGAGTACCACATTGATTATGCTTTGAAGAGTGTAAGGCTTTATATAGTGTATTTGAAACTCATGTGCTAACCAAGTTCAATGGGCTTGCACGTGGCCTTGGTCCAAAAGCCCATTTTGCAGATTGGTCAATTTTTCCATGTCACCCAACTGAAAAATGCCAAAGATGACGTGGCACCTTCTTTCAAGGACCTAGAACTTAAATAAACCAATCAAATATATATACAATAATATAATAACCATGTCTCAACACTGACCCTCAAATAGAGCATATACATCATATGCATCCCCCTTGTCACAGATGTATGTTTTCCTAGGACCTCGTAAAGGTTTAGTGAAGATATCGACAAGTCAATCCATGTAACAAACATGAGAAGTCTTGGTGATGAGGAGTGTGTTATTTTCATTAATGGAATAAAAATCCACTTTGATATGCTTTCTTCTCTTGTGCAAGACTTGATTGGAGGGGAGGCACAAAGCTAGCTGGTTATCACACATCAGCCTCATGGAATCAACTTTGCAAAACTGTAACCCTTGAATATATGCTTCAGCAACATGAGTTCATCCATAGTGTAAGCCATAGCCTGATACTTAGCGTGTATACTTGACCTGACAACAAGTCAACATCATTCTACTTTTCACTCATCCATGAATAAAGGTTTCACCCATACACACATTAACCTGTAGTGGATCTACTATCACCTTGATCTCCATCCCAGTTTGCATCTTGAGTACACAATTATATCAATACGACCTCGATCTGGATAAACAATTATCTTTCTGTGTGCTCCTTTTATGTGGCTAAGTTTGCGAACAACTGCATCGCTAGGGGAGTTGAGAGATCAATTAACAAAACTGACTGAAAAGCATATGTCAGGTCTAGACACAGTGAGATAATTTAGTTTTCCCAATGTATTAAAAACCATACCAGTTATCAAACGATGAGGGTACTGGTTAAATGGTTCGTTGGTTTGATCGGAGTTGGACCATGGTTGAACCGGTGGTAATAAATATATCCTTTTTTAAAAAAATAAAAAATAAATTTATGATATATTTAATAAAACTAATAGTCTAATAGTATGTTCCATAGATATTTAATGGGATCCACGATTGATAATTACTATAGCCTCGCTGGCAAGTTCCACCTCTACATCCCTTGCGATTTTCATAAGTTGATTGGTCAACTCCGAGGAATAAATATGATTTAAGTTAATTTCTATACTTAGTACTAAGATTTTCTGTTAATGTTTGTATATAACTAATGATATTTGTTTACATGTATTAGTTGCAGAGTCTCAGTCCGGAATTCAATTATGATCACGTGGAAAAATCACATGATGAACCTGTAATTCTCTCCTTGAACTGTTTAGCTCTCTAGTCACATTTATAAGTTTTAGAGTTCAGTGAACATTAAAAAATACATATTTAATATAGGTGAGGCTTCAGTTGTTTATCTCTATGTTCTTTGCTGTCTGTTTGTCATTATTGAAATCTAAAATCCAATCCTTAGGATAGACATATGGGTGTTTTAATTGCTATTGCTGTTTCAGTTGTTGTGCTAAAAGTCTCAATCTCATAAAAACAATATGTGGAAGCTGCTTTGCAAATTTGTATGGTCATCCCAACCTATATGATCATTTTGAATTTTTGATTAGTGGTGTTTTCACAGTCACTGTTGTTTAATGGATAGTATAGCATTTTTAATTTACTTTTAGATGATGATTTTTGATCCATCCTCTTGATATCTCTCAATCTTTAAATGAATGATAGTTTGACATCTCTGTTGTATAATTGCTAGCTGTAGTTCCTTGGTCCTTGCGTATAATCTGCAAATATATACGTTTCCTAAAGAGTAGTTGTGTTTTGGAAAGTTTTCTTTGGAATATTAATTTATATTTACCAAGACAGGGAAAATACACTCGTGTTTGTGTTTTTTATGTAAAAGTATTTAATTCTTATTCTTAATGTAAACAGGATTCTGAGAAAGCAAGAGTTGAGTCGCCCACTGATGAGCAGATGCGGAGGCTGATTATTATGCTCTTTTTGACATGGATTTTATAGATTACGATTGATGACTAGAAAGGTTGTTGGAATCTCTTTCTGCTTTAATCATTTGTGACCTTTTGGATTCAACGTTCAACATGTCTGGCTGCAGGAGAACCAAATATTGTAATTAATCTTTGGACGCTTAGTGGTTATGTAATAGCTCATAGTTCAGTTTTAGCACTTGCAACAATTGTGGATTTCACTTCCTTCTGGGTATCAACTATTCCCGGGTTAGTGGAGCTCTTTTTTATTCCCACTAGGTAATAAAATTATTAGGTAAAAATACTAAAATGTCAATGTTTGTGCACGCACTCCTTGCTCTACTTTATTTTTCTCTTGATTGTATATATTGCCGTTTTCTCATATCAAACATAGAGATATGAATAAACAAAAAGGTATGCTTCATTTTTCAACTTTTGTGGAAATACCTTCATCACAAATTGTTGAGTTTTGGTTATGGTCTCGTGCCACAAACTTCATGTTAAGGCTTTTATCAAAGAGCTTAGCTCCCAACACACTTCATCCCCCCTTTTTTGGATACACTTTTCCTCATTTCTTCATCACACCTCTGTTTTTGGTTATCCTAAAAGTACATCACACTTTCTCTCAGCCATTTTATCACTTCTTTTACTTTAGAAAAAGTATTTTACTTCAATTAAAAAAATTCTCTAAAAAGGAGTGGTATGTTCCCCTGTTTGGAACACTATTCTTTTTAGGGAATTAGTCCCAAACCCAGGTTTTCTCCCTAAACCCCATTTTAAATGAGAAATGTCCATATTGCCCTTTATTATTCCAAACAAAAAAAAAACCTCAAACTCCAAACCCCATCCCTTCACCCTTACAAACCCCTCTTTTTTTTCTCATCTTCCACCATCAAACTCTTTTCACTCCAAAAAAAAAACTCCAAAAAATAAGGTTTTTTTTTCACGTTCAAAAGAAGTACCAATGGATGTTCTATATTTGTTGAAGGTAAAATTCATGTCTTTTTTTTTTAACGTTATTGTGTAAATTCTGACAATCCAGTGTTGGAATTTTGGGATTCCGACACGGGTATGTCGGAAATTTTTAGGTAGTTTGTTTAAGCATTTTTCGACATATATATGTCAGAATTTTTTCTAACGAAAAAAATTAAAAACGCTGTAAATTTTCGACAGCCTTTTGTCGGAATTTTGAAATTCTGATACCTCCGTGTTAGAAATTCAAAATTCCGACACTGATTCGTCGAAATTTTACAGTGACATAAGTTTAAAAAAAAAACACTAGCGACGAAGAGAAGACAATTGAGATTGCTTAAAACATAACAAATGAAAAAAAACTAAAAAAATGAAAATCTAACTTCAAACAACCTATTAATTATCTAACCTAAACCCTAAACGAAAAAACCCAAAAGAAAAAAAGAAGACAAAGGAGAAAGAAGACTTTGAGAGGGAGAATGAAAAGAAGATAGAGTAAAAAGAAAATTGTGAAAGAGAGAAAGAAGATTGTGAAATGGGAGAGAAAGAGTGGGTGTTAGAGAGGAAAGAATGGAAGAGAGAGAGAATGTAAGGGAAAAGAGAGAAGGGAAAATGGGGTTTGGGGTTTGGAGGAATAATAGTGGAATAAAAAAAATTTTGGGATTTGGTGGAGAAAATGTGAGGTTTGGGGACTAATTTCCTTATTTTTATTACCTTCTTTGCTGGTTTTTCTTCCCTTGATATCTCCTATTAAGAATTACACAAATTTACTTTGACAAGGTGCTACTCTTCAATTCCACCTTGCAAAACAAATTACTCCCTACATTCCATATATAGGATTGGGAGTAGCCTTCCTTGCTCGTTTTGGAAATTAGGTTATATCGTTAGTTTAGTGATATTGAAATTGATCACTTTTGAAAAACTTTAAAATTACATTTGTACTTATCACGGAGATTCTAAAAAATGTTGAGTAATCAGAAGTGTTTGTGAAAGAAAAAATAATTATTGTCATTGAAAATTGGAAACCCACCCATGAATGCTTTTGATGTTATATCATAATGTTATTGCTGAGGTTAGGGTTTCTCCGGTACCATTGCAAAACAGTGGACTATAGTACAAACTTACTAAATATGTGTTTCTTAAGATATGTTTTAGGGCATGCATTAGAAAAATTCAAATTTAAATATTAAGGTATAAAAATAATAACACTGAAAATATTTTCTTGATCTTAACCTTGATATCAAGAAGCTTAATAAAAAATATTAACATTAAAAACTTAAATGTTTAAGATGTTAAGATTTATAATTTGGTTACTCCACGGTCCCTAAATAAGGCGCTTTTGAAATTTTTGTTTTGGTTTTAATTATAAAAAAATTTACCAATTTTTTTAATGAAAAAAATTATTATTTATTTTTCCATAAATACACTTATTTACTTATGAAATTTCACATTTTCAATACCAAAAACTAATTTAACTTCTTTTCTTAATGACCATGAATTTTATAATTAAAAAAATCTTATATTCAGGAACAGAGCGATTATTAGAAAGCTTAGAAGATCTCTCACTGTTCTATATATGTAAGACTCTTTTAAGAAAAAAATTATCCTATTTGTAAGACTTTATTTCAATTTTCAATAGCAATTAGTTACTTCTTTCCAAAAATACTTTTATTAAGTCAACAATTTTTTAAATCACAATAACAATTATAGGAATAATTTTGAAAAAATATATTAAATATTTACATTTTCAATACTACTAACAACCTTAATTCACTTTTTTATGGATGTAAATTTTCTTTAAAAAGTTTTACATAAAACACCTAAGGAAGTATAAGCAATTGATTTGGGGTTTGTTGACTATATTTCCTTGGAAGGTGAGAAGGAATTCCCTAAACTTATGTAACTAATACATTTATCTTCTTTTTCACTTTTAAAATAATAATAATAATACTTCCTCAGTCCCACAAGATATGTTCATATAGGTTTTTCATTTTGTCTCATAAATTATATTTTTTTAAAAACACAATACTCATTTATACTTCTTTTTTCAAGTATACATTTATTCATTGCATTCTCTTTTTTACCACTTATATCGAATCCACGACTTCTAACTCCCAAGCCTTAAGACAATTCCTTTTTCTAGAACCTCAAAAAATTTTCGGTTTTTATAACAATTTACTACATTTAATTTCTTAACAAGTATTTCATCTGCTTTATTTCAAACAAAACACAGTTTTTTTTTTTTAAAAAAAAAATCTAATTATTACTTAGATTTTCAATACATTAATTATGTTTTTCCTGACTATACTCTTTCTCTCTATATAATCATTAATTTTTTTTCTACTACTTATGTAAACCAAAACTTATTGAATAAGGACAAACATAGAAGTTTATTTGACCTTGATTTATCCTTAATTGTTTAAAAAATTTGGTTTTAGTCCATGCTCTTAGAAAAAATCTGTTAACGGCTAATATGGCTAACAAAATGTCGCATCAACATACACGTAACACGTGTGCAAGTATTGCATGATATCGTTAAGATGACATGGGTGATCCAGATCCGTAGGAGCAAAAAGGTCAAAGCCCAACTCAAATGTGTTTGTGGATTGGACTTTGGCCCTTTTGATTTTGCGGGTCCAGATCACTCATGTCATCTTATCGGTGACATGCAATACTTGCACATGCGTATGCTGAGGTGACGTTTCGTTAGCTACATCAACATGGAATTTTCATAATGACATGGAGTAAAACCAAATTTTCAAAATGATTAAGAATGAGTCAAAATAAAAAAAAAATATCTAGGGACCAAAACCAAAACAGTCCTAACTTTTAGAGACTAAAGACATAAATAAGCCTATATTATGAGAATTATATATATATATATATATATATATATATATATATAATATATATTTATCCAAGACTTATTTATGATTTTAATCCCAAAAAAAATTGTGGGTATTTTGGTTGTAGTTTTTGTAAATTTTTTTGACTTTAACTTATCTTTAAATGTTTTAGCATTTTGGTCTCAGCATTTAGAATTTTCAGTTAACCGTTGACGCGACAAACGATGCACCATGTTAGTCTTCCAGTTGGCGTCACATTGCTGATGCCTGATAAGTGATAACATAGAAAATAGATATTGGGCCTCAAAAAACTAGATCCCGCAACCCCATAAACTGAGTAGCCCAGCCCAAATCCGCAAACATGTTTACTTTGTTTAGCACAACATTCATATATAAAGTTTTAAATTTTGGGAATTATTTCCATGCAATCTAATTTTGGATTGTTGCTATATAATCTTAGGTTGGACCAATAATATATTGCCACTTAACCTGTAATTGTCAAGTCATTGTTTAAAAAGTCAAAATTGCATGTTAGATGACAAAGTATCATTGGTTTAATATAAAATTGCATAACAACAATTCAAAATTAAATTTCATATTAGAAATATTCTTAAATTTTTCTTATACCAACCTGTGCATGATTTGCAACTTTTATAACTAGCATACTAAAATGTATAGAATTAAAAAGTTTTAACATAAGTGGGACTAATTTCATGTAATGCTTAGAAACCATGATTTCTTGGAATCCTCAATGAGCACATTCTCATGTTGTTAATACCATCTCATTTTCCAACAACAATGCTTACTCCTTCCGGCTCGAATTATAAGTAACAACAAACATACTTTTTTTGCTTTAAAATATAAGCAAAATTAACTAACTTTATCAAATTTTGTTTCATTCTTGTTATGGACCAATTTCACAGACAAATAATAACCGGTATCACGAACCAACAAGCATCAATCCGGTATACCGCAATTCAGCATCAATAGCCAATCAATGCGTAACTGTTGTAACTGTTAGTTATTATTGAGCTCATCATGACATTCATGGAGCCGTTACACTTCGACCTTAATGGCTATGTCATGGTTCATCATTACATTGCTTTATACCCCTCCCTATAAATATAAGGTAGTAGCCAAGGTATGAACTCAGACTCTCTCATCTCTCATTTTACACGGCATACACACCACCCCCAAATATCCTGACTCGGTGGCGGAGTTCTTTAACCGATAACCCGTTATCATCGTCGTACATCAACAAATCGGCTTGCCGGTACATGCGGGATAACACCCCACAACAATGGCGACCACAGTGGGAGCGGCAAACTAATTTCCACCACCAAATCATCAGCATCAATTCGAAAGCTATCATCACCATAGAGTATACGACAAACGAACAAAGGCTCAACCATCACAAGGCATACTGGTTACTCGGCCAACCTCAAATCCGACTGAGAGAGTGCCTCTCATATATACAAAAATGCTTTCAAGAATCTCACTAGGTAAAGTCTAAATCAGACTTTTCACACAGAAGTAGAGAAGCGATGGGGGTGGAGCTTCCGAACCGTCCCAACTCATTTCTCACCGACCAACAAACTCGTAATTTACAAAATCATGGTGATGAAGAACGGTACGTTGTGGCACAATTAGTGGAATCGCAAAGGGAGAAAACTACACCTACCATCATGGCCAGTCAATGGAGCCTGACTCAGCCATCCATCAACAACAATATGTAGCCCGCCATGGCTATAGAGGCAACCACTTACGTGTGAATCAGAATCATATAACGTGAATTAGATTGACAACCACTTATGTGTGAATTGATTATATGTTTGTTTTCCTTCCTTTAACTTAATCCCATAATGAATATCATGAGCGGGTTAAATAAAAAATCCCCTGATATATTTGTATCTCCCACGGATTGAAAGGAGAGTGCAGAACATGAAGTATGCGGGTCTCAAAAGTGCAATCCTCTTCGCATATCAGAAACCACGGTGGCCCCACCACTTCTCGATGTCACCGGCACAGTGACACCCACTGCGGTGACCTTGTCCAGCGCTGCCAACCACACCCATGACTGCCGATCATCCATAAGGCCATAACCAGTAATTTCAATTGTTTTCATTATGCTCACGTTGTTGATAGGGTCTGCTAAGAAGATCCTGTTTTGAAGAGCTTTCAGCTACAGATGCAATTGCTAAGAGTTTAGGAAGAAGGGAATTAATCCTCAAACCCCAGATTTATCCCCCAAACCCCACTTTTTTCATAATACCAATAATACCCTCCTTTTAAACCCCCATTATACTCCCTCCTTTTTTCACAAACCCCACACCCCACCCTCATTCTTCTTCCTCCTTCAATTTCAACTCCCTCTTCTCACTGCCACTTCCACCGCCGCCGCCTCAAGGCATGCACGTTCTTCTTCTTCCCTCCATTACCGTTTTTCTTCTTTGTGGGTTTTTGTTTTGTTTATTTGATGTAGGAGGGTTTGGTTTATGTTTTGTTTTTTGCTTTTAGGGTTTTGTTCTTTTTCATTACTACAGTTTTAGGGTTTATTTTATTGTTGTGTTGTTTTTCGAATTTGCCATTGCTGTGTTGAAGGTATACAGTCGCTGCAACTTTCCGACACGGGGGTGTCGGAATTTTTTTAAAAAAATTTAACAAATTTTTCCGACATACACGTGTCGGAACACTGGTGTGTCGGAATTTTTTCCAGTAACGTAAAAAAATGGCTCTCTGGTTAATTCCGACGAACCAATGTCGGAAATTAAAAATTCCGACATCTCAGAATTTTTTAAAAAAATTTTAACAAATTTTTCAGACATACACGTGTCGGAATTTTGTTTACACTGGTGTGTCGGAATTTTTCCAGTAACGTTAAAAAAAACGCACATTAAACAGAAGTTACCTTCAACAAGGAGCAGAGAAAGACCACTAGAACTCCTTTACGGATGAAGATGGGTGGAGCTTCTGAATTTCAATGACTTTTTGCTTTAGAGAATGTCAGGGAGAGAGGGGTTTGTTATGTGGAACAATGTATAGAAGGTGGAAAGGTGGTGGGGTTTGGGGTTTCTTTCCTCTATATATTTTTTTTAATGCTGAAGGGCATAATGGACATTTCCCCATTAAAATGGGGTTTGAGGGATAATATTGGAGTTTGTAGACTAACTCCCCATAAAGAAACGGATGTAGATGGGCCAAGCCCATTTCAGAAAAAGGAAAAAAAAAAGAAAAAGAAAACGGGCCTTAACACACCCATAAGGGCACAAATGAAAGAGAGAACCAAAATAAGAAAAACACAACTACATCCTTCTAACGGCTAGGGAAGGAATTTATTTGCATTAAACATATATAATTGCTTTACATTCATATTATTCAGCTATAACGTATATAATTGCATTACTTTCAAAGTATTTAAATTATATATTGATACTCGCATACCATTGCTAGCTAATTTATTACATATCATTTATTGTGTATTATCTTTCCAATTATTATTTTTTATACACGTTTTGATATGTGATTTATCATTAGGCAAAAAAAAATATTTTTGCCAATAAATATCATAATAATTTATTTAAGACAATTAAAATTGTCATTATTATAATTATCACGTCTTATATATTACTAACATCATTATTATTGTTTTTTTTTTACACATGTCGAAAGGTACAAATATGATACTTCAATTTTCTCAGGACTAGTCTAAAAATGACTCCGAGATTCTTGTTAATGGACAATAAGCTTTTCAAGAGATGAATAAAAAAATATTCCTACCATGATCATTTTAGCCCATGAGGTTTCCTTAATGTACCACCCCCTAATTCAACTAATCATCTATTTAGTAGCGGTCAGAGAGATACATGATTTTTTACTATCACTATCTTGAAAGTACTCTATGCGGACATAACTTTAATATTTTCTTCAAATATTCAACATGTTTCCAAAGATGAGGAATACATTGCTATATTCTCTTATCCGGACTCATTTGTTAATGGCGAGGAACCTTGTGTCGAGTTTCCCTATTCGCTTTAGGGTTTAGAATGAGAAGAACTTCATGTTGAATTCCCCTGCCCGAACTCTTGCCAAGCGTGAGGAACCCTCAATCAGGCTTCCCCCTAGGTTTTGTATTCGGCAAGCAAGGAATTTTCATGCTAGATTTCTTTCTTCGAACTCACTAGGCGATTCGAGAAACCTTGCACCGAGTTCCCCCCTTCAAACTCTCCTTCCGGATAAGGAGAATATTCTGTTGTTTTCCCTTCTTTGAAATCAATTGTAAGATTTGAAGAATCTCTTCGGAGTTAAGTATCCGTCAAAAAATTCAACGTTTGTACCGGTTTGTCAGACAAATAATAACCGGTATCACGGACCAACAAACATCAATCCGGTATACCGGCAATTCGGTATCAATAGCCAATCAATGCGTAACCGTTGTAACGGTTAGTTATTATTGCCGCTCATCATGACATTCATGGAGCCGTTACACTTCGGCCTTAATGCCCATCATGGTTCATCATTACATTGCTTTATACTCCTCCCTATAAATATAAGGTAGTAGCCAAGGTATGAACTCAGGCTCTCTCATCTCTCATTTTACACGGCACACACACCACCCCCAAATATCCCGACTCGGTGGTGGAATTCTTTAACCGAGAACCCGTTATCATCGTCGTACATCAATAAACCGGCTTGTCAATACATGTGGGATAACATCCCACAACAACTCCAGTGCCACTTTCCTAAAACATCTCTAGAAAATTGTAATCTTAATTAATTTTTGTTTCATTCTCAATACTACTTTCCTAAAATACCTCTATTTTTTATAAATTTGAAAAAAATTAAATACAATCAACTAACCTCCTTAATAAGCGTAAAAGTTGTTGGATTTGCTTATAATTCAAGCCGGAGGGAGTAGAAAATTTGATCAAAGGAAGATCAAACATTCTGCAACTTGTCATTTGGTTTCTGCATCTTGTACTATACTCCCTCCGGTCTCATTTATAAGCAAAAAAAGACACTTTATTATTATAAGCAAAATTTAACTAACTTTCTATTCCCAATGTAAATTTACTAAAATAGTATTTTTTTTTATGAATTTGATAAAATTAAATACACTCAACTAACTTCCTTAATAAGTGTTAAGTGTGAAGTTAGTTATTTTTGCTTAAAAATGAGTTCGGATGGAGTACAAAATATTCTGGTAGTTCCATATGCTGATTGAATTGTCGCTGTTGGCTTGGCATTAGAATAAAAGTGTGGTTCCAGAAATTCTTTTTTCAGTGGTGTTAGTTCTCTAATTGATTGGTTTTCAGACCTTATTATATCCATAATTGTCCTGGCCAAGATAATTCTTTGTTTTGCTTAACTCTTTTTGTTTTTTGAACATCTGCATTTCAGATCTCATGTGGACCCAGTTAGTTTGACCTGTTTTACCTACAATCAATTCATGACTATTTTTGTTATTCTTGTAAGTTGTAAGTGTTATTTTATGCAGGTGTTATATCTGCATTACTGAATCTTGGTAGTGCTGACTGCTGGCTAGAATTTCTTTACACATAATCTTACAATATTCCCGTCAGTCGTCATGGATTAATGCAAATGTGATTCTACAAGTCTATTCCATTTTGCACATGATACATCGAGCCTAAAATCGGTGCACCTAATACGAACGATTTTAATGTCTACTTGTTTCAAAACAAGTAGACATATCCACCTCCTTTTTTACTTGTTGTTTCAGGTAAACACAACCTGGTAATAATGTAATTTATGAGTAGTAAGAGGGTAAAGTTTACCTGGAAAAAAAATAACAAAGAAAGGCCACAACCACCGGGTAAACACATCTATCTTCTCCACACAGTGCCACCGCGGAAGGCCAGCCTCACACTCTCTCTTCGCCTCACAGCGCCAGTAGCTGAAGCCACAGCCACCGGGCGTTACGGCAACACCGCCTTCCACCTTCAAATCAACGCCCACCCTTCGATCTATCTCCCTCAGTCAGTCTCTACTGCGAATCTCCCTCCCTCTCCACGAACCATCGGTCCACACACCTCACCTCCAAGAACCTCGCGACGAACGCCACCTCCCTCGCCGACAACCGTCACAAACGCGACCGCCCACCGAAGTCCAAACTCCACGTTCGCCGATCTGACAAGTGTTTCTCTAAGCATCAATTAACAAGATATTTTAGTTACAATGTAATAAAAATATGTTGATGAGTTTTCTATTAATCACTTGGTAGGGGGTTGATTTCTAACCCCGGTGTCACTTGGGTGAGGGTGGTTTTGGATGTGTTTACAAGGCTTGTTTGGATGATGATTTGGATGTTGTTGTCAAGAAACTAGAGTGTGAAACTCAAATTGCTGAGAGAGAATTTGAGGTTGTTTCAACCCCTTTTTACGGAGTGTTTAATGATAATGATCTGGGTTTGTAAGCTTAAGAGATGTATGTAAAAGTACGAAATCCATGCCTCCGTGGCTTGGAGAGAACGGATGGAGCATCATGAAGAATCATCGAGAGGATCGACCAGAGTGCTCTTTGCCCATGTTCTTGATTTAGGAGGAATGAGAAAATTGATATTGTAACTCTTTTTATAGTGTATGCTGGCTGAATATGTAAGATGTCTTGGTTATTATGGTAATGGTAATGTTGAGAATACAGAAAAGTGTTAGGAGAATGATGAGATGAGATGAGATGATCCTGTGTTTTGTTGGTTGTCTCCCTTTTATAGAGTGGGTAGGGGTGCAATGGAAGTAGTGCAAAACTTGGTCACTAAGTAAACCAAGTAGACTTGGAGACCAAGTCTTGGACAAAAAGGTGTCAGCCTACATTGTTACAGCATGTGGGTTAGTGAGTGAGCGTTCTATGTGCTAGGGCGTCCTAGGTCTTAGGGCGTCATAGGTCTTAGGGCGTCATGGGTATCAGGGCGTCCTAGGTCTTAGGGCGTCGTAGGTGTTAGGGCATCATAGGTATCAGGGCGTCCCGTCCCTTATCTATCATGAAGGCGCTTTGTCAAGGCATGAACGCCTTGTGCACTTTCCTTCATCCAAAGCCTTCCAAGCCACGTAGTCCATGAAGTTCCCAACTTAGTGGTACCGCCGATGTGTCGTCCTACACCAAGGCGGCGTGGGTCCACTAAGTATCTTTCCATATCTGTTGTAGTCTTTGTTGTGATCATGTTTATCTTGTCTTTCCTGCAAGATTAGATTACTAAATATAGATTATGGCCCAAGGTAAAAATAGGTCTGAAACATTAGCCCCCTTGCACTTGAGGGAGAATCTATTCTTTCTCAAGTGCACAATATTTCTAAAGGCCATAATCTTTATTTTGATGCTGCATAAAATTTTGTTAGTAATAAAATACATTTATCTCAAATTCAATGACGATTGTAAAAAAAGTTGAAACTTCCCTTTCTTGATGATTCCCTTTTGCTTTGTACTGGTCCATGAGTGATGTTGTCTCCTCGAGAGGAAGCCCCCTAGTTGTTATTCCGCTTTGCTAATCATCCAGTATGCATTGTGTCATGGCAATTCCAGATCCGCTTAGGACCATGCTCTTCTGAAGTCTTAGTACGCTTGGATGTAATGAATGAATGCCATGTATGCATGGATGATGCGAATGAATGAATGCTATGTATGAATGTTATGCATGATTGAATGTTATGCTAAATCCTCTTCTTCTTTGAAGGCGTTAGCCCCTCCTCCCCAAAAACACGAGGGGGCGTAGCCACCGATGCTCCTGTTTTGCCTTGTCACAGATAGTTTCACCAATTATCCTTACGCCGTGTTGTTTCTAGTGGGCGTCCTTCTGATCATGTGGTCATGACTGCTCAAACTTTTTATGCAAATTATTGAAAACACAATTGAAGCAAATATACTTATTATGCCTTGTGCTAATTGATCGTGTGATGCTGTAAACACATATTACACAAATATAGTTTGCATTATTTTGAGAGCTCATATTTAAAATATTTCATTTGACTTTTGATGAAGTTTTTCTCTTTCAGTCTTTCTTATACGAGCGTCGGGGCGCGACCCGGTAACTACATCACTCGTATTTGGTCTATTCGTGACGCTTTGACAGCTCTTTTGCCCTTAGTACGCCCGAATTGATCGACCCTTGCGAATACACAGGGCGTGACCATTTCAGGTATTCACGTGAGCCTAAGTGTTTGGCCTGTGTTCACTTAGACTTTTATCCATATCGTGGATGCGGGGAACGACACCCGCTCGACCATCCCGATTCATTATCTCTATCTTAAGTGTTGGGTTTTGATAACCACTCCGGACACTTAGATCTTCCAAATGAGGGGACTATGACCCTCTCAACCATTTGGGTGCATGTTTTGCTTGAAACGTGTGATGGGGTCTTTCCCCTTCTTCCTCTTTTTTTTTTATCACACGTCCAAGCTTCTGTTTGTCTCTTTTAAACATAAGCTCTCATTCCAACAATTCTATATTTATGTTTGGTGTGAAGTATGCAATAACAGTAATAAACCAAAAGTATGGTGGATGAAAACTAAGTTGATGTTATTTATTCAAAGATATGGGCCAAATAAATAGAATAGACTTTCATTCTCAAAAAATGGTATCTATGATATGTTGAGGGTATATCCTGCCACACCCTCAGCGTATGTCTACAAAGTTCATACAAAACACATACCATTGCATGTTTTTGGAACTTCATCATCAGAAAGCAAATAAAAAGGGCATCTACATGAAGCGTAGTGCTCGTGTGGACTAGTCATGCAAGCATTTTATCCGTATCGTAAACGCTTAGTTTGTTTTTTTTTCACATCTTAAATACTCATCCAGATGCAATAATCAGATTTCAGTCAAATGAATAATAAAAATCATGCAAAGATCATATCTTTTTATTGTGTTTTCTCGGGGGAGGTTCATACCTACACGCCCGCTTAAGTCTTTTTAATTGGGTTTACTTGAGGGAGGTTAAGACCATTACACCTCAAGTCCCCTAACGTCAACAATAATTTTCTTTCATGCATTCTTTCATTATTATCTAGTTGGGCGTGCTTTGGGGCGGTTTAAACCATCACGCCTAAGCACTATCTCAGAGTCAATTTCTCATATATGATTTATTTCTTAGCATGTAAGCGTGTGAGAGAATAAAAGTTATGCAAACTAATGTATGGAATTGAAATTAGGCTAGGCATAATACTTAGCTTTATGTCCGTTTGATGTTGTTCTTCATTCTGATCTCTTGTCCAACTAGAGCGTTCCTCTAACTTTTGAGTGTCTTGTTATGGAGGGCGTAACTTTAGAGCGTTCCTTTGATTTTGGGGTGTTTTCTTACAAATAGCTTATTTTTTGCTTCTGATCTTCATTTCAAGGAAAAAAGAACACGTATTTCTGTTTCCTCAAGAGCGTGCTTTCCGCTGCGTTGTTCAGGGCGTGCACTTCTGCTGGGCGTATTTTCTGCTATCTTGCTTTTCACTGAGCATTTGGTCCTTTCTATGAATAATCTTTTTTAGGGAATAACTTCCTTCTACCCTCGAAGCTCTTGAGCGTACCATCTAGATTTTCTCCTTACCGATTTTCTTTGTCGCAGTTCATGGGCGTGCTTTTTTTCTTTCTTCGAGGGCGTTTTCCACTTTGTTCTCCAGCGCACGTTTTCTCCACTGAGCACATATTCCACCACTTCGCTTCATAGTGAATAATTTATTTTCATTACTAGGGTAGTAGTTTTTTTTAAAAAAAACCTTGAGCATGTCATCCAAGTCTTCTCCCAGCTAACTTGTTTTTGGCCATAATTTTTGGACCTGATGCTTATCTAATGACACTTGGCTGCTTTCCTACTATGAGCGTTCATTTTTAGTCGTGGAGAGCGTTCTTCCTAGCCTTCGGGTATCTCACTTTTGGGTGTCCTTTCCCACTTGGGCGTCCCGCTTTTGGCCCTCTCGCTTTTTGGCGTGAGGATCACACCTTCCCATTCTAAGTGTTCTGCATTTGAGCATGAAGAGCGTTCCTTTCCGCTTTAGCTATCTCTGAAACATAAAATAACGCTCAAATATTTCTCTCTAAGACCATAGTAATTTCTCAATCAGCCAATTTGACATTCAGGTTCTACTACTTCATCATGCAAAATTATGTATAGAGGAACACCCTTCTAATAATGTTATGAAGAGCGTAAGTTATCGCTCTTGGGTGTGGGGGGTGTAGTTCTTGATTGGGCGCCCCGCTCTGGTCGCAAAGGGCGTTCTTGCCCATTGTGGCTGTGAAGGGCGTTCCTGCCCGCTATGAGCTTTCTATCAAGGCTAAAAAAATTTGCTCTAATCTTAGCATTTAGCATGTCATAATAATTTATTCTACAATAAATTTATGCTAATTTAACATTTAAGTTATACTACTCATAAAATAATCAAATATTCATGGCATGACACACAAGCATTCACCATAAGCAAAATATCATGTTCTAATTGTCGCCCTTAATAAAAATGTAAATTTTCTATATCGGAAATATTAAGCTAATCTATAAAATAATAAAGTTTATTCATGTAGTAAAGATTTGCTCTTAAAAATAATCAAAGGTTGTAACAACTCTATGAACATGTGTTATACTACGCTGTTAGATTTCATGTGAACAGTGGCAAGCATAACTACTTACAAATGATAAATATAAAAGTAAATGGTAAGTCAAAGTGGATGAAAACACTTACATGCAAATATTTAGACTCTGCCTCTTCTTTTGTCCAATGTATATGTTGCATCGCGGGCCAGGATTTATTTCTCTTTTTTTTTCATCGGACAATAACCTCTGGTTAATATCTTGCATTCCCGTATGAAAGTATTACTTTTGCCTTCTTCCTCAGTTGAAAAGCCTTTCTCTGACAAATCACATATACCAAAATTTTCCCTTCCTAGCTCTAATTTTTTTTTTTTCCTATGTCCACAGCATTCCAGCCTTCCTCACACAGTCAAATTTATTTTTTGTGTTGCTCAAGAAACCTCAGTGTCAGAGTGTTGTTCCTTTCTTCTCTGGGTTTGCTTGTTTGACCACTCTGAGCAAAAGACTTATTTCTTCCTCCCTTTTTTTTTTTTGCTAGGACTCAGTCACGCTCACGGCAGGACCCAATCACGCTTGTGTGTTTTTTTTTTTCATTTTTTAAATAAGGGATTGCTTAACCTCAGGGCTGAGTATAAGAGGTGAAAAAGTAGAAAAAATGTCTTGGAAAACTAACCCACTAACTTTTAAAGTCTTAAACATTTATTTTCTCAATGTAAAGATACTTTTTAGGGAGTTACTATCATGCAATCCAAAATTGGATGGTTGCTATGCAACCTTTTCTTAAACCTAGTTAAAACTAGGTTTTTGCAATTTAGTCCAACATGAAAAGTAAATCAAAAATTTAGTTTTTTGTACCTATAGACAAATTATAACTTTTAATTTAAAAAAAAAAATTAAAAGTAGTTAAAATTAGTCACAAGTGTAAAAAGACTTAATGCAAATGACTAAATTAAAAATTAAAAGCTATAATTTGTCTATAGGTACAAATGACTAAATTTTTAATTTACTTTTTATGTTGGACTAAATTGCAAAAAACTAATTTTAACTACTTCAAATAATGTCATGGCATAGGTGGCAACTTCTTATTGGTTTAAGAAAAGGTTGCATAGCAACCATTCAATTTTGGATTGCATGATAGAAATACCCCACTTTTTATAGCTTCTTAGGATTGAGGTTAAGAAAATTCTTTAAATAACTGAATGTTTGCCGCAAACCGCTGAAAAGAATCCATCCAGCCTACACTAACATACCAAATCTTTGACACTTTACATGTTGTCACATGCCCCACGAAACTTTCTATCTCACAACTTCACCTATCACATGTATATTCCACACACCTCACAAGTTACTGCTAACTCAAGAATAAATTTAATAAATGTATTGAGCTAATCAACCTATTCTCGATACTCAACTATATTGGTCAACAAGAAAATCAAGGATAAGAAAAAAGGGGAGGAAAAGCCACCAGAATGCTAGCCAGCAATAATTGTTAGCCTATCCTTTCATGGCAGGACTGATTGATAATAGCAATTGAGAACAACAGAGAAACCTTTTCATCTACCAGTTTTTGCCCTTTTCATTCCGCTAGAACTGAATGGAGATAAACTAGTACTACCGCTTGGCCCAGGACTCTCTTCTCTGAAATTCGAATTCAGCAATGCTAATTCACGCAACTGCTGCCTTTTAATAAAGTCCTGGGAAGATATTGTTCTAACAAGTAGAGGAGGGGGTGGCTTCGCTCACGGCGGACACAACGGTGCACAACGGCGATGGCGGCAAAAACGACCGGCGGTGATGGCAGCGTATAGTACATGAACAACGGCGAAGGACCCAATGGGTTTATATATCCGGATCCTCTTCCGAGTTGAGTCTCCCTCATTTTCATGGAGGAACCCTCAAGAGTGAATGGCCACGATGTCAAGTGGGGAGTCATCACCGGCGCTCACTCTCAAAGGCAGCGGCAGTGGTGGAGGTTATGAACAGTGGCAGAGAAGGTGGCGAGCGTGACAGATATGGATTGGCTCTACTCCGTGACGAGGTCGGAGATTGTTGATACGGCGATGGCGATGAACGGTAACGACACCGCATCGTTTCGTGTCGGTGAACACGACGAGAACCATGTGGCAGCGACCAGCTGACAACCATGGCCGACGACAACGCGTGCGAGTTCCACCTCTGGAATCGCGAACTACGGTGATGACAGATCTGTGGTGAGGACTCGTTCGCAGTGGCGGTGGTGCTGAACCAAGTCACGATTGCGGTACCCTGTTCGTCCCTTTTCTTCCCTCATTGGATCTTCAAATGAGTTGAGCCGAGTTGTCGCACGAGTTGGCGGAGCGAGTTGACTCGGTGATGCTTTGAAGCCGTGTCAGCTTTGCATCCTCCTTTCTGTTTGTACATCTTCTTCTCCTTCTTGTCTTGTATTTTGTTTATTTCTGGACTTTGGTTTTGTTCACTTCCCTGCTTCTCATCAACGCTTTTATTTCTGATGAATGTTGATGCGTTGGATACATGATGAATGTTGTTATTTTGCTCCCTCCAGTTTTTTTTTTTTTTTATTATTCTTCATGTTCTCAGCTTCATACATACATCTCCCCAGCGGAGTCGCCAAATGTTTCAACCCCTTTTTACGGAGTGTTTAATGATAATGATCTGGATTTGTAAGCTTAAGAGATGTATGTAAAAGTACGAAATCCATGCCTCCGTGGCTTGGAGAGAACGGATGGAGCATCATGAAGAATCATCGGGAGGATCGACCGGAGTGCTCTTTGCCCATGTTCTTGATTTAGGAGGAATGAGAAAATTGATATTGTAACTCTTTTTATAGTGTATGCTGACTGAATATGTAAGATGTCTTGGTTATTATGGTAATGGTAATGTTGAGAATACAGAAAAGTGTTAGGAGAATGATGAGATGAGATGAGATGATCCTGTGTTTTGTTGGCTGTCTCCCTTTTATAGAGTGGGTAGGGGTGCAATGGTAGTGCAAAACTTGGTCACTAAGTAACTTAGTGACCAAGTAGACTTGGAGACCAAGTCTTGGACAAAAAGGTGTCAGCCTACGTTGTTACAGCATGTGGGTTAGTGAGTGAGCATTCTATGTGCTAGGGCGTCCTAGGTCTTAGGGCGTCATCGGTGTTAGGGCGTCCTAGGTCTTAGGGCGTCCTAGGTCTTAGGGCATCATGGGTATCAGGGCGTCCTAGGTCTTAGGGCGTCATAGGTGTTAGGGCATCATGGGTATCAGGGCGTCCCCGTCCCTTATCTATCATGAAGGCGCTTTGTCAAGGCATGAACGCCCTGAGCACTTTCCTTCATCCAAAGCCTTCCAAGCCACGTAGTCCATGAAGTTCCCAACTTAGTGGTACCGCCGATGTGTCGTCCTACACCAAGGCGGCGTGGGTCCACTAAGTATCTTACCATATCTGTTGTAGTCTTTGTTGTGATCATATTTATCTTGTCTTTCCTGCAAGATTAGATTACTAAATATAGATTATGGCCCAAGGTAAAAATAGGTCTGAAACAGAGGTCATGCCTCCTAATTAAATAGTTCATTCATTTGTTTGATTCTATGATTTAGAAAAATTGTTTTTTTTCTTACTTTCTTGTATTAAATAGTAAGGCTTATTTTGCAGAATGAGGTGGATTTGTTGAGTAAAATTCAGCATCCAAATATAATTTCTTTGCTGGGTTGTAGCATTAATGGGCACACCAAGTTTATAATCTATGAGTTGATGCAAAATGGATCCTTGGAAGCTCAGTTACATGGTAAAATTTAGCATATGATGTTTTAATTTAGATAGTAGAAGTTCCTTAATAACAAGTTATACTAATATCATCTTTTTTTTTTGAAACATTTGAATTTTGAAGGACCTTCTCATGGGTCAGCATTGACATGGCACATGAGGATGAAGATTGCTCTTGACACAGCAAGGCAAGCATCCTTAATAACTTTTCATGTTTTTGTGTTCATTGGTTATATTAATTAGTTCATGAATGATTGAAAAAATAATGCATGAGTTTCTTGAATATGCATTCTGCCACTTAAATTTGTTCATAAATTTTACCATTTTAGGACTAGTTTTAACCTTTTATTCTCGTATTGTGCTTTGTTGAGGTTATTTTGACATGCTTTTCACTATTGGTTATTGTTGACCAGAGGATTAGAATATCTGCATGAGCATTGTTACCCTCCAGTGATACACAGAGATATGAAATCTTCTAATATTCTTTTAGATGCAAACTTCAATGCCAAGGTATGAAACTATATTGGAATTGCTATTTAAAAACAAAAATATACACATATTTACGAAATAAATCTACAAATTGGTCTACACTATAAGCCTAGTTTGCTCCAGCTGCTTCATGTGAATGACAACAACCAGTATCTGCAAAGTTCCCAAAGATAAATAAATAAATAAATATAAGTAACTTATTTATTTTTAAATAACTAAGAATCTTTGTGTTGAAAACTTGGATAATTTGATGTTAGAGATGGTGTCTTAATATTTAAAGTATATATTAAATTCAATATTCATTGAGAATTGAGTGAGGCATAACTGAAATGTAAGCTTTCTATGATTACTTTTGAGAACATGGAGAAGGGACCTGGATGCATCATACAAGAGCATAACAATAAGAAATTGATCATGTTGAAATTCATATGACAAAACTTTATTGAGGAGAATGTGATTCAATTATTTTGACAGGTAAATTGACTGATAAAAGTGATGTGTATGCTTTCGGGGTGGTGCTACTGGAGCTCCTGTTAGGAAGGAAGCCTGTGGAAAAAGTGGCAACAACTCAGTGCCAATCTATTGTCACATGGGTAAGGTTAATCCCATGAAATCAAATTCAATAATCAGGTTTCATCCCCTAATATGACATATGACACGGCTATTTATGATTTCAGGCAATGCCCCTGCTCACAGACAGATCCAAGCTTTCAAACATTGTGGATCCAGTGATTAAGAACACTATGGATCCCAAACACTTATACCAGGTTTGTGAACATAGGAGTTAGTTTTCAGTACATCCTTCCTAGACTCAGTTGTAAAACTTAATCATATTGCACCCTAGTACTAGGCTAGACATTGTTTACCACGAGTAATGCTATAAATAAATGGAATTGGACAACTTTTCCGACAACTTCTCTTTTCAGAATGCATAGTACAAGTATTTTTTATTTTTAAATTCGAAGTTGTCGGTAATAGGTGCTCATAGAACATTTTCCTTGGCACAAACATGATGGTGTCTCTTTGGTTCCATGCTATATTGCTAGTACCGGGTCCTTCAAGAATCATGTATGCACTATCTTTTATTAGACTTTGTACTTTGTACTTTGAAGGTTGCTGCTGCAGCTGTGCTGTGTGTGCAACCTGAACCAAGTTACCGACCTCTAATCACAGATGTTCTTCACTCACTTATCCCCCTTGTTCCTATTGAGCTTGGAGGAACGCTAAGAGTTTCACAAGTGACACAGCATGTCTCTTCTGCTGATCCACCTGTGTGAATTCCTATCATTGTGGCTACTATCAATTTGAGACACATTGCAGAGTGAGAATCCAAGACATAGTTGATGATTGTGAGTCTGTGTTACAAGCTATGTAGCAGTTCTTCTGCCACATTATGTAGACACTTTCATTAGGAAAGAAGGCTGAATTTAAGTTTGGACTTGGAGTGGGGGAGCGTTGGATTGTTAATAACAAATGTAAAGAAAAATTAGGAAAAAAAGAAGTTGTGTATACAGAGAATTGAGATTGTGGAACAATGAAATTTCATTTTGTCGTCTGTTCCCTATTTTTGGTTAACTTTTGCAGATAACTTTTTGGTTTGTTAATACTAACTCACATTGCAAAAGAATGGTTTATATAGACTTAATTTATAGTAACTTAAATTCGGTTAGGTTATTTTAGGAGTTGAAAAATTTAATGGTTACTTAAATTCGGCCCACCAGTTCATTCAGAGAGAATTGAAATTGGGTTAGATGATTTTGGGAGTTGTAAAAATTTAATGGATTTATACGTGGTATTTTATCTAGGTTCAGACCATTTAACTTTGGTCATACTTACTCCATCCGATCTAGTTTATTATCAAAAATAACTATTGACATATGTATTAAGAAAGTTAGTTGAATGCATTTAATTTTTTCAAATTCATAAAAAGAAAATTACCAACTTTACGAAACTTGCCTTGGGAATAAAAAAATATTAAATGTTATAATCACTTTGTTGGGATATTTTAAAAATTGTTGTATTGGGAATACAAAGTTGGTTAATTTTTGTTTATATATAAAACCATTAATAATGTATTTTTTTTCTTGTAAATGAGACCGAAGGGAATATAACTTTGGCATAATAAAATACACACACTACATAAGTTAAAACAAATTAACTTCAGACTAATATATACTGCCCACACACACAAAAAACAAAAACAAATTCACATTGCAAAAGAAGTAAACACAAATACACGGCCCACACACACTTAAAACAAAAAAAAATTAAAAAAGTTTCCCACCATACAATACTCCAACCCACACCCTATAAATAAAGTGAATGAAACTAGTCAACCAGGTTACCCATTCTAATGTAAGCCATTGATCAAACACTTTAAATCACAACCATCCAAAAAAGGGGTGGATGTGTCCACTTGTTTTGAAACAAGTGGACATTAAAATTCTACCACCTAATACTATAAGATTTCATAATATAAGAAACTAGGATATGATCTGATAGACTTCCTTGCATCTAACAGTGTCATGGAAATTTTATTGGTTGATTGCGCTTCACAATTTCCTAATGAAAAGTCTTGAAGCCTATTTACAAGTGCCGGTTGGTTCCCAGCAGTGTTAGCCTTACCAAGAATGCGTGTTTTACATCAAACAAGTAACAGCATTTGATGTCATTTTGGTGTTATGTATTTTTTACATGTCTACATGACAAAAAGATTATAAAAATTTCTAGGGGTAGATAGAAATAGATGTATATGACATTAAATATGATGATGATCAAAATTTTTCTATGTAAGCACTGTTATTATTATATATGGTTTGATTTTTCTTATCACCTACACGAAGGTTTTCGAGCATTGGGTGAAATTAGTCCCGCAAGGTCAAAAAACTTACGGGAATTAAAACCAAAACACTATCAACTTTTAGGGATTAAAATTATAAATAAGTCTTTTAGTGGGATCAATTGTTTCATAACTCTTTATAAATAAAAAAGTACTTGAATATCAAATTGATCCCTATCAATAATGAATTCTTTGAAATAAGTCTTTACATTTTATTTTTTTTGAATTTAGTCTTGCTTTTCCATTTAGTTTTGGTTTTGGTCCCCACCGTCAACTATATATGATTTAACGGGACAGAGACAAAAACCAAAATAGATTGGAAAAGTAGGACCAAAACCTCCAAATAATAAAAGTATGGGATCAAATCAGAACTGCATTTACACTATCCTAAACCATAATTGATATTGGGGACTTAAATAAAAAACGAATCGAAAAATAAGGTAAAATAAGCTTTTCAATAATATAGGAACCAATTTGGTTAGTTTAAACCATTAAAAAAAAAAAACTTTTCCTAACTTGTCTCATACGTACCACGTATATGTAGTATAATATAATTTTTAAGATTTTTCTTAACCAAAACTTTTAGAGCTGGGCATAAACACCTTAAAGTGATTATTATTTCTTGAAAAAATAAAAACATTTATTTATTAGACACGTTATTTTCAAAAAATAATAACCACTTTGTGGTACTTATCCTTTGGTCCTTATCTTTATTAATTTTAGTAAACTTTCTTTCTTTTGTGTACAATAGTATGCATGTAATACAGTATAACACATTGGATACAAGATTTTGTGTGAAAACAGTTCCAATATTATGAAGGAATGTCCAGGCGAGAATTGAAGAGGGGATTATGAGTATAAGCTCAGCGCAAGCGGTTGGCTTCCGCATATTTCATAAGCTTGTAAGCTTCTTTTAGGAGCTTAGGAAAATAAGGTAAAATAAGCTTATAAAATCAGGTAAAATAAGCTTTTTTCTAATGCTAGCATTAAGTGCTTCTATCATAAAATAAGTTAAAAGACTTATTTATGTCTTTAGTTCCGGAAAAGAAAGAGTGTTTGATTTTTTAGGAGCTTAGGAAAATAAGTTTTTTCTAACACTCCTCTATCACAAAATAAGTTAAAATGGTTTAGGAATTGGATTTCTTGAATAAGTGTCATCACTTTCGTATATATAGACTTTTTATTTATGAAGGATACTCGTCGGACTTGCTTTATATATATCAGCTAAAGAAGAAGCTTTCAAGTGGGTCGACTTCAACACTGCTAATGCTTCACTTCTTCTTTAGCCTGTGCTGGAACCTTTTATTTCAAGCATGAATTGCTCATAGACTATTGATCAAATTTATATTTTTCCAGATCAATATTGCAAGTTGTAACTTTTAGAGCTTAAGATTTTTCTTTTTCGTATAACTTACTCTCAGTTTGGCCAGTCACTAAAACTTACACGTGACAACAACTCAGATTTTCTAATATTCTTTACATAAGAGTCGTTTAGAACACTGTCTTCTCGACTTCTGTTTGAGACGGAGGCATTTCATTCATGGATGCAAGATCAAATATTGTAAAGTTGCTGTGTTTTCATCAACACTGTTTTACCATATAATCTATAATACTATGGGTAACCAACCAATTGGCTCTTGTAATACTATGATAACACAAATGCTCTCCATAGAAATGCAAATTTTCAGTAAAAAAAAGCATCAGTGGGTATAAAATTGTTAAGCAATAGTAAAATGAGTAATGATATAAGCAATAATAAATTTTCACGTCCTTATCGCAGAGGGTATAAAATTGTTAAGCAATAGTAAAATTAGTAATGATATAAGCGATAATAAATTTTCATGTCCTTATCTAGTGAGATTTATGCAGAATTAATGTCAGGTAGAAAAACTTACAATGGAACCATGCCAAAAACCATCTTGCAAGAGTTAAGATCTTTTAGCCATATGCTTAAACCATCATCACAAAAATGAAATAGTTGAAAATGAAATTGGAGGGGAATTCATTAAATGGGAAACAAGCAGGCCCGGTCCTAACTTATCTTGGGCCCTAGGGCGAAAAATTTTTTGGGCCCTACTTCAAAATTTTTTTATTAAAAATAATTCAATTAAAACATTGTATATTTATATATTTAATTAATTAAAACAATGATAACAATCAACAATAAAAATAGGTATTATATAAAATAGAGTTGAAATAAAATAAAAAAAGTATTAATTAAATAGGTAATTAAAACCGTTTTCATGTTACTCCTTCCGTCTTTGTATATAATATCATTTTGGTTGAATTTACGTTCATTACTAAAGTTGGTTAATTTAGTTAATTGTATTGAAAATGTGAACATTTGATATGTTTTTTTTTTCAAAACTATCCTTATAAGTATTATTGAGAATCTTAAAATTGTTGAGTAAATATGGGTGTTTGTGGAAAAAAGTATCTAATTGTCATTGAAAATTTGTATAACGTCTTATAAATAAGGACAAAATAAAATTCTCAAAATGATGTTATATTTAGGGACAAAGAGAGTAAGTTATAAAAATAAAGTTCATAAGTTCACCTATTTATAATTCAAGTGAGCAAATAAAAAAAATAAATTAAAATATTATGTTAAACTATTAATAATTGAAAGATAAAAAATATACAACTATTAATTTTTTTTAAAGTATAAGTATTATTAAAAAAAATTATGGGGCCCCTAAAATTTTTGGGCCCTGAGCGGTCGCCTTCAATGCCCACCCCCAGGGCCGGGCTTGGAAACAAGGATTGAATTGAATGAGCAACTGATAACGCAAGTTTGATTGTAATACGAAAATGAATAAAGAAAAGCGCTATTTCATTGAACACAAAAGAAATGAGAGTTTATATACAAGTTGTCAACCACATGATAGATGATACAACTCTTATACACATGAGTGCTACTACCAATTAGTTGACTTGATACCCAAGCAATCCACACCTAACTAACTCAAATAATTATATAACAAAATAACTAACTAGGAAAAGTAAGTAAACTAACTACCAACTAATCTATAATTAAATTAACTTGAGCTAAGCTAACTGCCGCTTCTTCTATCATGAGCTGCTTGAGCTTGATTAGCCTCTGCTAATCCTGCTTCATTTAATAACCTCCAGCAAGCTAGAGTAAGGATGTTGATCACTCAAAGTTTGGAGAGTAAGTAAGAAAATGGAATAGAATCCAAGGCTTTGGTTAAGATATTAGATGTTTGCTTAGAACTAGGAATAGGTAAAAGCTTAACCAAATTGGAAAGCAAGAACAACATGGCAATCAACCTCAGTGTGCTTAGTTCGTTCATGAAAACTGCATTAGCAACAATATGTCGAGCAGAAGCACTATCACAATAGAGTTGAGCATGTTTCAGGTAGGGAATTGAAAATTCTTCCATCAAATAAGTGAGTCATTGAACCTCACAAGATGCAATGGCAAGAGCACGATATCCTGCTTCAGACGAAGAGCGAGAGACATTATTCTGCTTCTTAGATTTCCAAGAAACCAAGGAATTACCAAGAAACATACAATAGCCAGAGACTGATTTTCTAGATTCAGGACATGTTGCCCAATCAGAATAAAAAAGCCCTTAATCTGCAAAGGAGAATTGGAAGAATAGAATAAAGCTTGACCTAGATTGCCCTTTATATATCCGAGCACACGTGTAACAACCTTATCATGATTTATGGCGGGAGAGACCATAAATTGACTCGGCTGTTGAACAGCAAAGCTGAGATCTGGTCTAATGTTTGTGAGGTAAAGCAATCTGCCTACAATCCTTCTATACAGCAGTGGATCAGAGAAAGGTGCACTGTGATGCTTAATTGAATAGAGCTGTAGCGATATGTCAGAGAAAATATTTATGATTAATTGAATGCATCTGTGATGCTTTGTTTTCTACTACATGAAGTAAGTTAAGGATTACTTTGAATTGAATGAGCAGAAGCATCAAATAAAGCTTGCTTATGATATCGCTACCTCAGCTGCCTCTTATGTGCAATTGCATGCTAAGAACCTTATGTCCCGCTGTGCTTCTAAGTCACAATAGCAGAGTGATAAAGACAATGAGGTTACCACCAAAACAAAGGAAAGGAAAGGCATTTGTGATCGCAGCAGTTGAGAAGGAAAGGTAGAAAACAACAAAGGACCTTCAGTCACTTCATTGATCACCTTGTGAATGGTTTGTTTGTGATGATCCCTGCAATTCCTCACATTCATCGCTGACCATGGAGAGAAAGGGTAGCAGAAAAACAAAGAAGCCCACATTGGGTATTCTTTGAAAGAAAATCACAATCTTGTGTAGCAAATGATAGTACCAACTGTAGTCCCACATCGTTTGGTTTTTAACAAAAAAAAACCAATATATACCAATGTTTTCCAACAAATAAGAAAGTACCTCCTACATTGTGGACTGCAACGCTTTGGACCTGTTGTGATTCATATACTGTGGCAATATCTGTAATTCTGTAAAGAACTTTATACGTGAATAAGATTATTGTAATTTCACCTCATATGTAAGAAATTAGTTTTTATTTTAGATGTGCTGTTGTTCCTCTCAACAAATATTGATTATAGGAATTTAACATATTGACCATAGACCTTGTATGATACATTAAGATACTTGTTGGTCTTTCAATTTTGATGCACACTAATCATGAAATAACTAAATATAAAAATTATACTATTTCAGTTTTTTAATTCCTAAACTTATATGAACAAATACCTATATTTAATAATGAATTGATAAATCCATTCACACTTCTTACATGATAATTTTGCAAACTATAATTACCAATAACTCCCCATTTAGTTTGTAAAACTATTCATCCTCTCACGTCCATATAGCATTATTCATAAGAAAAAGTAGCCAAACACTTCAAAGTTATGACATAATTAATAGTAGTTATGTGCTTTTAACTATAATTGTTTTCCGTTATAAACGGAAATATCTCTTACATGATTCTATAATATTTCAAGAATAATAAAAAAAAATCGGCACGTAAATGTCCATGTACTACCACCTAGTATTCATGAAACATTTCCAAATGTCAACCCCAAACTTTTTATCAGAAGCGGCTCTACTCCCCAATGTTCATATATGTGAAGTTCCTCTATGGTTTTTAGCCTTTCATTTAACTTCATTAAGAGTTTAATACTCACTCTCCTCATACATTTTTGTATTTCATACTATATTTGGAATGATAAATTTCTCTAGTGTGAAAGTTATTTATCAGTAACTTATAGTTATCCATTAAACTATTGAACTAGAGGTCTTTTAGAGAAGAGTTGTGTTTCTATTATTGACGACTTTTGTTAAAAGGTTTCGATCTCATTCCCATTGACGATTTCCATCGATCAACTTCTCTTTTAGTGATTTTTCATAATATTCTTAACTTGATACATTAATTTGTAAATATTCTTATTGCAAATCAATTTTTTAAATTGATTTCATGTCTTAACTGTCATGTCTAGACTTTTAGTATACCTTATTTAAAATCCTTTAGACAAAATAAATTAACTCTCATAGTGTAAAAATATGATTGACATCAGCTATGACCACAACGTTATTTATTATAACATGTCTCTCGATCATTTTGTCGCTTTACATACCTCTACCAAAAGAACAAACTCAAATTCCATAGTAGAATGAGTTGTTCATGTTTGTTTGTGAAATCCTAAGAAATTGATAATCTGCCAAGGATAAAATCCATTTAGGCATAAACTTATTGTCACTTACATTAGTTAACCCAATCTAGCATTTGTGTACCTCCAACACTATTGGAAACTTTTCACAGAATAGTCTTAAAACTCTTCAAATTTCTTTGCAATGATCAATCATTGATCAATTATACACCTTACAAGCTTTCAAAACAATATATATATATATATATATATATATATACATGTGTGTGTGTGTGTTCTAATCCAATGCATAACATACATAAAAATATCAATGACAATAACACTTGATTTGAGCAAAAGTTCAATTAAAATTTTCTTCTAATATATGAAAATGAACATAGCGAGTAAACCCCCATTATTTTTGTTCACTTTAATTCCTAAAATAATTTTTATCTCTTTAAGAAATTACATTTACGATGGAACATGCATATAAAATAATGCATATTAACCATGACAATTTCACATGACACTTAATTAGATATGCCCCGCCGGCTGTTAATTATGTCATCAACATACAAGCAATTAATAATTCAACAAATACACTTAACTATATTATTTTGCTTATAATATGGAGCTAAACTATAATATCAAAATTTTCAAACTATTGCTTAAGTGATCAATAAATCTCGCATGATATAAATTTAAGTTGAAAAATATCAAATCTTGAAATATACTTAAGTTTCAATAATAAATAAGGCTTATTTAATATTTTAGTCCCTGAACTTAGGTGCTTTTTTGGAATTGGTCCTTAAATTTTTTTTTCGATGCTTTTGGTCCCTGAACTTTATTTAATTTTTGGAAATGGTCCTTTCGTTACTTAAGGTTTTGCTTGGTTAACGGAGAGAAAATAGGAAGAGAGAAAATGAGAAGAAATAAATAGGGAAGAGAGATTATGGAGAGAAAATGAGTACATTTTATGGTTGTTTGGTATGAGAGAAAATGTGAAGAAATTGAAAAGAGAGAAAAGTTGAGTTTTCTTTCCTTTTGTTTGGTTGGAGAGAAAAGCGAGAAGAGAGAAAATAATAAATTTGTCAAAAGACAATTACACCATTGTTTTCAAAAATATAAATAATTTTTTTTTTCATATATATCTATATTTCATTTGGTCAAAGATTTTTTTTACTTCAATTCTTTATTACATAATGTAGTGGATCTGAGAAGTAGATCCACCACGATGTGTGTTTGGGATTGTTGCAGCTGACGAGGGTGACCCCGGTCCTACGTACCCCCAGTGATAAGGGGATCAAGCCACACGTAGTTCTTGAGAGTGGGGATGAGAGAACATACCTTAGCCCCTATAGCATGGCGATACTTATAGGGGAAGTTGTGTTGTGGTGCCTTATGGGCCTGTTCGGCCCAGTAGGGCTGACGTGGCTCTTAGAGGATAAGAAGGATGAGTTATTCACCCTTATCCTGTACTAGAGAGCTCATGCTTATCCTGTAGCGGTAGGATTTATTATTGGTTAACCCTACAAGCCCCCCAAGCTCGTATAGGCTCGAAGAGCCTGTGCTGAGCTTCTGAGAGTTGGTGGTAACATTAAAAAATTGTTTGCAGGCGTGGTCTTCCGCTCGGAAAAGTGTTGCGGATGGTTGATAGTGCTCTTTTGTGCTCGGATGATGAAACTGAACGAGTACCCCGATCTCGAACCGAGTTCCCGCGGGAGGATCCGCCACAAGCTCGGTGAGGCTCATCTCGAACCGAGTACAAGCTCGTGGGTGAGGAACATCCCGAACCGAGTAAAAGCTCGGTGAGGCTCATCTCGAACCGAGTGCAAGCTCGATGAGGCTCATCTCGAACCGAGTACAAGCTCGGTGAGGTACATCTCTAACCGAGTTCCCGCGGGGGGATCCGCCACAGGCTCGATGACTCGGTGAGGCTCATCTCGAACCGAGTACAAGCTCGATGAGGAACATCTCGAACCGAGTTCCCGCGGGGGGAGCCGCCACAGGCTCGATGACTCGGTGAGGCTCATCTCGAACCGAGTACAAGCTCGGTGAGGTACATCTCGAACCGAGTTCCCGCGGGGGAATCCGCCACAGGCTCGGTGAGGCTCATCTCGAACCGAGTACAAGCTCGGTGAGGAACATCTCGAACCGAGTTCCCGCGGGGGGAGCCGCCACAGGCTCGGTGAGGCTCATCTCGAACCGAGTACAAGCTCGGTGAGGTACATCTCGAACCGAGTTCCCGCTGGGGGAGTTCCAGAATGGATTTGGGGATGCTCCGAGATGATGAGGGTCATGAAGTTATGAGTGTAGTCAAAGTCGAATTAGACTATTGTTTTAAAAGTCACGTCATTTTTAAGGAGTCATCCTTTTATGCGCTTGCCATGGTGAAAGCCGAAAGGCTTGTACCAATGTATGCTAGCACGATTCAAACTGTTATTTGAGTTCGAGGTGGGCCAAGATTATCACCAATTGGACCGTAACGTTTACGAGGGATTGCTGTCGGAATGACGACCTTAGCCAAGGTGTATTCCTCGATCCGCGATGTATTGAGCCATATATGAGCCGAGAGGCTAAGCCAAGCTATCGGGTCGCAATCCTCGTTTCTACTTGTAGCCTCGCCGATCTGGCCGGCTAACCGAGATCGTGGGCAAGTGCGTAAGAACATGATCCGGAGTGAGTTTAACATATGTCCCTAATAAGGACGGTAAATGATCAATTTGGTGCCTCCTGGGACGTGGTGGTCCTCTTTGGCACGACATTTGATCTCGAGTAACTTATGCATCATATAATACCAGTATCAAGGTCGGCCAATGTCAACTATGTCATCGAAAGTTTATCGAGCTGATGAAGCGGCCGAGGATTCCGAGAAGGGGAAGAATGAAGCCGAGGAAGCAAGAACAGGTAGAGAAGGCAAGCTGGTAGATCATCATATTAACAAAGCTGGAGCAAACTTTTACTCCATTGCATAACCAACCCCCTTACTCAGATAAGGCCTGAAGAGGCTTGTGCCGAGTTAAGAGGTCCTTTAAGGTGTGTGTTGTTTTCCGCCAATTAGATCGTGTTCATCCAAGCCTCTTTGAGAGACGGTCAGATCCAGATCTGTGTAGGCGAACGCCGAGCGAAGGTTGTATATTTGCGAATTGTGGGTGTGGAATCAGCATTGTGTGGTTCCTCGGAGATGCTGGGATTCGAATTAGATCACTGGGTTTTGGCACTGCAGACCGTTCTACCAAATAGGTAAGGTCGCGATGGTGCGCAAACCAAGGAAAAGTTTGATCGGCAACCGGTGTGAAGGACTTGAATTAAGTTGGGTCGTCATACTCGGACTCGAATTAATCATAGGTCATCATGCTCGGCAGATCCGATCCTTATGTTTGTACCTTTTTATGATGTATAAAAACAACGATTAGAATATCAAGTAATAGATGATATGTAATGACATTAATTAGCGAAGTATGAATTAGTTCATTGTTAATTACGATTATTATCTAAGATAACACATGTCATGTGGTGAGTGATTCAATAATAATGAATATGACAATTAAACCATGAAATTGAAATAATATTAATGGGGTAATAAGAAAGATCCTTCCCTGTTAGTCTTCGTGGTTAGACTATTTCTGAATAATGTTGATATGCCGGCATCCTTTTGGCATTGAGGCCTTTCTTCTTCTATCACTAGAATGTGTGGTTAGCCGGTATTCCTCACCCTTTTTCTTCCAAAACCCCTGTACGCCATTATGGGCGAATCACTGTGTAGCACTTGTGTGAGCAACGCTGGATCCCGAGGAGGGATGTTAACAAGGATGTCTTTTGGCTGTAAGTAACCGTGAGAGGCAAGGGTGTCATGGCAGAGGGTGCGAGGATGTGGCAGGCTTTGGCACGTTGAAGACACTAATATTAGACGCCAATAGTGATTGAGCAGTTTAGCACCAATTAATTTTGAGGACATCTTTTGGCGGTCTGAAGCTCGGAATGGGCTTTGTCCAAAAAGGTCACTACTCGAAATGGGCCTTTTAGAGAAGTGGGCTATTATACTCGTACCTCGCATATGTAAACAAAATTAATAATTGGTAATCGCCGTTAAATTGACAATTTATAGCAATCAATCAACAATAATGACAATTATTGGCAAAGATACGATGTATAATATCGGTATAGAGGTAGTATGATTTAGTAATATCACACGTAATAAATAGGATAATGAAAATTATTGGAGATTAAATGCTCGTAAATCCTGCAAGATTGTCTACGAAAAGATGCATGATGTATCGCGAGCAATAATTGTAATGAATGACATTTATAAATATGTCAAAGCATTTAATGACAACAAATCAAATGATGAAAGCTTATCCATGAAAAATGCACAATTGTCGGAAACTGCCTAATGCCATTCGAAAGGCAATGTATATCAAATGTTATTATCCTATCACGACAGGAGAGACAGACATTTAAAAACATTCAGCAGCAAAGAAATTTGGCTAACAATATGCCACGTACCAGCATGTATGAAAAATCTTGAGTGTAGTATAAGTGGTATGTAAATGAAATTAAAAGAATACATAAAAGCATTAGGAGCATATATCAAAAGCATTGCATCAAGTAAATTAATATTAGCATGTGTTCGAAGTAATCACTTAAATTGCTAAGTAAATAAGAAAGTAATGTAGGAATGAGAATTCCTTCCCTGATTCAGTGTGGCGAGGAATGTCGGGTTGAAGACAATTAGATTGAAGTCTCCTATCAATCCTTTCCAAGCGAGTTTCGTTGAGTGGTTGACCCGGAACGAGAGACTCTATTGGGGAACACAGTGCGAGGTTTCCACAATCGTCTTATGAATCCGAGGAGAGAAGAGTAGTGCGTGGTTCCCGATGTTATGAATGTATGAGATACCAAAATGAGGGACGCTGTCGAACGTCCGCGCGCAGTTGGCACATGTATACGAAGCAAGGAACCGTACACAGGCTTCTCTACGCTCGGAACACAAGCACAAAGAGGGAAACTCGGCATGGGGGTCCTTGCCATCATCAATATGTTTCGAATAGAGTAACATGTTATTGTGTTCACTATGCTCGGAAAACGATTTGCCCATTGATGAGAATCTTGAAATGGGTCACTCAGCTGCTCGGGCCATCATATGTGTACTTCCCTGCTTTTAGGAACGAGTTGTTGTTGAGTTGTTGGGCCCATAGTGGTGTTGATATCCCTAAGAATGCCTTGTCAAGAATTTGTCAAGTTTGTCTAGTTGAACCAAATGAGTGTTGATAGACCACTCCTCCCTTTTTTTTTTTAAATTTTTTAGAGCCTGTTGAGGCCCTTTTCTTTTTTTTTCTTTTTTTTTTGGGCCCGACTAGGCCCTTTTTTTTTTGGGCCTAAAGCCAACAGCCCATTAGTGCTGGAACCCTAATGAGGGTTTGCAGGTTGCAGCAGTTGCTGCGCACGAGTGGCTATTGTACAGCGGCGGCGGCGGCAAGAATGGATCCAGAGTTGACGGCGCTCGACGATGGTGGTTGCAATAGGGAAATGCTTCACGGGTTGGTGCGGCGGCGGTTCCTTTTAGTTTTGCCGTCAGCGGCGGTGACGGCGTATGGGGGACAAGATGATGGCGCGGTAGGAAGACGCTCGTACAGAGAAAGGTGACGGCGGTGGCCACTTTTGATCGCAGCCCTCTGAAAAGCCACAGATGGCTCGCACTGGAGCGCCACGGAGCTGCGAGTAGCCGGTGACCGAGACGCGAGCGGAGTCAAGCTCTAGGTCGCGATCTCGCCTTTGCTGCGCCGTCGCGAGTTCGTTTCCCTTGGTACAATCGGTTTTGCCGAGTTCGCTGCTGCCATGATAGCTGGTTCGCGACGTTGCGGTTGTTGAGGGTGGAGGATAATGGTAGCGGCGACAGAAGGAAACGCAACCGGTGGCGCGTGTGGTGGCAGTTCGCGGCGATGCCAGAGGCGGCGTTGGTGGCCCGTTGCTCAACCCTCTTCTTCGTTCTTCACTGCACCGCTCTTAAGCTTCACTGTTGATGATGGTGGAATCGAAGGGCAACGGTGCAGTGCTGCAGTTATCCTCTTCCTACCCGGTTAATGGTTTTTGCACCGGAATCGGCGTTGGTGCCGGTGTTCGGGATCGATGAGGAAGCCATGGACTCCACGGTTAACCTTGACGGCAGCCAGCAGCAACAGCGTTGTTGTTGTTGTTGTTTTTTTTTTTTGGGAATTGGTATGGATGAGAATCAAAATTTATCGTTCCCACAGACGGCGCCAATGTAGTGGATCTGAGAAGTAGATCCACCACGATGTGTGTTTGGGATTGTTGCAGCTGACGAGGGTGACCCCGGTCCTACGTACCCCCAGTGATAAGGGGATCAAGCCACACGTAGTTCTTGAGAGTAGGGATGAGAGAACATACCTTAGCCCCTATAGCATGACGATACTTATAGGGGAAGTTGTGTTGTGGTGCCTTATGGGCCTGTTCGGCCCAGTAGGGCTGACGTGGCTCTTAGAGGATAAGAAGAATGAGTTATTCACCCTTATCCTGTACTAGAGAGCTCATGCTTATCCTGTAGCGGTAGGATTTATTATTGATTAACCCTACACATAATAAAATTTTCAAATCCGAAATATTATAAAAATAGTTTTTTTATTAGAATAAAAATGTTTTATTTTTTTTCAATTAAAAAATAAAAAAAAATATGAAGTAAATGGACAAGTGAAGAACAGATGAGTAATTTTACATGTTAATCATAGTTTTCTCTCCAAAATCTCTTCATTTGGGGAGAGAAATATTTTTTTTGTGGGTCCCATGTGTTTTTTTTTCTTCTCTTCATTTTCTCTCCTAAACCAAAAAAAGAAAAATGAAGTTTTCTCTCCAAAATCTCTCTTCCCATTTTCTTTCTACTCATTTTCTCTGGAAACAAACAAGGTGTAAGTGATAATATAGCTCACGACATGTCACGTCACTCTCACAATATCGATAAATGACGTGTTATGTAGAGCCATGGGACACTACATGATTTTTTTTTTAATTTATCAAAAGATTCGATTTTCATTAAAACATACAATTTTTAATTCTTTTTAATAAATTTGAATTTTTTTAATTTAAAAAAAAAACACGTGGTATCATCTGACACGTTACCTATTGATGTGGGGAATGTGACGTGACATATCCTCGGTCATATCACCGCTCAAGTGATGAAATGACCATTTTCAAAATTTGAGCAAAGTTTAGGGACAACATCGAAAAAAAAAGTTTAAGGATCAATTCCAAAAAAGCAACTAAGTTTAGGGACTAAAAACTTAAATAAACCCAATAAATAAGTACTTTAGTACTCGGTCATAAAATTGCCTTAATATAGAAAGCCATGAGAATTCATTTTTGAAAATTCTGTTGCAAATCTCTCAAAAATTTAAAAAAAAACTCAAATACATACATCTATTTTGAAATTTTGATTTAAATCTTTTATATAAATAATTGTACAGATCACACTACATACTATATGGCAAACTTGTCAGCAATTTTATTTATAAAAATATTTTGCAAAAAATGCATATTATAAGCACAAGCCTTTAATTACCAACGTGGGGTTGGTCAAGTGGTAGCTCACTTGGTCTCTTAAGCAACTGGTCTTGAGTTCGAGCCTTGGGTATGGAGCAACGTCCGCTGGGAGACCCCTACCGCTTAGTACGAACTCAGTTGGTTCAGACCAAATGAGTCGGATTTTGAGTAAACCAGATCCACGTACCGGTTGATGTACACAAAAAAATGGGTTTTACTTCGTTACCCTCTGAAAATAGAGTGTGCTTTTTTTTTTTTTGCCAAATAAGCTGGACATATTTTTAATTTATAAATTTTATAATTAGATTCCTAAAATTTTTATTTCAAAATATTTTTTTTGTCGTTAATGTAATTTACCCAAAATACCATACTTTTAATTTTATATTTTATCTACCCTAAATTAAATACTCACATTTTAATACTATTTGTATCTCCCCAAAATACTATTAATAATTTATAATTTCTCATTTCCCTATCTTCCCACGTTATTCTTCTCCATCAGTCTATTAGACCCTTCTTCTTTTTCTTCTTCTTCAATAACTGTCAAGTACTAACATCATCACCTTCTTCTTCTTCTTTATTCATACCTTCTTCATAAAAACACTCAGGAACAAACGCAGGAGCATACCTTTTTCATCATCACCTTCTTTTATATTATTCCCTCTCCAAACCCAATCCCGATTCCGCCGCAACCACTATCATAGATAGGTTCTCTTTCTTCCTTTTTCAGGGATGTTCATTCCCTTCAGATTTTATTTATGTGGGTTCCGTACTCAGCAGTATACATTAATGCTTTTTTGGTTGTTGATCTCTACCCAAGAAAACACAATTCTGTGTAAATTCATAACGTGATTATTTTTTTATTCCCCAAATGCAATAATGAAGAAAATAAAAGTTTTCACTTTTTCATTCACAAAAGTCTTAAATTTTTCATTAAAAAAACTCAATTTTTAGTAATAATGTCTTTTTTTTTTAATACAGTTGAGTGGTGGTGAGAAGCAACGTGTTGCCCTAACTCATGCGTTTCATTGGTCTAAAAAAGGAAGAAATAAAATCTATCAAAAATCAAACAAAAATATTCGTATTTTGTGTTTTCGAGCTTTATCAATTTAAGTTATACTCTCCCCGTCTCATTATCTTGAAAAAAGTTAAAGTAGTCAACAAAAAGAAGAGAATATCTTTTTGATATAATGTTGGATTCTATTTTCAGAATAAAATATAATACTTGATTCATTCAATAATTGCAAATTTTTATCACACAAATTTTCATATTATTTTTATAATCTTTAAGATTTTTATTAATTGTTTTAAAGAATTTTAATGTAATATACAATTTTTAAGGTAATATACAATCTCTAAGATTTTTCATTAATTATATTTACTTTGAATTAGGACAAATTAAAAAAAAACTTCATTTTTTTATCAATGTAATGGGACGGAGGGAGTATATATATGAGAGACAATTAAATGAAATGATATGAGCATAAAATAAAATAAATTTTACTCCTCTAATATATAGTAGGAGATAAGGTAAGAAAAAATTGAGAATTAAATGAGATGATATGAACATAAAATAAGACAAGAAAAATTTCGTTCCTCTAATGAAACAAGAGATAAGGAAAGAAAATTTGAAATACTCCTTCGATCCCGTTATCTTGGTAAAAGTTAAAGTAGTAATTAAAAATAAGAGAATATGTTTTTGATATAATGCATGATTCTATTTTCAAAATAAAATATAATGTATAATTCATTCATCAATTACAAATTTCTATCACGCAAATTTTCATATTATTTTTAAAATCTTTAAGATTTTTCATTAATTATTTTAAATAATTTTAATGCAATATAGTACAATTTTTAAGATAATACAAAAAATCTTTAAGATTTTTCATTAATTATTTTTACTTTGATTTGGAAAAAAAACTTCATTTTTTTTATCAAGATAATGGGACAGATGGAGCATATGAGAGACAATTAAATGAGATGATATAAGCACAAAATATGATAAACTTCATCCCTCTAATATAGAGCAGCAAATAAGGTAAGAAAAAATTGAGAATTAAATGTGATGATATGAACATAAAATAAGATAAGAGAAACTTCGCTCCTCTGATGGAGTAGGAGATAAGTAAAAAAATTTGAGACACTCCCTTGGTCCCGTTATCTTGGTAAAAGTCAAAATAGTAAATAAAATAAGATAATATCTTTTTAATATAATGCATGATTCTATTTACAAAATAAAATATAATGTATGATTCATTCATTAATTACAAATTTCTATCACACAAAATTTCATATTATTTTTACAATCTTTAAGATTTTTCATTAATTATTTTTTAGATTTTTAATATAATATAAAATTTTCAAGATTTTTCATTAATTATTTTTACTTTAATTTGGGAAAAAAAACTTCATTTTTTATCAAGATAATGGGACGGGGGGAGTATATGAGAGACAATTAAATGAGATGACATGAGCAGAAAATAAGATAAATTTTACTCCTCTAATATAGAATAGGAGATAAGATAAACTTTACTCCTCTAATATAGAATAGGAGATAAGGTAAGAACAAATTGAGAATTAAATGAGATGATATAAACATAAAATAGGATAAGAGAAATTTTGCTCCTCCAATGAAGCAAAAGATAAGGAAAGAAAATTTGAGATACTCCATCGATCCCGTTATTTTGGGAAAAGTCAAAGTAGTAAATAAAAATAAGAGAATATCTTTTTGATATAATGCATGATTCTATTTTCAAAATAAAATATAATGTATGATTAATTCATTAATTACAAATTTCTATCACACAAATTTTCATATTATTTTTACAACATTTATGATTTCATTAATTATTTTTAGATTATTAATGTAATATACAATCTTCAAGATTTTTCATTAATTATTTTTACTTTAATTTGAGATAAAAACCAAAATAATGGACAGAGGGAGTAGAAAACATTAGCATATCAAACAACGTTAGTCTCATCGTATATTCTCAGCTCTTAACAACTATAAGCCACCAAAAACAGAATGAATGAAATTGATTTAATTAAATTTTAAGGTAATGAACATCCCTAAAAGAGAAAGAAAGAGAACTTATCTATGGTGGTGGCGGTGACGAAATTTGGATTATTGGGTTTGGAAATAAAAACGGGTTGGAGAGTGAAGAATAAAAAAAAAATGATGATAAGGTATGTTCCTGAGTTTGCTCCTGGGTTTTTCAATGAAGAAGGTATGGATAAAGAAGAAGAAGGTGATGATAATGTTGGTACTAGACAGTGATAGATTGATGGAGAAGAATAACGTGAGTGAGTGGTGGGATGAGAAATTATAAATCATTAAAGGTTTTTCATTGTGAAATACAAATAATATTAAAATGAGGGTATTTTGGGTAGATGAAGTATAAAATTAAAATTTGGGTAAATGAAAAATAATATTAAAATGATGGTATTTTGGGTAAATAAAAAATAATATTAAAATGATGGTATTTTGGGTAATTACATTAAGGATAAAAATAATATTTTTAAATAAATATTTTAGGGACCTAATTATAAAATTTATAAATTAAAAATATATCCAGATGACGTATCAAAAAATAAATGACTAATTTATATTGAGCCACGTCAAAAGGATACAGAAACCCTCTATTTTTATAGGGTACCGAAGTAAAGAAAAAAAAAGCACAAGCCTTTGCCTTTGCACTAATCACGTGCCACTAATTGCATTCCAACAAACAAAATTGCCCCAAATTTTTTTTAACAAGGGTCATTAAAAATTTAATGAAACACCTATGATTGAAACCGGTCTCTTTACCTCCCAGATAAATCTTACTCCCTCCTGCTCAAAATATAAGCAATAAAATACATAGTATATCTCTTGGTTTAAAATATAAGCAAAACTAACCAACTTTCTTAAATTTTATTTCATTCCCAATGCCACTTTTAAAAAACATTCCTAGAAAATTGTTATCTTATTTAATTTTTGTTTCGTTTCCAATGCAACTTTCCTAAAATACCTCTATTCTTTTATAAATTTGAGAAAATTAAATACAATCAACTAACCTCCTTAATAAGCGTAAAATTAGTTAGTTTTGCTTATAATTCGAGCCGGAGGGAGTTGCAATGCCAGCTATTCCACTAATAATAGGGTAATAAATACGACTTCTGTTATGGACCGGTATCACCGACAAATAATAAACGGTATCACGGACCAACAAGCATCAATTCGACATACCGGCAATTCGGCATCAATAGTCAAATCAATACGTAACCGACATAACGGTTCGGCATTATGCTGCTAATTATGACATTCATGGAGCCGTTATTTTTCGGCCTTAATGTCCATTATGGCTTATTCATTACATAGTCTCATATTCCTCCCTATAAATAAGGTAGTTGCCAAGGTATGAAACTAACTCGATCTCTCATTTCACACGGCACACACACCACCCCCAAATGATCCCGACTCGGTGACAGTGTTCTTTAACCGAGAACCCGTTATCATCGTCGTATATCAACAAACCAGCTTGCCGGTACATGTGGGATAACATCCCACAACATTGGCGACCACAGTGGGAGCGGCAAACTAATTCCCACCACCGCATGATTCGAAGTCTTTGGCAAGGATTGAAGATGATGATTCACAAATAGGAAGAAAATCAATAAATCGTATTTCAAACTACCTCTAAAATTGATGGCGGGCAATAGCACCTGTACAAGCCCAAACGCAAAAAGGGACACTAGTATCTGTTACAAATTACAAACCAGGGAAGAAATATGCTATTTCTTTAATGTATTCATTCATTATGTTTGATTGCAAATAAATCATTTGCATATCACTATGCGACGGAAATAGGAAACAGTTATATAACGGAGGACGGAATCAAAGAAATAGGCGCGAGATCCTGCTCACCACCATCACGACCAATCACCGAAGGCTCACCACGAACCTGGACAATCACCGCCGCAGTGTCGCCCGAAGCCGCCCCGATCACCATCAAACCCAGCAACCGTATCAAGCCAACAAAGAAAGAGTGATGGAAAGGGAAGCAGATCAACCATTAACTCAAAGAAGAAGAATCACTTCTCAAACCCAATAATATGATGATAGATCAAGTTGGCAACAGCCACCGCGATACCGAACCGGTGAGGATGCAGATGGACGAAGAACCACCATAGTCCAATGATGTTTCACGTTGAGCATCAATGAAGGACACAAATCAGAAACAGTTGCAAGTGCAACACTTTGAGGAAGAAGAAAGAGACGAGGCCCAAGCAAGGCCCATAGCCAAAAACAAAAAGAACTTTAGCACCAAGGAAAAATTATACGGGAGCATCCTACTTGAGGGAAGAAATTCATTTTGAATTTATTTTATTTAATTAAATGCCTTTCATTGCTGTAATATCATTTAAATGCTAGTAATTATTTTTATTACACCTAAGGAGTATTATCCTAAGTAACACTAACGTATATCATATGCATCGTCATATTTTTATATGGCTGGTGATTAAGATCGTGTTTTTATTGACATGAAATTTACAATTAATAGCAAAAATAATTTTGCTCCTTGATGTCATTATGTGATAATTGTTATTTAATATTTTAATTGTTATTTTATATTGAAAGGTACAAATATGATGCCTCAATTTTCTCGGGACTAGTCAAAAAATGACTCTGAGATTCTCGTCAACGGACTATAAGCTTTTCAAGAGGAGAATAAAAATATTCCCCATCACAATTATTCTAATCCATGAGGTTTTCTTACTCTAATATTTTCTTCAATATTCAATATGCTTCCAAAGATGAGGAACACGTTGTTATATTCCCTTATCCGGACTCATTTGTTGACGATGAGGAACCTTGTGTCGAGTTTCCCTATTCGCTTTAGGAGTCCGAATGAGAAGAACTTCATGTCGAATTCCCCTTCCCGGACTCTTGCCAAGAGTGAGGAACCCTCAATTGGGCTTCCCCCTTAGGCCTTGTATCCGGCAAGCAAGGAATCTTCATGCTAGATTTCTTCCTTCGAACTCACTAGACGACTCGAGAAACCTTGCACCAAGTTCCCCCCTTCAAACTCTAGTTCCGGACATTGAGAATATTGTATTGTTTTCCCTCCTTTGAAATCAATTGAAAGATTTGAAGAATTTATTCGAAAATAAGGATCCGTTTCATAGTCACAAAAAATTCAACGCTTATATCGGTCTTTCCTATTCATACCTCGACGCTCCTCCTTACGTCACAACATCGAGCTGGGGGGCTACTGTTATGGACCGGTATCACGAACAAATAATAAACGGTATCACGGACCAACAAGCATCAATTCGAAATACCGGCAATTTGGCATCAATAGTCAAATCAATACATAACCGACATAACGGTTCGGCATTATGCTGCTAATGATGACATTCATGGAGCCGTTACTTTTCGGCCTTAATGCCCATTATGACTTATTCATTACATAGTCTCATATTCCTCCTTATAAATAAGGTAGTTGCCAAGGTATGAAACTAACTCGATCTCTCATTTCACACGGCACACACACCACCCCCAAAATATCCCGACTCGGTGACGGTGTTCTTTAACCGAGAACCCGTTATCATCGTCGTATATCAACAAACCGGCTTGCCGGTACATGTGGGATAACATCCCACAACAACTTCCAAAAAGTTTAACAATTTACGTATACTCCCTCCGGTCCCTAATATAAACACCTTTTGACCAATTTTACTCCCTTTAAGAAAGTTAGTTAGTGACATTGGAAATGTAAATATTTTGTATTATTTTCAAAAGTATCTCTGTAATTATTATTGGGAATGTAAAAAGTGTTAAGTAAATAGGGGTGTTTGTGGAAAAAAAATAATTAATACTATTGGAAATTGGAAATGAAGCTTATATTAAGAACAAAAAAAATCTTGAAAGGGGCTTATATATAAGACCGAACGAGTAACGTTTAATAAGGGTAATGTTTGAACTTTGGGTTTCTAGAGGTCCAATTTCACACAACTTAAAATCTATTGACAACCATTTTCGGCCATGTTCCACACATCTTTTCAATTCAAATGTAAAGCAGTTTTATTGACTAAATATATGATTTGGGTTCATATCTAAACACGTCCCAAGATATAATAATTAGATAATTGTCATGATTTTTTCTAATGAATATTCATGCATGTCAAACAAAAGAGTCTAAAACTTATATATATATATATATATATATATATATATATATATATCCAATAATATTTTTAATATATGCATCATCAAGAGTCAAAGAATTCCATCTTACATCTATACAATCAAACATATACTACATAAGATTCCCAATTCTGCAGTAATTAATTATTGCACGAAAATCAATTGCACTCATGCAATATACATGCATCATAGACCAAATGTATTCATGACTATTATAATTCACATTATTTTCATATGTATTAAAAACTATGCATGTATCACCAACGAGGCTTGGTTCAGTTAGTGTAAGACCTCAACTAAAATTCTGGGAATGAGACAAGGGTGCTAGTAGTCCCGGATTCGATTCCTACTAAAAATATCCCGCTGGGTGAGCCAGCCACGCAACTCGCTCCGAATTAGTCTTAAGCGCTCTCTGGTATTGAGAGTGCTCTTGGGAATACTGGTGGTTCAGCAAGGAATTCGGACAAAAAAAAACTATCCATGTACCTAAGACTTTCATGCCACATATAAGATGAATTACGTATATTCTCAATATATCATAAATCAAGAAACATGATATCAGATTGTCAATCTATACCATATCCTTGAAAAAAAAAGGGCTTACCTTTTATTGCCATGATCATAAATAAAGAAACAAATTCTAGATAAAGGACATGAATGTTGATTTTTCTCAACTTAAAAAAAGAAAGTGCATCGATCTTCTTCAAATAATCTTTCAATTCTTTCAAACACATACTTATTGCTCTTCCTAGAACTTCATCTTCTCTCTTTCACATAAAGTCTTAAGATTGTAAGAAAATAGTACCGAATAAAGAAGAAGAGAAAATGGAGAATGTACCGACAATGTAAAAAGTTTTTTACATTATCAGTGCATCATCCATCATTCATCCGTTTATGGTCGTTGACTTTTATATTAATGTAATACAAATGAATGGTGGATGATAGACCGATGGTGTAAAAAACTTTACACTATCAATGCATACCCATTAATCTAAAAAAAAAAACTTACTTACGATGACTGTGCTTGAAACAAAAGGTAGGGAACAACAACAATATACTGATTGTACTTAAAACGTACTCCCTCTGTTTCACAATATTTGGCCTTTTAGGCCTGGGCAAACAGATTAAGAAAATGTTAATTATTGTAAGTATTATGTATAGTTTGTCTAAAATGCCCATATTTAATCTTTATTGAAAATTGTAGTAGTATTTAATTTTTATTAGTAAGTGTGTCCATTAATTAATGTATAATGGTTTAGAGATGAGAGAGATGATAAAAGTAGAATTAATTAGGAGTAAGAGAAATGATTGGATGAAAGGTTAAAATTGGAAGAAAAAAATATGTTTGTGTATTGAAAATGTAAAAAGGCCAAACATTGTGAAACAAGAAAAAAGGCTAAAAGACCAAATATTGTGAAATAGAGGGAGTATTATTCAATATTGTCCTTAAGACGTTATTTGCCCTCACTACTTGCTGCAGGGTTAAGGCAAATCGCCTTTAGGATTTATCTAAACACGTAGAGACTTTCAGCGGCATTAATTCTTAGAATCTCACATGCAGGCCCGATCCTAAACTATTTTGGACCCTAGGACAAAAAATTTATTAAAAATAAATCAATTAAAACATATCACATTTATATATTTAATCAATTAAAAGAACAATACTCCCTCCGGTCCTATATATAGGACATATTCTAGAAGCAATCTTTGGTCCTATATATAAGACATTTTGTATTTTCTATGCATCATTTATTGCTTTTTCTCTTTTTTGCCCTTATTAAATGCATGTGTTTTTTGTTGTTCATTAATGAGTGTGAATTTTTCAAGAAAAGTTGAGAGAGTAAAATTGTAATGTTACAATATATTCTCATAGAATTCATAAAACTAACTACTTTTCTTGGTCCGAGGAATATGGTTAAATATGTCCTATATATAGGACCGGAGGGAGTAACAATTAACAATCGTTAATAAAAATAGATACTGTATTAAATAAAAAAGAGCTAAAAGAAAATAAAAAGGTTATTAATTAAATAGGAAATAAAAACCTTTTTTCATATTACTCCTTTCGTCCTTTTATATAAGACCATTTTAGCTAAATTCACATCATCCATTAAAAAAGTTGGTTAATTTATTAGATAGTGGTATTGAAAATGTGAATATATATATATATATATATATATATATATATATATATTCAAAAACTACAATTATAAATATTATAGAGAATTTAAAAAATGATGAGTAAATATGGATGTTTGTAAAAATAAATACTTAATCGTCATTGAAAATTTGTATAAGATCTCATAATCACGGACGAAATAAAACTCTAAAAAATGGTGTTATATTTAGAAATGCAGGGAGTAGGCTATGAAAATAAAGTTCATTTATAGGTCAAATGATTAAACATAAAAATTAAATTAAGGTATTATGCTAAAAATCATTAAGAATTAAAAGGCAAAAAGAATATGCAACTATATATTAATTTTTTTCTTCAATATATAAGTTCTATTAAAAATTCATGGTCCCCTAAAATTTTTGGATCCTAGGCGGTCACTCTCAAGATCCTTGCCCACGGCCCGGCCTAAAATCTCACTTTCATCAAAAAAAACCTTGAATGATTTAGAGGAAGATTTATGTGTTGTGTTCTATATATTCTTAATTTCTTATATACAAAGGGATTCTATTTATAATAGATTTGTCAACAATTTGGTCTAATGGGTTAAAAAATGCGTCTATTCATTGATAAAAAGACATCTATGTTAACTCATAAACAAATACTTATAATTATTAGTGAATCAATAACTCAATTCACACTTTTCGCATGATAGTATGGTACGCATGATACTTCTCATAACAAATATTATGTTACGCATGTTAAAAAAAATTATCATATCGTTTTTTTTTTATTTACATGGGAGGTCTGGGACTAGAACCCATAACCTGGGAGGGGGAAATCCTAAGTGTCCCTGCAGCCACCAACTGAACCGTCTTACGCGGACAATTATCATATCGTTTTTAACATATAATTTAAATTTCCTTTTTTTAGTTTTAATCAATAATCCAATTTATTACATTTCAAACTACTGTATAAATTATGTTATTTAAACGTAAATAATATAAAATATAAACAAATTCCATGAGCTAAATCCCTTAAATTTAGCCAAAAAAAACTTATCTTTACCTTATTTCTATTTTTTTTTTTTTTTTGCATATTCTGGAAAGACTAGGTTTTTAATTATTTAAAACAATATTTTTTAAATTATCCACGTGGTGCCATGTGGTATGTCCTTTTTCAATGACATGTCGAAAGTGATATGACATGTGGTTAATCATGTCATTACATTATATAAAATGGATAGAATGATTATTGGCTAATTTAATATTTTTGTCTTTGAACTTAGGTAATCTTTTTTAAATTGTTTTTAAACTTTTTTTTCATGCTTTGAGTCCCTGAACTTTGTTTAATTTTTGGAAATAGTTTTTACGTCACTTAAGTAATGATATAGCCGACGACATGTCACGTCACTTTCACAATATCGACGAGTGACTTATTATGTAGAGTCACGGGACACTACATAATTTTTTTTATTAAAAAAATAATTTCTTTTAAAATTTATTAAAAGATTTGATTTTCTTTAAAAAATACAAATTTTAATTATTTTTAATAAATTTGATTTTTTTTTAATTTAAAAAATTCACGTGACATCATCTGGCATGTTGCCTATGGATGTGGCACGGGTGACGTGGCATATCCTCGATCATATCACAACTGAAGTGATGAAAGAACCATTTTCAAAATTTGAGCAAAGTTTAGGGACTCAAAACATCGAAAAAAAAAGTTTAAGGACTAATTCCAAAAGAGCACTTAATTTCAGGGACTAAAAACTTTAATAAACCATCACTATTTTAAGTTCTGAAAAAGAAACAACAAAAAATAAATCAAGTTCAAGGATGAATTCTAAATAAAGAGATAACTTTAAGACATCCATGGTAGAGTCCTAACATCATACTCACCAAACTCTGACACATCGATCAGTATTACATCATCATTATGTTACATGACTCAACTTCAAACTTACCATATCACAATAGAGTCTCAACATTAGACTCACCAAAATTGTGCATAACATTACATCATCATATACTTCTAGACATAATTTTCAATAATGCTTTTGTAATATAATTTCAATAATATTAATTACCTAAAACTCATAAAAATAATCCTAAATAATATTTAAATATTAAAATTGAATAAAAGTTAACATTACAATAATTGAAGTTAATAATACATACTAAAATTTATAAAGTGCATGAAAAAATACGACATAATTCAAATTCTTATAATTTAATTACCGCTTCCTCCTTGTCCTTGAATATGTAACTTTTTTAATTTAATTTTTCATAACAAAACAATAATATATTTAAGAATGAAAGAGAAAAAACCATATATTTAATAATGTTATTTTTATTATTTTAAAAAAATATTATTATAATTTGTAATTATTATAATTTATTATTAATTTATTGTTATTATTTATTTATTTCTTTAGTAAGGTATTATAAAGTAGAAAAAGAGAAAGGATAAACAAATTGGTCACATAGTGTCTTAAATTGAGTCTTTTTTTTGGCTGACTCAAATTAAGATTCTCAACCAAATTTTGAAAACTAACAAAGTCTTGAGTAGGGGTGTAAGTGGTCCGGTCCCGGACCGCGAGACCGGTCAGATCGGACCGGACCAGACCGAAAAATACGGTCCGGTCTGGTCTCGCGGTCTGGTCGGTCTGAAAATATATGGACCGATCTACCATTGGTCCGGTCCGCGGTCTGGAAAATTTTTGGACCACCAAGACCGGACCGGACCAATAGCTGAAATATATATATATATATAAAAAAATAAAAATAAAAAACTCACACAACCTAAATTATTGTATGCTGTCCAGTGGGAAAAAAGGATGGAAATATTATGTTTGATGCTTAAAAGTCTAAATTATTGTATGCTGTCCAGGATATCCAGTGGGAAAAAAAAAGAAACAGGTTATCCTGTGGGAAAAAAAAAGAAGAATAAAAAAACAGGTTTTTTATTTTTTTTATTATTGTGGTCTAAATAGACCGGTCCGGACCGGACCGGACCGTTCATCCGGACCGGACCGTTCATGAGCGGTCCGGTCCGGTCCGATCTTTACAGATGAATAACGTCAGGACCGAACCGGACCGGACCACACTAATTTAAACGGTCCGGTCCCTGAAGTCCATGAAAGACCGGACCGGACCGGCCCGTTACACCCCTAGTCTTGAGAGAGTCCAACAAAAACTCTAATATTAAAATCCTCTCAAAACTCATGTGGTTGCTCTTACGGAATACAAATTTTTTTTTTACTAAGATACAAAATTTTAAAAAAAAAATCAGGCTAAAAAGTGCACTTACAACATTTGATAATGTTACAAGACATAAAAAACAATAATAAGCGCATATTACATCATCTCTCTAAAATTGAAAAAACGATTCCATCCTTTTCATATGTAATACTCCCTTCAATATATTACATGTTATATTTAATTGAATATATAAATCAAAGTGAGATGTTAATTTTTTGTTTTTAATAAAAAAGACTATCAATTTTATACTTTTACACATTTTACTTGCATTATTCATTTTCGAGAGAATTAAACTTAGTTAACAAAAATACTCATTTAATAATATTAGCATAAAAAGATTAAATATCTGCTAAAAATATAAAATGATCTATATATTACAAAAATAACTCTTCACCAACGAGACTTGGTTCATTTGGTGTAAGGTCTCAACTGAAATTTTGGGAATGAGACAAGGATGCTAGTAGCCCGGGTTCGATTCCCACTAAAAACATCCCGCTGGGAGAGCCAGCCACGCAACTCGTTCCGGATTAGTCTGAATGGCTCCTTGGTATTAAGGATGCTCTTGGGATACCGGTGGTTCCGCAAGGAATTCAGACAAAAAAAAACTCTTCTACCAACGCGGGGTCGGAGTGGATGAATTGGATTATGGGTAAACCAGATCCGGATACCGGTTGGTGTAAAAAAAAATTCTAAAATATGACTCACAACAGTAAACATTTTTGTCCGTTTCCAACTAAAGTAAAAATTAAATTTAATTATAATAAACTTGGGACCGGGACGTTGCGGACTTGCGGTGCATACATGGCATGCTGGAAGGGACAATCAGTGATACCAAAGTATTCCTTTCCTCTCAAAGGAGAACAATATCATGTACTTGGGCTGCTGAATTTCAAAATTACTACATAAAAAGAGGAAGGTAGTAGTAACTAGTAAGGTCAAACCTGAACAAAATCATAGAAGGAAAGAGAACGAAATACCAAAGGTTACAGCATCTTGGAAAACAATGACAATTTCAAACCGAGAAAATGGGAGACATAATAGGCGTCTTTGATGCCTCAGCCCAATGAGAAATTATCAAATTATTATTTGAGCATGCTAGAGGACTGACTCATCTCTGTTTCATTAATGAAATGTTTGTTTTTTATTTAAAATAAAATATAAAATGAGTAAATAGTTAGGGTAGTTTCTGATTTATGAGTACCGTTAGTTAAATTATTTCAAATTAGTTTTTTTAAAACGCGAGTCAAGTTATTTCCTATCATTAGTTATCCACAAAGTTAAAGACTAATTTAATTGGTGTCCAAAGACTTATGGAATAATTTGATTGATAATCAATTGTTTTTGTTTTTTTAATGCCCAAAGCGACGTTAGTCAACATTAAAGATAACTGACGATCATTACGTCATAAACTAATGTGATTCACTTTTATAAACCAATTTGAAATTTAAAAAAATTTAAGGTTTAAATTGATCGATACCCACAAAATCAGAGACTGATTCGACATACTACTCAATATAAAATTGATAATGGTTGGTAGCGATGTATCCAAAATCATTAATCTCGAATCTTCTAATAATTTCTTCTGTAAAAAAATGATAATTAAATTAATTCATAGTATAAAAAAAAATTTTACACACACCGACACCCTTAATCATATAATTATAGTTGTAGCATTTTTCTTTGGCTTAATTAAGTAAAGAAATCCTAAAAATAGCGAGTTTTGGTTTTAATATCTCTTTTTTCCTGTTCTAGTCTTCAAACGTTAAAACATTTTGGTTTTAATCTCTATTATTAGAATATTTGGGTTGGGTTAACTACTGATGTGGCAATCCGTCATGGTCTCTCCGTTAAATTAAATGCTTATGTGACTAACCAGACTACCACGTCAGTTATGCCATGCATACAAAAATAAAATTAAAAAAATGGCACATGTCATTGAAATAAGGATTAATTAAGTTTTTGGTTTTCGTAAATAAGGTCAATTTTACGTTTAGTGTGCCTGAAAGTTTTCTGAGAGGTTTTTCTCTCTGCAAAGTTCAAAGTTTTTGAATTAACCCCTCATCTATGTTGCACAGGTTCGGGTACGTACCGGGTACGCGGTACGTACCGGGTACGCGGTACGTACCAAGTACGGGGGTACAACATTTTTATAAAAACTACTAAGTACGGGTACGTTAATATATAATAATAAAAAAATTTATATGATAAAATATAGCAAAATTGCACAAAAATTAATGCATAGCATATCATAAAAAAAAAAAAACTTAACATCTCCAAAATGTCGATCAAACATAACACAATACATCAATCCCCAAATATACTAATATTGTTCAATCATAAAAGCATAATGAAACATTAATCAATAATCATCAAATTAACAGCAAATTAACACCCTATAGTCGCATGGAGCAGCAGGTACTGAGGTACATCAACAACCTCATTACTTATTCATAGCAAAGCAAACTTAGCAACTGACAGACTAAAGGAATTTATGGTTCACAGCCACAATCTAGCAAAAGCAAAAAAAATAATAAAAGGTCCACCAACAACAACGAGGACTGGAATAGAGAAGAGGAGAGCAAGAGGGCTAACCTTCGTTGTGGCCTGTGGTTGTTGCGGCGGTCGTGAAGCGGTGGCTGAAGGCGGCGTGGTGGGTGGCAGCGTCGGGTTGGGAGAAAGCAGTGTGGTGCGTGGTGCGTGATGAGGATCGGAGAAGAGGAGAGCAAGAGGGCTAACCTTCGCTGTGACCTGTGGTTGTTGTTGCGGTGGTCGTGGAGCGGTGGCTGGAGGCGACGTGGTGGGTGGCAGCCTCGGGTTGGGAGAATGCAGAGTGGTGCGTGGTGGCTGGAGGCGGCGTGGTGAGGAGAAGGCTTCGCTGGTTGGTGTGGTGGTGGCGGCGTCGGCGTAGTGGCTGGAGGCGACGGTGTGGCAATAGTGAGAAGATGGGGTGAGAAGATGAGGTGCTGAAGCGTGAGATGGAAGGAGGTAGTTGGGTAATTAGGTCAAATTGTGTTGGGTCGTACCCATTCGCGTATCCATTTGGCCCATTACGTATCCACTAAGTACCTAACTTTTTATTTTTTATTTTTAATTTTTATTTTTTTGCGTACCCGATGAGTATCCCAGCGTACCCAACGCGTATCCGCACCCGATGCATACCCGGTGCAGGTACTTAAGCCAAAATCACGTACCCATGCAACAGAGCCCCTCATCTATCTGGTTCGGTTAAATACTGACGCGACAGATGAAAGTCCACGTAAGCATTGCCACATATATTGCGTATGACATGTGGATTATTTTTTATTAATTTTATATTCAATAAATACAATCAAAATACTAATATATTTTCCCATTATTTGTCAAATAAAAAAAGGCGTGTATATATCATATGTGGTGCACGTAATAGGCACGATGCTGATGTGGATTTTTGTGTGCCACTTCAACATTTAATAAAACCAAATGAAAAGAGAGGCCGATTCCAAAACTTTGAACTTTGCAAGGATTAAAACCTCATAAACAAACTTTTAAGACTAAACTAAAAGTTGGTTCTATTTACAAGGACCAAAAACTTAAGAGTTTTTCTTTTTGAATCCCGCTATTTGGCCCCCACTCCGATTTTTAATGGATTATTGTAATCTTAGATGTTTTTCAACTTCCGACTCTTATTAGTCGGAATAATTATTCCGATTTTTAAAAGTCAAAAACAAAATTATAGATATTTTCGACTTGTACATGTCAGAAATATATTTTTCTTTAATTTCCGACTACTATGAGTCGGAAATTGCAAAAAAAATTGAATTGAACAATAAATATTTTCGATTTGTATATGTCGAAAATATATTTTTATTTGATTTCCGACTACTATGAGTCGGAAACTGCAAAAATTCCTTATCCATGAATGTGGAGGATTGGTTGACAAAGGTATTAAATAGCGCAGAAGAAACTTATGGTGACTTACATATTCTTTTGCTCTGTTCCCTGAACTCAATTTACTAACTCATATAGGAATTCTCTTATAGCCTGTTAACAACATTGTTTTACTAATATCTGATGGTTCTGTCAATTTGGTGAAGGCTCTACTCATCCCAATGTGGGTGTTGTCTTAACAACCACTGCGCTCATGTATAGGCGTAAAGCAATTGAGGAGCGTTCAAGTTCTCTAGTGATTCAAGAGGTTAGAACTCCCTAATTATTCTGGGGGTCTTGAATCTAGTTAGTTCCTGTTCTTAAGATCTGGTATATGCAACTAATATCTATTTGCTCTAGATGTACTGGATTAATTGATTATTTATTTGCAGTTTCCGACTCTGGCTCATAGTATTCGAAAATTAAATAAAAATATATTTTCGACATGTTCAAATCGAAAATATCTATAATTTTGTTTTTGACTTTTAAAAATCGGAATAATTATTTTGACTACTAAGAGTCAGAAGTTGAAAAACACTTGAGATTATAATAGTCCATTAAAAATCGAAGTGGAAGATTCAAAAATAAAAACTCAAACTTAATTGTTCCTTTGTTTTTTTCCCTTGATCGAGGAACTTCTTTCCCTTACTTCTAGGGTGACTAAATTAAAAAACAATTGAAAGCTCACACTGAGTGAGGACCGATGAGATGTAAATATTTATAAATTTAGAAATTTTGGATTAGCGATTTGTCAAATTAAATACTGATGTGAGAACAATAAACCAAAATATCACCGATTCACCTAATGCATAGCAAAAACGGTGAAGGCTAAGTTACACCGGATTATGTTTTGGTGGACACATACACCATCTTTTTTTACTTGTTATAACAGGTTACACATTATTTATTATTGTTATCTTTGAAGATTTTACCAATTATAACAGGTATAGAAGGTTACACATTATTTATTATTATAATCTTCGAAGATTTTATGAACTTTTATTTTTTTACTTACATCATAAATTTAAAAAATAATAACTTTCTTTATTGTTTTTATATTTAAACACACTTGTAATTAGGATTTATGATTTTTTAAGAATAGATAATTATGATAAAACTTATATCATCGATAATTAAAAAATATATTATGATAAATGTGATTTTTCAATTGGAACAAATTAACATAGCTTAACAGATTATGATAGAGAAAAGTACTCTTATATGTTTTGTTGAAATATGTTAATTATAAAAAATTATGACCTTTTTAAAATAAATAATTATAAAAAAAACTTATAACATAGATAATTAAAAAAAAATATAATATGAGAAAAGTGATTTTTTAGTAGGAACAAATTAACATAGTATAACAGATTATTGTAGACAAAAATACTCTTATGTGTTTTGTAGGAATACGTTAATTGTAAAAAATTATAATTTTTAAAAAATAAATGTAATTATTAAAATAACTTATAGCATAGATAACTAAAATGGTGATTTTCACTAGGAACAAGTTAACATACTAAAACATCTTATTGTAGACAAAAATACCCTTATGTAATTTGTAGAAATATGTTAATTATAAAAATTTATGATTTTCTTAAATTAAATAATTATAGAAAAAAATAATAGTATAGATAATTAAAAAATGTAATATGAAAAAGGTTATTTTTCAGTTAGAACAAATTAACATATTATAATAGTTTTTTAGACAAAAATATCCTTATGTGTCTTGTATAAATATATTACAAAATTTATGATTTTTTAAAAATAAATAATTATAAAAAAATTATAGCATAGATAATTAAAAAATATAATATAAGAAAAGTGATTTTTCAGTTGGAACAAAATAACATAGTACAACAGATTATTGTAGACAAAAATATCTTTATGTGTTTTGTAGAAATATGTTAATTATAAAAATTATAATTTTTCGTAAAAAAAAAATTATAATTTAAAAAAAATAAATAATTATTAAAAAACTTATAGCATAGATAATTAAAAATGTAATATGCAAAAGGTGATTTTTCAGTTGAAACAAATTAACATAATATAACATATTATTGTAGACAAAAATACTTTTATGTAATTTGTATAAATATGTTAACTATAAAAATTTATGAATTTTTAAATATAAATAATTATAAAAAAACTTATAGTATAGATAATTAAAAAATGAAATATGAGAAATGTGATTTTTCCATTGGAACAAATTAACATATTATAACAATTTTTCGACAAAAACGCCCTTATTTGTTTTGTTGAAATATATTTACCAATTAGTTGACACATTTTATTTTAAATATCAGCATTGTATATAGTAGATTGACGGTAATCATGATTTTGGAATGTTGTGTCTCACATAAGTTCACATTAAGGACCATGGTTTATTAGAAGTGGCGGAGCTTTGGAAGGAGTAGGTAGGAGCACGTGTTCCCCAACAGATTTTGTTAACATTATACTCCCTGAGTCCTATATACAAGACTCTTTTGGGGAAATTCACGTTCACCAAGAAAATTTAGAGAATATTATTTTTATTGAGTAAATTACAAAAAAAGGGTTTGAAGTTAATTATTGTTGTTGGAGTGATATGGGTAGAATAAAAAAATTACACATTCCTCAAAAAATAATCTACAGAACCCATGAAGGAAATATTGAATTTTGATTATTTTCTTAACAACATAATCTAAAATTATATTTTTCTAAAATTATTTTGTTAATGTAGATTTAACGTACAATCCAATACACCGAAAATAAAAAAAATTAAGAAACAATCCAACGTAATCCATTCGTCTTTCTACATAAGACCATTTTGGTAAATTTCACATCCATTAAGAAAGTATTAAAAATCTAAAAAGTGTTAAGTAAATAGAGGTGTTTGTGGAAAGAAATAATTAATTGAAAATTAATATATGATTAAATAGGAAAAATACAATTCTCAAAAATGTCCTATATGTAGGGACAAAAGGAGTAGTATTTAATTTTTTTATTAAAAAATTTGTTCATTAATTAATGTATAGTGGTTTAAGGAATGAGAGTGAATAAAAGTAAAATTAATGAGGAGTAAAAGAAATAACTCAATGAATGGTTAAAATTGGAAAAAAAAAATATTTATACATTGGAATTCTAAAATAACAAAATTATGGAATAAAAAAAACCAAAAGATTTGGAATAGTATTAGTAGCATCCATAATTTAAAATATATATATATAATTTTATTTATTACTTATTAATAAAAAAATTTAAATACAAACAATAAATAATTTTATTTATTACTTATTAATAAAAAAAATTTAAATACAAACAATAAATAAGCTCATTATTGAGGTCCATATTTGCAAATCCATTAAATCCATGCATGTTACTTATCCAACAGGTTACAGGTAAACACAATTATTTAATTAACACATGGTGTATCTAAACACCAAATAAATTTGGTGTTTTTTAGCCAAAACCAGCAAAAACACTTCTAACAAACTTTTAATTAAAGTTGCAAGTTTCCAATTCTAGTAGCAAGTTTTCATGATTAATGGTGAGCCTCTATTTAATTTCCTTGCTTCAGGAGACTTCAGATAAAAAGACTAATTATTCCCTTATCTCTATTCTTTGTGATGAAGTTTTATCTGTCTTGCTTGTGAAGTATATTGAATGCTATATTGCTATTCATGGTTCAAGAATTTCCCCTAGACCTCCCGGTACATCACACCTAATTTTTGCATATGATGCTATCATTTTCACAATAGCAACAACCATGGTTGTCAAAAACTAGTGTTAATACTTAGAAACTTACAAATCTACGAATCTACCTATGGAAAACGAGTTGAAACTAATGGAAACTCGGACCGAAGTGACTCGGGTAGACTCGGGTGGATACTGGTAGACTCTTGTAAACTCGCGAGTTTATGGCCGAGTTAGCGAGTTAGCATTCTCGAGCCTTAAACGTCCAATCCGACATCGCTTTTCAAATTTTTTTTAAAATAAAAATCTTCTAGGTCATTTTTATCATATTTGTTACGTTTTTGGGGTAAAAAAACCTTTAAATTAGTTTTATCTTCTCCTTCTCATTCAAAAACTTCTTCGATCTTCAATTCTTCTCCTTCTGCCGCACGCACGCCCGCCCAACCCACACCACATGCCCCATGCCTTTCTAACTTTCTCCCTTTATTTGGTAATTGTTTACTGACTTTCTCCCTTTATTCCTTTATTTTCGTTTTTCTTGTTTTCTTCTTTAAATTGGTATGATAATTTGATGAATGCATGATTATGAGCTATGACTTTTATGAAAAGATGAGCAGCTTTATAGAAATCATTTTAAGTTTTAACTTTTAAGCAAAAATGCATTCTCCGCTTTTTAATTTTCAGTGTTACTTTTTTAGTGTTGTTCTTAAATCAGAACTTATTTACTTTGCCAGTATTTTTAAGTGTTACTTTGACTAAAGAGCACTTGCTTAAAAATTGATAATTAATTTTCATTATTTTTTTGTGAAGCATTATTATGTTAGTTTGAAATTAAAATTACACCGGATATGTTATCTTATTATGTTTTGAATTTGAAGTTTGAATATTGATGGATAAATTAACTTATATTACTTATTAGTATCAACGAATAATATCTTACCATATTTTGTTATTACGTTTAAGTTTTAAATTATGAATATTGATTATTAATAGGTCATAGGTCATTACAATATAGATGTAATTTTTTTTAGGTAAACTCGTACGAGTTTGCGAAACGAGTTTACGACTCGAGTTTACCTAGGCAAAACGAGTCTACGTAGACTCTCGAATTTGACAACCATGGCAACAACCCAAAAGGCATACCAACTCTTTACTGTTTGAAGTAACATTTGTTCAAAGAATAAACTATGACAAGTCAAAGCACCTTTTTAGTCGAAATGTTTAGTTTCAGGATCAATGAAATTGAATATATTCTTTCTATTAAAGTAAGTAAAGGAGCATTCTAAATACTTGGTGGGTCTCCTCATCATTGTGAGTAGAAAAAAAAACAAATCTTTGACTTTTCCAAAACAACTAGGGAATTCTACTAGAAAAATTTGCGCTTTTTAAATTCCCCACCCTAAATACTATTCCCATACCCCATTTTTAATAACGAAATAACAAAAATACCTTTTATTTTTTTCCAACACGGGATTCTCGAATTTTTTTTCTACAGTGTTTTTTCGAGAGGTACCTCTCGGAATTTTTGCCGATCCTCTCAGAATTTTAAAAATTCACCCGATAGGATTTTCTTAATAGACATAGCATGTATTTTAAAAATAGAACATTTTTATAAGTCACTTAATTGAGATATACGTATATGGTAAAAAAAAGAGTACAAAAGATGGGAATGTTCCCAAACGTTTATCCATAAATAATCAAACAAGAGTGGAGGGATAATGACAAGCAATACAGTATCATATATACACTCACTCTATATTAATGATGGATACAACATACATGATTTTGTTCTATCCATTCCAAACTCTCGGAAAACTTTATAATTTGTATGGTTCAATTTCAGATATATAACGGGGGAAATAATGCAATAAGACTTTATATGTTCTTATATCACAAACCACAATGAAATATATAAGTAGACCATAGTGCTGATGGGATAAAAACTAAAAACCAGGTAGCATCTCCTTTTCTTGTCTGCTAAATTTTTAAAATTTCGAGAGGTACCTCTCGAAAAATCGGAAAAAATTATGAGAGGTATCTCTCGGAAAAACTCCAAAAAAAAAATTAAAAAATTCGAGAACCCCGTTTTGGAAAAAAAATAAAGGGTATTTGTGATATTTTAATGTTAAAAATGGGGTGTGGGGATAGTAGGTGGGGTGGAGAATCTAAAACTCAAAATTTCCCAACCAACAAGGTCCAACACAGTTGACAGATAGCTGAATTTCTTAACTATGATGCCAGGGGTTCGCTCTCTGCCATGGGCATGGAAAAGACTTTGTTGATAGAGACAAAACCCAATTAGATGATCTCTACGTCTCAAAAGAGATTAGTCTTCGGCTGGAGGATACCCTTGGTTTTTTTTTTTAAAAAAAAAGAAATTTCCCATAGCTTCGGTTTTGTTACGAAATTTATTTCCCTTACTAATTTTTGATAAGTGATTTTAAAAAAAAATGAAACAAACAACTGCAAAATAGTTAGGGTATGTTCTCTTCTAGTAAACTTATAATGTCTTTTTTTTTTAATAATATGTCAGATTGGTCATTGACTTTGTGAACACCAATCAAATTATTTTTTGAGATTATCGAAATTTCAAATTAGTCCTCAAAATAGCATAACCTGAGTCACATTAGTTCATGCAGTTAAGTGTGTTCGTGGATTCAATTCGCATCAGTTTTTAGGAAAAAAGGCCATCCAATCCGATCCAAAGATAAAATTTATATTCTGTTCAGTTTGGTTCAGTTTGTTTAGATTAAGAAATCTGATCCGATTTGATCCAAAAATTATATTCAGTTTCGGTTTGGTTTGGTTTGGTTTCCAAATTTACGTGCTAAGTATAAGGATATGTGAAGTTTTTTAATAAATTTGGTAGAAATGTTTAATGACAATTTAATGTTATCTACTTCATTCTCTTTGCAAAAATAGATGATGCGTAAAATTTGTTAAATCATTTTGTTTGTCTATGCATACATGTTTTTAAGCAAAAAGATGCATAATATGTAGAGTTTTCACCTAAAATCTTTGCAAATTTTCAAGTTAGTAATAAAACGTCACTACGGTTCGGTTTTGAAGTAAATCCAAAATGTGATCGTTTTCACTTTTCTTCATCTAAACAATCCATTTTTAATCAGTTTTTTTTTGTTTTGTTTTTTTTTATCGGTTGTCGGTTATCCATTGGATCGTTTTGGATTTGAACATCACTACGTGTCGTTAGTGGTTTATAAAGTCAATAACTTATTTGATCGGTTACGATAATCTCGCGAGCTAATTTGACCGATAATCAATGAGCTCTTTTTTTTTTTTGCCAAAATGACGCAAGAGTCATTCCGTTAGTCTACGTTAAGGACCACTAACGATCATTAACGTCAGGGTCTAATATGACTGACGTGTACTTATTTCAAGACCAATTTGAAATTTCGAAAATCTTGAAGTCTAAATAAATCGATGCCTATAAAATCAAAGACTAATCTATATTACTCTTTAATTATTGCTAAGGATTTCTTTTCTTTAAAAGAAGCTAATTACATAACTCTCTTTTATTTGAAATATAAGGAAAAAACATACTTTTTTTTTAAAATTAAAACAATTAATTACATTTTATAGAAAAATTTATTCATAGTATTACTTTCTAGAAAATTGTTATTTTATATATTTTTTTTTTCATTTTTAACACTATTTTTTTTATAAATTAAAAAAAATTAAATATAATTAACTACTGTAATAGACGTAAATTTATTTTTTTTTGTTCGGTAAATATTTCAGACAGGAAGGAGCTGCAATTTGTTTTTCATCCTCCCGCTGAAAATTCATTTTTTCCATTCCCATTCGAATTCACAGCGATGGCTTGAAGACATAAACTTTGAAGATGACCATCTCGCATCTATGACCACCGACGACATCGTCGGAGCCTCTCGTCTTCTCGATCACGAGATTCGCATCCTCAAGGTTCTCTTTCTCACTCTTTCTTCCTTATTCTCTTCTTAATTTCACTTTTTAATTTTTTTAATCATAAACTCGTTCTCCTAACGTCTCGGGTTTATTAATTATGTTGTTGTTGTTGTGGTGATTGAAAGAAGAGTTGTAGAGAACGAATTTGGAACTAGAATTGTACGAGGAGAAGAGTGTGGTTGTCCATTGAATTTTTCAGTGAGTTTTCATTCTTCTACCTTCTAATCATCGTTTACTTTTCGTTTCTAGATTTTCGGTTTTGGTTTATCTTAAATTTCTCTGGTAACTGATTTGAAAACTTGCACCACGATGTTGCATGAATGAATGATTCCTCGATGCTGCTTTCATTTTATTTGCTGAATGATGAATTAATCTGATTTTTTTTTTCAACATTTAGTTGATTGCTGTTTTGGTCCACTTTGTGTAAAAGAGGTTTAACAATAAAAATGAGATTCTAAATTCGTAAGCTTGAGAGATGTATGTAGAAGTACCGAATCCATGCCTCCGTGACTTGGAGAGAACCGATGGAGCATCATGAAGAATCATCGGGAGATCAACCGGAGCGCTCTTTACCCATGACACTAGTTTGGGAATAATGAAAGGAGGCAAGTGGGGTGGTTCTATATTATGTATTTTGCGGTGTTTATAGTGTTTTTTGCTATGGTCTCTCCTCTTCGCTGATATGTTTATACTGGAAATGAGCAGGAAGGTTTTAAGGTGAAGAGAATGCGCTGAGCGTGGAAGGGTGTTTGGGTGACGAAAGCATTGGAAGAGTTGGTGATGAGGAGAGTGTTAAGGGGGTACCAAGGATGGTCAGTACGTGTCCCTTGGGGTGCTGAGGGTGAAGGGTAATAAAGGAGAGTTAGAACTTGGTGACCAAGTAAACTTGGTGACCAAGTCTTGGGAGAAAATGGTATCAGCCTACGCTATCACAATAAGTGGGTGAGCGGTGAGCAAAGTGGGTTGGGAGCGATGGTGTTGAGCGATGAGTGACGAGCGAGCGATGGGTGTTGAGCGAAGTGAGTGGACGATGAGAGTAGGTGAGCGGTGAATATGGAGTTTATTATGTTTCATGCATTTGGAGTTTATTATGCTCTATCCTTGAATGAACTAAATATGGAGTTTATTATGTTTCATGCATTTGGAGTTTGCTTCTTTACTTTAAATTCATTGTTATTGGCGCAAAAAGGAAAAAGGGAGCTATTTTGTTTGTACTGTGGAAAAAAACAAACGAGAGAAGAATAAGTTAACTTACTAGTATTTCAAATTTTTTTCATTTCAAATGAATTTCTTATGAGGTTGAGCATTGAATTCTAAACCCTTTACTGATGATTTTAAAGTTAGAATAAATTTGGTTATTGTGGATAAAATAAGATCACTGAAGATTTAGTCAACCATAGAATTGAAATCGCGGCATTGTTCAAGAAAAGAAAAGAGTTGATTGAATATACTGTAATAACTTTGTATTTCTCAACATCTCATTGTTATAAAATTCCCAATTATTATGGCTAATTGAAAATGAAAACGTTTGAGCTCTGATATAACAAGTCACTGTGGGGTGGCGCTTAAGTTCCCTGCGTTTTAGTGCCTTTTTATTTTCCAAGAAACATTAATCACTATTAATATCAATTATGTTTCCAATACTTATCACATATTCTCTAATAATCAGATTTACTTCGAAAAGATTCCCTAATCAAATAATTACCATGTACTCACCTATATCAAGGTATGGTAAAGTTAAACTTTTGCTCATTGTAAGCAATTAAAGCAATTAAATAGCATTATCAGCTAAATAATTACCATGCACCCCGGCAGCTATATCAAAAAATTTATAATGTCAAAAAATTCGAAGTCTTTTTGTTTTTCCCGTTCTCATTGGTTTCGCGTTCCTTATCAGCAACTACTAAGTGAATTTATGAAGTGTAATGAATATAATAATTCTATGCTAATTTCAGTTACAATGCAATAGTGTTAAATCTACTACTCTTCGTATTCCAACTAACAATATTTGTACTTCATAATCATTATACTTGGAAATATAAGAAGAAATAATTAATATTTAATATTTAATATAGTTGTACAGAAAAAACAAATAGTTTTTAAACCTATCGTCATTATTTTATTTTAATTTTATTTATTTATTTTTTTTCTGTTTGGTGTGATTCTTATTTTTTATTTTGACTTTATAATGTCAGTTACAATGCAATAGTGTTAAAACTACTGCCCTTCGTCTGCCAACTAACAACATTTGTACTTCATAATCATTATTATACTTGGAAATATAAGAAGAAATAATTATTATTTAATTTTTGATATAGTTATACAAAAAAAAAGTTTTTAAACCTATCGTCATTATTTTATTTTTATTTATTTATTTATTATTTTTTTTGTTTGGTGTGGTTCTTATTTTTTATTTTGTATTTATTATTATTTAATTTTTGATATAGTTATACAAAAAAAAAAGTTTTTAAACCTATCGTCATTATTTTATTTTTATTTATTTATTTATTATTTTTTTTGTTTGGTGTGGTTCTTATTTTTTATTTTGTATTTATTAACTTCACTGTCCTCATTGCCATTAGATTTTCAAAGCATTCAAGGCAAATTCTTGGTAAAGAATTTTGGCTGTTCGGTTACCGTGCTTATTATGTTGCAGTCATTATATATAGATGTGCACCATCTGACTTCAAGTGTTGCACATTCATTTTTCAGGTTTTGCTTATTCTTTCTCTTCTTATTTTCTTTGGCGTTAGCATCTTATGATGAATTTGTCATCTTTTAAACAAGAGTTTTTCCAGTATGGTGATGTGCTTCGTCTCTGATTTAAAACCTGGAAGGGAGGTGAGGACTCTCCAGGTTAAAGTACATCGGTGCTGGGACGTTAACCCAAAAGGAAAGCTAATGTGCATTAATATGGTCCTAATTGATAAAAAGGTATGGTCTTCTATTGTTCATCTACTTTATGCAAGCCAAAATTAAACAAGTAGACTTTTTTTTTTTGGTTTTTTTTATACTCCATCTACGTTTTCTTTATTCTGTTTAAAATTAATTATTATTTTTTTTCTTTGACATTTCCTGATTTACAACCTACATGTTAAAACTTTTCTTTGTTTTTTTTTTTGCTTCTGCTCCAACTACAATTTTTTTATTCTACTCGAATTTTTTTTCCTTGACATTTTTCGAATTTACGACCTGTATGTTAAAAATTGTATTTCGTGATCTGATGTGCAACCGAATATAGTTAGTGCTTAATTTTTTGCTCTGTAAATATAGGGTGATAAGATACAGGGAACTATTAACGATCCGGATGCCATGAAAAAGCATGGGAAAAATTTACAAGAAGGAAAAGTGATACAAATATCTAAATTTGGTGTTGGACCAAGTACTCTGCCTTTTCGTCCAGCTAAAAATCCAAACCGTATTAACATCTACTTTGGAACAAAAATTGAGAATTGTGTGGAAGATATTCAATGTGCAGACTTTGAATTTGTTTCTTTTGAAGAAATCTCGCTTGATACAAATCTAGAAGAAACTCTTAAGGGTATTGTGCATTCTTCAAGTGATACTTGATTTTTTTTTGGTATAACTTAATGTAAATGTTTCAATTCAGATGTAATTGGGGTTGTTAAGGAATATGGAAGTCTGGAACCATATCAATATCAAGGGGAGGTTGGACTAAAGATTATGCTGATACTTTCCAATGAAAGGAAGTGATTATTATTATTATTTTTGTTATTATCGGATTTTAAGGCCTGATTTTTTATTGTATTTTAAAAATATCTGCCTAACTTTTTGTTTGCTTATGTCAGGGGGAACACTTTACCATTTATTTTTTTCAAAGATGACAGCCAAACAGTCTTTGATTTTGTTACTGGATCTGATCAACCCAAAGTCATAGCAATTCAACTTGCAAAAGTGTCAACTTTTAGAGGTTGTTGTTTTTTATATTTTTTAGCCAGCATTGATTGATGAATAATTTTCCATATACATACATTATTACCGTTATAAAAAACAAACAATGCATGTCATAAATTTCCAGAAATATTAGTTTTTCACACGATATGTTCCATATTTGTTATGAGCTTTTTTTTTCCTCAAAAGACTTTACATCCGCCACTACTTAACTGTTGCATGGAATTTAATAATAATAAAAAAATCATAAAGAATGATACTGCATAGGCTAAAGGAGCAATCAATCCAACAACGAATTGCATATGCTGAAATCATAAACTTCAGCTTGCATAATTTAGCTGCTACTTTGTGACCTATATGCTAGTTGTGACCTTCCCTGCTACACTGCTCACATACATATGATGCATGTAAGCATCTAATTTTTTATTTATTAACATTAGGTCTGTTATGACAACCCAAGGGGGACCATATTAAAGAATTTCATGTTGCAATCAAGTCTTGTTCTACCACTTTATATGCAAGGAATGCAGAGCAATTTTTACTTAGGTCAACTGCTAGAGGTGAGTGTACTCCTTATTCCCTCTCTATTATTAATTGCTATCTAAATATTAGATTGATTTTGGTTTCAATTCAACCAGGCTTATGTTTTAACCTTTATGCTGCCATCGTACCTAAATGATGGGCATGGGGTGTTTCTTCTGCAGTTATTTTGGAAACTGCTTCTTTACATGAGCTTGAGCGTACAAAATTTATTTGATGCAAAATGCTGCTTGATTTACATGCTAATAAAAGAGACAAGATAGGAATTTGTATTGTCCTCAGTAGAGTTTGAAAACCATGGATCAATTTTGTGTAGGCTTACATATCTTGACTTTTCATAAAGTTTGGGATGTTTTTATATCTAGCTATTCAACCATGTGAATTTTATGGTTTCAGAAAGGGGATAGCCATAAGTACTCAGATTTGATTCTTTAAATTGTTCAAACTGATTGAGTACTTAGCTCTTGGTTGGTGTTATGTGCAAAATGAAAAGAACAAGAATGGGGCAATGGGAAAATCAGCTTTGAAAGACTGAACAGTTTGCAAGTGTTTCTTCCTCCTATTGCTCGATCAGAATATGTGTTTCTCCTTAAAGTTGTCTCTCTAAACTTAAAGACTCGTTTGCTTTTTAACCTAAACCAATAATCTCTCTCTGTCTCTCTCCGTGTCACTTTCTCTGTTTTTTTATTTTCTTTTTTGCTATTGCTTGAAAACATTTCTCAACTCGCTTTTATACCTATGGTTTAGGATACTGTCTTTTCCATGTTGCGAATTATACTATATTACTGATTAGTTTTTTGTTATTTTTCCATCTCTCCCGTGTATTTCAATCTCCAAGTAATTAGTTTAACATCTCCTGTTATATGGCAGAGGAAATTGTCTCCTAGCCAAAGAAGTGAGCAATAATAAAAAGGGGCAATCTAAAAAGAAAGAAGAAAGGAATGAAATTATAAAAGCTCACTTATTTAGCCATGTAAACATATGGGTTGAAAAAGTTCTCCACATGCAATCTTTTTTTTTTACACTTAGTTTTTTTTTTAATCTACTATATACCATCACTCTCTTTCTTTGTGCTTACATACTCACTCTTTTGTATGACTATTTAGTTTCTTGCAATCCTCACATTTTATTATGTTGATATTATCATGGAAGTCCGAGGTAGAGATCACCATGATCCACCTCAAATTTCTCAACCAAGCACTACTTCACCACTGCAGGAGCTTAATCCAGTCTCACAAGGTAAACATATATTGTACTTCTAGTATCATATATTATATGTTGCCTATAATGATATATATTTGTATTATATTGGTTTAGGGAACATATGAATTTGCGTCAAATTATGACTCGCAGATGTGGGCAGAGGCTTTGGTCCCAACAAGAGAGGATGGGTCGTCGATGGTCTCATAGCATAGATATTGCAAGGGGGAGCATCCATGGAAGATCATGAGGATGATGATATAAAGTGCATAGACTGATTAATTGATTATTCTGTTATGTTGGTTTTTCTTTTACATGTTGTGACTTTGTGTTTGTAATTTTGTATGACTTAAGTTGTTTTTTTTGTGAAACGGTTGGAGTTGCTAATAAAAGTGTGACATTGTTGTGCTATTTGAGTCGTTTGTAAGATTTTGTTTTGAAACTTCAGTTTTTACATATGTATACTATGTTTAATTGAATTTTGATGACAATAGCAACCATAAAGCTAGGAAATTATAGTTTTTACAACTTTGGAGTAGAAAGTAACTAGCAAGGAACTAGAGATGTTGATTAGCTGTAGAATAGCTATAGGAAAGCTAGCTGTGAAATAGCTACCAATTAACTACGGATTATGTTGTTTCCGGTGGGCTAACAGTTAGGAACTAGCTACAAAAGTTTTAATCAAATCAGTTGTTCAAGCTATCCCAACGTACATCATGAGTTACTTTGCTCTTCCATGAATTCTACGCAACCAAATTAAATCTGTGACTTCTCGGTTTTATTGGGGTGGTTCCGTTGAGATGAGGTAGATTCATTGGCTAAGCTGGAATGGACTCCTCTGGCAACTTTGAAAAGTAATGGTGGAATTGGTTTTAGAAGGGTGGCGGCCTTCAACAAAGCCCTCTTGGGTAAGCAATGGTGGCAATGTGACATTTTATGAGAAATGAAACTCACTCCTATTCAAAGTGCTAAAGGCAAAATATTTCCCAAAGTCATCTCTCTCAAAGGCGGGGAAAAGTTCATATTCGAGCTTTACCTCGTCTAGCATGTCAGTAAAGAATCTGATTGAAGGAGGTGTGCTATGGCGAGACGGTCATGGCTCAAGCATCCACATCTCTCAATGCTAATGGTTTTCTTCATTCTGGACAGGATTGGACAGACTCAGTTCGCATGGTGAAGGACCTTATGGTGGAAGGAACAGAGAGTTGGAACTCGAATCTTGTTGAACAAATAATTAGCCTTTATGAAGCTTCTCTTATTCAACAAATCTTGTCTTTGCATTTAAATCAAGATATGCAAGTTTGGAGACATCCCAAGGAGGGGGAGTATACGGTTAGCTCTAGATATTGTTGAATCCTTGGGGAGGAGAGCATACCACAACCTCTTCTAGCTCCATAAATTATCATAATCTGTGGAAGAGGTTGTGGCATATCAAATACATCCCTGGTTGCAAGGATCTGTCTTGGCGTGCTTGCCAAGGTATCCTTCCGGTTTGTTTGCGCCTAAAAGATAGAGGTGTGATTGAAGACACAATCTGTCCTATGTCACTATGTGTGGTGCGGAAGAAGAGTCCATTGTTCATGCCTTGCTCACGTGCAGCTTTGTCGTGCCGATCTGGTTTGCTTCCGTCTTTTGTGCATTAGTTTCAAAACATGTAATAAGGTGGATGCAGGTTTATTTGTGGATCTCCTATATGGCTATATGTTATTTCGAAATAAATGACTCAAGCGGAAAACTCTACTCAAAACTTGCTACCACACATTAGACTTAAAATTCATGTCTTAATTTAAGATTCAAATCAATATTATTATTCAAACTAGCTCTTACCCCGTGCAATGCACTAGCTCTTAACCCGTGCAATGCACGGATTGTTGATATTAAATTTTTTTATATTAAATATTTTAAATTAAAGATTATTATTATTTTCATTATAAAGTAAATATTATTATTAAACAATAACAAAAATAATTATAAAAAAGGATTATTCAATATACTTTATTATGATAAATAAAAATCTATTATTATTATTTTGATTTTTTTTGTTTGATGGTATTATGAGAATAATTAGTGATAAATCATAATATCTCTTATTTCATTGGACATGAATTCATTGGAAGATAATGACAGTTCGTTTTTTAATATTATATCTTTTTTATGTATAGATCAATATTAATTAATGTATTACTTATTTAGTTGATCGATAATTAGCATGTTTTATTAATTTGAGTGAAATCAAAATTAAACTTTTTTGTTTTTATCCCGTGTAATGCACGAATAATTATTAATATTTAAATATTTTAAAGTAAAGATTATTATTAAACAACAATAAAAAATATGAGCTTGTTGAAATTTTTTGTACTTCCTTATATAAATAAAAAATAACATTTTTTATTTGAAATTTTCCTTATTTATTCAATAGATAAATTAACATTTTTTACATGATTATTAACTTTATTATGATGAATCAAAAATAAATCAGAATTAGATATTTCTTATTTATTTAATAGATAAATTAATATTTTTATATGATTATCAACTTTATTATGATAATTAAAAACAAATCAGAATTAAATATTTTGATCTTTTTTGTTTAATGGTATTATGAGAAAATTTAAGGATAAATTGGAATATCCACTATTTCATAGAACATGAAGACGACATTGAAATTGTTATTTTTGACTATCTTGGTTAACAAATTGCACTTTATTATGAATATAATGTTGGCTCTTTTTTTTATATATTTAATATTATATTTGTCTATGTATAGATGAGTATTAAATTAATGTATTCCTTATTTAATTGATCGATGAATTAACACGTTTTATCATGATATTATGATTAATTATTAGAGTGAAATGAAAATTAAATTTTTTATATTTTTTTGTTTGATGGTATTATGAGTAGATTTAAAGATAAATCAAAATATTTTTTATTGCATAAGACATGATAATTTAGCATATTTTAAATATAATTATCACATCTGGTATGAAAAATTATATATAATTAAACCAAAATTATACATTATGATTTTTTTATTGGATAATATTATAAGTTATTTCTAATATTTATTTGTTGGATAAATTAATATTTTTTACCATTATTATTTTTTTAATATAATTATCACATTTATTATTATTATTATTATTATTATTCATATTTAAATATTTTGATCTTTTTCATCGTTTATCTTATCTCATGACAAAAACGGAAAAAAATCATAAATAAATCGAAAAACATTGTTACTTCAAATAGGCAAAAGACTCACCAAAATTATTTCTCATCGGAATACGATCAAGGTATTTCTTCTTAATCCTAGAAGCCTTAGCCCTTCTCTTCTTTGAAAAGAGAAAAAGATCAATTATTTGCATATTCTTTCAACAAAGAATAATCAAAGTAAGTAACTTACCAAAATTAAAAAAAAAACAACTTACCAAGGTCATGCTCTTGTTTGAAGTAACTCATTGATGTCATTCTTCCTGAAATTAGCATTAAGTAAAAGTCAATTAAAAGTATAACAAAATATGCATAATCTAATAAGTAATTCATCAAACACTTAAAAATCAAAATTAAGAGCTCTAAGTAGAGGAATAAACAAAAGTCAATTAAAAGTATAACAAAATATGCATCATCTAATAAGTAATTCATCAAACACTCAAAAATTAAAATTAAGAGCTTTACGTAGAGGAATGAGGGGAAAAATAAAAATAAAAGAAAGAATTTGGAGAAGAGAATTCTTAGAATTAGATAGAACTTTAAAAATTGAATGAGAGAGCCTATTATATATATAGTGATTTTTTAAATATTTTTTAAATGTTTTTGTTGAGGATAATGATTTGTTCAACAAATTGAGGATAATGATTTCATATAAATTTAAATAATTAATTTTATTTGAAATTGTAATTTTGGTTAGAGATAATGTTATTTACCTTCAAACATATAATGATTAAATAAATGTAAATAATTTATTTAATTTTAAATTGTAATTTTGATTAGAGATAATGATTATCCACCTACAAAATTTTCTGGTGCGAGGAAAGCTTCACGGGACAAACATGATGCCTCGAAAATTTCTCTAGCAAACGTGGTGCCTTGAAAAGGGATCCTTTTATATATAGATAGTAGATTTAGTTATTATTGTATTTCGTTAAGTTGGTTCCTTGAATTTTTAACAATAAAATATTAAATTATTTATTTTTAATTTTAATACTGCATTTAATCCTATATGTAAGATTTTTTTTTTAAAAAAAAAAATTGGTCCCTTTTGTAAGACATTATTCCAATTTCCAATAACAATTAATTTTATTTTTCTTTCAAAAACACCCTTATTATGTTATCACTTTAAAATATCAATAACAATTATAAGGTTAATTTTGAAAAAGTATATTAAATATTTACATTTCCAATATCACTAACAATATTAATCCACTTTTTTTATGAACGTAAATTTTCATAAAAAAATGTTACGTATAGGACGAGAGGAAGTATATTTTAATAATTTTATTTTTCTATTTTGATAAGTAATAAAATACACGTAAGTTTAGGGTGTGTTACATTAGTGAGGTTGTTTGTTATTTCAGTATCGTTTGTCACTCGTTGAATGAAAAGACTAAAATTGCAAAAAAAAAAAGTACTTTATGAATTTAAAACAAAAGTACTAAAATTATCAAATTGATAAATTTGGAGGATTCAAATTGTATTTAAGCCTTGTAAACAAGAATAAATCCCTAATTTACACACTACATCTTCTTACTACAAGGTCAAGGAGTTAGGAAAATTCTAAATAGTTTTTTTTTTTTAAAAAAAAAATTAAATAGTATTCTTAAGCATTGGTTAAAGAAAGAAAATATCTCAAAAAGTATTGAAGATAAAAGATTGAGATATGATGGATTTAATTTTTTTTACAAGTTTTCTTTTATGTACTCTTTAACCTACTCTTTTCGGTCATATCCATATGACACATTTTAGAAGAATTTTATGATCTTATTTATAAGTTATTTTGTATTTTTTAGGATACATTTATTACTGTTTTTTATTTGTCCTTTGTTTGCTAATATGAAATAATACATTTATTAAAGTTTCAATAAAAATTATGAGGTTAGAATTTTAATGTTAAAATATATTTTTAAAGTTAAAAAAAAAACGTATCGTCCTTAATTTTTGTAAAATCGTTAAATGACCTATATTCATGAAGTAATGGTAAGCAAAATAAAAAAGATTACTATTATTTTTTGACTTATTTAAGTTTTTGGTATTTGAAAGTTGATTGAGTTTTGGTTTTAGTCTCTATTTTTTTTTGGTAATCTAGTCTCTATCTTTTTATTTGACCTATCTATATCCTTAAAAGTTTAAATTTTTGGTTTTAGTCTTTTGTTTTAAAGTAAAAGGTCTATGAAAGTTTGAATTTTGGTTTTAGTCTCTATCTTTTTTTTATCGGTCAAGGTACTTGAAAGTTTAAAAATTTTTATTTTGGTTCTTGTCGTCAGTAAAATACCATTAATTAATTACTTACATGGATAACGGATTCTTACATGAGCATGTCATGTGTCTGCACAATAAAAAGTTGTTGCCACGTGTCAGTTGACATGGATATGCCAGCAAAACAAGTAAAACTCTAGTCCCGGTTGGTCCAAAATTTCTCAACTTCCATGTGTTCAATAATTTAAACAAACTTATAAACATCATATATACAAGTATATAACATTCAATTCTTGTATAAATATTTTAATGTGAGATTTCCAGTGAATTAAAATATCACTCCTTCCGATCCCTAGTATAAGCACTATTTGACCAATTTCACTCCCTTTAAGAAAGTTAGTTAATATTGTTAGTGGTATTGAAAATCTAAATATTTGGTATGCTTTTTCAAAAGTACCCCTATAATTATTATTGGAAATCTAAAAAGTGTTGAGTAAATAGGGGTGTTTGTGGAAAAGAAGTATTTAATGCTATTGGAAATTGAAAAATGACTCTTATATTAAGGAAAAAAAAAGTCTTCAAAATGTGCTTATATATAAGATCGGAGGAAGTATAATTTTAAGTCTTTCCCCCTTACTATTTATATAATAAATCAAATACATAATAGAAATCATGTCTTATTTTATAATGCTATTATATGTCATCTGCCAACGTGACAACAACTTATTATTATGTAAAGACATGACATGCTTTGTGACAATTTATTAGCCATGTCAGCAATTAGTTGTATTTTACTAACGACAGAGACCAAAACTAAAATTTTTTAAGGACCTTGAGAGATAAAAAAAAGTTAGGGACTAAAAACAAAATTCGTTCAACTTTCAGAAACCTTTTACTTTTAATAAAAAGACACATGACATGCTAACGTGACATTTCGTTAGTCATTTTATCAATTAATGGTGGATTCCTAAACAGCAGGAAGCAAAGCAAAAAAAATTTAAATTTTTAAAAATCAAGACCAATCAAATAGAAAAATAAGAACTAAAACCAATGCTAAAAAAAATAGCCTTGTTTTTTCTTAGCTACCGTACACCGTACACTACACAGGGGCTATTGGTTTCCCATAGGACAACAACAATATGCTACCTTAAAAAAAAAAAAAAAGAAAACTATATGCTGGTTCTCTTCTCTCTGTCTTAAACTTTTCTGTCTGCAAGGGATGGCTATTGTATTCTAAGCCCCCTCCCATTTAAACTGTTACTCCTTCTCTTTGTCTTCCACCTTTGTCAACATCATGTCTCAAAAACACCCAAAACATTCTACCTTTCTCACCTCTAAAACATCTAGTCCAACACCCACTTTTACTATTGTCACTTCTGAGTGTATGTTTGGCTGTCCAAGATTGGAGGATAGTTTTGATTTCTATTTCCTAGGGCGGGAGTCTACTGTGCAGTTCCATAATGAATCAAAAATGATTATTTGCTATTTTGAACGAAGCAATGGACATCACCAACCTTGCAGATTTGAGCTCTCATACAAGAGCATTTGGAATATTGAACTCCATAAAGCTCGGAAGTTGCACTATCTCCTTGTTCAGGTGAAAAAAGCTCCCATTTTTACCAAGTTAAAATGATTGTTGGGTAGGCAGTAGGCATGAGGAAAAATGCTGCAATGTTTGTGCATATTTTCTTGCAATAGCAATGATTGAAAGACCTACGTAAAGAGACCTACATAAAGAGACATACTCATAAATTTATACTTTAGGATCTTGACATTTGTCATTTAAGTTCTTTCATTTAATTTTTTGTTACTTGAAAATAAAAAGTTATAATCTTATGAGTAGGTTTGTAGGCTTGTAGTCTCTAAATCATTTTTCTTCTTGCAAATAAGAGCACTTGTTAGGACTATCAAAAATAGTAAAAGAATCATAAGTTAACATTAATCATTTTCTTAAAAACCCCAAAAATCACATTTTTCTATAACAATATACTAGTTTTAGTTACTTAACAAGTGCTAAGTGTTAGAGCAGAGCACTTGTTAGCATTTTTTAAGAGTTTTCTCCTTTGCTATGGAACGCATGAGGAAAATTCTCACCGTAATATTTTTAAAACATTAGTGTCACAGTTCACATGGAAATGGCTGGCCTAGAGACGTTATAATGGCTATGATACAGTTCTTTTTCTTTGCCCTGTTTTTCTTTTTCTCTCTGTTGCGTTTTTGCCCCTTGGAATACAAAAAAAAAAAAAAAAATGATAGTTAGGTAAATAAATAAACCACTGTTTGAAATGTCACTTATGAATCCCTGTTTTGATGTTGAACTCTGTTTTTGTCGAATATATTTAATGAAATTCAGTAAATATAAAGTGACTAAATTTTGTTTTGGCTAGAGTCACATGTGAAATTCATTAATAATAAAGTATATTAAGACAAAGTGAAATTGGTTTTTTATATATGAAACTGCACAACATACATCGTTACATATTTTATATCATTCTAAATGACAAAGTATGAAAATTGGTAAAAAAAAAATAAAAAATAATATATTTAATTGAAATTTTTTGACAACAAATTAATTGTTTTGTTTTGAATGAATTTTACTAAGGTAACATTTAAGGATTTGAATAGTTTAAAATCAACCTTAGAAAAAACTTTAAAATGCTGGATTCATGATATGTTAAACATATGCCTAGTCAGAATCGATTTTACAATTTGATCACCAAAAAAAAAAAAAGGAATAGATTTTACAATTTGTTTGGGTGCTTAAACATATATTAGTGTACAATGATTGATGAATCCTATTCTTTATATCTATATTTCTCTTGTCTAATTATTGCTTGTTTTGTGATGCAGTTCCTTCATGTCCCTCGATTTTATGTGAATGGCATCCGAATCACAGACATTACCAAGGAATTATTCAATAGTGTTGCTTCAGGGATATGTTTCTCTTTTGACCCTGTCAATGATCATTCAGTGTATTTTAGAAAAACTTTTCCTTCTTTTGAAGAATTCCAGGATCTCTACTTGACACACGTATCAAGCCCGGCTGAATTCCCTCCCCAAAACAGTAACCTATCAGACAGGGTATCTTTCAAAATACAGTCATTAATTCAACACGGGTGTCTCTCCCGTCAAGTACTTGCTAAACCTTTTTTGGACTTAGTTGAAGATGAGTCAAGGGATGAAGCAATCATCCTGCGTGCTTTGGATGGTATATTTCAGATGTTCTGCAATAATCCGATGGGCTGGAGAAAGAAATACTACTACAATCCGCAAGCATTTTTGATCGAGTACTACAATGATAATCCCATTCAAGCCTCATCTGCAGTATCTATCTCCTCTGTGGTGTGTGTTTGCAAAGTCCTAATTACTCCTTGCAAAATGTATTTTTGTGGACCCGAGCCGAATGCTTCTAATCGGATCCTCCGCCAATATGCCAACTATATCGACAACTTTTTACGCGTCACTTTTGTAGATGAAGATTTTAGTCCCCTTTACTCGCAACAATTATGCATTACGTTTGATGTGCATAAGAGGACTCGTATTGGTGCAAGAATGTTTGACATCATGAAGCAGGGCATAACCATCAATAGGAAGAAATTCGAATTTTTAGCTTTTTCCACTAGCCAAGTCCGCAATAGTTCACTGTGGATGTTTGCTCCTACAAGAGATGGGTCAATCACCGCCCCTATCATCAGGGAGAAAATGGGGGATTTCAGCCATATAAAAAATGTGGCAAAGTTTGCTGCGAGATTAGGCTTGTCTTTTAGCTCCTCCACGGAAGCATTGACAATTGGGGAGGAAGAGATTGAGGAAATCCCCGATATCGAGAGAAATGGATATACATTCTCCGATGGGATTGGCAAGATTTCTCCAGAATGTGCCAAGTTTGTTGAAAAAGCCTGTGGTTATGAAGCCCTACGCCCATCCGCATTTCAAATTCGATACAGCGGGTACAAAGGCGTTGTGGCAATTGATCCTTCATTAACCAAATTCAAATTATCTCTTAGAAGAAGCATGAACAAGTTTACTTCAAAAAATCGTACCTTGGATGTGTTGGGATGTGCTCGGTACAGACCGATGCATTTGAATAGACAATTGATAACTCTTTTGTCTACACTGGGCATAGAGGATGAAGTATTTTTGAGAAAACAACAAGAAGCGATTGAGATAGTGGAGTCAATGATTGGAAGTGATGGTTTAAATGAAATTTTTGATGTAATAAGTGATGGAGTGGAAATCACTGTAATTCTCAAGGAACTGATTAATGTCTTTGATCCTTCTTCTGAACCCTTCTTTAACATGATGATAAATGTACTTAAGGAGTCACTGCGGTTGAAAATTGAAAGTAAGTCCAGGATACTCATACCAAAAGGTAACTATTTGATGGGATGTTTGGATGAAAGTGGCACTCTAGAATACGGTCAAGTTTTCATCCAAAGGTGTAAAATTCCATTTGGGGGTCAATCTGAGGATTCTTCGCCATCATATATTCCCGAAGTTATTAAAGGGAAGGTAGTGGTTTCCAGGAGTCCGTGTTTACATCCCGGGGATGTAAGAGTTCTCACAGCTATTGATGTGCCAGATTTACATCATATGCTGAATTGTGTTGTTTTCCCCCAAAAAGGTTCAAGGTGAGTATATCTTTTCTTGTTATTTTGCATTCTTATGTTGCTATATCCTATTGTTTGGTACTTACACAAGTAACTTATTTTGAATATAAGACCTCATCCAGACGAATGTTCGGGAGGTGATCTAGATGGGGACATGTACGGTGTTTGTTGGGACGAAGACCTGATTCCACCTACTACATCGGATCCCATGGAGTATACTCCAGCAACTACTGTTTTGGAGCATGATGTGAATATGGAGGTAAAATTCTTAGATCATAACATATGCAGTTTAAGAATTTTGGTTGTAATGTTGCTGGAGTTTAAGTTTGGACTGTTTTTGCACTAATTAATGCTCTGATTTTGTAAGATTAAGCAAACTCCAGTTACTGAAATTTTGTAGTTTAATGTAATGCACAATGCCTTGTATCTTAGGTGTTATTCTTGAAATGGTATGTTTTAATTTTTTTTTATATTGAAAGTGTAAAACCTTTAATCTAATTGTTGTTGATTACCCTTGGACAATCGGGTTTATACTTGTACCTTATCCCTCCTTTATCTATTGTTGCAGGATATCTACAATTTTTTTGTCAACTTCAAAATTCTCAATAATGAAGGGCAAATATCAAATGCACATGCTGCCTGGGCAGATCAACTACCTCAGAAAGCAAAAGCGCCAACGTGTTTGGAGCTTGCAAAACTGTTTTCGGTTGCGGTTGACCAAGCAAAGACTGGTGTTCCAGCTGTGTTAAAGCCACACCTTCGCCCGAAGAAGTGGCCAGATTTTTTAGGGGACAAGCCTGGCAGATTTGTGTATGAGTCTGGGAATGTATTAGGGAAGCTCTTTAGAGCATCAGCATATGATGATCATTCTCAATTAAAGTCCACATCGGAAAGTTCACATGTTGATGAGATGAAAGTTGGAGGATATGAGCTTTATGTTGACAAGGCATTGCGTGAGAAAGGAATTTATGATGAGAAGCTAAATGATATTATGAATCACTACAAGGTGAAGAGTGAAGCTGTGATCTTGGGTGGTGATATTACCAATGAAGCAGGTTCCTCTGAGGAGATTAGTGCTGCTGTAGTGTATCTTAGAAAGGAGTTCGAGAGCAAGTTTTTTGCTGAAGTAGAAAGTGAAAATGAAAATGCTAAGCTCAAAGCATCTGCATGGTATCAAGTCACCTATAATCCTGAATACCATGATAGATCTGAGAACAAATACCACTTTATAAGCTTCCCATGGTGTGTTTACTCTGAGCTTATCAAAATCAAACAAGGTTCTAGGGGTAGAGCTTAGAGACTCTTCAATCTTGATCATGATTTGGTCAGAATTGTTAATTTCGGCCAGATGTTATATTCATTATTGGACCAATGTTATCTCTTTCTGCCTTTTTGGTGTGTGGTTATGTTTATTTTTATTTTTCTTTTTGGTAAATCTTCTTTTTATTTATTCTGTTTGTCTTGGCTCTTATGTGAGCAAAACCTCCTAATAAAAGCCCATAATGATATACTTTTGGTCAGCCTCTAATTTAGAAATGTTATATCATGAGAGCTTTAATATAAAATACCTGCGACTATTTGTTGACTGCCCTTGCCAGTTTACCATAATCTTGAGTTAAAGATTAGAAAATTGTTTAGTAATTGAGAATAAAGTATCTCATTGCATGAGGAGAAGAGTTATCTTCTTGCTCCACTAATTTTTTTGTTCTTGTTTTTCTGAAAACAAAATTGCCATCCTCAAAAATTAGGTTCCTATTCGGTCCATGTCATCCTCAAAAATTTTACGGCTAAGTGCGGATGAAATGACTGCAGAAGGTTAAACTACTAACATCGACCAATGACAATCATGGCGGTGTTATTGTGGAAATGGATCAGCCTATGGATTCTACAACATTTGTCTCGATTCTCTGAGCTTCAGCTGGTAGTCTTTTATATGAGTTGCTTTTGTAATTTGTATCACCCTGTTTGATTTCATCCATTTGATTGAATTTACATTCATATAAAACTGTATATCAGGTGCAAGGTTTTTCCATTTAAAACTATGCATGATTTGATAAGTAATATATATGCTCCATGCAATAAATGTCAGGCAAGAAAACAAACACTCAATTTAGGTTCTACTTTGTTATAACATACATAGATACTGGCAGTATCTTCTCTTAAGTTTATCATTTTGATGGATACCAAAACTTCTGTGAATCTATATCAAACCTATATATCACTTATCCATGTAAAGTTTTTATGCACTGGTTTAGCTAATGTTTATGCTTCATTTTACGGATGTAACTGTCACAGGGCAATAATAATTCTGTGACATAAATCTGGTCATAGATGATTTCCTAGCATTGTATGGGAATAACGTTTATTCTTCACCATTGCATTTGCACACATAAATGTAGTTTTAACTTTTAACTTTTAAGTCTGGGTGACTTTAGTTTCTGCTTTGTCACTGACATGTCACTCATTATACAGGACATTTTTATGCATTGTCGTTCAGTTTTGGTAATATGACAAATTTCTGAATAAAAAATGTCATTATATTAGCTGTGCCTAGTAATTTTAGTTTAGCAATTATCACCTACTGGAACAAGATACATTTGAATTTGCATTAAGCTTTCTGATTTAAACAATGGCTATAAGCACAGTTTCACATCTTTTTTACTTTCTGTTTTCTGAAAGTGATTGTCTTGGAGATGAATGTGGACTATCGGAAAAAGAAAAAAAAAATGAAAAAAGTTAAAGTCAAGGTTGTCATTTATATGCAAGAAAACTTGGGTCATGGTAGGGAATCTAGAACCTGCCATACTTTAAATCCTCACTCAATGTACTTTGAATCCAGACCAGTCACTCCTTCTTTTAAGTTGATGAATCATCATTTTCTTGCAGGGCAAGAAGGGTGTTTGGATAAAAGTGCCAATTCATCTTGTCAGTCTTGTTGAAGCTCTAGTTAAGGTGACTTTGTAGCTTACCATACTGATAATGGTTAGACTTGAGAATTTAGTTCGTTATAATAACATCATCATACATCAATTTTATGGAAAAACCCAATATTGATGTGACACTTTTCTGCAGGAAGGTTTTTGGTACCATCATGCAGAACCGAAATATTTAATGCTTGTATACTGGATTCCTGAAACTCCAAATACTATTCCTGCAAATGCCACACACAGGGTGGGTGTTGGCGCATTTGTCATGAACATGAATGAAAAACAAGAGGTATTTCCCTCCCTTTAATCTCAATGAGGTGCTTACAGGTCAATTGGAAGTGCTTCCTCATGATCTCAAGGCTGTAACTGTGAAAATACAGTTATGTGCCATTCCTGTATCTTGATAAAATGATAATGTCATTAATTAGAATGAAAAAGAACCTAAATACTTTGCACTTCATTCCAGAGAGGCTCTAGTATATTTATATCATTTAAGAAATCAAAAGGGAAAAGCACCTCGCTTCTCATTCATTCATAGAAATAACGTTGATTAATGGACTCTGCTTTTGTTGTTTATTTTTTTCATTCTCTCCCCCATTGCTCCACGTATATTAATTCCTTTCACTGTCAGTATTTTCATTGGAAAATGCGTCTCTCACTGAAAAAATCTCCAATTTTAGTTCTAGAGTACTTTGACATAAACATCTCATTTTGTAGTTATTCAATGATCTCAGGTCCTAGTTGTTCAGGAAAACAGTGGATTTTTTCAAGGGACTGGAGTCTGGAAATTCCCTACTGGAGTTGTTGATCAGGTAATGTTGGATATCTTTCTCATCATAGCATAAGAAGCCGGGTATATAATCTACTCATTCAACCATTCAGGGAGAAGATATTTGCACAGCAGCAGTAAGAGAGGTCAAAGAAGAAACGGGAGTAAGTTATCTTGATGCCACACCAATTTAATGTGGGACAGTACTAAAATCAGTAATTAGTGTCAATGAAATTTACCTTTTTCTAACTTCTAAGTGCCTAATAATTCTGGGTTCCCTCGATTTTCAGGTTGACTCTGAATTTTTGGAAGTATTAGCATTTGGGTAGCATGTTTACATGGAAGAAAATATTGAATTCATAACTTGACAGGAAGTTCCAATGGTTTATGGAGAGTTCAAATTGGAGGTAGAAGGTTCAAATCTGATTGACATTAGATGTAGGGAATAGGGACTAATGGAAGGAGGGTGACCCTTCAACATATTATAATCATAGATCTTATAGGACAAGAGGGGATCGTGAATGGGGGTCAACTTGCTTAACTGTTAGTACACACCAACTGCAGGCTCCATTTTAGGTCTTACATATCCATTTTTAGCAATACTCATGGTCCGTGGGAGAATGTTTGCTTGGAACGTGTATATATTTCCCATTTTATTGTTACTTGTTTATAAATCAGGAACTTTTTCTTCCTTTCACGTTTTTTCAGTTCTCGGCATTTCGTGAGTTTATAATTTAGACGATTAACCATTCATTTATTCTTTCATCCGAATATCTGATTAATAGACAAAGCCATAATTCATTCTTCGAGAAGTCGGACCTATTTTTCATGTGCATGTTGCGGCCCCTTTCTTCTGACATCCGAATGCAGAAATTAGAGAGGCTGCGCAGGTACATAAAATTTTTAGTTGAAGCTAAGCAGTAATTGGGTTTTGTTTTTCATCTTTCATTTAAAATGTTCAGTGCATATGGATCAAAAATAATATATAATCATTGCTCTCATTCCTTCCATTGTTAAGCTATCATTTAATACTTGAGGTCTTAAATTGTACTTTTGAGAAAGATCCTCAGGAAATATAAAATCATTATAGCCAAAAGCAGATATCAATTATTCATATGTCATATTATTCTCTGAGCACCAGAGTTATTTGTATTTGGATGCTGGGGCCTTGAAGAGATCTAATTTATTAGGATCATTAAAGGTTACACAACTAGATAGGGTAATAATCAATCTTAGTTACTTTGTATTATTTGATTCATTATGTGAACAATGCAGATCTTCTCATAAGATAAATGAATGTAATTTATAATAACTGAATAAGCAGGCTTTGTCACAGACTCACAGGAAGGGTAGTACATATTATACACAGACAAAGGATAGCCTATTGCCACTGCAAATTGCTTTTTTAAGTTCTTTATTCAATAACCATATGTTGGATAGAACCATGTAACTACTTATGTCCTATGATGTTCATTGTAATTTGTATGCAGTAGTAAGTTAGTATTTGGACTTTGGAGTGTTGACATCATCAATGACTTTGGTAGTAACACGATGGTGCCGCCTATTGTCATGCGGGTATATTTGTTGCAGTGCACAACATTATTTGAATGCTTTCACAACGGTTAGTGGGATGGACCACTCAACTTGTTGCTCCTCTTTAAATACTAACTAGTGGTTGTTGAATTACTAGTATTTGCACCCGTGCTATGCACGGTGCGTGAAAATCTAAGTTTTGATTAGAGTAAATCATATTGGTAATTATATATAATAAAAATTACCCAGCATACTGTTATGTTTCTATAGACACTTAGACAATTTCAAAAATTATTATCATTACTTTAAGGGAAATATCTCAACGACCAAAAATTACTTTGTTTTGTTTTTGAAATCAGCATACTGTTAATTAAATTACTTCTTATCTTAATGCTTGCAATGAAAAGCTTAAAAACTTTTATGGTGGAAACTTTTACCATTGGACCGAGGATAATCAACATACACAAGACAAGTGTAATGATAAATCGGGAGTTCTAAAAAGAGAAAAAAAACAAAGCGAAGGAAAAGCACAAAGGAAGGTATTACAGGATAATTTAATTATATGCCTGAAAAGGCTAAACTGATGCTAATAAACAAATAAACCCCACAAAAAATATCAACATGCACAAAGCTCAGTGTTGAAGTTTATGCTTAAGAGAAAAAGAATACCCAAAATCAAAACATTTGTCACTGAACTCTATTTAGACGTTTCTCTCAATTAATGTTATAGTAAGAGGATTTTGTAATTAAAGTATATTCTCTCAATTAATATATAGTTTTTAATAATATAAAAACTATATATATATATATATATATATATAGAATATCAAATTAAGGTATTGAAGTATCAAAATTTTCATAACAAATAATACTTACTAATGGTGATAGTTTAAGTAGTAGAAATTATAGGAAGAAGCATATAGGAATTAATGGAACGTAACATAACAATAATGATAATGAACAGAAGCATTATTAAATTGTATAAATTATTTCGGGTCTCTCTTTTATTCACGAGACTTCATCGCTGTCCTCGGTTGTTCTTTTTGGCCAAACCGATCCGACTCCTCCCAAGTACAACTCTTCTCAGCTTCATTGGGGTTGCAACAGAGACTCATTTGATCTGTGTGGTGCAGTGGGAGCTAGAGCCCTCACGGTATTTTCTTCTCGAATTCTTCTCGTCACGGTGTTCGGAGCTCCAGATCCAAAAGGCTACCCTCGGTTCTGTCTTCGGTTGTTCGAGTTTGTTCGAACCTGATGGCGGAGGCTCGGTTCTCGGTTGGCACTTGGCTGTTCGAGTTAGTACACTTAAATTACGAACATAAACTAACATAATTGAACTTAATTTATCAAAAACACCCACACTGAAAGAAACAAATCAAGGAGGTTGCTAACTAAAAAACATAAAATCAACATAAACAAAGTAAAATCACAAAACAATCCTGACGAAATTGGATAATTGAATTTTACCTAGTATTTGCTCCCGCGCAATGCGCAGGGAAGTAAGCACAAAATTAATAAGCAAATTAAAATTGATTAAACAAAATTATTTTTGCATTTTACAAAATGAAATGATTTATTTCATTACTAAGACACAAAAGTTAAAGAATAATTAAGATGGTAATATTTATGAATCGAGGATTTTTGTTTAGTATTTATAATGAATATCAGATACATTAACACAAATATTAATAAAAACAACATTAACACTTGAGCATTTAAAAAAAATAATAACTGAGACTGTCTGAAATATGAAACGGCAAACTTTATTTTTCATAAAATTAATTCTTTTACGTTTATTTAAAATAGAAGAACACGGAAAAAAATTAATGTTGATTCACACGATTACTTGTAAGATCCATGAAGAATGTTTTGATAAATGCCAAAAGGTTTTGAACAAGCTTAAATGTGTTGATCAAGTTCAAGCTCAACAAGCAACAACAAACATCAAGTGATGAAGAGAGAGCCAACTCATGAAGACATAGTTTGAGTAGTTTGTGTTTTATTGTTTTATCTTTTGCCTCACAAGTCTCTTAGTTTATGAGTTTGGGTAGAGTCTCTTAGAGGGTAGTGAATCTCTTTTGATTGCATGATTATATCATATTTTGAGTATTCACTTTGCTTAAAATCAATAGGTGGCTTAAAGGTTTGAAAGAAAAGGTTTAGATTTTGAGAAAACAAGTTTTTAAGTGTTTTTTGAACTGACTACTCGATTAGCCACTTATTTACTCGAGTAGAATTTTGCAGTCTTGCGCCAATACTCGATTAAGGGGCTGATTACTCGAGTAGAATTTTGAAGCCTTGCGTAAATACTCGAGTAGTAACTCAGATTACTCGAGTAGTGAACACTGATTACACTTGTTACTCGAGTAATGACTTGGCTACTCGAGTAACACGAGCTGTTACTGTTTTTAAATGAGTTTTTCACTTCTCAAAAGCACTTCTAACCATTCCTAACTTTTGGGTATTCTATATAAACCTTTTCCTAACCTTTGTGAATCATTATTACAATTACCTATCATTTTCATATCAATTTTACAAAGAATCAAAGCCACTCTATTCTCTCTCACTTTCTCAAGATCAAAGCTTTAACTTTTACATTCTTTGATCAAGAACCTTGAATCTCTCATGTTGATCTTTTCATAGCTTTTGAAAGAGATTCATAGGATTGTTATTTTTGTTTTCATTTGAGTTGTAATCTTTGCAAGAGGCAAGCTATCTACAACAATTGAAAGTCTTGGTTGCGAATCAAGCAAAGTTATATTGGAAGCCTTGGTGTGGCATTTCATCAAGCACTTGGAAGCCTTGTTGTGAAGCAAGCAATTGGAAGTCTTGTAGTGAAGCAAGAATTGGAAGACTTGTTGTGAGGTATCGGCAAGCAAGAGAAGAGGTTAGATTAGATATCAATAGGGTTACAAGGCAAGGGTGTGGTATCTCTTGTAGGCTAGCAAGAAGGGAGTCTTGTGAGGCATTTACTTGTAATTTGAGAAACTCTAATTCCTCATAGTGAAGAATCTCTCTTGGTTGAAGAGGGGACTGGAGTAGCTTTCAAGTGGATGAAAGTGAACCAGGATAAATCACTGTGTCGTATCTCTAAACTCTCTACTCTTTACAATTCTTGTTATTAATTGTGTTCTTGGTTGAAAACCTAGAAAAAGTGATTTTTCATAATTGATTGAATTGAATCTTAATTGTGCAAAATTGATTTGGGGAAAATCATTTTCATAACCTAGGTAATCAATAAGAATATAGGTGTTAATTGTTTCCGCTGAATCTCTCGTTGTACATGTTAATTGATTGATTTTCGTATTTGATTGAAAAGTGATTAATTCATTAACAGAGGCATTAATCGATTAGTTCATGTCATTAATCGATTAAGGCTAAAGAATTTTTGTGAAAATCATTTGTTTTGATCGTTTTGATTTGTTTCTTTCGAAAATCTTTCAAGGTTTATCTAACACCTATTCAACCCCCCTTCTAGGTGTTCTCCTAGTGTATCCTAGTTATTTCAACCACCGATTGTAGGTTCCAACATTACTGTCTAGTAGATCTTAGTATTATAAAATCAATTTCACAGTAAATTCTTTGTTCATATGCATGGGCTAGAGTGCACAAAATTTTCAACCACATTTAAGTAAAGAATTACACATGTTTTTTTAGTATAATTTAAATAGGACAACTTTTCTCCATGACAAATAAAACAAAATTCCATAAAGAATGTCCTTATAGAAAATATTTCTAGAAACAATTATTTGTTTTATATTAATCGACTAATATATTATTTCATATTATATGGTGCAATAATTATTTATTAATCTTTATGTGTATTCTTAACTCATTAATATGAAAAATATTTTTTGCTACCATGAAAATGAAAAAATAAAAGACTTAATATTGTAGTTATAAAGAAAATTATCCACATTAGAAAAATTTATTAGGATTATTTACAATGATGCTTCTCCTTTATTGCTAATAGATGCAATAAAGAGGAAGGCTGACAGCATAATTTTAAATCATTATTTGTTTTCATATATTTAAACTTTAATTATTAGATGATTATTTAAAAACTAATATATAAAATGGCCAGTTGTAAATTATATGATACTCAATTAAAGTATATACAAATGGAAAATTAGGATATGCATAATATAAAAGTAAGAAATACCGGGATTTAATTTATTGGTTTGAACCCGTGCATATGCATGGGAGAGAATGCGCAAATTTGTCTTTAAAATAAAATATAGGATTGCATACGGCATTTCAAGCTCATCAAAAATATATTCGAACTATATTTTTTATTGTAATTTAAATTACACATTTTTTTCGAGCACAACCGAGGCAAAATATCAAACTAAATGTCCTGACAGATAAAATTCAATAAAAAATAACATTGTATTTATTTGATATCTTTTGAATGATATATTATCTTAGATTGTATGGAATAGAAATTATTTATTCATGCATACACATAAGAGTAAAAAATTTATCCAAGGATATTAATAATCTTATCATTCATTAGTTCAAACTAAAATGTGTAAATAATATATCAGTTAAATAATTACACATCAAATTAATATAATTTTTCATAAGAATGATCACACTTTCTTATTGTAAATGACATGAAAATTAATTATTTCAGTGGATATATAAATCTAAAAGGAAATCTACTCTATTCAATTAAAATTGATAAATATCCATGTAATCTATTAAGTTGTCAATCATACCAGGAATACCTCTACAAAGATTTGACATTAGACAACCAAGTGCAAGACTACTTTATGATACATTTCTACTTATGATAATCATCCTCAGACATCCACGTTATTTAAGTAATTAGCTAATAATTGCAAAGCATGATGCAAGGGTCTCTGAACATCTATTAATCAAAATCTGTGGTCTTTTTCTCTCATAATGTAAAAGAGGATGAAGCGGAGCGGCTGAGAATGTCCCTGGGTATGCAGATCACTCATGACACTGGATATATTTGATGCAATTCAATAGGAAGGTGAAACACAAACACCCTTCATAATCACCAAGTCGGAAGTACGTGGATCTAAAAAAGTAAACCAAACAAATCTACTTTGCATATAAAGAAAGCAACAGGTTATGAACTCCAGGATCTTGATTTTTCAATCTATGAACATAATATTCAAGATATTTGATAACTTCATGTGTTTCATTCCTGCATGTGGAAAAAGTTGGACATAAATAAAATTAAAACTCCTCCCTAAAATATCAACAAATTTATGAAATCTGTCCAGAGAGAACAGAAAATGGGTAAAAAAAATAATTAATGAACTAATTTCTGACAGAAACATTTAACTGACTGAAAATGCAAATGTGAAAATCCAGTACTTTGCACGAGGTTCACTTGAATAACGCATCATTGCAGGAATAAGTTTCCGCGGGTTCACTTGAATAACGCATCATTGGAGGTCATAAGGCACAGAAGGTTTCTGAAGCACTTCCAATGCTTTTTTCGCTTCTCCTTGCTGAATCAAATCTCCACAAAAACAGAAAGAAAGAAAGAACAGGGAAAAGGAACAAAATCAGTATCAGATACTATAATTCAACAGTATTTACATAGACCAGAAGTGAAAGTCTTAAGTAACCACATGGAACCTATGTGGAATCAGAGCACCTGAATGTAATGGTGAACTACAATCTCACACTGCCCTTTCAAGCTAGCAAAATATACCCAAACAATAAGCTCTGATTCTGAATCGCATGGAGTCATAAAGCAAAATGTTAGAATTGACATACACACAAAGCAGCCTAACAATAGGAAAACTAAATCAAACAAACAGAACGCAAAAATAACGAAAAGAATTGAAAATAATAAAAAAAACGGAGATTTATAACACAGTGAAAGGGATGATCATAGTGCTAAAAATAAAAAATCATAACACAAAAGGCCAACTAAAATGGAAGAGCAGCTCAAACTCAAAACAAACATGGGATTTTTCATACCAAAGCAAAAAAGAAAGTATTCTGACAAAGATACCTTCAAGATCCAGGGTAGTCTAATGACCCTGCCTCCAAATTGTTGGTTTTGAAAAACCAAAACCTTCCTGAGGCAACCAAAATTCTACCAAGATATCAAAACTAACCATTCAGACTCAAAAATTTGAATGCATCAAGATAACATATAAGCCCTAATTGACATACTCCTGCTGGACTTTATTTTTAAAATATAGAGAGAATATAAAAAGAAATTCAAGGTCACATTTCAGAACAAAAGCATGAGCCAAATTTTTTTATTAGATATCGTAACGAAAACAAAAAGAATCACCTAAAACTGATCATAAGGGCCACACAACATAGCATGCTGATCCCTATGCATATCTACCAAAGAATTGCCACGAAAAAAACCCATGTGCAGATCGCAAAAGGGAAGCCTAAAAAGTCACCCTATCATAAACAAAATTAACAGAAGGAAGCTAAATCCACAAAAGGATAACAAAATAGAGCACCACCAGAGCTTTGGCATCTTAACATGTGCCAAAACCTCTGAATATAGTTAGAGAATCAGAAGAACATTACAATTTTTTTTTTACGTCAGCTGATTTAAGTTCTCCAATTTTTTTCTATTACTTATAGGTAATAATATGCACCGGCATATTCAAATTGATTGAGCCCATCGATAAATAAAAACATAAAGTATATCCTAAATAGATGCATTTGCAAGGTTAAAAGTAAACGGTAACCTAAACCAAGAGGGAAAAAAACCGACATTGAGCATAGGAGAGGAGAGGAAAAAAAACGCCTTATTACCTTCAACAAAAACAACATGCAGAATCTAATCAAGAAGGATACCCATCAGGCATTGAAGCATCCTTTAGTAGCAAAGAAGGTAGAAAATGGACAAAGGAGAATAAACAGCAGTAGTTAGCTCACCATCTTAAAGTTAGCAACCAAAGCAGCACAAAGCATGTTATTAAGATGCAAAAATTGGATTAATTCCTATATAACCATTAATTATGAACATACCTTTAGCATCGTGAACTTCATTGAAGAGCTTCTTCATCTGTATCATCTCTTTGCTGTATTTCAATTTGAAATCATCATCCACTGGAATTAATGAATTGGTGAAGAAACTATTAAATCTCTTAAATTCTGAAAAAGTAAAAAAAAAAAAAAACTTAAAACACAATCCCCTCATAAGACAAAGTGCATAGAAAAAAGGTTAAAATTATTCCAAATAAAAGGATGTAACAAAACATGGCTTTATGAACATAGACAACTACACATCCTGAGAAAAGAAAAAGAATCAATTTACCCTCAATATATAAAATATAAACTAAATATATAAACGCAGAATTAGATCAACCAAACAGAAACAAAAGGGAGCTAAAAATGCATCAACCACGTTAATCAAACTCATACGTAGGCAAACTACTAAATTCAGTGAATTAATCACCGATGATGGATTGATCATAGTAATGAGTAAAAACCTTTACCCCTTTTTTTTAAACTTTTTATTGAAAAGAGACGAAGTTTTAATCATCACTTGATAAAATCTTGTTTAAAGTTATCAAATTTTATTGGTAAAGAACTATACAGTAACAAATCCAGATCTTATTATCAAATTCTGCATAAGATTTTGTCCACGTAACAGTAAATCAAAAACCAAAAAGTAAAATGTCATTCAAAACCAATCAAAATTAAAAACTTCCATCATTATTAGTACAACAATGAAATGTCATAAGTTATATGTATATTTTTTTGGTAAAGAATAGAGTATCACTAACCTGTGAACAGCTTGGAAAGTAGTGTGGTGCAGAATCAGCAAACCTTTGAATAATTATATCACAATATTTATTCAAACGAATTCGTCTAGAAAATCAACTTAATTCTAGAATTCTTATCAAAGTAATCTAGTACATAGAGCCAAAAGTAAGGTAACATAACGCTAAAGGGAATACACATGCTTAAATGAATTTGATAGAACATAACAGCTCAAACTATCCAAAGAAAACTTAAAATATATGAAAAAAATATTCATTTGTAGCTACACTCAAATCAGAACAGGGAAGCAAGGCCTACCATGATCTTAAAGATACCCGATTTTTTTTTTCCAAAGATGCATAAATAAGTTTCAAACTATAGACTTAGAGTTGTTGTTATAAGGAGTTGGGAAATTTTCCAACTCATCCTTCAGATCACATCACAAACAGGAGGGTTTGGATTTGCAAAGTTTAAAAATATGAATGAAAACTAAGCATTTGAATCAACAAAACTATTCTCCTCTAAAGCAACCTTAGCTTGTTAATTGCTAGAAATTAAGATACTAAACTATCTGTGTATCTTACTGCAAATTGAGAAACTCTACTGCAAAAAAAAAAAAAAAGCTGATAAGAATTTTCCCAATCTAGAATTTCAATTCATATAAAACCCACTCCCTTCATAAAACAAAGAGCAGAAAAGAGGTTAACAATCTAAAACCAAAAATTCCAAATAAAAGGAAGTAACAACTAACAACACATGGCTTTAAGAAAATAGATAACCACACCACCTGAGAAGAAAATAAAATAAATTTACCTTCAACAAAAAAAGTGAAAGGTGAGATGCCGAGCACCACGGCATGCCCTGGTGCTTCCGACATGCATCCACCATGCATTTGTAAAACAGATTAAGAACAGCAAACCCCAAGAGTGATCAAGCACCAAAAAAAAAACGGAAACAGTAAAAGATCAGAACAAACATTAAATAAAAAAAAGTCAATCTCAATTTTAAATCATCAACAAATTGACTATCTCTTAATCTCGATATCTCACTAAACCCAGAAAACATCGTGCAATCCTCACGGTCGAGTATCCATCAGATCCGGTAGTCATCTGGATCTGATGAAAACGACGTCGTGGTCATCGGCGGTGGGCCCGATGGTTATACGACTGCCATTAAAGCAGCTCAGATTGGTATGAATACTACCTCCATGGAGAAGTGCAGTAAATCCCTAATAAATCTAAGTTAAATGAAAGAAAGAGAGAGAAGCATCAAAAAATAAAATTATGAAAGAGAATTGAGAGTAAGAGAGAGTGACAGGACCTCGCTGTTGTGAGCGAAACAGTACTGAAGATCTCCGATCCAGAGGGTGGGTACCTCGTCGGCGGAGGGAGGAGGAAGAACAGAATGGGGAGGGGGCTGGAGGAAGGGTCGAATCCCCTCTGGGACGGCGACGCTCATGTAGCCCAATAAAACACAATAAAACCTCACACAAGTGAAAGATTTTGGCATGGAAGCCCTTATGTAGGGCAATGAAATTTGGATCGATACAAATGCTGGGTCTGAGTGTAGAGAGTAAATCAAAGATTGAGGTAGTAAGGCAAGTGTGAAGGAAGTCAACTTCTAGCAAAAGAAAAATACAGTGGTAGGAAGTAGCAAACGTGTTGGCTACAGGCTACACCTAATGCAAACAGTCTGACCCAAAAAAGAAAGTGATAAAGCTTGCTGTGAAGAAAGTATTGCACACGTTGTGAATGCGTCGAAATATTCACATGCGGCAAGGTTCAGAGTGAAGCGTAAGTTCCCATCCTACGTGGAAATGAACAGTAGCGGTAGAAACTCCGGATTGTTAGTGTAATAGGATGCATGATGCAAGTTCTTTTCAATTACTATCTCTTTATGCAATTATTTTCTTTTGATGATTAATTTATGCAAACAAAATTTTAAATGTCATTTTCATTATTAAGTACCATGAGTTTTACGAAACAAATTATTGTTTCAACAAATTATAAATTATTTGTGATCATTCTTGCAAGCATCAATTGTCCAAGATCACTTGATGCAATAGCAATTGCTGAGATATACATTTGGGGAAGTTTGTCAAGTTACAAGAAATAAATATATTTTAATCACGGTTGCATTATAAAAATGATCTAGTTGTTTATTCTAAACTACAAATAATTGTTTTCCTGTCTCGGTTCAGGCTTATAATTTTTTTTAAAAAAATTATTAAAAGAGTAAAAAGTCCTTTACTCGGATAAGTTCATGATGTGCTAATTATTTCTGTTTATTTTGTTGGAGTGTCAAGTGTGAGGGACGCCCTACATTGGATAGAAATTGACAAATCAAGCAAAAATGACTTATACATCGTCTCAAGCACGGGCGGAGCTAGAATTTCAACATAAAGGGGGACACAAATAAATAATATGTAACGAATCAAAAAGAAAATTTTAACTATCAATTACATATTATATGAAACAAATTAGATAATAACTAACATAATATAATAAAAATTATTTCAACATATTTATAACTATCAAATATATTACTCCCTCCGTCCCTATATATATAGGATCATTTTGGAAGATTCTACATCTATTAAGAAAGTTGATTAATTTGGTTAATTTTATTGGAAATTTGAATTTTTGATATGTATTTTCAAAATTACCCCTATTAATATTATTGAGAATCTAAAAAGTGTTAAATAAATATATATTTGTGGAAAAAAGTAATTTTTGATCAATGAAAATTGGTATAAGGACAAAATAAAAGTGTCAAGAGAATCTTATAATTATCAACGAAAATAGTACAAAATTAAACATATACTAAAACAAACCAGTTTATACTCTTATGCTGCCAATTTTGAGTAATGTTACGGCTTTGTTTTTGTTTTTTTATATGATTAAATAAAGTAATAACTTGGTAATCCTAAAGTAAAAAAAAAATGCGTAAAGTCCAAAGGACATAAAAAGTAAGTCACAATTTACATGCTGCACTTTATATAATAAAATATAAATGAGTATAAATTAAAACTCAATTTAGTAAAGTAGAAAATATGTACCACAAATGAATACTAATAGATGTATATTAAAAAAAATTCAGAAGCTTTGGGGTGACCATGGCATCTCTAGGTCACCCCTTGCCTTCGCTCCTGGTCTCAAGGTTGTATGGTAGATTTAGTATCTTATCAACTTGTTGTAAAAATATTGTTATTTATTTTATTTCAAAAATATTTATAATAAACTATTTAATATTTAATTTATTATATTTATTATTGTTACATTCTTATTTATTATTATTGCTAACAGTTAATATTCAAATAGGGAGTTGTAGTTAGTTTCTTTCACTAGTACAAAAAACACATTTCAGACCAGTTAAAACAGACCGGTTCCGTGCGGAACCAGTCTCTTAATGGACATTTGTTAAAACTAGAATGTTACTTTGTATAACCAGTCTAAAAATATATTAAATAAGACTGGTTCCACAAGGAACCAGTCTCTTTTTGGGTCTTTTGTTAAAATCAGACTGGTTCCGCACGGAACCAGTCTCTTACACTAATACAAATCAGACTGGTTTCTTAAGGAACCAGTCTCTTTAAACATTTTATTAAGACTGGTTCCGTGCTGAACCGGTCTAGAATTGACAGTAAGTTCAAATGAGAGTGGTTCACCTAGACAACCAGTCTAAAAAATACATTAATGTCCCAATATGTAATTTTCACACGATTTCCTCTCTCTGACATCACTCCCTCTCTTGTCTCTCTAATCACAAAAACCCTCCCAAGTCCCAAGCCTCTCTCTCGCAAAAACCGGCCGTCGTTCCCTGCCTTTCTCTCTCCAGAAAAGCTAATGTAGCAGCACTCATCACTCACAGTGGAGCGCAACACTCATCACGCTGGTCACGGGAGAAGTGGATCGGAGCTTTCGAGCACTGTCGTTCACGCCGTTGCTCTCGCTGCCGTTCCCGCCGTTGCTCTCGCTTCCGCTCGCGCCGTCGCTCTCGCCGCCGCTCGCACCTTCGCTCTCGCCGCCGCTAGCGCCGCAGCTCTCTCCTCCGCTCTCACCTTCGCTCACGCCGCCACTCTCTAAGGTTTGTTTCACCACACCCTCCATTCTTGTGTGCTTCGTTTCTACTCTCTCTCCTTGTTACTCACTGCTCTTGTCATTGTTCATGCTGTTTTGTGGATTTGTGTGTGAAATTAAGGATTTAATTGGTAGATGTGATTATTTGATTCAACTGAAATTAGGGATTTATGTGTGAAATTAGGGATTCATTAGTTGCTCGATTTTGTCCTTCATTATTCTCAAAATTCATGTGAAGAATATAATTCATTTTGCACTTTAGAGGGAGCCACACTCATAATTGAATGATGTTCGGTTCAACAATGTCATTTTTCTGTTATTTTTGTTGAGGTGCCAATTATCCAGGTCTTGTATGCATAAGCACCTACAACCCACATTTTTTAGATATATTGGCAAATGGCAAAGAATTCAATGGCTTACCTTTCTATTATAGCAGAAGCAACTACATGAGGATAGTATTACATAGAGTAAGGAAAGGAATGAATACCTTGAATGGCTCATTATCACTTCTAAACGGAATTCCATTAATAAAATGCAGCCAATGAGGGAAACCACTGTTCACAAGTTAAAATAGAAGCCAACCATTAAGATATGAATTTCATTTTAAAAAAAGATATGCAGATAAAAAGGAATGACTTGTACCATTAAGCATTGTCAACTTTGCTCCCTTTAATAAAATATTAGTATAATTTAAACTATATACTCAATTTAAATGAGTAGTACAGTGAGATAAGCAGGGCAAATATTTATAGCTTAAATTTGGCTCCTAAACAAAATAGGTTGCTCAAGTCAAGTTTAAGTTTGCACTTAACTTGTTTAAAATATATAAAACTTGAGGGAGATTCGCTGAACTTTTTTAAAGTTTTTTATTTTTGGTCAATTTTTTTAAAACAAACATAGTGCTCTTTCTCTCACTTAATAAAATAGAAAGGTAAATATATTGGTTGACGTCTCAATTTATTCTAATTATACCTTTCTAAATTTTTAAACATTCTTTGTCCTGGCTCTAGTAATTGTAGATTTGTAGTGACATAGAGAACATATATATATACATGTCTCTGTAAACCATGTAGATAGGCCTAAATGTTAAGAAACTATTATGTCTACCGTTCTTTGTTCTTTGTCTCATGAATGTATGAGTTACATATAATGTACAATGATGGATGTTAGTCAGCACAGCAAATTAAGGAAGCAAATTAAGAAGATGGAGGTTAGTCAGCACAGCAAATTCTTCTGTGAGTTTTGTGGAAAGTATGCTGTTAAGAGAAAAGCTGTGGGTATTTGGGGCTGCAAAGATTGCGGAAAAGTGAAAGTACTGTCCAAGTACTTTCTTGAATAGTGAAAGTACTTACTTGAAAAGTGACCTCCTTAGGCCACCATCGCGGTGCTCTCTATCTCTCTCTCTCTCTCCATGTCTTCCCCGGTTCGAGCAAGCCCTCTGGAGTTAGACTCCATTTCTGTTGTTGTGGCTGCAGTACTGTTCAAGTAAGTGATAATGAAGGAACACAACCTGTTCCTAATAATCATACAACCTCAACTCATGTCCAAGGAAGTAATGTTGAAGAAACTCGGTCTACTCCTATTAGGAATGGTGCTACTATGTTTTATATGAGTGGTGATATTTCCTTTAGGTTCAAGATCATATTATATTAGCTTACTATCACTTTGCTTTTTCTCATTATACTTTGATTCTTGATACAGTGATGAATGGCTCAAGGCTCTTCTTTAGTTAGTCAAGGTGTAACTCATTAGCACATGGTTGATTGCTAATTGTCACTTAATACAGTTTCACCAATAGTTATTTTTTGTGTTGCTTTATAAATATTTGGCATGGTGGTGAACATCTATACTGACGTTTGGCTTTGGTGACTAAATTTTAGGTGCTTCTTTGGATACTTCCAAATTATTACCAGCATGTCTCTCAATATAAAAACTCACTTGTGACAAAATTCTATGGGGTACATTACTGTGTCAAATCAATAGGAGGCAGAAGGTATGTCTTCATTGATGTATTATTGCTATTTTAAAGGATTGGTCTATTCATCTTAGCACCTGGAAATTCATTGTTATTGAAATGCAAACATGGTTTTCTATAAGAAGGACTAAAGCATGTTCTTACTGAAATTCTGCTGAATAATTGGTTAAGAGGGTCTCATAACAGGTTATCCGGGAAAATTTAACTAGTTAGGTAACCTATTAACTGGTTAAAAACATCCCTTAACCATCAACTAGACACTACACTTAGAATTAAGTTGTTTTTTAGTATCCTAATTCCTAAGTGTCCTAAACCTTAGGACTTAGTACTTGGTTTATCAATCCTAACATGTATGCCCTTAAATCATGTATCTAAAGCTAACTTAAACTGTATTCTTTGTGTTAATAGTAGGAATGTTTTCTATAAGAAGTGAAAACTAAAATCAGTGATTCAAAAACTGATACACTCATGCATCATTCCTACTAGTTGGGTTTCTTATGTTATTTTCATCAAGTGAGCATTTTTAGTTATTGCAACAATGTCATAAGAAATACAATTGATGCTTCTATTCCTATCTCCTTGTGTATAAAGTGTGCCTTTTTTTTTCTGTGTACGAGATTGTTGTGACCTGTGATTAAAAATTGAGAGTTTAGCATTGCCCTCTTTCATTTTAATGTCTGTGTCACCACTCTTTATTCTTTATTTGAATTAAAGACTAGAATCATTCTTCATCTTTCATTTTATCCTTTGATGAAAAATAGCATAAGGTTATGTTTGGATAGTTACTGCTTTTAGCGATGGCTATATTTGTATCTAGTGGTCCTGCTCGTTTCTTTGTTGGCACCAATTTTTTGGATCAGGTTGGTTTTTGGGTTTGGAGGTTTAGGTGTGATCATTTTTGCTTTTGCATCTTTCTGCATGTTTTGCTGTTTTCTAGTGTTATTTGTTGTTCTGTTGTTGTTTTCCTTGATGTTTTCCTGGTGTTGTTCAATTATAATCTAACATTTTTCACTATGCATCCTTTAATCATTTATCATCTTCGAAAAAATTGACTAGTTATGTTTGGAGTAATTCAGCACTTGGCAAAAAGAACACCAACAAACAAAAGAAAAATAATAAAAAAGAAGGAAGTTAATTCTATTTATATTGTGAAATACTGGAAACTCTAAGTTCTTTCCTTATGTTTGTATTCATATTCAGTGGGACATTATATGCTTATCAGAAATCTATTTTTGTTTAATTTCCAGGAAAGAGTTTCTGATCCTGCAGCAAAGCCATCTCACTTTGCTGCTCGGTCCAATGTGCCCCCATATGGACCTCTGCCAATGATTGCAATGGACAATGATAATGGGATTTCTTATACAGGTCAGGTTCCATATCTTGTGAACTTCTTTATAGCTTTTGATGTTGCAGTTTGTGAGCACAACTACGGGCTTCTTACTTGTGTTTCTCTTATAAATGTTCAAGCATCTATTTTTAAATTTGAATATTTTTTTTTGGTTGCAGCAATTAGAGGTCCCACTGGTGAGCTATTGGAGAAAAATGGCCACATATTGGGTGGGCATATCTAAGCAATTCAGTTAAATACTAAATGTGAATCAAATAATCTTTTTAAATAATTTGTTCCATTCTTCATTTTCTATGTTGTATGAGATGTAATTCAATTTATTATATTATTATCGTTAAATTATATTGGTTATATTATCATTGAAATTGATTATGTTATTTCTTGGTTATTACAGTACTTTAATGATTGCAGCTCCACTAAAGAATATAGCCACAAACAACTTGATAATCTTAAAGAAGAATTTGCAGCATATTTACTTGAATCGTGGTCTATCTTGCACTAGCTAGGTATATTCCCTACTTCTCTTCGCTATTCAAGACCATTATTTATGTTTCTGGTTGTGTTGGTTGTTTTTGGTTGTGTTGCTGTCCAAAATTGAGAAGGACGTGTTTCCTGACTAGCTATGTTGCAGGAATGTTGCAGGAATGTTGCAGGAATAATGTATACTTGGCCTTGATCAAAATATAAGGTGGCTGGACAGTGGAGCTTATAAAAGGAAATGTTGCTAGGTTACAGAATATAAGTAGGTAAAGGAAATGTTGCTAGGTTGCTAGACAAGTTCCTTATAAGGAATTTTGCAAAGAATTAATGTTTTTCAGTTACAGGCCGACTTTCTCATTTTGTGTGTTAGTTTCACTGGGCATAGAAATGTATACAGGCCGGCTTTCTCATTTTGTTTAGCTTATGTTAGTTTCACTGGGCATAGAAATGTATATAGGTCGGCTTTCTCATTTTGTTTAGCTTATGTTAGTTTCACTGGGCATAGGAATGTATACTTGGCGTTGATCAAACTTGTAGTAGAAATACATACATATATATAACGTGGTTTTTATAATATAATTTTAGCATCTAGTTATTATTTATTAGTTTTATTATATATTATATTCATGTGTTTTTTTAATTGAGACAAGTTAAAAACACTAAATGAGACTGATTCAAAATTTAAATGAGACCGGTTCAAAATTTAAATGAGACCGGTCCAAAACACTCAATGAGACTAGTTAAAAATTTAATTGAGACCGGTTCAAAATGCTCAATCAGACTGGTTATTTTTAAATTTTCAGACCGGTTCAAAATGCTCAATCAGACTGGTTATTTTTAAAATTTCAGACCGGTTCAAAATTTCAATCAGACTGGTTATTTTTAAATTTTCAGACCGGTTCAAAATCTCAATCAGACTGGTTCATCTTTCAATAGAGACCGGTTATTTTTTCATTTTCAGACTGGTTAGAAACCAGTCTATTTAGTTGGGAACCAGACCGGTTCGGAACCAGTCTCATTTAAAGGCATATTAATAAGACCGCCACTTTTGAGACTGGTTAAAAACCAGTCTCAAATGGGGTGCGGAACCGGTCTGAAATGACTTATCTGTAGTAGTGTTTGCACTTATTGGAAAATAATTGTGTACAAACTCTACTTTTTAATGTCTGTGTTTATATATACTTTAGTCCATCCCTACAGCAAGTGATAGAAAACCATTTTATAAGTCTCAAGTAAAACTTTCTTCTCTTCTTCATCACTTACTGTTTTTTTGGGTTGCATCATCAAACAGTATACTGTGAATTTTGTTACCTGACTTATGTTAGAAGGGTCTGTTAAATCTTAGTGAATTGTCGCAGTGCGTGAATAAATTTTTAAGGACAGTGTCTTTGGCACGCCTCAGATCATGTTTTTACTTTATGTATTATTTTACTAGTATATATTCTCCATATTTTTGCTAAGTGATAGATTATTTAAATCATGTAGATTTCTTTTAGAAGAAAGAAATGCCAGACTTTTCTTTCGCTTCCTGTTATTGATTTCAAAGGGGGGGGGGGGGGGGTCAAACTATGTTTCTTCTTTGTGGGCTAATTGTTCATGAGAATAATGTTTCTCCTTATATCAGGAGAGAACTTACCTTCTTATACCAATAAAACAGTGACACTTGTCTCTCTTTTTTTTAGTTATTAAAATTTTTTATTCTCTTCCTTCCCTACAACAACAACTAATGTACAGACAGCAATATCACCCAAAGTTGTGTATCCACTACTAACATATATTAGCTATGACTTATGAAGTGGTCTTTGTTACATGTAAAAAACCAAACAAAAAGACAAATCTGGTTTTGTCTTGAATGTTATAGCCTACTGTGTTAATTTTATTGATAAAGACAATGGAATTATGGATTCTTTTGATTGCTTGTAATGCTCATTTTATTTTATACTATCTAATGATTGTTTATTTCTTTGATTAGAAAATGTCTATCAATGAAGAAGAGATTATTCGGTCACACATAATGGAAGAGATTGGCGAACAGGAACAATCTCAAGTTCAATCAAATGTTGAAGAGAATTTAAATTTGTCTGAGGAAGGTCCACATGTTGGTATGGTGTTTGCTTCTGATCAACTAGCTTATGATTTTTATAATGGATTTGCATTTAGAGAAGGTTTCTCAATTCGGAAGAATTGGAATTATAAACCAAAAAACAGTCAAATAGTGACAAAGTATCACTTTGTTTGTAATAAAGAAGGCTTTTGAAAAGCCAGATAAGAGATCTGAAGAAAAAGAAGTAAAACGTCGTCGAATTCAAAGGGAAGGTTGTAATGCTCATATGCATATTTTTGGTTTACGAGGGAAATCTCATCATCATTGCCGCACATTGACGACTCTGATGGGCAACTCCGCCTGCAGGTCATAGCCTGCAAACTGCCCGGAGGAGAACAACCACTCCCAAAGGAGCGACAGGCTCATACCGCCGAGATGAGATTCGAACCCGTGTCCTTGCGGACCGAGGACAAAGTCCCGAGCCAGGTGTGCCACACCTCGTTGGTGCTCATATGCATATTGATAGAACAAAAGAAGGGGGTTGGGTAGTGAAACAATTTTCCAATATGCATAACATGATTTGATTCATAGTCCAACAAAAAAATGTCAATTACGTTCTCACAACAAGGCGCATAAAAATCCTTGTGTTAAGAGTCTTGTTGATAATATTCATGGTTGTGGGCTTGGTCCGGCACAAATTTCACGTCTTGTTAATGTCATGAGTGATGAATAACTTATGGTGACACCAAACCAAGTAGCTGGACAATTGAGAGTTAATAGGAAAAATAATATTGGAAGAGAACGTATGGTTGTTCTTAAAAAATTCTTAGAGAGACAAGCATTAGATTCTCAGCTTTATAGGAATTATTTTTGGAATTTTGAAGACGTCAAACATTTTAATTTAAACTGTTTTGGCGTATTAGTTTCCAAGTTTTTGAGAATTGGCACGTTGAGGATTGAATTGGCACGTTTCTTGGTTCCGCTGCATATTTTCTATCTTATTCCCTTACTGAGAGATCATAAAAAGTGGTTTAGTTTTGGCAAGAGTCTGTTGCACCTTTTCTCTTCAAAATTAGTTCGAGACTGTGACATCAATATGGCTACTAGGTGGTATATTGACAACTCTGATATTGGGCTGGACTCAGAAACCAAATCACAATTCGCAATCAATTCAAATTGGGAACCCAGAAACCAAACCCAGAAACACCAAAAATAGCTAGCCTCATAAGAACATGAATAATCTCATGTACCAATTCTTAACTGGGAACTACTAACTAGTAACTTGTACTGTAAAAGCTGAGAATGAAAAAATAGCTAGCCTCATAAGAACATGAATAATCTCAAGCACCAAGTATATGTCTCAACAACGCCACATGGAACTCTTCAGTCTCAAAAAATAACCCAGTTAGAGCAACTGGTAGAGCCAAAAAGAAAGTTAGAATACAGTAATCTCACATTGACATGCACCCATGTAACCAACTCTTATTTCAAATCATCAAAACTACTTCCATGACTACAAATAAAAGAGGCAAAAAGGAGAACTGTTACACCAGAAAATTTCAGAAAAAGAATGACCGACATCTATTAATCTTAAAGGGATGACAGGTTGGTTGAAGATGCTGTCATCGCAGTTAGAACTTCGGTAACAGATCCCATGACGCTAAGAGCTGCATTCAAAACTTCTTGAGGGCATCCTGGTTTTACAATGGTTCGAACCTGAAGCAACAAGCAGAAATTGCATGAGAATTTAGATTGAAGAAATTCTGAAGAGACGGATTGCTTTTAGAAAAGTTTGGTATACCATAAAATTTGAAATTTTCAGAGTTAAACATCAAATGGGAAAATTGTGTCTTAAAGGATCTTGTTCTACTGTTAAAATACTGTAGAATTAATTGTCAAGACCTGTTCCTGAAGTTTCTTGATGCGACCCATGTAGTCTTGGTCTTCAACAAAACCAAACCCAGAAACCAAATCACAATTCGCAATTCCCAATCAATTCAAACAAAACCAATTCAAATTAGGAACCCTAAATTGAAAATTGGGAACCCTAAATAAAACCAATTCAAATACCTGTTGTGTGAGTCTGACTGTGCAAAGGTGGTAATGGCGGTGGGCGATGGCAGATGGAGGCGTGACTGTGCATGGCATTCATGACAGTGAACACATTGATCTTATTTTGTTTTATACAACACCTCAGGTTCATTATTTCTTTTCTTTTTTTTTTTTTACCAAACTAAAGTAGTGCTTGCATTGTGAAATGATCTAATTATTTCTCAATTGCCAATGTACGGTTTTCCCTTGGTTTAAAATACATCACATTTTTCACTCACCTACAAATAGCGTGCTCAGAATCATGCTTCAAAACTCAAACCGATCAATAACTTCCTAGTGAAGGTATTGATTACTTACATTTTATAGTTATGACTGGTCTCAGCTGTCCAATAACAGAAGCAGTTAGAAAGACTTTCACAAATTGACATTTAAAAATGATATATGACTTGTTGCTTTCCCTTAATTGTTCTTTTCACTTTTTTTCACTGTACCTCCCGTTCATTCTATTAGTTAAGTGTTGTGAATGAAGTCAATGTCCTCACTGTATTTTGCTCCTTTATTTGTTTACTCATTTTCTATTTGGTTCCTAGCTTGCTTGTGTTGATGTTCACTGTGAGGAAGCAAGTGATTAAAGCTATAAATGATATTATATTGACTATTCACTGCCATTGCATTTCTTCCTGGAGGTGCTATATTGTGGGATATTACACTGGCATATTTTATCTTTCTCTCTTAGTTATATATTACTTTGCTCTTTTGCATTTGGAGCTAATATAATATTCTTAATTTGTTTAGGACATGGAATCCATTGTGGAGACCATGATGCAGCAATTTCTTTTCTTCTTAATTTGCTCTTTTTTTTTTTAGGTGGTGAACTAACATCATATCTGATTGATAATAATTTAAGCAAATCTTCTATATCATATCTTCTATAGCAAAAGTATATAGATAAAAGATCAAATAATAGATAAAGATAAATTTTTAATAACTTAGATAATATTTGACTATCAGCGTATAATACTAACAGCAATTTGGTATTTAGAAAAAACTAACAACAAAAATTACTATCAGCGTATAATACCAAGGAGTATTCATCAGCGTATCGTTTTTTTTTTTTTAATGGTAGAACAACGGGGCTAAGCCCAACAACAAAAACTACTAAAAGAAAAAACTACTTATAAACTAAATCACGTGGCCAGAATATTAGACTCCTTTGTTCAGATGAATACTCCGAATGCTAATCCATAGGATGCTCATAATAATATACTCCTTTGTTCAGATGAAGACTCCTTTGTTCAATCGTTTTTTTAATTTGACTAACATCATATCTGATTGATAATAATTTAGGCAAATCTTTTATATCATATCTTTTTCATACATTGGAATGTTTCATATTATAATTTTTAAGTCCTATTTTATAAGAAAAGATGCAACCCTATTATGATTTTGTTTCAACTAAAGATAATCATAATTTAATTGATATTAGATCAGTTTATGTTTATAAATTAACTTAGTACGTTTTTGATTAACAAAATAAGTGGCGCTCATTGAAAAAAAATTTGATAAAATAAGTGGCAATTAAAAAAATAAAAAGGTATTGGCAATGATAAAATCATTGACCTCCATGTACTTGTAAAGTTATCTAACCACTAGACCATTTGTTTATGTTGTGTTTATAATTTGTAATCCTTATTTTTATAGCAGTTACAAAAAAATAAAAAAATAAAATTAAAAATCCTAAACAGATGTTGCAGAACCATTGTCCTCCTACTTGAGAAACCCTAATCACAAAGCGGCGGCGGCCCAAGAGACAACTCCCCAGACCAGCACCGCCGCCGCCGAGTCACCCCAATATACCACCAACCGCTCCGGCTGCAAGGTTCGACGGTTCCACAACCGGAAGAAGAAGAGGCGGCAGCGAATGGAGGCAAACGAAGACGGGAGGGAACACGGCGGCGCGAGAGGGAAGCGAACGGGGAAATACAACGGCGGCGCGAGAGGCAGCGAACGGACACCGGAGACGGGGAGAGAACGCGGCAGCGCGAGAGGCATCAAACGGAGACGACGGGAAGGAGGAGAGACGGTGGAGAGGCATCAATGAAGAAGATGAACATATGGAGGAGGATGAGACCGGACGAAGAAGATGAACATATGGAGTTGAGGCATGAGAATAATTGCAACCATCAGAGACTATCAAGATGAACATATGAAAAGAGACTATTAGAGATTTTTATTTTTTTTTTAATTTGAAATTAAATTATTTTGGTTAACTATGGTTAAGTTAAAATTTTTAAAAAATTGCAAAATAATCCTTAGTGTATAATAGGTAAGCAAACACCTCATATGCCAACTACATTTCAAAATCCTACATGTCCTATTTTGATTAGTCCATGTGTAGATGACATGAATGACATTCAAAATATAATTGACATCAAAGCAAAACCCACATATTAGCTTTCATGCCTTCTAGTGAGGGAAGGCATCAATGCCAATCCATTTGGACCATTTATAAATTGACATTTGTATAATTTTTACACGATCATCATCTTATGTGTCATCTTATGTGTCATACTTAAGGATTAATTTGCAAATTTTTAAACTTAAAACTTAATCATGGTTAAAAATAAAAAATAAATAAAATAAATAAAAAACTAACCTAATCCTAATCCTAATCTAACAAGTTTACAGCCCTAATTCTAACATTCTCATTTCCATTTGCTGCATTTGCTGCGAGAGAGAGAAGAAGCAGCGGGAGAGAAGAAGCCGCTCGAAGAACAAATTCCAGCCGCCCCATCATCGTCCCTGCCCCGTCGCCGCCCCATCACCGTCTCCGCTCCATCACCGTCGCCGCTCCACTCACCGTCGCTGCTCCAGCCGCTCCAGCCGTCGCGAGGGAAGAAGCCCCGCCGTTCCCCTCCGCTCCAGCCCTTACGCGATTAGCAGCCCCGCCGTTCCCATTTCCCTGTCGCGATAAGCCACCGTCGTCTCTACTGCTGTCCCGCTCCACCGTTTTGTTCTCACTGTGCTGACGCTGTGTCCACTGTCATCTGGTCGAGGGCTTCATTTGGTGCTGCCATCACTGTTCCTTCAGGTACTTAGACTTTAAGAGTACTAAGAGTATCACTAGTCCATAACACATCTCTCTGTATTTAAAACTTTATTTTTCTTTTACTTTAAGAGTGCTTTATGCTTTAGAAGTATATGTTGTTGCATTTTTATGACTTAACTTTTGGTATTTTCTCAGTTTGCACGAATTCAGTTTATCCAAGATTTTGGCATATATTTTTCAGATTAAAATGCCTAAGAGAACTTGGTAATCATGTCAAGTATTTGCTCCAATGAACACATTGATCTTATTTTGTTTTATACAACACCTCAGGTTCATTATTTCTTTTCTTTTTTTTTTTACCAAACTAAAGTAGTGCTTGCATTGTGAAATGATCTAATTATTTCTCAATTGCCAATGTACTGTTTTCCCTTGGTTTAAAATACATCACATTTTTCACTCACCTACAAATAGCGTGCTCAGAATCATGCTTCAAAACTCAAACCGATCAATAACTTCCTAGTGAAGGTATTGATTACTTACATTTTATAGTTATGACTGGTCTCAGCTGTCCAATAACAGAAGCAGTTAGAAAGACTTTCACAAATTGACATTTAAAAATGATATATGACTTGTTGCTTTTCCTTAATTGTTCTTTTCACTTTTTTTCACTGTACCTCACGTTCATTCTATTAGTTAAGTGTTGTGAATGAAGTCAATGTCCTCACTGTATTTTGCTCCTTTATTTGTTTACTCATTTTCTATTTGGTTCCTAGCTTGCTTGTGTTGATGTTCACTGTGAGGAAGCAAGTGATTAAAGCTATAAATGATATTATATTGACTATTCACTGCCATTGCATTTCTTCCTGGAGGTGCTATAATGTGGGATAATACACTGGCATATTTTATCTTTCTCTCTTAGTTATATATTACTTTGCTCTTTTGCATTTGGAGCTAATAATATTCTTAATTTGTTTAGGACATGGAATCCATTGTGGAGACCATGATGCAGCAACTTCTGTCCAAGGAGATTCTTCATGAACCAATGAAGGAAATAGGAGAAAGATATCCTAAGTGGTTGGAAGAGCACAAAAACAGCTTAAGCAAAGAAGAATATGAACGTTACTCACACCAGTATGAGTTGATACGGAATCTTAATGAAGTTTATGAAAATGATTCTCAAAACTTCAACAAGATTATTGACCTCATGCATAAAATGCAAGAATGTGGACAACCACCAAATGATTTTGTCCAAGAGCTTGCTCCTGATTTCCATGATTATCTTTTTATAATAAATACAATATCTAAGCTGATGCGTTAATTAGGTTTCCCCTCTACCTTATAAAAGTTGATGAACACCCATTTGCCTCCTTAAGTTTTGGTGTCCTTATTATTTCCATCATTATCCAGGTAGATTTTTAGGGTAGGACAAAAAGTAAATTAAATTAAATTGAGAATAATTTAAGCAAATCTTCTATATCATATCTTCTATAGCAAAAATATATAGATAAAAGATCAATTAATAGATAAAGATAAATTTTTAATAACTTAGATAATATTTGACTATCAGCGTATAATACTAACAGCAATTTGGTATTTAGAAAAAACTAACAACAAAAATTACTATCAGCGTATAATACCAAGGAGTATTCATCAGCGTATCGTTTTTTTTTTATGGTAGAACAACGGGGCTAAGCCCACCAACAACAAAAATTACTAAAAGAAAAAACTACTTATAAACTAAATCACGTGGCCAGAATATTAGACTCCTTTGTTCAGATGAATACTCCGAATGCTAATCCATAGGATGCTCATAATAATAGACTCCTTTGTTCAGATGAAGACTCCTTTGTTCAATCGTTTTTTTAATTTGACTAACAGCATATCTGATTGATAATAATTTAAGCAAATCTTTTATATCATATCTTTTTCATACATTGGAATCTTTTTCATAAATATTAGATCAGTTTATGTTTATAAATTAACTTAGTACATTTTTGGTTAACAAAATAAGTGGCGCTCATTGAAAAAAAATTTGATAAAATAAGTGGCAATTAAAAAAATAAAAAGGTATTGGCAAAGATTGAACCATTGACCTCCATGTACTTGTAAAGTTATCTAACCACTATACCATTTGTTGATGTTGTGTTTATAATTTGTAATCCTTAATTTTATAGCATTTACAAAAAAAAATAAAAATAAAAATCCTAAACAGATACTGCAGAACCATTGTCCTCCTACTTGAGAAACCCTAATCACAATAGGCCAACATGTATTGCGGCGGCGGCCCAAGAGGCAACTCCCCAGACCAGCACCGCCGCCGCCGTCACCCAAATATACCACCAACCGCTCCGGTTGCAAGGTTCGACGGTTCCACAACCGGAAGAAGAAGAAGAGGCGGCAGCGAATGGAGGCGAACGGAGACGGGAGAGAACGCGGCGGCGCGAGAGGGAAGCGAACGGGGAAGCGAACGGCGCGAGAGGAAAGCGAACAGATGGGAAGCGAACGGAGACGGCGAGAGAACGCGGCGGCGCGAGAGGCAGCGAACGGACACCGGAGACGGGAAGAGAACGTGGCTGCGCGAGAGGCATCAAACGGAGACGGCGGGAAGGAGGAGAGACGGTGGAGAGGCATCAATGAAGAAGATGAACATATGGAGGAGGATGAGATCATGACGAAGAAGATGAACATATGGAGTAGAGGCATGAGAATAATTGCAACTATCAGAGACTATAAGAACATATGAAGAAGATGAACATATGAAAAGAGACTATCAGAGATTTTTATTTTTTTTTAATTTGAAATTAAATTATTTTGGTTAACTATGGTTGAGTTAAAATTTTTAAAAAATTGCAAAATAATCCTTAGTGTATAACAGCTAAGCAAACACCTCATATGCCAACTACATTTCAAAATCCTACATGTCCTATTTTGATTAGTCCATGTGTAAATGGCATGAATGTCATTCAAAATATAATTGGCATCAAAGCAAAACCTGAAACACAATTTTTAACTAAATCAACTAAAAAATAGTTAATTTGTAAGTAATTTTGTCATTCCCAAAATACCCTAAACTGTTTTGCATGATCATAAAACTACCAAGAGCAGTTGAAAAAAATAAAAAAACAAAATAACTGTTCGGCATGAATTTGAATTTAATAATTTTTTCACCTTTCAATCAACAAAAATCAAAGGTTACCGGCCCATGCAATCGCACGGGCATAGATACTAGTAATAATAATATATAGTATTAGTGACAAAAATGCAACAAATGTAACGGTTTCCCACTAATCCTCTCACCGACCTTATGCAAGTTAGTTTTTTCTTGTCTGTCATTAGGGAGCAACCAACCTACACCTATAGCATTATTCTTTTACTAGTTTTTAGCCCGTGCAATGCACGGATTTGCATAATTGACTATTGGTTTGAAAATTATTCATAAATTAAATCTTTTTTTTTAAGTTGTCTTGATATTTTTCATTTAGCATGTTGTCGTTATCACCGAAATTGGTGATACTTGGTTTTCTTTTAATAGTTAATTAATAATGATCGTGTATTAAATTTGTCATATCAAATTAGTTTTATTTTATTAGTATAGTTATAATAATGGAAGAAAAATTAAAGAACCTAAAGAAACTTGTCCTAATATGAGATACTTATAAGTCAACTCTAACTGAAAAAACATTTTTCAGAATCGAAATAAATAGTCAAATCCAATTCAAGGAAAATTATTTAAAATCCTTAATAAGTAACATTATTCAACCATGCACGAAAAATAAATCTGAATGTAAGAGTGTGTAAGACTATGTATTAATTATTTTCCCCTTCTTTTTCGACTTTGTTTTTGAATATTGATTTGAGACATTTTCATCAGATAAATATTTTTATTTCTTTTTTGTTATGTCGTGTTATTTTTCACTCTCGTGCCTTTCTACACCTATTTCTATTGTCGTTTTTTAAATATACTGAGTTTGTTTATGTATACGTTGTTATTAACATCAGACAATTTATAGCTATCAGGTATGATTGATAGTTGTAAGAAATAATAGATTTTACTTTCCAATCGTGTTGTAAACTATAAAAAAGAACATGTTTCCAAACTCAAAATGAATTTAAGGGCGATTTGGATTTGTTTACTGTAAATGTGTATATAAGCCACATCAAAATTTTAAATGTAGATCACATTCATGTTTTAATTTTTCATATGCGTTAAGAAATTGTATTACTCAGAATTTGTGTTATAATTGTAATGTAGTTGTTTAATAAATATGTTATGTAAAACACATATGTTAACTAAAAAACTACAACTTGAACATTAAACATGTAAATTATAAGAAGTTAATTGACATAAATTCTTAAGGGTGAAATTTCAAAAATCTAAGGTGATACTAATTGGTTTTAAGTATTGATGACATTTTTTTAAATTTTATATACATATACTTATGTAAACAACTAATTCATTGCATAACAGGAATATATACTTATCATTTTGATTATGGTATACATTAACAATAATTATTACTTGTATGAGAATACGTTTTAGAAAACTTAATTCTTACTGGTAATGTACCTTATAGCAAGATAATTTTGTAAAAAATTTAAGGAATGAAGATTCAAATTTTAATACATAGAAGGCAACATTTTGGTACTTGGACGAAAGGGAAAATTCAAAAATTCATGTTTTAGTGAGAATGTAAAACTTACCGCAATAGAATAATTTTAAAGTTGTACAACATAATCATGAAGATGAAGAAGAATATTTGAATAAAACTGATTATGAAGAAACTGATTATGAAAACTATAAGAATAAAGTAGAAAAAAGAAAGGATAAAAAACATACAAAATGATAATGGACTGTTGAGATGGGGTAATAATTCTGAAACAGCTAATTGTTTCTCCTTGGTTTTAGTTTTTGTGGGTTAACATGGAATTAGAAGTTGGTTTTGTAGGTTAAGTTAGTTTTAAATTTTTGAGTTGTTTTATTGTCGTGTTTTTAATATATTAAGTACGTTTGTGTATACATTATTAGCAACAACGTGTAATTTATAGCTATCATGTATGATTAATAGTTGTATGAAATAATATATTATACTTTTCAATTGTTTTGTAAACTTCAAAACAGATCATGCTTAAAAAAATCATGCTTTAGTGAGAATCTAAAATTGACCGCAGTAGAAGAATTATTAATTTTTCACCAAAAAAAATTATAGAATCATCAAGATGAAGAAGCACATATAATTCCATTTAGATGTACATATAAACAAACTTGCACCACTGATTGCAAGGACTTTGTGTTATAGACTTGGCAAGAAAACTTTATGAAGAAACCGATTATGGAAATCATAAGAATAAGTAGAAAGTAGAAAGAAAGGAAGAAGAATAATTACCTTGGTGTTAGCATGGGCATGACAGTGGAGAAAAACATCTACTTATATGATAAAGAATTCTTAAATATTTTAATTTGGTCATAAATTAGCATATGGACACCAATAAAGCCTGAGTAAATAAACCCCATAAAAATTAAATAGATTGCATACAATAATAAGTATTGCATGCATAGAAATAAAAGACTGAAAATGAAATGTGTAACAAAGATTGGTAATGCACCTTCAAGAATATTTACTTGGAAGAAAATAGTAAGACATGAGAAGAATAGAAAAACAGAAATAAAACTAATTTGTAGCACTGGTTGCAAGGACTTTGTGTTATAGACTTGGCAAGAAAACCTTGTGAAAAACTGATTATGGAAACCGTAAGAATCATGTAGAAAGTAGAAAGGAAGGAAGAAGAATAAGTACCTTGGTGTTAGCATGGGCATCACAATGGAGAAAAACATCTACTGATATGAAAAGGAACTTCTTAATGAAGTTGGTTTTTATGTCTTAAGTTAGTTTTTTTATTTTGAAGTTAGTTTTTTTAGTTTTAAGTTGGTTTTTGGTACTTAAGAGAAAATGATTGCAACTTGTAACTTGCTTTTCAAAATTTAAATTTGAATTGGGACATGTGGATAGCTTCAAAAGCCATCATTCTCTAGCTTTTAATGTGGAGGCTTTATTTCAAAAAGGAGCATTTTGGAGGCTCCATTAGGACATCTTTTTATAATAAAAAGAAAGATTCTTTTACCTTTATTCCTTCTCACCGTCATTGAGGTGATGTATTCCTTTTTGTATATATTGCCACTTTTGGCACTCAATAATGCAAGTAATCTTTTCATATTATCAAGGTTTTACAATATGGTATCAAAGCTCTCACCTTGAGAGCTCTGCTGCGCCTTTTTTTCCTTTTCACTCTGATAATGTTTTCCTGATCCTCTTTTCTTTTCCCTTTTCTTTGATCTCAGAATCCGAGCTCAGATTCCACACCTCTTCTGTGCTTAGAAATCAAGCACACCTTTCCTCTATTCCAGCCTTGAGTTCAGAAATCGAGCTCATTTTTTTTTACACTCTGAAGCTTAGAAAACAAGCTCAGATCTCCTCGCCATCTTGACTATGGTAGATTTTGCTTCCACTGTTGGTGATGATGGTTCATCAGGAGCCAGTATCTTAAAGGATTCCCAAAATCCACTCAGTCCTTACTATCTACACCCTAGTGAGAGTCCGGGCGCAGTATTGGTTCCCACTCCCTTAGAAGGAGGGAACTACCACTCATGGAGCAGATCCATGAAGGGAGCCTTACTCTCAAAGAACAAGTACAAATTTGTTGATGGTACTATCACAATGCCAGCACCTGATGAAGAGTTGTTTGATGCTTGGGAAAGATGCAATGTGATGGTGCTATCATGGATTACCAGATCTGTCTCAAGTCGTGAGTGTGCTTGAATTTGAATGCTTCAATGTGGGTTTCATATAAGCCCATTTCGGGTCTGAGTCCGATGTCCACATCATCATCTGGATGACAACTATTAATAATATTTTAAACACGTGGCATTTCTGATGTGGCATGTCATTTGCCATGTCAGCATTTAACGGGAAAATTTTAACGGCATGACTAAAACCAAAATTTTAAAACTACTATAAACACTAGTCAAGGTCAAAAAAATTGTAGGGACTAAAATTAAAACAGCTCTAACTTTCAGGGACTAAAATTATAAATAAACTGTTTTATAAAATATAAATTATTGTTATTCAATTAGTTTGAGTAAAAAAAACATTTATTACATTAGAACCACGGGCGGAGCTGGGATTTCAACGTAAAGGTGTGGCGACTCGATGTATAATAACAAATTAATGTGCTATTCTCAAAACGTAGCTTTATTTATATCAAGTAAAGAAAGCTTGAATATATAATAAAGGTTATTCGTATAGGAACTTTATGGAAAGACTTTTTCATATTATACAACAAGTTCCACCTCCCAAAAACTTTGATTCGATAATACATTACTTTCAAAAATAAACGGTTGAGTACCTGTTTTGTACGTTCAGCGGAAACGATTTTCAAATGATTACTGTGGTTGTAATTGGAATAATTTTAAAGATCATATTAACTACACAACCATAGCCCATATACATATATAAATAAAAACTCAGGTACTCAAGTATCAGAGATAAAAGTCGAGGTAGCAAAATATAAGGATACAGACCAGCAGATATAGAATAACAACTCTCATAGACTCTCTCAACTATATACAGTATAATACAAGTCAAAATAAAAGAGTCCTCGAGAGCTGAGCCATGATCCACCCACGCTGATGTCTGATCCCTGGTCTTCCAAAAGCTAAACACCACATCCTAACATGGTCCCCATACTGCACATACTAGCAACATAAACACCACATCACTAACTGTCCGCAGCTGGCCCATCCACGTCCTCTACGGGGTCCTCCTCCTCCTCCTCGTCCGACACCACAGGGGTAGCAACGCGACGCACTGGCTCCGGGGAGGGTGCAAAGCGTACCCTGGTGGCCGGACCAGAACGAGGAGTGGCTGTAGCAATAGCCTCGTCAGAAGTAGAGGGACGTGTACGGGTGGCCGGGCGTCGGACACGTAAGTTATAAAAACGACGTCCATGATGTGGGGGTGGAGAACCAAAACGATAAGTATAAGCTGGTGGAATGTGCAGTATGTAGATCATGGGGATGCGAAGCCTACGAGGTCGCACGCGAGCAAGGGGGTTAGGATGACGAAAGATCACGTCAACCTCACCCTCAAACACCGCTCGGTGCTCCTCGTAGTCCCACACTCCTCTACGGAGTGGGCGTAACTCCACGTATGTCAGGTAACGAGCCATCACCTGCAAGGGCATAGGGAGTTAGCAAATACTAACGCATAACAAAATAGACAAGGTAAAGCTTTAATCAAATAATTATCCGTGTTAAACACCAACATCAAGACTTAATTATAAATAAATAACATATGCAGTCATGATGTATCTAATCTTATCAATGCATGATTGTTGGCCAACTACAACAAATAGGCTTCCGTGGCACCTTAAAATAAACATGCCCGATACCCATACTGAGTACCTCATCGAACTCGGCCCGTAAATAAAATCAACACCTCTAGAGCTCTTAGAAATGTTGCCGACGTATCCCGTAGGACTACGCCTCATCGAGTCCGGCACCAAATGACATGCCCACACGCACGTGTGTATTTCCGGAAACAGAAGGTGCAACCCCGGTCACCGACACTCCCCCGTGAACCCTTTGGAGCAGACACTCAGGTCCCTCGAGTTCAACCGAAAGGATATGCCCACGCCTCTCGGACGTGTCTCCACTAATGTGGGAACTCACATAATGCAGATGCTATGCATGGTTCTGACCATCAATACAATTCAGTGTCATTTAAGTTGTTTGAAGTTGGGACTTGGCATAGTTGAACTTCATTTAACATACACTGACTTTAACCAATTCAGGTTCAACCTTTAATTGATTCCAAACCCTTGGATAATCAATCACATCAGTAAATTCTGATCCTTTTACAACAATTCAGTTACTAATCGATTAATAGAGTCTATTAATCGAGTATTGCATTAGCTTACTCGAGTAATATTTTTGCACCTTTCGCATTACTCGAGTGACAGACCTATTACTCGAGTAATACTGCATATATTTCAAATTATTCAAAGGTATAAGGTGTTACTCGATTAATGCTTCAGATTACTCGAGTAATATTTTTGCACCTTTCGCATTACTCGAGTGACAGACCTATTACTCGAGTAATACTGCATATATTTCAAATTATTCAAAGGTTTAAGGTGTTACTCGATTAATGCTTCAGATTACTCGAGTAATATTTTTGCACCTTTCGCATTACTCGAGTGACAGACCTATTACTCGAGTAAATTATGCAGTAAAACACTGCTGAACTGGTTTTTATATGTCAAACTCATGCCAATCCAATTTTTACCAAAGTTAAGCTTCAAACCAACTTAAATACATTACATTAAACTTGTTCATAGCATCAATTTCAAGCATTAACACCAAAATCACAGAATCATAACAATTTCCCCCAATTTTGACCTAAAACACAACCTCACATACCAATTCCTTCGGTCTTCTCAATGCCATTAATTTCGATCTTAAATGTTAGTGATATTGCTCTCCTATTTGTCTTCTCAATAATCCCGTTAATTTCGGTATTAAATATTGTAAATATTTCTCTCCTATTTGTGCTCCCAATAATCTCATTAATTTTGGTCTTCTCAATGCCCTTAAATGTTGTAAATATTTATCACCTATTTACCTTCTCAATGAGCTCATTAATTTCGATCTTAAATGTTGGAGATATTGCTCTCCTATTTGTCTTCTCAACAATCCCATTAATATCGGTATTAAATATTTGTAAATATTTCTCTCCTAATTTTATTCCCAATAATCCCATTAATTTTGGTCTTCTCCATGCCATTAATTTCGGTCTTCTCAATGATCTCATTAAGTTCTCTTCTATTAATTAATGAATCACACCATATTTTCATACTATTAGTAACTAATTAGTAATTGATTTTTTTTCTTCTATTAGTAACTGATTTTTTTTTTGTTTTATAGTAACTGATTTCTATGAAAAAAATATTGAATAAAAAAACCTAAAAAACCAAAAGATAAGAAACTAAAAAAAAATATATTTTAATCTTCAATCATAATAACTACCTAATATATTTCTTCATGTTTTTTTGTTTGAAAAAGATTTGAATCAGATTTGGAATAAAATAATTATATTCAAAAGAATAATATAATACCTAAAATTAAAACATTTTAATGAAATACAAATTTTCGTAACTTATGCATCAATGCATAACAAAAACCTTTAATTAATAATAACAACTTGAAAATATTCCTTAAATGTTGTAAATATTTATAACCTATTTGTCTTCTCAATGATCCCATTAATTTCGATCTTAAATGTTGGAGATATTGCTCTCCTATTTGTCTTCTCAATAATCCCATTAATTTCGGTATTAAATATTTGTAAATATTTCTCTCCTATTTGTCTTCCCAATAATCCCATTAATTTTGGTCTTCTTAATGCCATTAATTTCAGTCTTCTCAATGATCCCATTAAGTTCTCTTCTATTAATTAATGAATCACACCATATTTTCATACTTTTGGTAACTAATTAGCAATTGATTTTTTTTCTTCTATTAGTAACTGATTTTTTTTGTTTATAGTAACTTATTTCTATGAAAAAAATATTGAATAAAAAAAACCTAAAAAATCAAAAGTTAAGAAACTAAAAAAAATATATTTTAATCTTCAATCATAATAACTACCTAATATATTTCTTTATGTTTTTTTTGTTTGAAAAAGATTTGCTTCAGATTTGGAATAAAATAATTACATTCAAAAAAATAATATAATACCTAAAATTGAAACTTTTTAATGAAATACAAATTTTCGTAACTTATGCATCAATGCATAACAAAAACCATTAATTAATAATAATAAACTTGAAAATATTCCTTAAATGTTGTAAATATTTATCACCTACTTATCTTCTCAATGATCCCATTAATTTCGGTCTTCTCAATGCCATTAATTTCGATTCTTAAATGTTAGAGACATTGCTCTCCTATTTGTCTTCTCAATAATCCCATTAATTTAGGTATTAAATATTGTAAATATTTCTCTCCTATTTGTGCTCTCAATAATCTCATTAATTTTGGTCTTCTCAATGCAATTAATTTCGTTTTTCTCAATGATTCTATTAAATTCTCTTCTATTAAAAATTTATCTTCTATTAATTAATGAATCACACCATATTTTCATACTTTTAGTAACTAATTTGTAATTGATTTTTTTCTTCTCTTAGTAACTGATTTTTTTTATAGTAACTGATTTCTATGAAAAAAATATTGAATAAAAAAAACCTAAAAAACGAAAAGTTAAGAAACTAAAAGAATATATTTTAATCTTCAATCATAAAACCAAAAGTTAAGAAACTAAATTTATTCCTCTTAGATATATATGTTTACAATATCTGATACCATTCTGCATTTTTCGTTGCATAATGAATGTGTTTGATTTGATAAATAATACAAAGCTTTTAGCAAATAGTTTTCATTGTTATACAATAGAATAGTATATTTTAATTCAGATATGATAAGGTATATATGTTACAAATATTATCATTCACTTTGCAGGTTCAAGCAAAAAAATTCAGCACTCTCTGCCATCTCTGAAATAAAACTATAATTTTGAGACAAGAAGAATTGTTTGGTTTGAAATTTTTCGGTTTCTTAATTCATTTCAACCACTATTGTAGATTTAACCTTAATCAAAAACACTGTTTCAGTTATGTTTTTCTTACCATAATACTATGATTTTTATGTCCTAATTTGAAGTTTTGCTATCAACTTATGAAATTATTATGAATTTATGAATGTAAAGGGTATGAAATTACTTTGCTGGCAATTCAATTAGTTATCCATATTCAATGTTAACTTGATATGGATATACTGTACAAACAGAAACTAAGTTCAGTATACTACGTTAACTGAACAACTTTAACTGAAGAAACGAAATGTCCAAAACTTATGTGGATGGTTCAATATATTGGGAATGAAGACATACCAAAGTCTACCTCTTTTTTAGTTGTGCAGAGGTAATAGTAATTGCAAACAATTTTTTTGGTAAAGCCCAACATGTGCCTATGAAGTTTTTTTGATAGCTTTCCTATATGATTTTTTTTTTTTGTAAAGCCCAACTAATAAATAAATATACAACATGCTTTTTATCAAATAATATTTAATAAAAACTTTCTTAATTTTTATATAATATAAATATTTAATATGTTACTCAATTACTAAATAATATCCTTCCCTCTTTCACCCGTACATGTGCACGGGCTTGCTTACTAATATAATACCCTTCCCTCTCGATATTATGCCGTGTTACATAATGGCAATGCAGCACTGATTTTGCCATTTCCTTTTCATGCATCAGGAGCTTTGCAATAGCCGCAGCAAAGTGTTACGCTAATATGAGTTACAATAGACAAATTTTTTCCCTTAGAGTGAATGGCCACACTCCAACAAAACAGGTAATTCTATTTACTATTGATCCTTGTTACTGTCTTGTATCAACTAACTTTTGATCAATGACAATTACAATTTCGGGTCAGAATTAGTTTTTCTGTAGTTACCCTTCTCTCTTTCCGCTTTCTCTCATCGTATCTTTGTGAAAGGAAAATCCATTGCTTCTGCTAACCCTATCTCCTTCGTTGATGATGATGTTTTCACTGGTGCTCAACCTGAGCCACCGTCTTCTCTACCTTCTACTCTTTCTCTTCATTCGCCCTCGTTGAAGGTTATGGACAAGAATTTCTTAACCTGGAAACAATCTAGTAGATTCAAATATATATACAATAATACCTTTCTAATAATAACCATGTCTCAACACTTCCCCTCAACTAGAACATATATATCGTATGCATCCCGTGTGTCACATATGTATGTTTTCCTAGGACCTCGTAAAGGTTTAGTGAAGATATCGACAAGTCAATCCTTGTAACAAACATGAGAGGTCTTGGTGATGACGAGTATGTTATTTTCAATGGAATTATTAGCCACTTGCTAAAGGTTGCATGAAATGCTGCATGTTAGCCAATGCAGTGGTGAGAGACTCGTTGAAGCTCCGCTATCCTTGTCTCATCATTAGCCACCATGGCCTCTAAAACTACTACTCGATCAATCATTTTTGGGGGAATTTATGATAACTTTCTTTACTACTGAAACCTGAATGAATCTCGCAGCTGTATCCAGCAAGTTGGACCACTGTTAGGTCACCGATTGTTAAAATGGAAAAAATGAAATCTTTTTTAGATAATACCTAATTTTTATTTTATCCTAGGAAATAACAACATAACTAGAGCCTATGGTTCCTACAGAGAATATCTCTATGCTCCTTCAATGGGGCTACAAAATAAAAACCTCTCTCATGTCAAATTCATGACAAACATGCCTCTTCATCCTAGCGGTTTGATTCCTTTCTTCTTTCCTATAGTTGAACCTCCAAACTTTGGGCTCACTATTGCTACTACACAACAGCATCTTGCCTTCTAGATCATGGGCCTTTTCAAATCCACCCAAGGCAAAGGCAATACCAACAACAACAACAACAACCAAGCCTTTGTCCCCCTAGGTGACGTCAACTACATGGATCAGACAACGCCATAAAGTTTTATCATCAATCATGTCTTTAGATAAAACATTAATTTCCATGTCCTTAATTGTTTCGCCTATAATTTTTCTTGGCCTTCCTCTTCCTCTAGCACTTGTAGTAGCATCAATTTGGTCTACCCTCCTAACTGGGGCTTCATTTCTTTATCACTACTTTTTATTCAGTCGGTAGTTATGCTACATTGTAATTTTCAAGTGCATCTCTGTTTTCATAAACGAAGTTTACTCCAACTTATGAACTGTAACATCCTTCTTAGACGTGATAAAGAAAGACATGCTTGCAAAGTGGATTGAAAAGGAAGTATGGAAAAAAAAAAGAGCAGGATAATATAGATATCTGAAACTTCTGACTCTTGCACTCTTTAAGCATTTATCATATATTTTAGTTTGTAGCTGCCACTTTATTGGTCAACTCTGAGGAATAAGTATGATTTAAGTTAATTTCTATACTTAGGACCTAAGATTTTCTGTAAATGTTTGTATATAACTAATGATAGTTGTTTACATGTATTAGTTGCAGAGTCTCAGCCCGGAAGTCAATTATGATCACTTGGAAAAATCAGATGATGAACCTGTAAATTCTCTTGTTTATCTCTATGTTCTTTGTTATCTGTTTGTCATTATTGAAATCTAAAATCCAATACTTAGGATAGATATATGGATATTTGAATTGCTATTGCTGTTTCGGTTGTTGTGCTAAAAGTCTCAATCTCATAAAAACAAAATGTGAAATCTTTTTTGCAAATTTGTATGGTCATCCCAACTTATTTGATCATTTTTATTAGTGGTGTTTTCACAGTCACTGTTGTTCAATGGATAGTGTAGCATTTTTAATTTACTTTAGATGATGATTTTTGATCTATCCTCTTGATATCTCTCAATCTTTAAATGAATGATAGTTTGACATCTCTGTCGTATAATTGCTACTTGTAGCTGCTTGGTATAATTGCTACTTGTAGCTGCTTGATCCGTGTGTATAATCTGCAAATATACACGTTTCCTAACCAATAGTTGTGTTTTGGAAAGTTTTCTTTGGAATATATTATACTATTTACCAAGACACGGGAAATTACTCATGTTTTTTTTTTTTTAAATGTAAATGTATTTAATACTTAATCTTATGGTAAACAGGATTCTAAGAAAGCTAGAGTTGAGTCACCCACCGATGATGAGTACGAGTACACCTTGGCAGATGCGGAGGCTGATTATTATGCTCTTTTTGACATGGATTTTATAGATTACGATTTGTTGAGTAAAAAAATCAAATTTTGCCTCCAAATTCAACATTCAACTTTCAACATTTCAAAATTCAACATTCAACCTTCCAAATTCAACCTTCAACATTCAAACATCAACTACTCACAACCTACCTCACTAAAGTCTTCAACAACTTCATCTACCTTCCACCTACTTCTACAACTACTCTCATTCTTTGCCTATAAAAGGCCATATGGTGAAGGCACCCAAAATATAATACAAGAAAAAAACACACAACACTCATAACCCAAACACATATCTTGTATTCTCTAGCTTTGTGAGGGTGAGAATATTGAGAGATTTTTAGGCTCATTTATTTCCATTAGAGAGAGTATTTTGTGAGAGAAATTTTTCTTTCTTTTATCCTCATAATTATAAGAGGATTTGTTGTACTCTCCTTTTTCATAGTGGAAGTTGCTCTCATCGCCGTGGTTTTTTACTCTCTAAATTGGAGAGGTTTTTCCACGTTAAATATTGTGTGTCATTCTTGTCTATTTTATTTTTAAACTTCTCTTTTAAATTCCCAATTAACTCGATCCTTTCGCTTCCGCATTAGCGCTGATACCCTAACAAGTGGTATCAGAGCACTTGTTAAATTGGGAATTACAAGATGTCTACAGTTACAAAATTTGACATCGAGAAGTTTGATGGCAAGATTAGCTTTTCTATCTGGAAAGTCCAGATGAAGGTCGTTCTCACCCAGAACGGATTAAAGAAAGCTCTAGAAGGAAAGTCGAAGAAGCCGGCTACCATGACAAATGAGCAATGGGACGAGTTGGATGAAAAGGCACTTTCAGCAATCCAACTTTGCTTGTCCAAGGAGGTTCTTCGCGAGGTAGCAAATGAGGTCACTACTGCGGCACTATGGTTAAAGCTAGAATCTTTGTATATGACCAAGAGTCTCGCAAACAAGCTTCGTCTCAAAGAGCGGTTATACACAATCCGTATGGCCGAAGGTACTCCTATTCAATCTCATCTTGATGAGTTTAATTCTATTATTATGGATCTGCAAAATATTGATATTAAAATTGAAGATGAAGATAAAGCTGTTCTGTTGGTTGTCTCTCTACCCTCTACCTATAAACACTTTAAAGAAATTATGTTGTATGGTAACAACGACACCTTATCCTTTGAAGATGTTAAATCTAATTTATTGTCCAAAGAAAAATTTGATCTTGAAGTTCATTCTATGGACAAGGGTGAAGGTTTAAGTGTTAGAGGTAGAACTCTAGAAAAAGGGAGTACTAGTCATAAAAAATTCAGATCCAAATCCAAGGGACGTAAATCCAACAAATTCTGTCGTTATTGCAAGAAACCGGGGCACGAGATTTCTGATTGCTATTCCTTAAAGAAAAAACAAGAGAAGCAAGATAAACCTCAACAACAACCTGAAGCTGCTAATGTTGAAGGTCACTCTGACACTGATATCCTATTATCTGTTGTCTCTTCTAATAAGAGGAGTAAAACAGAATGGATTCTTGATTCTGGATGTACTTTTCATATGTGTCCTTACAAGGACTTATTTACCACTTTTGAATCTGTTGATAGTGGTGTTGTTTTAATGGGCAATGATGCCCAATGCAAAGTTGCAGGAATAGGTACTATTCAGATCAAGACTCATGATGGTGTTGTCAGAACTTTGGCTGATGTCCGCTATGTTCCTGATTTGAAGCGGAATTTAATTTCTCTTGGCACCCTAGAATCTCTTGGGTGCAAGTATTCAGCTGAAGGTGGAGTTCTAAAGGTATCCAAAGGTGCTCTCATTTTATTAAAAGCTAACCGAGTTGGTAGTTTATATGTCTTGCAAGGCACTGTTGTGACAGGTTCAGCAGCTGTATCATCTTCTATGCCTGATAATGATGTCACCAAATTGTGGCACATGCGCCTTGGCCACATGAGTGAAAAAGGCATGCACCTTCTGAGCAAACAAGGTTTCCTTGGAAAACATGGCATCGGTAAGTTGGAGTTTTGCAAACACTGCGTCTTTGGGAAACAGAAAAGAGTTAGTTTCTCCACTGCAACTCACCGCACCAAAGGTATTCTTGATTATATTCACTCTGACCTTTGGGGACCTTCTAAAGTTCCTTCCCATGGAGGAAGTCGTTATATGATGACTATTATAGATGACTTTTCTCGAAAGGTTTGGGTTTATTTTCTGAAAAACAAAAATGACACATTTGCCACTTTTAAGAAGTGGAAAACTCTTGTTGAAACTCAAACAGGGAAGAAAGTCAAGAAGCTCAGAACGGATAATGGATTAGAGTTCTGTAATGGTGACTTTAATGAGTTCTGCGCAAATCATGGTATTGCTAGACATAAAACCATTCCAGGTACACCCCAGCAGAATGGTGTTGCGGAACGGATAAACAGAACTTTACTTGAGAAAGCTCGTTGTATGCTCTCAAATGCTGGGTTATGGCATCGACGTGACTTTTGGGCCGAAGCAGCATCCACTGCGTGTTACTTGGTGAACCGTTCTCCACATTCGGCACTAAACTTCAAAGTTCCAGAAGAAATTTGGTCAGGTAATCCTGTTGATTATTCTAATTTAAGAATTTTCGGATGTCCTGCATATGCACATGTAAATGATGGCAAATTATCTCCAAGAGCTGTTGAGTGCATATTTCTTGGTTATGCATCTGAATCTAAGGGATATCGTTTATGGTGTCCTAAGTCACGAAAATTAATTCTCAGTAGAGATGTGACTTTTAATGAGGATGCATTATTATTTTCTGGAAAACAATCTGTTGTGTCTTCTTCCACTAGTACAGGTAGTTTGCAGGGTACTAGCGAGAAGGTGGAGTTAGAAATGAAGTCTGTCACTCCGGATGTCGATGTTCCATCTTCCTCAACACATGAGTCTAGCATTGATGATCATGATGATGATCATGATCCTGATGAGAATATCACTTCTCCTATTCAGCCGCAGCAAGATGATTATTCTATTGCCCGAGATAGAACCAGGAGACAAATCATAAAGCCAGCCAAATACAGAGATGGCGATAATCTAATTGCTTATGCATTATCTATTGCACAAGAGGTAAATGATGCTGTTGAGCCTACCAGCTATTCTGAAGCTGTTTCTTGTGCTGATTCGTCAAAGTGGCTACTAGCTATGAATGAAGAAATTGAGAGTCTCCATAAGAATGGTACTTGGGCTTTGACTGAGCTTCCTAAAGGCAAAAGACCATTGAAATGCAAATGGGTCTATAAGAAGAAAGACGGTATTCCCGGGGTTGAAGATCCTAGATGCAAAGCACGGTTAGTCGTTAAAGGCTTTAATCAAAAGGAAGGTATTGACTTTAATGAGATTTTCTCTCCTGTTGTTCGTCATACTTCCATTCGTGTTTTGCTTGCTTTTGTTGCTTTGTTTGATTTGGAATTAGAGCAACTTGATGTCAAGACGGCTTTTCTACATGGAGAGCTGGAAGAAGAAATTTACATGGAGCAACCTGAGGGATTTATTGTTCCTGGTAAGGAGGAACTTGTCTGTCGACTAAAGAAATCTTTATATGGCCTTAAGCAAGCTCCCCGTCAGTGGTACAAGAGGTTTGACTCCTTCATGATTGGGCAAGGTTATTCTAGGAGTCAATATGATGATTGTATTTACTTTCAAAAATTTCCTGATGGTTCTTTTATATACTTGTTACTCTATGTTGATGATATGTTGATTGCATCACGTAACAAGTCTTTGATCAGGAAATTAAAAACTCAACTAAATAATGAGTTTGATATGAAAGAATTAGGAGCAGCTAAGAAAATTCTTGGCATGGAGATTCACAGGGATCGTCAAGCTGGTAAACTCTTTCTATCTCAACAAAAATATATTGAGAGAGTGCTTGACAGATTTAATATGGGTGATTGCAAACCTGTTTCTACTCCGCTCGCTGCACATTTCAAATTATCTGCAGACCTTAGTCCACAGACAGACGAAGAGATGGAGCGTATGTCACACGTTCCTTATGCTAGTGCAGTTGGCAGTCTTATGTATGCTATGGTGTGCACTAGGCCTGATCTAGCTTATGCCGTTAGTACTGTCAGTCGGTATATGCATAATCCTGGAAAGGATCATTGGAATGCTGTAAAATGGATCTTTAGGTATCTTAAAGGTACCTCCCATATTGGCTTGGTATTTGACAGAAGCAAAGCTGAAACCAATGGTGTTATTGGTTATGTTGATTCTGATTATGGTGGCGATCTTGACAGAAGAAGATCTTTGTCTGGTTACATCTTTACTCTCTGCAATAGTGCTGTTAGTTGGAAAGCTTCGCTTCAGTCCATTGCTGCTTTATCTACAACTGAAGCAGAATATATTTCAGCAACAGAGGGTGTTAAAGAAGCTCTTTGGCTTCGAGGTTTGGTAAATGAACTTGGCCTGACACAAGATGTTCTTATTGTGTTTTGTGATAGTCAGAGTGCTATTCACTTGACCAAGAATAGTCGGTATCACGACAAGACCAAACACATTGATGTAAAGCGTCACTTTATCAGAGATATTGTCACTATTGGTAATGTTGTGGTTGAAAAGATTCATACATCCGAGAATCCTGCAGATATGCTTACTAAGCCACTTCCGAATACCAAGTTCCAACACTGCTTGGACTTGGTTGGCCTCTACAGCACTTGATTGCCCTTCGGGGCTTTATTGGCGATGAGCGAAATTTGTCGAATTTGAGCCAAGGTGGAGATTGTTGAGTAAAAAAATCAAATTTTGCCTCCAAATTCAACATTCAACTTTCAACATTTCAAAATTCAACATTCAACCTTCCAAATTCAACCTTCAACATTCAAACATCAACTACTCACAACCTACCTCACTAAAGTCTTCAACAACTTCATCTACCTTCCACCTACTTCTACAACTACTCTCATTCTTTGCCTATAAAAGGCCATATGGTGAAGGCACCCAAAATATAATACAAGAAAAAAACACACAACACTCATAACCCAAACACATATCTTGTATTCTCTAGCTTTGTGAGGGTGAGAATATTGAGAGAATTTTAGGCTCATTTATTTCCATTAGAGAGAGTATTTTGTGAGAGAAATTTTTCTTTCTTTTATCCTCATAATTATAAGAGGATTTGTTGTACTCTCCTTTTTCATAGTGGAAGTTGCTCTCATCGCCGTGGTTTTTTACTCTCTAAATTGGAGAGGTTTTTCCACGTTAAATATTGTGTGTCATTCTTGTCTATTTTATTTTTAAACTTCTCTTTTAAATTCCCAATTAACTCGATCCTTTCGCTTCCGCATTAGCGCTGATACCCTAACACGATTGATGACTAGAAAGGTTGTTGGAATCTCTTTCTGCTTTAATCATTTGTGACCTTTTGGATTCAACGCTCAACACGTCTGGCAGCAGGAGAGCCAAATCATTTAAATTAATTTTTTGAACATATGATTTGGATACACTTTTCCTCATTTGTTCATCACAACTCTATTTTTGGTTATCCTGAAAGTACATCACACTTTCTCTTAACCATTTTATCACTTCTTTTACTTTAGAAAAAGTATTTTACTTCAATTAAAAAGATTCTCTAAAAAGCAGTGGTATGTTCGGAACACACTATTCTTTTTAGGGAATTAGTCCCCGAACCCCAGGTTTTTTCCCTAAACCCCATTTTAAATGGGAAATGTCCATATTGCCCTTCATTATTCCAAATAAAAAAATTCAAGCACCAAAATCTCAAACCCCAAACTCATCTCTCCACTATCTCACAAACCCTTCTTTTTTCTGCTCATCTTCCACCATCAAATCACTTTCACTCCAATAAAAAAAATCCAAAAAGACAAGTTTTTTTTAAATCTTCATGTTCAAAAGGAGTACCAATTGATGCTCTATACTTGTTAAAGGCAAAATTCATGAATTTTATACTTTTTTTTTATGTTATCGTATAAATTTCAACAATCCAGTGTCAGAATTTTTTGGAATTCCGACACGGGTATGTCGGAAAATTTTAGGTAGTTTGTTTAAGAGTTTTTTTCACATATATATGTCGTTTTTTCTAACGAAAAAAATAAAAACACTATAAATTTTCGACAGACTTTTGCCGGAATTTTGAAATTCTGATACATCCGTGTCAGAAATTCAAAATTACGACACTGGTTCGTCGAAATTTTAGAGCGCCATAAATTAAAAAAACAATAACGACGAAGAGAAGACAAATGTGTTTGCTTAAAACGTAACAAATGAAAAAACTAAAAAAAATGAAAATCTAGCTTCAAACAACCTATTAATCATCGAACCTAAATCATAAACGAAAAAACCCAAAAAAAAAAAGAAGACAAAGGAGAAAGAAGACTTTGAAAGGGAGAATGAAAAGAAGTAGAGTAAAAAGAAAATTATGAAAGGGAGAAAAAAGATTGTGAAATGGGAGAGGAAGAGTGGGTGTTAGAGATGAAAGAATGGAAGAGAGGGTGTTATAGAGGAAAAAAGATTGTGAAATGCATTGAGCTCCTCAGGCCAATGCATAAGGACTCTTATGCAACTCTTCAACTTTAAAACTTTATACTAGGGCACAAATTGAGACTAAACTTGTCTATTTAGCAACAAGGTTTTTTTTACCTAGTTTGCAATCTTTAACATATAGAGCTAACAAAATTTATTCTCCCACTGAATTATGGTACACCTAATCAACAACTAAACTCACCTCAAAACCAAAAGAGATGATAATTTGATGAAATATATGATACCATTGACAAGAAGCTTACTCAAACTCAGGTGAATTTCTTTAGTTTGCAAGGGATATCTTTGCACATGCATCCTTTCACAAAGTTTTATACTTGCGCCATAGATATTTTGTTTCATCAATTGTCAAAAGTCTTTATATTCATCTTATGAAACTCAAGATCCGAATGAGTAATAAATGCCATTATGATACTAAAAGGGTCTTTTAGAAAAACTGATGAGAAATTATCTTTGCAATAAATATCTTCCTTATGAGTAAAGCCCTTTCAAACAAGACAAACCTTATATCTTTTCACATTACCCTTTGAATCCCTTTAGGTATTTAAATATCCATTTACTACCAATGGGTTTCAAACCTTTAGGTAAAGAACAAGATCCTAAATGTCATTGTCATTCATGGTTTTAATCTCTTCATTCATTGCACTAATCCATTTGTGACAGTTAAAACTTTGCATGACCCAAAGGAAGTTGATTAAATCATCATTCATCACCTTAATGCCAACCTTTTGTTCTTAACGAAATACAATATAGTCATCGACAAGTGCATTTCTTCTCTCACTCATAAATTTACATAATAACATTACTCGAGGTTTTAAGATAGTTGAGTTTGACCTCAAGGATCAATCTATTGATTTTGAACGAGGAGTTAGTCAATATTGCCCAATTCTGGATTTGATATTTAGACAATGCCAAAATTACAAAGTTTATCATTATTAATAATAACTGTAGGAGGAGAAACAAAATAAATTCATCGTCGAAAGCAATATTTATAACCTTATCTCCCCCTTCAAACTCAACATCTTAAAATTTCAAGAATTTCCTGTCTCGAAGAACCTAATAGTGGGATCATAAAACATTAGCTCTCAACTATAATCAGAATAAAGTAGCAGCTTATTGTTTCTTTTCATTTGGCCTAAAAGACCTTACATTAACTGGACAACCACAATTGTGAAAATACTTCACGCTAGCCTTTGATGTCCATAATTCATAAGGGTCTTTGTTACTACTTTAGTTGAGACTTCAGTATCATTCATAATGGGGTTACGCCAATTTGCAACATAAAGAACCTTTAATGATAAAATTTAAATCTTGAGGACTGACCTTATTATTTCCAAATGAACAACATAACCAAATTAGTTCATTAAAGAAAAAAAAAACAAATATTGTCTAAATGACAGTACAACACCTGTCCCTTTCAGATCCAAATAATCATTATTCATTTCATTCTTGTAATAATTATGCTTTGTGAAACATTATATAGGTAGTTTTGTTTAATTAATACTTAAAACTAAAAAAAATAAGAAAATTAAGAATTTTCAGATAATTAAAAAGTAAAAAAAAATTCAGAAAATTAAAAAAAATCAGAATTTACCTAACGGGGTTAGTACTTATTTCTCTTTGCCTTCTTTCTCTCTCAAACCAGAATATGTCAGATAAATATTGGAATTTATCTTTGGACGCTTAGTGGTTATGTAATAGAATAGCTCATACTTCAGTTTTAGCACTTGCAACAATTGTGGATTTCACTTCCTTCTAGCTATTAACTATTCCTGGGTTAGTGGAGCTGTTTTTATTCCCACTAGGGAAAAATTATTAAGTAAGAATACTAATGTTTAATTTTTTTTTCTGTTTTTAATACAACTTTAAGAGCTATTGTTAACAAAAAAAATCATAAATTAAATAAAGAAATTAGTTCATTTGTTAAGAAACTAAATATAGTTTAAAGTATTGAAATTTGAACATTTTAAATTTTTGATAAAAGAAAGAAATGGAGTTTATGATGTTTTTTCCACTTCTATAATGCTTAACAAGTGCTTCATAGAACCCTTGTAAGCAAGACTCATTAAATAATAAAAGAGAAAAGGTTAGTATTCACGCACTTTTTGTTTGGATAAGAAGATAGTATTCACACTTAAAAAAGATTATGAAAAGCAAATACATTTACATCGAGATAGTGCAGCGAGACAGCATGCAATGCTGTTTTGTTTCTACTACTACGAAAATCTCGCTTTGTGAAATGTGATGTTGGACAATAGTATATGTTGGAAATTTGTGTGTGCTCGTGTTTCATGGCTTTTAAGGTGTCTTCTTCCTAAAGTTTCCAACATTAGGTGCTTAATTACTTTGGATGGTTGTGGTCGTTCATCAACCATGACATGCATTTAGGGACATTCCCAATGTCCAATACTACGTGATGAGTATATATGCACTTTAATTTATACTACTATATAGTAGTAACATGTAAGACATTATCGTTAACAATTGGAGTATTCTAAGAACACTAGGTAATAAGAAGGAATAGTATATAATTAAGGAGTAAATTATTAGTGTCGATAAACTAAATTCATTGGTTTTCATAATATTAAATTGGCTTATTTAAGTTTTTGGTCCCCGAAAGTTGACCGTGTTTTGGTTTTAGTCCCTATCTTTTTATTTGACCGGTTCCGATCCTTAAAAGTTCAAAAAAGTTTGATTTTGGTCCTTGCCGTTAGACTTGCACCGTTATTGATGACGTGGCAAACGGAAAATTAAAAAAAAAATAATAAAAATTTAAAATTTAAAAAAAAAAACAAAAACAAAAACTAGAAGGAGAAGAAGTCCCCAGAACCCACCCAAACCCACTCCCCTTCCTTTCTCCTCCGGTGAAACCACCACCCCACACCTCCCCTCTTCCTCTCTCCTCCTCCGTCCCTTCCTGTCTCTTGTAACTTTGATTGGTGTTATTCTCTTGGGAAGTGAAATGTTAGGTAATCTAGAACTAGAACCTGTGAGGAGAAGTTAGTGACGAAGTGCCCATGATTCCAGTGCCATATCCAAATAAAAATCATAACAAGAAAACAACACACCCAACAACTCAAAATAATAATAATAAAAAAAAATCGAATTTTGATGCAATAGAGGAGAACAACTAATCAATGAAAGTTGACTTATTATTTAGCTTAGTAATGGGTATCAGAAAAGAGAAGAAGAAGAACTGATTATGGTGATAAGCAAACATAGGAAGGTGCGGGGAAGAGAAGAAAAGGAAGAAGGGTATGTGTGTATATACAGGGAAATTGAAATATTTTTCGTGTGTTAGGATTTTAAAAACAGAAATAAAAATGGATTGAAATGATTATGAAATTAGGGTTTGGAAGGGGGGAAAGGGGATAGGCGGCGCGTGCATCAACAAATACAGGAGGAGGATGTTAGGTTGGTGCTGCAAATGGAACTTGTTATGCGACGGCTCACTAACCAAGAGAGGAGGACACGAGTGTTTGTAGTTTTCCTAAACTATCAACTTTCCAAAATGGGAAGAGAGAGAGAGAGAAGGAGAGAGAAGGGATGGAGGAGGAGAGAAGAAGAGGGGAGGTGTGGGGTGGTGGTGGCTGGTGGTGGTGGTGGTTTCACCGGAGGAGAGAGGAAGGGGGGTGGGTTTGGGTGCGTTCTGGGGACTTCTTCTCCTTCTAGTTTTTTTTTTTTATATTTTAATTTTTTATTATTTATTTTATTATTTTTTTAAATTTTCCTTTTGCCACGTCAGCAATAACGGTGGAAGTCTAACAGCAGGGACCAAAATCAAACTTTTTTGAACTTTTAAGGATTGGGACCGGTCAAATAAAAAGATAGGGACTAAAATCAAAACACGGCTAACTTTTGGGGACCAAAAACTTAAATAAGCCTATTAAATTCATCAATTCTCAATGATAAATAACTCTTTTTACCTAGCATTATCCTAAGTATTGAAAAGAAAAGGATTGTTGTTCAATTCATTGCGTATACATATGTATGCATAACCACGCCGTGTTGGTTATATAAACGAACAAAAAAATGTGCATCATGCATGTTTACCATGACTCATCAGTCCACAAAACGAGCTCACACAACGGGTTTAGACCTATTTTTGGGATCATTGACCTTTGAGAAACACGTTAGGAAGCAACAAAGTAAGCACATTACGTTGATAAAAGTGGAGTGGGTTCGAATATCTTAAGCAAGTGGTGGTCTTTTTATTTTCGATCTTTAGATTCATGTATTTGAAGTTGTTATTATTTTTATAAGTAAAATTTTTGACGAGCGGAGAAAAAGAAAAAAATTTGCAATTATCAATAATCAAATTCAGATATTCGTATTTTATACCGTACAATTTTGATTTATCAACTAAACTATATATTTGAGACTTATATATATAGAGAAAGATGTATGTCTTAATTATGTTTTTTTTTTGTGAACATGTCTTAATTATGTTTTTAATCATTGAATTTTAGGATTTTTTTATGACATGTCCTTTTTTTTCAATGTTCGACTTTCTAAAATTACTTTTACGTTCCACATATATTCATGTTACTAATTTCGGTCAAATCAATATTTTTTATTTTTAGTTTAAAAAAAATTAGAGAAAAGAGGTTTTCTTCGTTCACATTATATCATGTGGCATAGTATTGGCAAAACAGGCCGCGGGCCCCGCCCGCCCGCCAGCAATTTTTTGCGGGCAGGGCACAAGTTTTGTCGAAAAAAAGTAAATGCGGGCGGGCATGCATGCCCATTATTTTTTGCGGGCGCGGGCGGGCGGCCTGCGGGCTTTAATATTTTAAAAAAATAAAACCACCTTAGTGTCACACACTATTTGCGGGCGGGCGGGCCGCCCGGACTTTTTTTTTAAAAAAAATTGTGCTAAAATTAAAGAAAAAAAGTATAAATTTAATTTATTTTTTAAATGCGGGCCGCCCGCGGGCCGCAGTGCGGCGCGGGCAGGGCCTGAAAATCAGGCCCTAAATATTTTAACGGGAGGACATTTTTGCGGGCCGAGTGCGGGCCATGCCCGCCGCCCGCCCGTTTTGCCAATACCAATGTGGCACTAAGTAACTAACCTATTGTGTATTAGGATTTCGGTGTGGTATGTCAGCAAAATTTGGCCCCGCAATTGACAGGAGGGGTATATGACAAATTCAAAAATAATTTCAGGAGCCAAACATTAAAAAAAAAAAATAAGGACCTATGTCACCCTAAAGTTCAAAAACTGAACACATAATTAATTAATCTTATTGACCAAGGACTAAACAAGGAGGATTTTATTCTAACTTCAAATTTTCTAATTTCAATGACTTCATCTTTTATTTGGAAATAATATCCTCTCTCTTCATTTTTACATTCATTAGTTTAATTAATTAAATAAAATTAATTATGTTCAAATATGAAATGAAATGATTGAAGTTATGAAAATTTGAAGTTGGAGAATTTTTATCCGAACTAGGACCTATATGAAATATCATTGAAATAGTAGTTATCATTTCGTCACCTTACCTTATCCTAGGCATTCCGAAGAATTAATCTAATTGACCTTATTGAGGGCACTGTGATTTATTACATGACATATATTTCTAATTTTTGTTTTTTTGGATCACAGACATCGTGTATCAACCAACGCAACTTAGTTAACACTACGTAAAACATAACGTACCGCTAATGGATTTATTAGCTTTGGAAATCAGTCGTCTGTCCTCTGTTGGATTCAACTTAAACGGCCCCAGTGGAAGAAAAAAATAAGCGTGGGACGACTTATAAAAAAAAGCTCTTCTTTCTCGAAATATCCATCTATTTTAGTGACAAAAGACAAATTCTGATGCACGTACAGCAAAATAATTGCGTACAAGTGAAAGATAACATAGTTTGATAAGATAACAATATTCATTATCTGTCCGATACAAGTCCAAGCGGCTGAATTTGCATTACTAGTAATATATTAGATTGCTTCCTTATCTTATGACGATTGATCAATTTAATTTTTTAGATTTTCGAAATTTTAAATTGGTCTCTGAGATAAATAAATAGAAAACGCGAGTCACATTAATCCTTGACATTAATTATAATCAATGGTCATGGACTAAAGGAATAGTTAAAACGATATCGTTTTGGCTAAAAAAAAAAGATCATTGATTATCGGTCAAATTAATTCATAAAATTGTGAGCACCGGTCAAATTAGTTTCTGACTTTATAAACTACTAACGACAGGGACTAATGTGACTCGTGTTTTACTATCTCGGGAGCTTATTTGGAATTTTGATAATATTATGAACTAATTTAACCGATGCTAACAAAGTCAGAAACTAATCTGGCACATTACACATTCTTACATCCCATAACTTTATCAAATAAGCATATTTCGTAACTTTATCAATATCACATATTACTCATTTTTACATGTTTGACATACAACAAAATAAGGGAAAAATATTGAGAAAGAAAAATAATAAACTAGTCCCACATTGACTAAAGCATAGTAAGTTGAACAATATATAAGTAGAAAGATTCATGTACCTAATGCCTTAAGGTTTTAGGTCAAGACATGGTGTCATACTACTTATATTGTTGTTCACTTAACCTCATTAATTCACACTCTCCGTAATTAAACAAGGACTTGGATCAAAGGGCCTCTCAAGTGATTTCTCTAATCTTCTTCAATCAAATAAGATAAAAAATTGTTGATTGAAAAGAGAAAAATTATATATGCATTTGCCAGGATCAACCCAAATGCTCATATATATTCTCACTTCCCGTAACTTTATCAAATGAACATATTTAACGTGCATCACACAACTCATCAAATAATGACATAATAGGTAGGATATAAAATTATATGCAAATTAATAAATCACTCACTTGATTTGTAATACATTTTTATGTCTTAATGATGAAGTCGACGATGATGGTGGGGTATCATCGACAAGCGCTAAGGATTTGGAGATTATGGTGTGCATTATAGTGTTTGGTGACAATAATGATAGAAATAGATGTTAGCTAGAGGTGATAACAACCATAGTGCATGTGGGAATATTCACGAATGTTATATTAAAGCTACAGCTGAGAGTGAGCAATCTGAGAAGCTTGGATCGCTAGCTACTACACTTGATTGTAGGAATTGTAGTTAGAAATCTTTCCGTTATCTTAGACTACAAGTCCACCTTAGAAAAGTTTACTTGAATGTTCAAAGAAAATTGTTGATTAGCTAAAACCTTGTGGATGAGAGATTCTTCAAACAGATTGAGTGTATATAATTTGTTTCAACTACTAAGCTATAAGCCTATGATATAAAACTAATTACACTAAAAAGGTCAAATTTGTTATTAATTAGAATTAGATCAGCTAAAATTCATGGGAAATCATAGGTACCAGTTTCTGCTTCTGGAGTGTAAGATCCGAAAAAAGTAGCCATGTTATGTTCTGAAGTTTAATCTTTTTCAACAGTGCTTTTACATATTTACATTCACTCTGAATAAAATAGTTTGTAATTCACATCTTTCTCAAATAATGAACCATAGTAATATAGTATATGCAGTTCTTATATTTACAATTTGGACTACCTTTTAAGTTAAAAACATTAGCAGCCCAGCCAAATCATAAACATCTATGTTGCACTCTATATATATGAAAAGCTTCTTCCTTCTAGTTTTCTAACTAACAATCATTTTCATTTGCACTCAAGGTTTTAAAATCTTAAACTATTACTAATTTGAGGGACCTATCCCCTGCGCTGCAAGTCACATTCACACATAGTTGTTATTTAAACTTGGGCCTAAAAGCTAAACAAATACATGAAACCGAATTATTATGCTGATCTTCTTCTTTCTGTTGCTTTGAAGTATCATTAGCAACGGCGGCACGAGGAGAGGGAGACTGTGTTATCTGTTCACTGACTTCCTTTCCTTCACATACAATGCTTACCTTGCAAATTTCAGGTGCATTCTGAAGTACCTGATCAGCTATGCCATTCCCTTTCCTTGATCTTAATTTTCTGTGCATCCAAAATATATGCAACCATGTAAGTTGAAGGGATATTTTATTTGCCCCTCAAATTGTTACACCATTTATAGATTTTTTTTGTTTGTCATGGAAAAATAACATGATATTTGCACACCATTCAACACTACTTTCCTTTGCATAATAAACAAAGTGATATAATGTAACTATGTGGTATGCAAATAATAAATATACAGGAAAAAAAAGGCAGAGAAAGTGTTCTGAAATGTACATTTTTTTTCTTATTTTATTATTCAAAATGAAAGTGGTATAAGAATGATGTAACAAAATTTCAAAATGCTTATAAGGATCATCAGAGTCATTATCCCTAAAAAAGAAACTACAGAGTAAGAAATTAAGAATGATATAACAAATATAATGTGCAAATATCAAAATGCTTTTATAGATTAGTAAGACATTGAACCTTAATTGAGATTTGTTTGCTCCGAGCACTAGTTTTCTTATTTGAAGAATAGGAATAAGGTCTAGAATAGCTTTAGCAACCAAGTCACTCTCAATCAAGATGGTGTCCACCTTAACCTGTTACATAATTTTTTGGCTACTTTATTTCCTGGTTTTGTGTAATGTTGGAAATAAGCTTCAATTCCATTTTAGTTATAGAATCATTACCTTTAAGGCAGAGCATGATTGAATGAACTTTTGAAGAAGCTCTCTCCTCTTACCTCTTTCTTGGGCCATATAGTTCTCCACCTGCTCAGCACTGACTTGGCTCTTTGGAACCATTCCAACTCCCACTGCCATAATCACACAAAACATTACAGAATACATATGGAGGATGAGGGTTATTGGTTAATTAGATTAGAAATTGCATTTGAAAAACAATTTGGTAAAATTAGCATTTTCATTTAGAAATGAAATCACTAAGCTGAAAAGTTCTACATCTTGGTTTTGACTTTAGGTCCTTGAAAAATTCAATTTTTTGTTACTTTAATCATTGTACTATGTTTGGCCCCATCTTTGTCCATTTCTAGAATCAGTCATTTGTTGACTTTTGGATCATTTTATTAATCAAATTGATCCCAGGGTTATATTGAAGAAATCCAAATGCTCAAGGACAAAAAAAAAAAAGAAAAAAACTAAAGGAATAAACTTGGTAATAGATCAAACCTTTTTTTTCCAATCAAACTTTCAATTATTTTCTATGTCCTATTCCCAAAGTATTTAGATTAACGACACAATTAGGATCATACAGTGTATCCCATTCAAAAAAAAAAAAAAAATAGGGATCATACAGTGTATTTTTCTGGTCTTAAAATAACTTGGTTATTAAGATCTCAACCTCATAGTCGCAGGTAGGCCACCAGGGTGTGAACAAGTTGCACCCACCAACCATTGAAATAATCATAAGAGCAATTTTTTAAAGAGTAAACTTGAGAGTAATTAAGCAAGAAAAGAAAGAATAAAATTTTATGATTAAAAAAAATGAAAAAAGAGTGAACATAATTAACTTACATGGACTTGGAATGTGTTTGATATCAGGGAATACATGTATAAGATACACCATAGTAGATGGAGTAATGACCAAGTTCTTGAGTGTCCAAGACAAGGCTTCCATGCTTGTCTCACTCTTACCAACTGCTACATAAACAGTGTCTTCACCTGCTTCATTTCCTTCACTAATAGTTGACATAGGACCATGATCATGTTGGTGAGTCTTATTATCAAAGTATAGCTCTGAAGAGTTCTCTAATTCTTCTATCTCACTCACACTGCTGCTACCATAATTGTTAAACATTTGGTTGCTGTTGTTGTTGTTGTTGTTCATGGACACAACACCTTCATCTGAACGGTGCAACCACTGCAAGGTCTCACTTATTGTTGTTACAGACATATTACTATTTTTATTGTATAGTTTTAATGAAGGGTAACAATATTTGGTAGTATAGAGGAGAAGGGAGTTATTATTATAGGGAGGTAGGTGTTGAAGGGGTAATGGAATGGAAAGAAAAACTGAGTTGTTTATTTATTATAGGAAGCTAAGAATGGGAGAGAGAGAGGGTGAGAGTGAGGGACTCTATGAGTTTGTGTTGAATTCTAAGGTGTATGTGTACTACTTGTTGTGCTGTAGTGGAAAGACTTAAAGGGGACAAATTTGAGGATGGGAAAAGCCATGTGGAGGGAGAAGCAGGAAATTTCAGAGGTTGAACATGACCTTTGACTTTTATTTTTGGTCGAGGGGAATATATAGGACCAGACGTGCTATGAAAGATAAGGTATTCTTATTTATTTTGAGTTTTTCATTTTTGTACTCACCAATTGCTCTTTCGCTCAAACTGACGGAAATAAGTGGACAATTTTTTTTCTTGAAACAAAGCGGAAACAAAATAAACGAATTTGGCCCCCATTTACCGATTTTACGGAGGCGGAGGATGATTTCTGATTTTCAAAAGGAGGAAACTATTTTATTTTTCTACCGATTTGTATCAGGCGGAAGAATTACCGACTATTTAAAAGCGGAAATACTTTCGTTTTTTAAGGAGCGGAACAAATAAAATGTTGAAATCCCAGAAATACCCCTATGTGAACCCTCCACCCCCTTTTGTACGTGAATGAAGGGAGGGACAATTTTGGTATTATAACAAATTTTTAATGTTTCCGCCTGATGAAAGGCGAAATACTTTATTTTATTTACGATTTTGGAAAGACGTAATATAATACGACTTGTATAAGGCAAAAATTGTTTTATTTTGTTTCCGCCTTGTTTCAGGCGGAAAAAATCTTTCGACTTATTACAGGGGGTAAATAACAAATGGGGGACAAAAAGTAATGCGTGGGGGTCAAAAAGAAAAACTCTTTATTTTTGGGTAATAAATTGGAAATAATTATGCTTGAGTTGAGTAAAATTATTATGAATAGTAAACTTATCTGTAACAAGTATATTTAACGTAATTACATTTTCAGGATTTGAGCTTAGAATTTTGATTAAGTTAAAATAATTTCTCCTCAATTAATATACACGATTATATATTTTATTTGAATATTAGATTTAAATATTTTACTGATATTTCTATATTGATGTTTAAACTGAAATATTTTTTTTCCTAAAATTTTGTTTATATCTAACATTTGTCCCTTAATTTTTTTCACTTTGTTGGATAATTTAGGTCTTTAAACTTTTACGGTTAACCAAAAAAGGTCGAGCATAAAAATCTCGTGGAAAAAAAAGGTGGATGAAATCGATGTAGTCTATTGAATTTATTATTATTTTTATACTAAATCGATCTCCATTGAAAAATGCATTTTTAGATTAAAAAATATATTTTTAATTTTTTTTCAAGAGATAATGACAATAGTGTTTATGTAATTAACAAATTTTGTATATTTCTTTTCTTAGCCACGAATATATGTTATCAATTTATAATAACTTAATGAATATGCACTGAAATAAATAACCTTAAAATATAATCTTTGACATGCTAATAAGTTAGACTCTAACTATGAGTTTGAAACGCGGTTCAAGCATGTTTATGTTATAGCTAAGCTCGGCTCAACCAATTCCAATCCCATCCCTGCTTGCTTGCTTATACTTTAAAAAAAAAATTAAAAAAAAAAACCATTATTCTCTTGGTCTTTTGCTAGTTCTTTCCTTTTTATCACTTTCTTTTTATTTTTTTAATTTATATATATATATATATATATATATATATATATATATATATATATATATATATTCTTGCGCATGTGGTATGTGAGCTTCACTTTTTGTGGTCCAACTAATCCACTCCGACCCCGTGGAGCTGAGTGACTCTATGGTAGAGGAGTCTTGGAGTTTTTTAATTTATATATTCTCTTCATACGCTTTCTTTAATTTTAAAAAAATAAAATTTTGTCCGTACCCTCTTGTACTTGTTCACACATAAGAGTCTATTCTCTTTATTAAGCATTACTAATCTCAAGTTGTTGAAGTTTCGTCTCAACTACGCTTACATGATTAACCTAGTCAATTCTTTTTAGTTTTTTCTCCTATCACTACTTCTTTATTAACCCATAGAACAAACCATGTTAATGTGAACTTGTACTATACAACATGGCAACAACATTAGAGGATAGGGGGCGTGAGTGCTTGCAACATGATTTCAGGAGAAATCAAGTGTTTGATATAAGAGATGAAGATTCAGAAGAGTTGTTTGAGATCAATCTTAAGGACCCTTTGGATGCAATAATAATAGAAGACTATGAGAGCAGTGTGTTCTCTGTTGATATTCACAGCCATGATGATGAGGAGAAAGATATTGTTTATGTGGCTGTGGGCCACGATGGAGAATCAAGCATGGAGGCACTTTTATGGGCTTTGGAACATGCTGTGACACCCTCCTCCACCACTCTCTATCTCATACACGTTTTCCCTGAATTCAGGCTCATTCCATGCCCTTGTAAGTCATCTCATGTTCTTGTTTTATACTCAATTTTGTCTTGGGACAAAGCTTATGTAAAATTCTTTATATATTTGTGGTATTTTTCTTTAATAAATGGCATATGTATTATATATCAATAAAAACATAACATGTGGATAACATGTGTATTATGAAGGTTATATACATGTTACATTGTTACTTATATTTTATCGGATAAAAGTTCCACAAGGAGTATTTAAGTTTTGTCCCTTGATCTTTCTCTTTCTCAATTTTTACGTTAGAGGATCATATCTCGGGAAAGTCTAACATACTCCTGGCATGTATGTTTTATTTTATTAATTTTTTATGTTCACAATATTTTTTTTAATACAGATTTTTAATGCAGATTTATTAAAATATGTCAGTTTTCAATGCAAATTTACTCAATATAACTGTTTTGCTTGTATCAGATAACAAATAATAAAAAAAATTAAAATTCAAATAACAAAAACATGCACATAAAAAGAATAAAAAAAATCCAAAGTATATTTTTTTTAATCTATTAGATTTATAAAAAATTAAAAAAATATATATAAAAAAATCGAAGCACAAAAACCGGTGCATGATAGAAGCACCATCATATCTCAGTCTCACTTTATCTCACTCATGTGTTGAGGCCAGGTGTGAATATTAGTAAAAACATAAATTAATTAAATATATATATATATATATATATATATATATATATATATATATATATATTATAGTTCTTTTAACTATTCTCACACAGTGTAAAACATCAAATTTAGTCCCCGGTTTTAGACGAGTTATTAGTTAGTCCCTAAACCAGTATAAGTCGCCCTAAAACGAGTGACATAAGAGTTATATTGGTTTATCAAACTAAATTTCTTCCAACTTAAATTGTTTAATAAGGCTTGTTGGTGCAAGTCAAGGGGTCAATGACATGGTCGGTACTTGTTAATTGTTATTTTCATTAATAAAGAAAGTACTAAAGTCAACGGGTGAACAAAATGGTTGTTTCAATGTAATTGATATAGCCACTAATTTAGCCGAGTTTATGTGCTTGGTTGAAATTTTTTTTCTTAATGTTTAATGGCAGTTGGAAAAATTCCAAGGAGTCATGTAAATCCAGAGTATGTTAACATTTACTTGAACCAAGAGAAAGGAAAAAGGAAAGTGCTGCTTCAAAAGTTCCTAGACTTGTGCATGGACTCAAAGGTAATGAAATCACAACTTGGAAAAAGTTACATATATCAAATAAGTTTAATCAGACATGGATTTTTTAAGTATTGATTGAAGATTATATAGTACTAATAACAAATCATTTCTATAACATATATACAGGTTAAGGTGGAGATGATTTTTGTTGAGGGTGACAACGTTTCCAAGGCCATAGTGGACCTTATTAAGAATCTTAGTATAAGAAAATTGGTGATTGGAACTACCAAAGCTAACTTACGGTACCATGACTTGCAATATCTGAAATTAAATTAAATTTAATTTACAACAATATAGTATTTTAATTTCTAATCTTTTAATTTGGTTATTTTGTCATTTGGATGAGTAGCAAATCCGTGTCTAGAAGGAGAAATGACATAGCAGATAAGGTACTCAAGCATGCACCAGAAATATGTGATGTTAAAATCATATGTGAAGGAGTGGAAGTGATTGATAAGATGATGGGGTTCACTACTTCATCACACTACTCCAGTGACAGTAGCAGTAGTTCCAGAGTATCACAAAAAGATGAATCCCATGCTTTTGTTCCTCTTATGCGTTTTATGCCAATTCCTATATGGCTATTTAGCCCCAGGTTTTAATCAACATCATAATTTTGTATAATAACAAGTCTTTTCTTTTTTTTTTTTTTGGAAAACAAATTAGACTTGGACTGAGAATATTCGAATATGCTACTAACTATATATTATCCAGTGAATTCTTTATTTTTTTATTTAGGAAATATTATTCTCTGTACTTAATCAAATCGTCATGGCATGCACATTATTTCTTTAGAGCTGAAATAGTCATTAGATGAAGTCTTTATGAGAGTGACAATTCTAGTAGCTTAACCCAACATTTATTTAAAGTTTGTCCGGGATCCCAGTTCACACTCAACAGTCAACACGACCAACCAATGTATTTTTTAAAATATGTATTGTATACCAATCTTGTTTTTTTATTTTTTATTTTTTTTATAAGCTGTATATCAATCTTGTTACTAAGATATACTAGTAAATTTTAAACACTTAAATAAACCAAAAGCACCAACTTGTCTAAATGTTGTTTAAATTAGAATTTTACTTCCAAATGAAATTCACGAACCTTTAGGCTATATTTTGGAGTTTCAAAAATAAAAGGAATTTACCCGTAATCGATAAAATTTGTCACTCCACTTTTTTGGTTTTGATGAGAAGAGAAAATTATTCATATCGTTCCCTCTTGACCCCCAATTTTGAGGGGCAAAAATTGTTGGCCCACGATCACCATCCCAACTCATTCTTTTAAATAAACTAACATACTAAAGTTTTATCATTCCTTTTAGTATCCCTCCTTTACCATCCTTCTAAACCATATCCATTAACAAGCTACTTAAAAATTATGCTCCCTTTATATGGATGGCCAAGACTAGCACCTTTCATCTTTTATAATCAAATCATGCTAGTTAATAGTTATAGCAACGAGGTTTGACTTAGATGGTGTAAAGGGATGATATGAGATCTTCATGAGAGAGTTTGGGTGTTAATAACTCCCAATTTGATTCTTAGCATTTTGCTGGATAAGAAACCCTACACCTCTTAATCGAGAATAATCTTAGAAACCCCCACTAATAGTGGTGAACCCTTAGAGATATAAAAAAAATCATGCCGACTATACCCGAGATATAAATCCAAATATGTGCATGTATAGATGACATTGTTTTTAATGCCTTGTTATCTTAAAATCAAATTTTTGTGGGGCGATCCGGCCATATGGTAAACCCGAGGAGCAATCGACTAGGGTCCATGGTGAAGAGGGACCCAAATATGATAGCAACCTCCCCTCCTTTATCATCCTAGGAATTTCTCAAAAATCTATTGGTCTTCCTTTTTCATCTCTTAGTCATGAGGAATCTCTTGATATTACACTTTTTTTATTGAATTAAAAACATACATTCTCATAATCGTAGTTTGTGTTTTTCAATTCAATAAAAAGTTTGTTAAATCTTTTTATTCCTCACGGCCTTGTAATCAAAATGGAGACCATGAAGACTTTTGAAAAATTCCCAGAACGATCAAGAAAGAGACACCTCTGCCTCCGGGGAGGCTGCTATCAAAAGATAAGAAAGAAAATACTAGCTATTTTTTAATTTAATTTTTTTTATTAGGCCAGTTGAAGAAGAAAATAAAATGCATACCTCACAATTCATAGATACTTTTATTTTTATTCAAATTTTAGCATAAAAATTTAACATAATTATATTTTTTTTATAAATTAAAAAATTTCATTTTTATTTCACTCACAATTTTCATGAACCTTCTCCCACTCTCTCTGTGTGGGGATGGGGGGCAATGTCCTAATTAGCATGAACATTTTTTTTGTTTAGATAAAGCTGAGGCGTTTACTGTCAAAAATGTGTATAAACGTGTATGTAGGTTGCAGTGCCCTCTTGCATTGCACTAGTCTTTTGAAGAAACTTTTTCTTTCTTGTGGAAGAGAGGATAAAAAATGCTCTCAACAATACATTACCTTCAACTCTTCCACCATGTGCAACAGTCACTCCTTGTCTCTTAGCATAGGACAGCCCCACCAATCAAATGCAGCTCGTGCAAACCATAAGATACCAGCTTTTCAGGGTTAATGCTCATGGAAAGATAAATCATAGTGTATTCACCATTTTGCCATGATAAGAAGACAAAAACTAACCAGTTTGCATTTTTAGTTTATTTTGTATTTAGATACTCTTTTTTTTTAAAATGAGCATGGCAGTGCCATGCATGTTATGAGAGAAAGACTATATAGGTAATTGTGTCTTCTAATCAAATGACATGAGGACACGCATGCTCATGTCTTCAAAGAAAATAAAAATATTCATATCTGTTGATTATGATGAAGTCTACAGGCACTGTATTTTGCTGGATGCCCATGTGCTTCAGTTTCCAAAATTTCATAACTTAATCCCTAATAGAGAGCATCATTATTACCACCATTAGCCAGCTCAAATTTCTAATGCATTGAAAAAATGATCTTGTGTGCCTTTGAGATAGATGACAAAGAAGCCATGCATTTAATTATGACATACAATAAATTTGAAAGCCAACAAAAACAAACATACAATTCCTCATCATATCTGTTCCTGAAACATTGAAAAACAGTTCCTTCCCCCACTAAACAGAAACCATTGCATTGCAATCAATATTATCTATCACTAGAAGAAATCAAACTCCAGATAATTATCAGAACCTTTCTGATTATTAGCTATTGACATATGATTAACAGGTTTTTCAACAGCTGATGAGGCTGGGGAAGGTACCTTCTCAAACTCTACAGGCTTCGGGATCTCAGGTGGGGTAGCACAACGGATCAATGCCCAATTCACACCTTCGAAAAAGGGATGTTGCTTAATCTCAGTAGCACCTCTTTTATATGCCAATCTGTGCTGAGGTTCCTTCACAAGCAAACCCCTTATAAGATCCCTTGCTGCAAAACTGACAACAGGTGCTTCTGGAAATCGCAGTGGCTGACCTACAACATTAAACAAAGTTGCTCGGTTCCCAGATCCCTTGAAAGGAGTTTTACCAAACAACAGCTCATATAGAAAGATTCCGAATGTCCACCAATCAACCGCACTCCCATGACCTTCACCCTTGATGATCTCAGGTGCCAAGTATTCATGTGTTCCGACAAATGACATAGACCGAGCATCGGTAGGCTCAGCAACAAGCTCGGGTAATGGACTAACTTGGTTGCCAATTTCGTTCTTGGGCTTGCGGTCCTTCTTTGATTTGCTAGAGAAGAGCCGTGGGGAAAAGCATGTAGTAGGAGCAACACAGGATGGCTGGATGCAAGAAGGTGGCTCAATACATGCAGGCTGGACACAATATGTTGGATTCTTTCTTAAAGGCTCAGAATCCATGGTTGTGCTTTTTACCAGGGTTGGACTAACAGCACAACGGAGGGAAAGGTCAAAGTCGGAGAGCATAATATGTCCATCATCCCTAACAAGGACGTTTTCTGGCTTCAGGTCACGGTAGACAATTCCCAGCATGTGGAGGTACTCCAAAGCCAATAGCACCTCTGCCACATAAAATCTGCAAGTTACGAGTAAATTAGCAGCAGTTATTACCATCAATTAAAATTAACATCGGGGTGAAGTAAGGAAAAATCCCAAAAACAAAAAACTAGAAAAGAAAACATGACAGGCTTAAGGAGTGTCATATATTTCATCTCCGGCTGGCAGATTTTGTCAGAAATAAAACAGTAAGGAAGAATCCAAGAATGATCCCAAGTCATCTGCAATGAGTGAATCATCTCATTTACGGAAACAAAACAACTATTCAAGTTTTCCAATATTAATGACAATTAAGGTTTCCACTTAACCTATCTTTCCACAAACAAGGTTTCCAATATTCTTTTACTTTGTTGAGGTTATGTATTTGTTTGGACCTTTGGAAGAACTGAGGTCGTCGTCAACCTTAACAAATACATTTGACAGCTACATTGTTTCGAATACATTATTTGATTCTTACACGACTAATATAAAGCAGCAAGAGGCATGATAAACAGATAAATAGTTAAAGACGCACAAATGCAAACCCAAAGATAAAAGAAACTCAAATCATGACCTCCACCTGTACTCCTTATGCATGAATGACATGGAAGGATACCAGGCTCAAAAGTCAATGTTCATTACATATTATATTAAGTGATTAGTTTTAGGTGCCTGCATGACTGTAATCCAAGCATTAGAATTTAGTTCTTTCAAATAAAATGCAGCAATTAAAGCAGCAAGGCTATAAGGGTGCCTGCAGAACTGTAATACAAGCATCAGAATTCAGTTCTTTCAAATAAAATGCAGAAATTAGAGCAGCAAGGCTATAAGCGTACTCAAATAAGGATGACTCCAGTCACTTCACAAAGACTGTCAACATTAGAATACAACGAAAAAATGCCTTGATTGTAATTACAATGTCCTGAATAGACTCAACCTAGCTACCTTCCTTGTAGACTATAACAAGCAAGCATTGTATATGAAATTGGGTTCACTTTTCACATGCATAGTAACACATAATCCATGAATCCATGACAAGATTATTTTACATTTGGATCTATAATAAAATATAAGCTACATCAGTTCTTAAGAGCAGAAAAAAAATTTCATACAATTTGAAAGCCAGATAAGTAAGTTCTCAAACATCTATAAATTGATGAGTTCCACCAAGTGATACATGAACATGGCTTCAAATAGGGATATGGGATACACAGGGCACATTGTAACTTATATTTTTTGTTTAGATATTCTATTTGATCCACGAATCTTTCATGTCTCGGTAGATTTCACAGTTCATGCAAGTATAAAAAGCAATATATGAAACTTTGGGGAAAAAAATATTGAAGAATCAATTACTTTAACGCGGCAGATAATTAAATTCGAACGGATGTAAATCAAGGGAGGGGCAACTAAAACTTATATAAGCAACGAAAATAGAATATGCATCACAACCAGCATGAATGAACCAAGGTTGAGTTCTAATTTAAACATACTTCACTGCCTGCTCGGGAAAATGCTTCCCTGGCTGCTTCTGCCTGAGTGTATGGAGGTCTCCACCAGGGCAGAATTCCATTACCAAGCATGAGAATTTCTCTGTCTCAAAATGTGTATACAAAGTTGGGAGAAAAGGGTGGTCAAGTGACTGTAGAATTTCTCTTTCTGTCTGAGCACGAAGTAGCTTTTTACGACTTGCTAGGGACCCTTTGTCCATCACCTTCATCGCAAAGTAACATTTAGTTCCACTCAACTCGGAGAGATATACACTGCCAATATCGCCACAACCCAACCTCTTCAGCAGTCTAAAGTGACCTAATCCCAATGTCCCATCTCTCGTTCGAACGGCTTGGATAGCTTCCCATCTCAAGTCATTCGCCTTGTGAGGCTTGTTTATGCTGCTACTAAAGCTACTACAAGTACTCTCATCACTCACATCACTGCTCGTACTTCCTCTGCAAATACTGCTCTTACCACTCTCAACAAAATCAGCTCGGTCACTGATCTTGGCACTTCCGCTCGTCTTTGCAAGACTGCTGGCCCCATCGCTAACTTTACCAGAAACAGAACTGTTCTTCACGCTACCATATCCCGATGTCTTTTTTTCTTGATCAATAGAGTTGTCCTGTGAGCCTAGGTTCTCATTAACAGCACGATCCACTTCCCCAGATGCTTTGTCGGGGACAGAAGAGGAAGCAGATCCCTTTTGGCCCGAGATTCCTAACTTTTTGATGTCAGGGATTTCCACAGTATTCTGCCTTGATGGATTTTGCACAGACTTTGATATATCTTCACGAGCATCCGGATCAGGTTTGCCTGCCTTAGAAACCGACAGCGAAGAAGGCGTGTTGTCTTTTGCCTCAACGGTTTCAATCCCAGACATCTTCTGATGCTGTTTTGGAAGAGTTCTAGCACTAGTTTTCGAGTCCATTGGAAATGCTAAAGAGTTTCAATTGGGATCAGTTTTGCAAAATCCATGTCTGAGCATCCATTTATTATGTCTCCAAAAATATGAAACAACCTATCAAAATCATCAAATCAATAAAGAAGTTGTCAGCCGTTTCAGTACACTACATAGCATAAAATATACATACTTTGTTTAACAGACTATGTGGATGAAGACTCAACTACCAACCAATTAAAACAGAAAAACTTGAGCATCCATAAAATTACTAAAAAAAACTAGTTCACATTCAACTAGAGACAAATAGATCCCTGATTCAGTAATCAGTGAAATAGTTACTCCTGCCGATACATAACAAATGAGCATCGTGACATAGCTAAAGTATATATAATAAGAAAATTAGCTTCCTTTAACCAAGACCTCAGAATCCTTCAGAGCGAAAACATGCTATTATTTATAAAGAAAAAAAGTAACAGAAACTTAAGAACCAGTTAGTAAATGAAGTAACCTCCATCCCTAAAAGGTGGAGCTGCATGCAGACCATGATCAAATTAATAAAGCACAACAGTAATAGGTAACCAGAAGCATAAAAATCAGTTTTTTTCCTATGTATATAATAAAAATTCAACCAAAAATAAACAAACTTCACAAAACAATTACAGGGATTGGAGTTGGAATGAGTAAAGTGCAGGTTTGTGAAGAGAGACAGGGGCAATTTGGGGAATAAGAAAATTAAGATAAGAAGCTACATGTAAATGATTGTGAGTGAATTGAATGAATAAAAAATGGATCTTGATGAAGGAAACAAGGGTATGAGTTGAATCTGAAGCAGATCCAAGAGAAGAGAGAGACCCAGATGCTAAAAATCAAAACTTTGAAAGTAAAGAAGCACACCCAGCATGAGAAGAAAGGAAAAGTAAAGTTAACAAAAATGAATACCTAATTTGAAGAACCAATTTCAGAACTCAGAGAGAGAGAGAGAGAGAAGCACTGTAGATAGGGATTCTCCTCCTCCTGGTATGGTGAGTGTGTATGAAGGTGCTTTAGAGAGAGAGAGAGAGAGAGAGAGAGTTACTATAAAATATGAAAATTAACACTGACTGGAACTCTGTGCATTTGGTGGACTATTAGGCATGGAGAGAGAAAGAGGAGTCAAAGGTAAAAGCAAAGTTTTTTTTTATTTTTTTTGCTTCAATCAATAATTTCAAGGGTATTTTGTCCCCAAAATCTAGAGGGGGTCCAAGTCACTGTACACTTCTGAGGTCTTGCACCTGTCCCTCATGCCTTTGCCCAATTCTTTTTTTTCCCATCTTTTTCTATTTTATTATGTTCATACTTTCTTTTTTTAAAATTTTGAAAAACAATCATTTTCTTTTAAAGATGGAAGTTGTTTTTTTTAAACTATGTTTGGATTGGTGCTATTCTATGAAATGAAATGGTGTGAATAAAATTTAATTCCATTGTTTTAAAAGAGAGATGAAGTGACATGGTATAGGATGAGATCCATCCCCTTCCATTCAAAATCTTTTATTTTTGTCCTTTTTCAAATTTGGATGTATTTAATGAAATGCAAATTTTTTTTTTCATTTCATCCTAAAATATTTAAACAATGGAATGATAATTTTATTCCGCTTCGTATCCAAATATAGCGGGATGAAAAATGTTGGAGAAATAGAAATAGACACTATTACTAATTACTATGTATACCAGTAATTGGGATTTTTATTTTTACATGTTTAGAGATGTTTGGGTATTCTTTTATTCTGAATTTGTTACAATGTGGCAGATTTTCGAATGAAGGGGTTGTGCATGAGAGAAGAAATGATTCAAAAGAGAGATGGCGATTATGTGACTGAATGTAAATAAAAAAAATATTACGTTGAATAAAATCGTTATTTTGCAGTTTGTGAGAAGGACGAAGGATCAAAATTAAAAGCAAATTAGTTTTTGATAGAAGAATAGAAATACGAAGGACTTTTCTAATATGCAATCCAATTTTAAATTATTGGCATGCAATCTTCTCATCAATCAATAGCAAGTTGTCACTTAATTCACTTGTGCCATGTCGTCATCCCAAGTAGTCAAATGTAATTTTTTGCAATTTGGTCCAACTTAAAAAGTAAATTACAAGTTTAGTCCTTTGTATCTATTGATAAATTATAAGTTTTAATTTTAAAAAATATAATTTAAAAAAAAAATCAAAGTAGCTTCTGGAGTGCTGGTGGTTCGTCTTCTTCCCCACCACCACCACCACCACCACCACCGGCCACCATCACCTCCGATCCAAATGCCTCAGACGTCGTCCGCCAATCCCTTTAGTATCGAAAATATAAGCACTACTACCAAGAAGGGATTGACGGACGACGTCTGAGGCATTTGGATCGGAGGTGATGGTGGCCGGTGGTGGTGGTGGTGGTGGGGAAGAAGACCAACCACCAGCACTCCAGAAGCTACTTTGATTTTTTTTTAAATTATATTTTTTAAAATTAAAACTTATAATTTATCAATAGGTACAAAGGACTAAAATTGTAATTTACTTTTTAAGTTGGACCAAATTGCAAAAAATTACATTTGACTACCTGAGATGATGACATGGCACAAGTGAATTAAGTGACAACTTGCTATTGGTTGATGAGAAGATTGCATGCCAACAATCCAAAATTGGATTGCATGCTAGTAACTCCCATAAATTTGTCGCGAATATTTTGAAAAATGTCGCGCATATGTTAGTTGGTTCTATATACTTCGATGGATTTCACTTTTTTTTAGTGGAACCCAACATATTTAATTCTTTGAAAAAGAAATATCATGTCATGTTTCATTTGTAAAATTCACCAAATTTAAATAGAACTCATGTGTTGTTTCATCTCGTTCAAGTGAGTCTGCCAATCGATACCTTAAGCCTGTCTTTCAGAAAATTGATATGTCATGAATATACATTTTTTGTAACTAAAGAAGTTGATATGAGAAGACAATCATCACACAAGGTGAGTAAAGACCACTAACATCAGTAAAGGTTTGTAATGAAATATATATATATATATATATATATATATATATATATATATATTATATCAACAAGAAAAATTGAGAATTGAATCCTATGACCGGAAAGGTTCAACTGCATGCATGTCCCAATTCATATTGAAATGTTGATTAATTAATATGATATTTATGAGAAATATTTAAATTTTTTATTAAAATTAATAAAAAAAAAAGTGTTTCAAAATACCAAATAAAAGAAATGGGTAGGAATATTGAAGTCCTTTCTTTTATTTTGATGAAAGATTTGTATGGAAGAAGTAAATTTTTTTTTGTCCATCTAGTTCCTCAAATACTATATAAGCACATCCGAATCCAACTCAGATCGCGTGTTTGTCTATGGCAGATGAGTCTCTCAGTATGAATAAAGAGTTCATTTTTATATGATCCGACAATTAATGCAACTTAGCCAATAATAATGAATAAACAAAAATGGATACTGTAAAAGCTTTGAGGATTGACTTTTGTATATGTAATAATAATAATAATAATAATAATAATAATAATAATAATAATAATTTATTATTATTATTATTATTATTATTATTATTATTATTATTATATTTATAATACAAGAAAGTTTTGCTTAAATTTTTATAATTTAATGATTTATTAAAAAAATTCTTAAAATAAACCACATGAGAATCGAAGATACAATATTAAAAAGGAAAATAAAACATTAAAATATAGTTAAGTCTCTAAAACATGAAAAAAGTAATAGATTTAGCTTATAAATGTTTTATTTTTTTTTTAATTTTTTGTCCTTGATCTTCAGGATCGGTGTAAGAAAATTAAATAATTTTTTTTTGGTGGAAAAAAATTATATTTTAAATTAACATGTTGTTTAGAGGGCAAGAGTACGAGATCATCCGACAACGTATCCACATTTAAGAGATTGGATATGCCAAAGAAACACCAAATTGGACTTGAAGCAAATACTTCTATTGATAAATCAAAAATTACACACTTGTGTAGTACTAATAAATTTGCTGCTCTCATAGAGTAAAGTTTTCTGCCACACAAATATACAACAGTAGCTTGTTATTGTACTAGAAATTTTGTCTATAAAAATTGTTCTATGTTCCCAAACTCTCAAATAACAACATACATATATATCTCTTTTAGGCACTAATGATCCATATTTCTAATAAGTTATACAGAACTTCCAATAACTGTAACATATATAACATATCCTTAATACATAGCTTTTCCTAAATACATAACTACTCATAATTCAATATGACAATTATTTGTATTATTAAATCATCCATAATCCATATTCCTATTATATGTTCTCAATGAACTTAGATTTTTTTTATTTTTTATATTTTTGCCAAATATGATAGTCATTTGTTATTTTTACTATTATTTATTTAATTTTTCTTCCTTCGGTAAAATATTTTCAAGGTTTTTAAGCTCTTTCGAGAATCTGCAGTTATCTTTTTCAACAAGCATTCCTCTTAAGAATCAAACTTTAATATTCAGCTATTATACATTGGGATCTAACTTTGTCCTATACTATAAAATATAGTTGTACAATATCTTGGCTTTTATTACCCTAACACTCCTATTTGTGTCTTGTCTTTCTCCTTAGTGCTAAAATTTCTGGCTAGAGCATCTAAAAGATTGTAACCATGCTATATCCTATATTCTCTCTTCAAAAGTCAAAATATAACATGAGAAAATATTATCAGGGTGCAAAAGTGAATTAAAAAAAAAGTGGTAGAAAAGAAATGGTTTTCCTATAGACAATAATTGTAATTATGATTATGTTTGCATGAAGTCATTAGATGGAAATACAAATTCCCATCACTTAAGCCGACATCAAGATTTTTGGTTGCCTTAAATGGGTGCCTGCTTTCCCTTGTAGTCAATAAAATCACCAAGTAATGGACCAACGGTCGATGGGAATGTTTGGTTGATCCAATGAAAAATAGAGGTGTGTTACTGAATCATCCGTGCCTATAAGTTTTAGTGGTGGACCATCCACCACAATCACTGCAATGCCCATTAAAGCTTTTGATTATGTATGTATGTATGTACCAAAAGGAAGTCACTTTTAATTTCATTGAAAAATTCATTGGAGGATGCAAATTAGAGAGCCCCTCATTTTTGTACCATTATCCTATCTAACAAATTAAGTTCATGATTTTTAGTGTCTTTGCAATACATGCCAAGAAGGGCCCAATTTCTAAATGCTATTGTTGTGAATGGGACAAGGGATCATTTAAGGATCACTCAAATCTTCTATGTGAGGAAGTGAGAAAGAGAGAGCTTCTGAGCTGCATTAATAAATAAGCTTTTCATCCCATCTGAAATAATAATTGATATCAAAGCATATGAGTTTTGCTCTATGGGTTTATTTTCTCAAGATATATTAGTGGTTTTGCTTTTATTTGCATCACTGCATGAGGTCCCAATTGAGTGTGAAATCTCATAAATAAATAAACAAATAAATAAATATAATATCAATCAAAGTGGTTGCAACTCATTTTCCCATATGAACACCACCCCCCAAACTTGACCTTAATCTTTTTGTTGTTTCATGTCATCCAAATATCTCTCTTTCCAGAAAGTATCCAGATAACTAAACTAACCCTGGCATATCCCACACAAACGTACACGTTGTTTTTCTTCTTATTTCGACAACTTGGATGAGATATATATATGCAAGCAAGAGGGCCAAGCAAACATGTACAAATTATGTTTATGTGTCCAAATGTAAACAACTAATCTTTTATCCTAAAATTGGATTCTTAAGTAAAAGAAGGATTTAATTTTTTTCAATAGATCAGTGCTTTACCAATAATTCTTCCTTTTAATACCTACCACAAAAAATAACACCATTCAATAATACATAAAACATGCCCCCTCACATAAATTTTATTTAGGATGTGACCGAACATGTCTCCTTCAAACATCAATGTAATGTTTCTAAGGCTTTCTTTACTTTTTCTTTGATATATATCTTTTTCTCTTTCATGTAATATTTTAATTTTAATTATTTTTGTTTTGTAGGAGCAAATCAAGCACCAAATGTTAAAAATCCTAATACCTAATTCAGAATCCAAGTGTCTCATAAACGACAATAAATCAACTTTGGACTGACTTTATTTTACAAAAAGCTTTGTTTGATTGCTCATGTCCCATGGACAACTTTCTTGCTTCTAGTCATTGTCTATAGTCATTTAGCAATAGCCACATGGAGCCTTGAAGTGTAGTGAAGGGTTGTGACCTTCAACTTAAGGGGTTAACATTAGGACTAGTGGTTTTGGGATTTGACTCAGCAATATAGTACCTAAGTTTGGTCCCAAACTTAAAGCAAAGCTGGGCACTTCACGCTTCTTTGGTCCTCTCCATCCCTCTCTCTCTCAAACAGTCACTTTGTTTTCCTAGTTGCTTTCTTCTTTTCTTTATAGACCCCCCACCACCACCACCTTTTAAAAATTATTTTTTTTTCAGTCAAAGGAAACTTTATTTGGGCCAATTTTATCCTTTTATATGCAGGCTCTTTTCGTTATCATAAAATGTTGAATGATGATAAGATTTTTCTTTGCCTTTTTTTTCCTGGTTTTGATACATGAGATGTCTTGAGAGTGAGTGGAACCAAACTAAGGTATCTTTTATCAATTACAAAAATTGCTTCAGCTTTTGCATCATGAGTTTTAAGTTGCTTAATAAATTGAGAATTATTTCTTTTAAAAGTAATATTCTTCTATATTTATTAGGCACTTGACTACTTGTATTTAAATTTTATTGATATTTCAATGTATTATTTCATTTCATGGTCAAAGTTATCAGCATTAAGCTACAAGTAGACGACTAAGCTAACTTACTACTCCATTACTATCAAGTTTAACATAATCTCATTGTGGTTGAATATAGTGAATTTTGTATGAAGAATCATTTTGACTTCAAAAGTAGCATCTTAACTTAAAAGGGGAGGAGACTTCAATTATATGTCCAATAAGAGAGAGCATTATTGTTTACATGCATGTTATGACTTACGGCTTCTGAGTCCTGCACCTAAATAAATAATAAAAACTTAATTATTAGTCAAGTCCTTGAATTTTATGGTCATTTTATCAAAGACCCTTACTTTTTTTTTTTAATGTTTGACTTTCCAAAGTTACTACTAAGTTTGTCATATATATACATATCTACCAATTCCGACCAAATTTTACTAACATATCATACCGAAATCCTTAGACACATGGTGCCACATGATTAATCTTCTAGGTCTGATTAGGATTTCGATGTGACATATTAGCAAAATTTAGCCAAAATTGGTTGCAGAGGTATATGTCAAACCCAAAAGTAACTTCGGATCGGGCATTAAAAAAAACAAAAACCCGTGACAAAACGATCTTAAAATTATAGGATTAGAAACATAATTAAGCCGATAATAAATAATAAACACCTAGCTAGGATATCTGTCAAATGAGAATTGATAATCAACCCTTTAGAAAATAAATCAGAATCTTAGAAAACACAGATTTTGAAGTTTTGGTACAATGTATAGGAAACATTTTGTTGATTGATAATTAGTGATGCCATTGTGTGATTAAAAAAACCCTTTTTGACCTTTTTAGGATATTATTGAGGCCTTCTAAACTCATGCAAGTTGAGCTTTCTTTCAAACCTTTGCATATGATGCCACTTATAACTTCAGGCAATGAAGCACATTCAAAAGATTTTAGAAATACTAAACAAATGCTTAAACAATAGAAAGGGCAAATTATGTGTATAAAGATAAGACCAAAGCAGATCTACACAGCTCCATGCATAGAGGTTTGAGCTACTTACCCCCATACCCACATGCAGCTCTAATTGTTTTTTGGAATCAAAATAAACTAGCAGTTTTTTTTTTATTTTATTTTATGCAGTGGTCCTCTCCCATTCTTTCATGTAAAGCTCATCACTGCACTTCCTATGATTAAATATTGATAATAAACTCTGATATGTTATGAGAAACAACCAATGGTAGCAGCAGTACAATTAGATTTTGACATGTGTCATGCATGTGAGTCTTGGGCCCCTCAACATTTACATAAATTTATTGATATTTTGTTCACTTTGGGTCTCTACAAAATTTGAATCTGTTTTTGTTTTACTGGAACAAGGGAATATATTCCTTCAAGAGGGAGAGTCTGGTGCTTCAGAGATTGATAACCTCACCTAGCAGGAAAAAAAAAAAGCTTTTGAGAAAGCTTTGGAGATGTGTGGATTTGGCTTCTAGCTTCACTTTTGCTTCTCTTTTTAGTTTCTTTTTATGCCAAAATCTCTTCCATAGTACCACAAAAGAAAGTGTAAATATTTTTTGGCTTTGATAATTGGTTGAATAAAATTTTGACTGTGACCCTATAATCTAGTAAGAAATAACAACTCATGGTTTTGGCATGGCTACAAGGTCCATACCTTTTCCTTAGATGTCCTTTTCTCACACTTATCATTATCCTCATCCTATTTGACCTGTAAACTGTTTGGAAAGGAAGGAAAAAAGAAAATGTGGACCAAATATTGATATTGAAACTTCTTTGATATGGTCATATGGATAACTATGTTTGAAATGATAGAATTCTAATAGCATGTGAGCTTAGAAGTGTTAGCAGGTTTGCATTGTTCACTTATTAAATATATACTAGTAGTATTACTATTTGACAAGCTAATTATTTTACTATGGGGAATATGGTGACACCATGTGAACTAAGTAATTAATTGTATTGTACAACCACATGAAAACTGTAAGATTATTTATTGGCGTCACTGCCAAGAGATGAGTGATTGTAAGAAATCAGTTATTATGACAGAGCATAACATAAGAATATTCCTCAAATGAGACAAATCATTGAGAAAATTATAAGAACCTTTAGCTAGAGACTCATCATAGTATCCAATTGCATTTTGCATCCCAACCCAAACATGGGCCCATTTGTTCTTTTTTGTCTACATCTCACAAAAACTGGCCCACAGCCCAGAGGCCCAAAGAGGGATTGTAAGATTCTATAAGCTAAAGAGATTGGAAATTGTTTTTCGGCCCCCAAGATTGACTTTTTGGCCCCCATTTCAATTTTTCATGGACCAAAATACCCTTAACAGTGTTAATACTTCCGGTTCTATGAAACCGAAAAAGTCATTCCGGTTTTGCTGAACCGGAAAAAATCCAGGTTTTCCTGAACCGGAAGATTTCCGGTACAACACAACCGGAATACTTCCGGTACAACACAACCGAAACTGTAAGTATTTTCCTTATGGGCAGCACTTTCGGTGATGGGAGTTTTCACATTTGTCCTCCGCAGCTCCGGCGGCCAATGGAACGCCAAGCAATACGAAGGCGACATCGAGGCCTCCGCCTCTTCCACCTTCGATCTCCAACGCCTTCTCGTTAAAGCCGCTCTCGCCGTTGACTCCTCCGGCGGTGTTCAATCCTCTTACTCCCCCATCTCACCCTCCTCTGCTGTCTTCCAGGTACTCACCCTTCTCTCCATCATTATTTTATTATGTTATTCACGATTTATTTCTTTTATTCCTCTATTTTAATTTCAGATTTATGTTAACCATATATATTAATTTTATATCGTGTCCAGCTGCTCCCGCTGGAGGTGCTGCCCCGGCTGCTGAGGCTCCGGCTCCCGAGAAGAAAGAAGAAAAGGTTGAGGAAGAGGATGATGAGGATATGGGATTCTCCCTCTTTGATTAATAAGTTTGGGATTCACTTTAATTTTGATGGCTCTTTTAGTGTCTTTAATTCTATAAAGTGTATTTTTGTATTTGGTTTGCACCAGATAACAGATAACTTGGCCGCATAAGTAAAGGAAAATACGTTCCGGTTGTGTTGTACCGGAAATCTTCCGGTTCAGGAAAACCGGGATTTTTTCCGGTTCAGCAAAACCGGAATGACTTTTCCGGTTTCATAGAACCGGAAATATTAACACTGTTAAGAGTATTTTGGTCCATGAAAAATTGAAATGGTGGCCAAAAAGTCAATCTTGGGGGCCAAAAAGCAATTTCCAAAGAGATTTGCTTGATTCTTGATTAATTTCATGACAAGGCAGCAAATATGGTGTCGAAGACTGAACACCAAGAAAATTGCATATATTGTTCCAATAATTTGCATGGTGAGAAATCATTAGTCATTAATCATTAATTTTGGTGATCTTTTCATGCTGCAATAGCCGCCGTGATCTTGTTTGATTATGTTTGGGGAGTTATCCATTTGTGACATTATGCTTTGGTTTAGTTTAGACTTGTGAGTAGTAAAATGTATTTGCTCATGTCTAAGACTGAATAGGTTATTTGCTCGTTACATAATGTAGAAGTACTTATTTCATTTATGCCAATTTACAAATAAAAAGCAAAACGAAAAGCAATAGAATTGGAATTATCAAAATTTGCTTCTAGCCTGTGCTGCCCCTCTCTGCATGAGGCAACACATGACAGGGAATTCTTTTTTTAAAAAAAAAAGAAAGAAAAAGAAAAAGTTGCCACCAATTGATTTTGTTCTTTGAAAATAAGATGGTTTAACTACATTCCTAATAAGGTGATTTAGGTTTTAGAGTAGTTTATGTTTAAAAGTTGATTAAGAGTAGAGAAAGTGTTAGCATTGTCCATGCTGAATTAAATCAAACCAAATAATTTTTATCAGTTAGAGTTTTAGTCAAAACTGAGCACAATTCTTTAGGTGCTAATGATGATGTTTTCTGGTAAAAATACAACATGTGCAATAACTTTACACATGCTATCTTTTTTATTGTTGATCTGAACAACTAAAACAAAAACAACTTGTAGCTGAAGCTGAAAAAAATCTTCTACAAATGTAGGTATCAACACAACTTATATAGCCTCCTTTATGTACTAATCATGGTGTCATACCACTGAAATGGTAGAAAGAATAACTTCATCCTCGTAAGTCGTAATCACTAAAATATTTTTTGGACTACAGGTTATTTGAAAAAAATGAAATGACTCAACTATTATAGTCTCAATGAGCCTGAAAGGAATGTCTGACTTGGGAAGCTAACAATTATGCTCCCGTTAAGTCAAGAATATCAGATATTTTGCTTGTATAATAGTCTGGCTGAATAGTATTTGAAGGGTCTTGCAGAGCTGATTGAGTTGTAACACCTGTTTCCACAACAAAGTAATCTCAACATTATAATGAATGAATTGTGTGTTAAGGTAAGGTCAAAGATGCAGTAAAAAGCAAGTCCAATTACCTGAAAGCACAAGAAGAGTTTTGCAACCAGCATTCTGTCCAAACAATATATCAGTATCTAGCCTATCACCCACCATGCACATCTTGGAGCAACTTACATTGAATCTGCTCAAAACAAAGAGTTATAACTCAGAGAAATATGAAGTAAAAGTAAAACATAAAAGTCCCGGCGGACGAAATCAACAAATTTAAGCATTTAAAATTCTTACTTCTTAAGTAAAAAATCCATCATGAAGGTTGATGGTTTCCCAACTACAATAGGCTCCTTTTGGGTTGATCCACATATGGCAGAAACCATACACCCCGCACCTGAAATCCGACATTTATGGATTATATAAAGCTATACAACCAAGTCGGGGATAATTCCGCTGTTTAAGAATAGAATGGGATTGAAGAAAGGACCAGGCCATTCTTGCAAAGAAGTCATATTTCCAACAGAATCACGGTTGGTAGCAATGAAAAGGCATCCTGGATTTTCGCGTATGCAAAGGGTTCCATACCTATTAGATGGAATTTAGAATAGCATCATGTCAAACAATTAAAAGCGAGTAATTACATAAATGACTAAATGTAGATGGAATTCTCAAAACAGCTATTTTTATTCACTATAATTCAAGAGGATGTTGGCTTATAATATAAATATATGATTCTTGATGGTTCCCATCATCATATCCACTTATTGTGTAAATGAGAAAAACATTTAACTATTCACTAGAGTATTCCCTAAAAATTTTTTATGCAAACAAATACTTGAAAGAAGCCAAACTAGGATATTATTTGATTTTTGATGGTACCAATACTCTTTTCAAACTCTGTATATTTATAAATCATCATAGGTTTTGAACATGAAATTTGGAGTAGCAAGTCAGCAGCAACATAAACCTAAAATTCAAGAAACAAGGGAAAAGCTTTTCTTACTGAAGCTTGTAATAGTTAATGTTTGGATCTAAACCAACCACGACAGCTCCAACCTGCAAGAGTGAACTCATCAGTTAACTGCAAGGCACTAATCTCGACAAAGATACACAAACTGACAATGGGCAAGGTTAAGTACAGTCTTATCATGTTCAAAAAAGCTGTTCTGCTTGAAGTCTATTGTTTTGTTCGAATCTCCCTGCAATTATTGAATGCTTATGTTAGGATATCTCTGACTTGTGACACTGTGTTAGAACAACAGGATAAGTCTCCTAAATAGCTCAGTGGACAATGAAAACAACAATTTCAATTAAGAAAAGGAGGGCAAAACTTACTGGACCACCCAAAGCTGTGAAACCAGCAAGTTTCAACTCCTCCAATATACCTTCCCCACCAATTACGTAAACCTGAACATTGAGAAGAAGAACACCAATTACAGGTAGCTTACTGTGACAGCACAAGTATAAAAGGATTGAACATTAGACCACCAGTAACTTAAAACGTAACCAAGTCATGATATATGGCACAGCATGACATTTACCATTGTCCATTATGATAATGAGTAAATGGTCAAATTATATCTTAAACAAACAATGTCCTCCGTACTAGTCTCTAAATGATGGAAATTATTTCCAAGGACCTTGAATGAGTATTATATCATAGTCTCTAAATGACAAGCACTACGGACTAATTTGTATGACAAAAAGAAAATTTAGAGACTGCAGTACTTTTTATCATTCAAGGGCTAATATGACAGACATTATATACTAATCAGATCATTTACTGATCACGGGTGTGATTACATGTGTTTTTCACAAGATTGTAAATGATGTAGACAATGAAAATAACAAAAATTGAAGGATATATTTAATAATTTATATATGCATAAACACATGTGAAGTTATTCTTTGAAATTGAAGACAACTTAATATATTCATCAGCAATTGACAGATAGCACATTATAAGAGAAGAAAATTGACATTTATTGTATTGTTAGTATTGCTAATATTAACACATATATCCATCTTACTTAACATATAAGTAGAAAACATTAAAGAATATAGGTTGGGGGAGAACAGTACTCTTTGCCAATAGTTCAAATTATTATTGAATCAAGAAAAGTGTTATCAAGATACTCATTCAGCAATCCATTGTTCACAGACTTCCGTGACTACCTATTTTCTATTGACATTCGTAATAATAGAGCACAACTAACTATTCACAACCACTCAGCAAATCATGCACGGAATGCATTACATAATCTTAATTACAGTATCTATAGATTGTAGCAGCATATAATAACTACCTTGGAATTACTTATAACTTTTACTATCATATAAGGACAAGTATTACCAACATTATATTTCAACTAGACCATTTTCTAATCATTTGGTGACGAAGGAAACGAAACAGGTTAAGGCATTATATCGAGTGAGGGATAGTAACCTTGTTTTGTTGTGGAAAATTGTTGACTTTCAAGTACATAGCGGCTGCAAAAGAGGAGGAGAATATCTCATCCTGCAAATGAAATGAGAGAGTATGTATTAAAATGATTACTGCACCTTTGGAAAACAAACAAAAAAAAAATGATTACTGCAATTAATGAATAAAACGTCAATTTGGTCCATGATATATTGACACGAGAGTATATATTGACATCACATGTTACTTTGGTCAGTCAGATTACAAAAACTTCAATTTGGTCCCCAACCAGGAATTAAATTATCTGACTCTCAGGGGACTAAATTGATTGATGGTGGGCAAACAAACAAATAAATAGTTAGATTAATCCCTGACTTTGTGGGCATCGATCAAATTAGTCCATGAGATTATCGAAATTTCAAATTAGTTCCTGAGATAGCAAAACGTGAGTCACGTTAATCCGTGTTGTTAGTGGTCCACAAAGTCCGGGACTAATTTAACCGGTGCCCACAATCTCAAAGACTAATTTGATCGATCGCCAAAGGTCCTTTTTTTTTTGCCAAAACGACGTTGTTTTGGTCATTCCGTTAGTACACGTTAAGGACCACTATCGGCCATTAACATTAGGGGACTAATGTGACTCACGTTTTCCTATCTCAATGACCAATTTGAAATTTCAAAAATCTTAAAGACTAAATTGATTGGTATCCACAAAATCATAGACTAATCTGACATATTACTCGCAAACAAAGTCGCACTAAATTGACTTTTTTTTTTTTTTTTTTTTTGCAATCTTGGGGACTAAAATGACACATTTTATGCTACAATTAACAGAAAAAGCAAAATTGAAAAGGGAAATGAGGTTGACCTCAGAAACAGGAATTCCTAAAGATTGAAACTTGAGAGCGTATTGTGGTCTGGACTTGGATGAATTGTTGGTAACGAACACCAACTTCTTGCCCTTGGAGCGAAGCATGTGGAGAGTTTCGGAAACTCCATCAATAAGCTCATCACCTTTCCAGATCACACCTGAGGCCAGACAAAGGTCATGATGATTCATGTCACATTCACTAATAACACACACACACACACACTGTTGAATCCAAAACAAAAGAAATGAGAGAATGTAAGTAAAAGAGTTACCGTCGCAATCGAAGAGAAAAGCTTCCACGGAATCGAAGAGTTGTTTGAAATTATGAGCAGATAGAAGGTGGGCCTGAGCCTGAGGCTGAGGGGAACTCATCGGAAAGGGGAGAAGTGATGAAGAGAGAATAATAAGCTGAGTACGCAGTTGCAGCACCTCCTCACCCTGTTCCCGATTTGGATTCTCTACGTTTTTGGAGTTTTAACGACGAATTTCGTGACTTGTACTAATACAAGAAACGGATTTATCAATGGTTTTATTTTTTTACTTTTTCATTTTTCAGCTCGAATATTTTTTATAAAATTATTTTTATATATGTAATAGAAAAAAAAATAATAACTAAGCCTAAAATTAATTAGTAAAAAATAACTTAACAATAGAGTTCAAAATTAATTAATTAAGAATACAATTGATTGAAAATCACCAAAATTTAAACATAGCGTGTCACAAATCATGACCCAGCTTGTACCGGTGTCCTATCGAGATTGTTTTGCTTTCGATCGGTTATTTCATACAATTTCGAACTAAATTACCTTCCAGTATTTGTATGTGTCCATTAATTTTGTTCATAACATTGTTGAATTGCATAATTGTCTATGGGGATAACACTCTCAACCAAAAAAAACAAACAAAAGTTATTCACGATAATTTTGGAGACTCTATTCATATTGTCCACTTTACACTCTACCAAAACTCAATTGAATAACTTTAGTCAATAACAGATATGAGATGAGAGGGATGAGATCATACACAATTGGATACCATAATGACAATTTACTCATTCTTTTGGTTTTAAAAAAAAGTTTAATATATGTGTATTGACAATATAAAATTTTTTACATTGTTAATATATCATCCACCGTTATATGTATTATTTTTATTTGCAAGTCAATCATTGTTAATCCATCAATGATAGATAATATCCTGATAGATAGTGTAAAAAAATTAGTCTCTCATGATTATTTCTTTATACTTTTCATCCTTACAGTTTTTCGATGTCAACTTTGATGGAATATGCTAACATGATCCAAAGAAGACCTTGTTAGCACTGTCACATGGATAATATTTGGAACGATGATGTGAGAGTGATAGTGCAAGTGGGTAGCTCCGATGCAATGGTTTTTGGACAATGCGACTTGCTGAGATGTGCTTGCAACTGATAAGTGATAAGGTCGATGATCACAATTTGGGATGGTGTGGTGTTAAGAGACGATTTTGATGAGGAGGATAACTACCTTAGTTTGGTGATGAATAAAACTATGTTAATGCTGAAGTTATAGTGTACTGTGTAACATCTGCCTTTTTGACTCACTTCTTCTACAAGTCCCTAATCAAGAAATTATTTTAACTTAATTGATTTAAGAATTAATTTAAAAGAGTTTTGATTTCATGATGGGTTTTTATGTTTTGAAATTTAATTTACTTGTGTTGTGATTTTGTGTTTGATTGTTTAAGGTTTTAATTAAGATTTTGTTTTCCTAAATTCATGCATATGATTTTAAGATGGAAAATTATTTTCTCTAAGTTTCAAGAATCAAAGTCCAATCATCTTGAACTAGAGTTATCCCTAGAAACCCTAATTAGTATCCTAATTTTTTATTAAACCCTGATCGAGCTCCTAATCCTTGATTTAGAACTTAATCACTCTTTGAAACCCTAAACCCTCAAGGTTAGTGAGCTAATCTAGAATTAGTTTTCCTTAAACTTAAACTAGTATGGATTAAGTTTTGATTAGTACCTTAATCCTTGATTAAGCCCTAATCTCTAAGGATTAGTGGACTAAACCTAAATTAGTTTTCCTAATCCTACCCTAATCATGATTAGAACCTAATTAGTGCCTTAAACCTAAGTTAGCTAACCTAATCTACCTAAATACCCTAATGGCCGAATGCTAGGTGAATAACTTGGCCACCAAGTTCATTTACTTGGTCACCAAGTTGCATGGCCCAAAAGTCAAACACATGACATCATCTACATGACCTAAGCATGACTTAAGAGGGGAAGGAAAAATAAAAGAAAAAAAGAAGGAAAACTGTGGAGGGACTTAGAAGCAAAACTTGGTCCCCAAGTAGTTGCACTCAAGCCCCCCATGCAAGCCCTTGATGACAAATAAGGAAAAGTAAAGAAGAATAAAAAGAAGGGGGTCAAAACCGTGTGGAAGGAGTAAGTTACTTCTTCATTCCTTCATTCTTCATTCTTCTTTCTTCATCCTTTCTTTTTCTCTCATCAACACAAACAACAACACACACCAACAAACCGTGAGAGAGTGAGAGAGAGAAAGTGGCCGAATGAAAGGAAGAAAGAACCAACACCTAAACACTTCATAACCCAAGCAAGATCAAGCCATGCTAGTGAAGGAGAGAAGGAAAAACCAATGGACTTAGGAAAGGAGGGAGAAAACCGTGAGGAGTAGGAAGAACAACCCCAAAAATTTGGACTTGATTTTGAAGTTTTTAATTAAGTAAGCCTTTTATTTCATGATCCAAAAAGTTTTAAACCTATCTTCTTTGATTCTTTTTCGTTTTCCATGATCTTCTTCTAAAAGCTTGATTTTTGGTTTGAAAGTGTGATGCCTGTTTGTTTTTATGTTAGATCTAGAGATTTTACTAACATGCATGTTGATCTTTGAACTTGATCTTGAAGTTTTTGCTAAGAAAGTATTTTCTCATGATCTTAAGTTTTCTTCTTGATTTCTTGAACTTTTTCATCTCTTCTTTGATTTTTCTTAAAGTATTCTTTGAAAAAGTTTGATTTTGGTTTTGCATGACTTGTTTTTCAAAGGTTCAAGACTTGATCTTAACATGCATGAAGTTTGTTTTGTTAAAAATCAAATTTTCCTTAATGATCTTGTTAGAAAGGGCCACGGTTTTGTTAAAAACCAAAGGCTACAAGTTTGTTAATTGTTTACGATATGTACATGTTGATCTTGAAATATTTGAAACTTGTTTTGGATGAGTTAAAGTTCTAAGAAAATTTTTGAGAGAAGTTAAGAATTGGTCACGGTTTTGATGATGATGTGATTGAAATCTTGATTTTCTTTTGTTTAACTTCTTGCATGTCATGATCTTGAAATTTAATAATGAATATAAAATTTTGTGGTGTTGTGATCTTGAGTGGTGGTCACGGTTTTGTATGACTAGTTGAAAAAGATTAAGATTTTCTTAAGTTTAGTTAATGAATATGTAATTTCCATGAACTTTATGTTGATCCTAAGTGTTAAATGTGAAATAAAAATTGTTTAGAGATTATGTGATGCTCACGGTTTCCATAATGAAATATATGTTAGGATTGTATTTCTATTTGCTTGAATGAGTTATATGAAATTGTTGATGGATTTAAGTTGTTTTAGAAGTCTTGAATCTTTGAAAATGTTTTTGAGAAAACCTAGTTAAGGTCACGGTTTGGACCTTAACTTTGGAGTTAAATTTCCTTGAATGTGTATATGTGTTCATGCCATGAAACTATGTGTTGATTTGTGAAGTTTTATTTGAGAAAATAGTTTTTGAAAAGCTAATGATGTATACGGTTTCAACATGTTTAGGCATATTAAGATGAAGTTTTGCTAAGATGGAATTGATTAAGTGAAAGTTAAAAAGAAAAATGTGTCTAAGTATGTATGTGATGCATGATTCGGTTTGTGTATGTGTTCACAAGTCTAATTACCTTATTTGATTGAGATATATGCATGAACAAGTACGTGAGCATGTTTATGTTTAGCTTGATAGCTTGTGATTATGTAATGTTTGAAATAAATGAATGTTTGTTTGATTTGTTCTATTTGACTATCATGTTGTCCACACTCGGTTCTAAGTGTTTGAACTTGAGAAAGTGTTGAGTTAAGTGTTTATTTGATTGATTTCAAGATGCTTGATTTATCTATGTGTTTAAATTGGTTTTGAAAAAAATGGAAAATGAAATTGGGACTTAACATATGATGCTGTCCAGAATTTTCTAAGTTGTATTCCTTACTTGAAAGTGTTTTAAAGTTGAGTTTTTAGGAGTATTTGATATGAGACAAAAATTGGTTTTTAAAAGTGCGATTTTTCGGTGTTTTCGAAGTTAAATTCAATGTTGTCCAAGAGGGACCAGCAAAGAAACTTTTTATTTAAATTGATTTATTTGATTGTTTTCTCATGGTTTTAAAGTATAAAAGTTAGTGTTTGATTTTGAACAAGTTTGAGTGAGAGGATTGATGTTTTGATTCTAAATAAAGACAAAAGTTTGGATTTTCTTAAGTTGCTTTGAGAATAATTTCAAGAGTAATATTCAAATAAAGTTTAACACTCATATGTCTATCTTATGGGACTTGAAAGAAGTTGGAGTTGGGCAGACTAGGAAGGGAGCAGATCGTTCGGAACTTGTGAATTTGGTAACTGCGAACCCAGGTGAGAGAGAAGTTATCCTAAGACGCTTTGGTGTCTAGTGAGTATGCTAGGACACTCCGTACTCTCTCAAAGTCGGAGTAAAGGTCTATTGTAGCTAGTAGTATACCCGATAAATTGTGTGCCTTGTTTGTATCGCGATATACGAAGACTCAGACCTATACCATCACATGGTATTGATTGATTGATATATTTGTTTATGTTGAGATATATTGTTGTTTATACTGTCATTGCATGAGCATAATGCATCATCCCGCGATATAAGATAAGAGTAGCAAAGACGATTAGAAAATTATAAGAAATTCCCCAAAGATTAGTACGAAACTCTAAGGGATGGAACGCTGGATGATGCTGATGCGCCGAGTACGTGGATCGAGTTGACGATATGACGACGACGGCAATGCCTTTGGACGTGGACGCAACGATTGATTGATTCTACGAAGATAGTCTCCATATGGTTGTAGCCATATGTTGAGAGTGGTTTAAGATAGGTCGGAGCCTATCTAGCCGATGGTGATTCTGAGTGGGTCGTAGCCCGTCAGAATGATGATTGATATTCCGCATATAGTCGTAGCTATATGTCGAGGTCGGTTCTGAATGGGTCGTAGCCCGTCAGAAGGATTGTGGATATCCTGCATATGGTCGGAGCCGTATGCCGAGAATGACTCAGGATGGGTCGGAGCCCGTCAAACGTATTAGTCGAGTCCCATAGAAGCATTCCGCATATGGTCGGAGCTGTATGACAGAGATGACTTAGGATGGGTCGACGTTAGGACAGACGAGTATAACCTCACGACTTAAAACCCTAATTCGAAGTAGTGGAGAGGAAGATACACCTGAATTACCCTCGTGGTGTTCAGCTGGATGATTAAGAGAGGGGGCGGCAATGACGGTGATTCGTCAAGAAGCCTTGAAAAGTCTGTCTAGGTGGGAAAAACCATAGGGGCCCTGGCTGAACCGGTCGAAGCTGGTCACCCAAGGGTGTGGACGAAGTACCACACGATCACTAGACGGACGACTGACACCCCCCTTGACTAATTCTTGACCAGTGAGAGGGATGCTCGAACACGGTTGGATGTGCTCTTTTTCTCGAGACATTATTTATTCTGCCATCCGTAAAAGGCCGGTGTGGTTAGAGATCATGTACTCCTGATTGCTTCCGACTAGGTGGATGGATCCCGAGGAGATGTAGACCGAAAACCCAAAACCATAAAAGCCTGAATTTCCGATGTTATGGACTCGAGATATGTGGACGAGGAGACTTCAACTTGGCGAGACAAACTGATTAAGAGACTTCGACTTTGCGAGACGTCTGATTACGAGATTCCCTTAAGATAAGTATAAAGAATTAGAAAATGCGACGATTACATTGCATTTTCATGCATCATACATAACTATTTGTTCGTATTATTTGTGTTGTTTGTTATGTCCTGGTATACGTCGCTAGTGTAAATCCAAGAAGTTGATGGGAGTAATTCCATTCGGGTAACTTACTCTCTCAACTTCTTGTGCACATGTGACGATGAACCTTTGGTTCTAAGAGATAGCGGAGCTGGTGATGCTTCTCCCGGAAGAAGGACTTGTTGATCGTGATGTGCTGAAGAGAGGGCTGCTGCTGGACGACGGAGACTGCTTTTGGGAACTTACGTTCCGGATCGAGAAGAGGACGCTGCTTAGTAGTTATAGTTAGGTTCTAATGGACCCTTGCTGTTATGCTTATCAAGTGTACCCCTTATCTTTTGAAATGTGTTTGCTAAGGTAAATGTTTATGTAAGAATGGCACCGATGAACTATGGTGACTACTTTTGAAAAAACCTTCAAGGTCTGTTTTTAAACCGTTTTATAAGGACTGTCTAAATCAGACATATAGACTATTTTAAGCAAATCAAATACGTTTTCTACGTGCAAAACATTTATTTAATGAAGTCCCGATATCATACTGTTTTTAGAAAATTTGGCAAACGTTTTTGAGAAAGAGGAACTAAAAGTAATACCTTATTTTGGGAAACTTGACAGTTGAGTTTTAGATTTTGTTTTCAAAAGAAAAAAAAATTTCCCTATTTTTCATAAACAAATTATTTAGTAATTGATGTTGTTTATTTCGAGTTTTCCAAATCGGGGTGTTACATACTGGTGTTTTGCAAGAACAACAAAGAAAAAGAGAAGAATGATAGGATGGTGGTGACGTTGGGGATTTTAGGTTTAAGAAGAAGATGAGGGGAATGAGGAAGAAAATAGTCGATTGTTTATGTTTTTGCTTTCTTTCATGAAAATAAATTTTTTTTAGCATTTTCGAATTAATTTTTTTATTGGCTTATTTATATGTCAAGTCCTTGAATTTTAGGGTTATTTTGTCACAGGTTGTTATTTTTTTTTCAATGTCTAACTACTCGAAATTACTTTTGGGTTTGTCATATACCATTCCTACCAAATTTGGCCAAATTTTGCTAACATATTTTAGATCAGAATTTTATTCAAACACAAAAGAGGTTAACTACGTGATAGCATATGAGCGAATACGATCTCTCTCTCCAATCCTTTATTTTCCTTTTATTTTTAAACTAAAAATATAATAATATTTTTTTTTTGGTTTATAAAAAGGATCTTCGCATCACGTGACATCATGCGATATCATATGACTAACCACTTGTATATGATTAGGATTTTAGTATGACATGTCAGTAAAAATTTGCCGAAACTGATTGCAGGGATAAATGTCAAACTTAAAAGTTATTTCGGAGAGTCAAATATTTTAAAAAAAAAACAAAGACTTGTGCTAAAATAACCCAAAATTTGAAAATTGAAAACATAATTAAACCTTTTTTTTTAGCCCCTAAAGTCACGTGATATTGACGCGTTAGTGGAGACATATATAGCATTCTCTTAGGCTAGGTTAGCATGTTACTTTCCATCCGCATATAAAGAGATATAAGAATGAGTAAACTGTCATTTTGGTCCCTAAATTTACACAGCATTTTCACTTTAGTCCCTCAAATTAACAAAAATGCTTTTAGGTCCCTGACTTTGTAAAAAGTCATTAACATTAGTCCATGTCCTAACCCCCGTCAATAGACATTAATGGAGTGATAACGTGGCTGATTGGGGGCTTTAAACGACATCGTTTTTGCGTTCCCGTGCAGTTATAACGGAGTAAACTGTCACGTTAGTCCCATTGGCTGCACCAGTGTCATGTTCAATTGCACAGTCTCATGTTCAGCTACACCGGTGTCATGTTCAATTGCACAGTCCCATGTTCAGTTGCATCAATGCCATGTTTTGAAGTGTGCATATTTTGAAGTGTTCAGCTTCAAAACATGAGACTAGTGCAGCTGAACATGACACTGATGCAGCCGATAGGACTAACGGGATAGTTTACTCCGTTATAAGTGCCACGAGGACGCAAAAACGACGTCGTTTAAGGCTCTCAATCATCCATGTCATCACTCCGTTAACGTCCGTTGACGGGGGTTAGGGGCAGGGACTAATGTGAATGACTTTCTACACAAAGTCAGGGACCTAAGCATTTTTGTTAATTTCAAGAACTAAAGTGAAAGTGTTGTGTAAATTCAGGACCAAAGTGACAATTTACTCGTGTAAGAATATTGAATGATGGTGCAGTGATTAAGCCTACAGAATCTTGGGTAAGGCACCTGGAACCTCAAGCGCAAACGTTACACAAAGCTTTAAATTATACTACTTCAGATAATACGGACTTATTATTTGTTTATTTTTGAGAGATTTTTTGTTTTTATTTATCTGTCGTATCCAGGATTTCAAGAATATAATAAATACTATTTTTCATGTTTGCCCCTATTCAATAAGTCTTGGTTTACGTAAGTAGTAAAGAAAAATTAATGATTATAAAAAGAGAAAGGGTATAGTGGGGAAAACATAATTAATGTGTTGCAAATCTAAGTAATTGTTGGATTTCTTAAAGGGTGTATTTTGTTTGAAATATGACAGATAAATAAGAACGGAAGGAGTAATAGTAAGAAAAATACAATTATATTCATATTTAAAGGGATCCTTTATATTTAAGCAAGTGGTTGAAGGTTTGATTTCCGATATTTGTGAATGTAAGATACTTTGTTGAAAGACTGTTCCTGAAAAAATCGACAATATCAAAAGAATTAATCATTCGATTTATGGGCTGATATCTTAAAAAATAATTAAAAAAAAACATTATGCCTTAAGTACCTCACCAAGTGAATAGGTTCTTAATTAAATACTAGTAATATTCTTTTTGTACTTTAAGGGTTTTTCTTATTGATAAACAAAAACTAATTAATAATTTTGAAATAACAATAAAAATAAAAAGGTTTGATTTCGGATATTTGTGAATGTAAGATACTTTGTTAAAAGAATGTTCCCGAAAAAAATCGACAATATCAAAAGAATTAATCATTCGATTATGTGGGCTGATATCTAAAAAAAAATAAAATTATGCCTTAAGTACCTCACCAAGTGAATAGGTTCTTAATTAAATACTAGTAATATTCTTTTTGTACTTTAAGGGTTTTTCTTATAGATAAACAAAAACTAATTAATAATTTTGAAATAACAATAAAAATAAAACTAAACTAAATTTAAAAAAAAATCATGTCCCTACAAAATATTAAAAAAATTGTTTATTTAAGTTTTTAGTCCTTCAACTTAGATGTTCTCTTGAAATTGGTTTTTGAACTATTTTTTTTTATGCTTTGGTTTCTTGAACTTTGTTCAAATTTTAAAAATGACCATTTCGTCACTTAGTGATGATATGACTGACAACATGTCACGTCACTTTCGCAATATCGACATGTGACATGTTATGTAGCTTGTAGTGACACCACATGATATTTTTTATTAAAAAATTACTCCCTCCGGTCCTTATTACAGGGCATACTTAACCAAATTACACATACTAAGGAAAATGGTTGGTTTTATGAATTCTATGAGAATATATTGTAACTACAATTTTACCCCCTTAACTTTTCTTGGAAAATTCACACTCATTAATGAACAACAAAAAATACATAGATAGTCAAAGCATTTAATAAGGGCAAAAAAGAGAAAAATCAATAATTGATGCATAGAAAATATAAAGTGATTTATAAATAGGACCAAGAAAATTTTCTAGAATGTGACCTATATATAGGACCGGAGGGAGTATTTTTTTAAAAAAATTATTAAAGATTCAATTTTCTTTTAAAAAATATGGCTTTTAATTATTTTTAATAAGTTTAAAATAAAATTCATGTGACATCACATATCATGTTACCCATTGATATAACGAAGAAGATGATATGATATATTATTGGTCATATGTCACTTAAGTAATAAAAATGATCATTTTCAAAAATTTGAAAATATTTCAAAAACCCAAAGCATCCAAAAAAAATTTCAATAACCAATTTTTTAAAAAATACACATATATTCAGAAACTAAAAACTTAAATCAACCTATTAAAAAAAGTCCATTGTTCGAGGAGAAATGGTTTGCTTTTCCGCCCGCCCTCTTACATTGATTAAATTGAATAGAGTATAAAAAAAACAAAAAACAAAATATAATAAGCCCACGTGAACCATACGGAATTGAATTAGATAAAGGCAGATTTCACGCCTTACAAAGCTAGTCAACGTTCAGCTGGTAACGCCCTCTCCCTTTGTTCATCACCGAAACGCACCATGACCACAAGATTCATCTTGACTTCCCCTAATAGTCAACTCAAATGATTTTATTAAATCTTGATAGGTGGAAATTATCCTAAATGTTAGACCCGCGAAGCATTCGATCATAATCACCAACTTGCATAAAAGACTAAACAAAGTGCATGCACTTCCCTCGTGGTCGTGGGTTGCTGCAACTGTGCTTAAAGAAGGCATCGCGGGCGAATCTGTTACTCACAAGATCCAATTCCGAAAAGAGTACCAATGACCCAATGGGTAGCTGACGCGTGTTTACCCTTTTTTCAGACTTCTCTGCAAAATTCCATCTTCTTTGGTCACGACATGAGCCTCAAAACATTGTAAATTGTAGTATCGTGCAACACAAATGCTTTATGCTTGAAAGATTATTTAGACTTAATACTTCCAAATAAACATAGTGAGGAGTGGTACTTCTGAAACTTCTCCTAAATGCTTGAATAATAAAAACATAAATCTTCAATAAAAATTGAAAAATAAAAATTTACATTAATTAATAAACATAGTACTTCCTAATAAAAATTAAACATTTCTACAATTTCGATAATAAAAATAAGAGTAAACAATAATTAATTAATATATCCTTAATACACCATTCAAGTATTTAGATTTACTTTCTTGAAAAAATCAAAATATAAAACTTTATCTCTCCAAAATACATCATTTTTATAAAATTTAACTATTTTTGTTTTCTTTATGACCAGCCTTAAGGGCTGAAGTTAAACAAACTCATTTTTTAAATAATTTAACTTGGGTAAAAAACTTATTCGAGAGAATAAAAGTTTGTCATCATCTATTTATTTTATGGATTTTCTTAACCTCAGCCCTAAGGGCTGAGGATAAGAAGCTATAAAAATTATCTTTGCATTGAAAAAATAAATGTTTAAGACTTTAAAAGTTAGTGGGTTAGCTTTCCAAGACATTTTTTCTACTTTTTCACCTCTTATCCTCAGAGGTTAAGCAATCCCTTATTTTATTCACTATAAATAGAAGCCATTTAATGAATGCAATTGAGAAAGGATAGGTAAAATATGGGTTAAAATTACCTAACTTCAACATGGGTTAGGACAAATAATAAGTGGTTCCGTTTCGCTTAAGCAAGGTCTCGAATTTGATTTTTTTTGTTATGCAGAAAATCTATGTGGGAGATTCACCTGTCATAGTCAAACACGCGACCTGGGTCAGATTTTGATATATCTAGGTAATATTTGAGAAATCGGATGGAAAAAATAATCACCTAACTCCCGCGTTGTGTCACTCTTGAACAAAAATCATCCCATTCAATATTGCAAGTTCAAATCTAAAAAATAAGAAAAAATAAATAACCATTTCATCAAGAAACTGAACAAAAGAAATTATATATGAAGGATTTTGTTGGAGGGTTTATTCGACAAAACTTATTTATAACCGTGACTTATGAGTTTGTAGTCATAAACTGCTAAGCTAGTTAAAATATGTGAGTTTGTTACTGTTTAGTTAACTGTTTGAAATTAAATTGTTTGCCAAAATTAATTGTAGAAATAGGTGGAATAAATGCCCAAGAGGAACATGCAACATTATTTTATTTATATTTATTATTTTAATTTATTATTTTCTATTATTTATTTATTGATAGTATAAAAATTATTAAATTAGGATTAATTAGATTATTTTTATTTATTGATTAAATATGCAGTTAATTAATTATTTAATAAAATATAATAAAATTATTAAATCATAATTAATAATTAATTAAATATTTATTTAATCAAAAAATAAATTGTTATCAATTAGGTCAGAGTAATTAGTGTAATTTTAAAAAATGTTGTAGGTATGATTGATATGTGAATTATTGATAGCTTTATGAAAACTAACGTTTAAAAACTATAAATTTCTTTTTAAAAATCTATTAGCTCTTTCTATATTGTGTTCATCTAATGGATCTAGTCACTCTTGGACCAAAATTTTGAGAGAAGAATCAAATTTTGAAGTATATCGAATATTATTATTTTTTTACCAAGCACAATCCTTAATTTAGCACAAAAATTTCACATAAATAATAACAAGGGCCAAACCATTTTACATATGACTGATTTCCCTTCAGCGTGATATCTTGTGCTCAATCTGTACCATGTATATAAAAAGTTTTATTAATAGGGGCAACTTATTTTGATGATTATACATCTCGAAAGGGATTCATCTCAAGACATCAATTAAGGCATGGAATCACCGTTGGTAAAAAAAGAAATCACATGAGTGATGAGAACTGAGTCACAGAATAAAAAAAAAACAAGTTAAAAGAAAAAGATAGAATAACAATTATGGTAATTTAGTGGCAAGTATGGTCCTTTAATTAATAAATAAATGATTTTTTTTTTTAATTTTACCTGGATGATACAATAATTAAAAAGGGTATTTTTTTTAATTAGGAAATTGCACTATTATTATAACATTGAAATTGTGGAGTTGATTTTCTTATATACATCACATTACTTTTTTTATTTTTTTATCCCAAATTTTTAAAATAAAAATAAAGGATGTTATGAAAATTGAACCAAATCGAAAAAACAGGTTTGGTCTAATTTGATGATTCTGTTCAGTCTATGTTTTTTAAGATTTTTTATAGGCATTTTTTATAATGACTTATTACTTAATAGTTCGATCCATGATCTCACAGTTGTTGAAATTACCAAAATAAATCAGCCCAATTTACATTTTTATTATATTACAATATTTTTTAAAAGTTCTCGAATTTTTATTTTCATAAGAATAATCGAACAGAGTTGTTTGAATTAATGTTTAAAGAACTTATTGCTTGGTTGTTTTTAAATAGTTGATCATGATTTTTTCATAAAAAAAATAAATTTCAAAATTTTTTCAAATTTCAAACAAATTTAACAAATAATTCATTATATCATATTGAACTAAACTATTTATAATGGTTTATTGCAATCCTATATTATTGAAATGAAGACTTGCGGGTCAATATTTTTTTAAATGATCAAATTAAATTAAATCAAATAAATGTGATTTGGATTAATATGGGTTAAAACGAGTGGTAAATGATTCAGTTTCGCTTAAGCAAGATTGAGTTCGACTCCTTGTAAATACAAAAAATTCAAGCTGAAATACTCACTTATCATGACCAAAGACACGACTTAGGTCGGATCCAAATATACCTAGATAATATCCAAAGAACCGGATGAAAATAAAGCCAATGTGGTTGGTTTGATTGGTTTTATTTGCAATCTCATAAAAAATGAACCACATTAGACCCGAAACAAACAAAAATAAAAAAAATAATAATAATTAAGGCTGTATTCCAAAAAGAGAGCGACAAAGTGAGTAGTAAGCAGCTATCACCACTCCTTCTCCTTCTCCTTCTCCTTCCTCCTCATTTTCAATTTCAATTATAGATATTATTATTATTATTATTATTATAAGTAGTATAATCGATACTATATAAAGCCTTTTACCAATTACGCAACGTCTATTTCTCTTTCTCTCCGTTCTTCTTTCTTCGTTCAGAGCCTTGTTCTGTTCTGTTTCTGTGTTTGTCAATGGCAGATCTCAAGTCCACTTTCTTGAATGTCTATTCCGTCCTCAAATCTGAACTCCTTCACGACCCCGCTTTCGAATTCTCCAATGATTCTCGTCAATGGATTTCCCGAGTATCTTTCTTTCTCCTTCTCTCTCCCTCTCTCTCTCTCTCTTTCATTTTCCTTTCCTCTCTGATTCATCATAACTTGCTGCTTCTTTAAACTTGTCAATGCTATGTATCTCCCTGTCTCTTTCTTTTTATCTTTTGCTTTGCATTCTTTTACAACTCATGATCTGAATGCTTTTTAATTTTTATTTTTTAATTTTTTAATTTTTTATTTTAATATCAGATATGGATTTTATATGTATATGTGTATGTGAATGAATTAGCAGCTGGCGCCCTTGTGATATCTACTTTTGTGAAAGCAATGTTTACATTTAGAGTTAATACTACTCGGTTTCGAAAGATATATTAGTCATCAATTTGGTCTCCAAAAGATGTTTTTTTTACGTCAATTTAGTTCCCAAAGATCAACATGCCATCAAGTAATGTAAATTTTGATCTCCGAGAGATTCATATAATTTTTATATAAGTTCCTAAAAGGACCAATTTGGTGTCATATTGATCTTTGGGGACTAAATTGATGACCGAAGTATATTTTGAGAATCAAAGTTATCATTAACTCTTAATTTTATACTAACAATATACAATATACTATTCCATGTAATTTAAGAATATGCGCAAAGATTAATAGAATGATTAAAATATGTAAGAATTTAAGGTATTCTGACTAAAATAACCTCACGTAATCATCATTATTGAAGAGAGAGGCAGAGATTCGAGATCATTAAAAAATATTGTGATACATAAGGATATAGCTGAGAAAAATAATGTAATTATGTGTTAGGTTTGTAAAACCACAATACATATGAAACTGAGTAAGATATAAAAAAAACTTAAACTATACTCTATTACATATGAAACGGAGGGAGTAGTTGAAATTTTTATAGTACTCCCTCTTTTCCTTTTTATGTGCCCCATTTGAAGAAAATTTGTATTCTTATTTATATGTTTTATTTAGAAGTTCAGGAATATAATAATTGTTATTTCCATGATTAGTGAGAGAGAGAGAGAAGGGGTATATTAGGAAAAACATAATTACTTTAGTGAAAATCAACACAATCATTACCTTCCTCAAAGACCTTTTTTTGGTGAAATGAGATAGATAAACAGGAAGGGGGGAGTAATTAAGATTGTGTTTAGTTTATACAAGGACTCACTTGGCGATCGTCCAGAATTTAAGCATCATATCTACCTCATGTTAAAAGACTTGGGTGCCTTTGGAAGAGCTTATTTGGGCTTAGATAACAACTTGTCAAAGTACCTTCTAAGAATAGCTTATGAATTTCCAATGTGCACTTTTTAACTTATTTCGATAAGCTTATTAGAATGAACATAAGCTTTATTTAGCTTATTTATGAAAAGCTTTGTTGAATAGGTGCTTAATTAAGTTGTTTACCCGGATGCCTCCTTAAAGGAAGTCAGTGTATCCAAAGTTTTCTTACCCTTGATCAAGAAGTTTTCGTAATCTATGCAACACGCTCAAAGAATACTGTACTTTTGTTTCTTGTGGAAACTTTCACATGATTCTGCACTTCAATGCTCTTTTATATTCTCATGAGTTACTGATCTGGTGCTCTGGCTTTCCACACGGATGCACACATTGCACGCATGCACTTGTCTGCACTGCACACATGATTTCATATACATTTGGTTGCCATTTCATTGGAACTTATTTATGTATTTTGTTCTGTCACTTACTGTGCTATATATACTGTATTTTATTACAGATGCTGGACTACAATGTGCCCGGAGGTTAGACTTGAGAATTCTTTCAAGTTTGCATTGAATAACTTATCAGTTTATTCTTACTATTCATATCTAAGAAAGCAAATAGGGTTATTCAGAAAGCATTTTAGGAGATAGAGATTTCTATTTTAAAAAAGAAAAGAAGATAGAGCTTATTGATGTAAAGATGAATTATGACAAATTGCAGGGAAGCTGAACCGTGGACTCTCTGTTATTGACAGCTACAGATTGTTAAAAGATGGGCAGGGATTAAATGATGACGAAATTTTCCTTGCTAGTGCTCTTGGTTGGTGTATTGAATGGGTATGGCTGTCAAAAAGCTTTACTTTTCTAGATTGAATGATGAGACTAGTTTTATTCTCTTCAGAAGTTTACTGTGATTTCATTGAGGAATTTTACAATCTTCTGTGGATGTCTTTTGCAGCTTCAGGCATATTTCCTTGTTCTTGATGACATAATGGATAACTCTCACACACGGCGTGGTCAGCCATGCTGGTTTAGAGTACCCAAGGTATGAAGCAGAAGTAAACATGTGCGATCATGTTATCTTTTTAATGCTGCTCTGATAAAGTAAATGACTTCTAGTTACTGTATGATGAAGGTCGGAATGATTGCAGCAAATGACGGGGTGCTGCTACGGAACCATATTCATCGAATCCTTAAGAACCACTTCAGGACAAAGCCATATTACGTTGATCTTCTTGATCTATTCAACGAGGTTGTACAAATATCAAGGTTTGAATTTAGTGGATTTCATTTTGCTAATATGCTAAAACTTGTCTATGTTGTCTTTTTATTAGGTTGAGTTTCAAACTGCTTCAGGACAGATGATAGATCTGATCACTACACTGGAAGGAGAAAAAGACCTCTCCAAATACACATCATCACTGTGAGTATGGAGAAAAATTTAAAAAAAAAAAAAAACAATTTAGCAGAAGTTATTATTGATGAGCCTGTTTTTTGACAATCATAAAAAGCTGGGTCATTTGGGAATGTGACTACAATAAATCAGTAATAGTGCAGGGAGAAAGTTCTTTCTATAGTGTCCAATAAGCTGTATGTTTGTTAAAAATTTGCTGGAACATCAGAAGAGACTAGAGAGATGGGTTCTTTCACATAAGATACACACCCAGCAATCTTTATGCTATAAAATGAGGGATGCCTCGTGATTATGCTATATTACAGCAAATTTTTGCATGAGCGCCACTTGAAATTTCCAAAAGAACTATGCTGTGTTCTTTGTGGCTTGGCACGCCGAAGGGTGAAGAATATATGTGAAATAAGCATTTCACCTGTTCCCTTCTAGCTAGCTAGATAGCAATATGCCAAGTTTCAACACAATTTTATATATTCCACTTCAATAAATCAATGTCAATAACTAACATATGGACATGTCTTTCAGGCACCGACGTATTGTTCAGTACAAGACTGCCTATTACTCATTTTACCTTCCAGTAAGTACATTATCTTTTCACATTTTGTCTTACCTCTGTAATTTAGTTTTCTTCCTTGTCCTTTTTCTATGAGATACCAACTGGTTCTTCATTCGCTCTGTATTTTACAACGTTAGAATCGTATATTTTCTGATGCAACAAGAAAAGGGATAATATAATGCATGTAATGTGTTCTTCAGTTAGAACTTAGAAGGCACATCTTTTCCTTTTTATCTTTCCTTTCTTTCATGGAAAATTTGACATGTTATTATCTTAATATTTTCTGTGGGATTCCATTTAAATAATCCTATTTCATCATTTCCTTTAAATCTAGATTTTCACTGGAATATATGATCTGCTACTTACTTTTGAATATATCTACTTTCATAGGTTGCATGTGCATTGCTGATGGTGGGTGAGAATCTCGATAACCATGTTGAGGTGAAAAACATTCTTGTTGAGATGGGAACATACTTTCAAGTACAGGTAATCTTTAGTTTGCTTAGCTTTCCCCGGTCTTTCTTTAGGACCACATAGACTCCAGAGTACTAGATGTCTACTTGATGTCACTATCAGCTTGATTTCTTTTTCAATAGGTGAACTGTAACCTATCTTTTCTTGTTGTGTTTTCCCCTTTCTTTTTAGGATGATTATTTGGATTGCTTTGGTGCTCCTGAAACAATCGGAAAGGTGAGCATACTATACTAACTAGATACTCCCTCCGTTTTATTGAGTTTGACCTTTTAGGCTTTTTTTTTTTTTTGTTTCATAGTGTTTGGCCTTTTACATTTTCAATACATAAACATATTTATTTTTCAATTTTAACCTCATTCAATCATTTCTCTTATTTCTCATTAATTCTACTTTTATCACCTCTCTCATATCTAAATCACTATACATTAATTAATGGATACACTTACTAATAAAAATTACTCCCTCCGTTCCAATTTAACTGTCACTTTAGCAATTTCACACAGATTAAGAAAGTCATTTAATATTTCAATTTTCAAGAGAATTATTAAATAACTTTACTATAATACCCTCAAAGTACATTAATTATCACCCATTTCACATATTTCAACACATTAAATGCAAGGTTAAAGGTGGAAAAAATCAATTAATACATCCTCGAATTCCTAAAGTGACAAATAATTTGGAACAAGTTAAAAATGCTAAAGTGACAGATAATATGGAACGGAGGGAGTAAATACTACTCCCTCCGGTCCCTAATATAAGGACCTTTTGACCAATTTCACTCCCTTTAAGAAAGTTAGTTAGTGACATTGGAAATGTAAATATTTGGTATTATTTTCAAAAATACCCCTATAATTATTATTGGGAATGTAAAAAGTGTTAAGTAAATAGGGATGTTTGTGGCAAAAAAAGTAATTAATGCCATTGGAAATTGGAAATAGGGCTTATATTAAGGACAAAAAAAAAGTCTTGAAATGGGGCTTATATATAGGACCGGAGGGAGTACTATAATTTTCAATAAGGATTAAATAGAGGTATTTTGGACAAACTATACATAATACTTACAATAACCAACACTTTCTTAATCTGTGTGTCCAGGCCTAAAAGGCCAAACTCAATGAAACGGAGGGGAGGGAGGGAGGGAGTCTGGAAACACAAGTTTCTTTTTAAACTCATTCTAGTTATCTATGAAACCAGATAGGTACAGATATCGAAGATTTTAAGTGTTCTTGGTTGGTTGTGAAAGCATTGGAACTTAGCAATGAAGAACAAAAGAAAGTTATATATGTAAGTGCTCATGTTATTGCTTCCTGCATCTTCTTTACTGTCTTTCTCCAACGATTCAACTCCAATAAATTACACATCTGTTTTTGGGGTTTGCAGGAGAACTATGGGAAGCCATCTCCAGCAAATGTTGCTAAAGTGAAAGCCCTGTATAACGAGCTCAACCTTCAGGTTTGAACTTCATTTATAGCTAGCTCTCTTTAATATGTTATTAGCCAAACATTCAATGGGAAAACAACACTAAGATGCTAAAATAAAATAAAACATGTCCACACATTTCGTGAGAAATTCATGCAAACAAGTTTGAAACATGTCTAAGCATCATGATAACTTTGTGGATTTGATTTGCCTTTGATTGTTTACTGATTATCGGAATCGACAGGGTGTATTTGAGGAGTATGAGAGCCAGAGCTATGAGAAACTCGTGACCTCCATTGAAGCTCATCCTAGCAAAGCAGTTCAAGCTGTATTGAAGTCCTTTTTGGCTAAAATATACAAGAGGCAAAAGTAGAGTAGCCTTATGGGGAAGGTCCAAATGGTTGAAGATGCAATAGAATCTAGAGTCATCTAGAGCCGTATCATTCTTGGCTTGATTTCTAAATCTTGTTGTATTGTGTTTCTTCTTATTTTTTGTGTGATAAGATCTTGTATCTTGTAAACTTTCTTTGTGATACTTGCTTGGCTATTTGTAATTCTTTTGTTCTCAATTTTTTGGGTCTTTATTATTTTGGTGTGTGTGTCCCTCAGCGGATAACAAAACACTTAACAACAGGAAGGAAATAAAGGAAAGAGATTATTATATCATGATACAAGGATGAGATTTGATAACATTAAGTGCATATTTGGAATAAATTTAATTTTGGTCAAATTGATTTTTTAGTGCAGAAGGTACTTTTACTTGCGTTGGAAAAATCACATTGGACACTGTTTCAAACTCATGTTTGATAGCTCCTAACATGTTTGATAGCTCTTAACGTGTTTCCAAACATGCTCTAAATCCTTTATCCGAGAGTAAGTAGCTATGATTGTTTCATGGTCCCCACAATATCAGAACCCCACCATAGTTCAAGTGAGTCATTGGGGCTTTTTGTGGACTTTTTCTTTTTGAACCCCCCTAATTACTCATTGGCCCCTATTTGGTTTATTGTAGACGAAGTTGCCCTTATTTACCGACTAAAACAAGTCGAAAGGAACTTTTCGATTTAAACTTGGCGAAAATAAAATATATCAATTTCCGCTTATGCAAGTCGTAATATCTTCCGCCTTTCCACAATCGGTAATAAAATTGAGTATTCCGCCTTTTGACAGTCGAAAACATTAATAGGCAGCCGAATTAGGGTGAATCTTGTGAGGGGTGTTTATCATGTGGAAGCCTCCTACTTACTTTCTCCACATGTTGTCATAGCTCTGAACTGTGGATTAGAAAGATATTCGAGTTGGGGTGGAGCTCTTGATTTAATCAAATCAATGGTTGTGCCTGCATTCTTCACTGATCAATCTGAAGTCTCATGTGTAAATGCGAAGCAAGTTCTTTGTAATGCTGGACTGCACATCACGCAACCGGTGACTCCAAATGCTTTCCGGTCACCTGTGAAAAATCTCACGCCTTCTAGCAATCTTCCATCATACAGCAATGGTTTTGTTTTCGGGGTAAATACATGAATGTTGTCCTAGAAACTCCAAAGTGTCTTTCTGTTGTCATTGATTCAAATGGCACACTTCAAATTTTCTCTGTTGACATGTGGTTTGCTGAACATTACAGCAAACTGTGAAGATCCTTGTAAGTTGTTTTTTGAATTATGAATATTGACTCTGCTTGGCATTGTCTCTTGTATTAATTTCTGAATTATGGACCTGTTTTGTACAATTTGGTGTAATTGGTATTACAACAAATTATTAATGTTTCCAACTGTCAAAAGGGAGAATACTCAATTTTATTATGGAATGTGGAAAGGCGGAAGATATTTCGACTTGCATAAAACGAAAATTGATATATTTTGTTTCCGCCAAGTTTAAATTGGAAAGTTCCTTCCGACTTGTTTCGGTCGGTAAATAAGGATAACTTCGTCCACAATAAACCAAATGGGGGCCAATAAGTAATAAGGAGGTTGTATACGAAATATACGAGACATGGATAGAAAATTCCATCACACTTATCAATTAAGATTTAAGACAAGCCAAACGTATCTTAGTTGTTTTCGTAATTTTTTTATTCATTGCTTTTGTATCAATAAAATTCGTTATTAAGTAAGAGATGTGATGTGAGTTTGTGGCTGTTTAACTATTTGTTTGAAATTGAGCTGTTTTCAAAACTAGTTGTAGAAATATGTAGAATAAATGATCGAAAAGAACATGCAACATTATTTTATTTATATTTATTATTTTCCATTCTTTATTTATGAATAGTATAAAAAGTTATTAAATTAGGATTAATTAAATTATTATTTTTATTTATTAAGTATGTATTTAATTAATTACTTAATAAAATATAATAAAATTATTAAATCTTAATTAATAATATATCTTCTATCAACTTCAAACAATTTTAGTTGAGCCGGGCAGGAGAAAGAAAAGACATTAATTAATTTGGCAAGACAACTTCATTTTGAAAAAAATAATAGAAAAAAGTAATAAAAAATTAGAGAAGTATGATGTGTAAGATTGGAAATAAAATAATTCTTGTATTAAAATAAGTTAAATGCTAAGAAGTGCTCTTATTTATAGTTTGATGTAAAAAAAATAAATAAATATATTTTTATCTCTAAAATTATATTCCTAATATAATTATTCCATATCCTAGTTAAATTATATTCATTTTTAATCCTTAAAAAAAAGGGATGATATACTGAAAGTAAATTAAATCTAAATAAAAACTAAAACATAAATAGGGTCTACTAGCATGTTTGGTTAAAAGTTGAGTTAGGACAAAATCTCATTAGAGGAGATAAGAAGTAGAATCTACAACTAGTTGTGTAAAAACGTAGTTAAATTGAAGCTGAACCAAACATACCATACAACATGTACTTCTTCCATTTTTACTAATCTCTCCCACTAATAAAAATTATACAATTTAAAAAATATAATAATTATTTTGATTTTCAATAAATTAATTTCGTTGTAACAAATTCTTCAATTTTTAATCATTATTTATATAAATTAATATTCTATTAAATAAAATAAATATTAAAAATAATATTTATTACGTTCTTATTTTTTTTTAAAATAAGACAATTACATGAAAATAAAAATTTCTCAATACTAAAGAACTAGGTAATACTAATTACTCCCTTTGGTCCTGTATATAAGCCTAGTTTGAAGACTTTTTTTTTGTCTTAATATGAGCCTTATTTCCAATTTTCAATAACATTAATTACTTCCCCTATTTACTCAACACCTTTTAGATTTTCAATAATAATTATAATCGTACTTTTGAAAAAGTATACCAAATATTTACATTTCTAATACCACTAACAGTATTAACTGACTTACTCAAAATGTGTTAAAATTAGTGAAAGAAACTTATAATAAGAATGGAGGGATCATGAATTAAAAATATCTAAAGAAGAAAGATGGTTGCTTGTAAATTACTGTATAAAGGTCAAAAAGTCAAACATCATACGCGCCTATGGCCACTAGAACAAGATTTTGAGAGGATCTAAAACAAAAACAAAAAAAAAGTTCATTTACTTTTCCAATTTACAAAAAAACTCCTATCTGCCCCTTCTTTCTATTTTTTCCATACCAAAATTTCAAAACTGTTTTTTTTTTCATTTATTAAAAATAAATATTCCTATTTATTTATTTTCTAACCTCAATAAATTATAAATAAAATCATTCATTCAGTTAAGTTCCCTCTTTTGGTTCCGTCAATCTCTCTGATTATCCACTCTAAATTTATTTCATTTTTCTTTTCTTTCTTTGACAAAAAAAAAATAAAAATAAATCTGCTTCTTTCTCCATTATTTCAACCATTCATGATGATTTTGTAGCCAAAAAATTTTCAATTTTGACTTCATTTTTGCCTTAGATCAGCAACTTCCTCAGCAGTTTCTAGCACAACCAAGTATTTTCTTTTTCCTACATATTCTTCTTTCTGATTCAAGGGGTAGTTATTTTTCTTCTATTCACTGAAATTGAGTCTTCCACTTCATTTTTCAATTTTTTTTTTGCTATTTTTTTTCGGTATCTGCATAAACTGCATTACCCTTTTGGAAAATAATTCTGGGGTTGCAAAAAAGTTCAAATTTTTAGCTCAAGTTTCTTCTGGTAATGAAGCTTGTGGTTCGTGTGATTGAGGCAAAGAACTTGCCACCAACTGATCCTAATGGATTGAGTGATCCATATGTAAGATTGCAGTTGGGGAGGCAGAGGTTCAGGACAAAAGTGATCAAGAAGTGTTTGAATCCAAAGTGGGATGAAGAGTTTAGTTTTAGGGTAGATGACCTTAATGAGGAGCTTGTTATTTCTGTCATGGATGAAGATAAGTTCTTAATTGATGACTTTGTAGGTCAACTTAAGGTCCCTATGTCACTTGTTTTTGATGAGGAGATCAAATCCCTTGGGACTGCTTGGTACTCTTTGCAACCTAAAAGCAAGAAGTCCAAAAACAAGGAAGCTGGTGTGTTGTTATTATACTGCTAAACTAAACTTTCTTGAATAGTTTGCTGCTTAGTATTTGTGTGGTTAAGTTTTATTTGTTTACTATTTATTTCCTTAACCATTTATTTTACTTGGTGAAAATTGTGTTTATGTTATATTGATTATGTATGGTACTTATAGAAAAAGGCTCCTCTGAAGTGAACTTGAGCCTAAGTGTTTGTGAGTTTAATTTTGGAGGGAAAGGGAGGGAAGGGAGAGGTTTAGTTTATCAATTTAATGACAATGTTTTGAAGAAATTTAATTTATTGACCTTCCCCTTCCCTCCCTTTCCCTCCAAAACTAAACCGACGAACACACTCAAAGGTTTTAAAATAATGGTGTATCCACTTTCAGATGATTCTGTGATTTAGTTGATTAGGATCTCAATGCACTTTAACCAGTCTATGATGGATACACTCTTTCTCACTTTAGGCTTAAGCTCACTCACTTTAGATGAGCCTTCTCCTTAATTATATCACCTGATGACATGGTGTAAATTGGCATCATGTCTAATTCGAGACTTTGGATTTTACATCTCAAAGAACCATTTGCATCAAGTATTTTTGAAAATAATGTGCTCACTAAATGTGAACACGAATCAAGGAATCATGATTTTGCTGCTTAAATCATGATATTTACGTTGTTTTTCTTGGCAGGCGAGGTTCGTTTGAGTATATATTTCTCAACGAAGAATGTGCTCGCGGATTCAAATGGTATCGGTGATCAATTATTGCATCCAAAAAAATACGTTGATGCAAGTAATGAATCACCTTCAAGGTCTTCCACGGGCTGGTCAGGCTCTTCGTCTCCTGCAAGGGAAGAAGTTACATCTTCCAAGGATGAGAAATCTGGTACACAAAAAAGACTCGCCGATAGAATTGCTCAAATATTTAATAAAAGTTCTGATATGCCGTCCACCCCATCCCGTAGAAGCATTGATTCAGAACAATCTGAAATTAGTAAAGAAGAAATTAGTGATGTAAAGATTGAGGATCAGTCCACTAATGAGTCTTTTGAAGAATCCATTAGAAAAATTCAGTCTGCAGATCAGGGCAGTGAAGTTCCTAGCAATTTACCAGGAGGGCTACTTTTGGATCAACATTATCTTATTGCACCAGAAGAGTTGAACACGTTACTATTTTCACCTGATTCAAATTTTCTCAAGTCATTGGCAGAAGTACAGGGTAATACGGAACTGCAAATAGGACCATGGAAATTTGAGAATGGTGGGGAAAGTTTTAAAAGATTAGTTAGTTACGTCAAGCCTCCCAGTAAGTTGATTAAGGCTCTCAAAGCCTTTGAGGAATACACTTACTTAAAAGCTGATGGGAAGAACTTTGCTATTCTAGCAAGTATCAGCACTCCTGATGTGATGTATGGGAGCACCTTTAGGACAGAAATACTCTATTTGATCACACCTGGACCAGAGCTGCCATCAGGAGAACAGTGTTCGCATTTGGTTATATCGTGGCGAATGAATTTCTTACAGAGCACCATGATGAAAGGAATGATAGAAAATGGGGCTCGGCAAGGTATGAAGGATAGCTTTGATCAGTATGCAACTCTGTTATCTCAACTTGTTAAAGTTGTTGAAACAAAGGACCTTAATTCCACCAAGGAACAAGCTTTAGCATCATTACATGCAGAGCCTCAGTCAGATTGGAAGCTGGCATGGCAGTATTTTGCTAACTTCACAGTAATCTCAACAGTTTTCATGGGGTTGTATGTGCTTGTCCACATTTGGCTGGCTGCACCCGGCCCTATTCAAGGGCTCGAGTTTGTTGGGCTTGAATTGCCAGATTCAATTGGTGAATTTGTTGTTTGTGCTGTTCTGACCCTTCAAGCTGAACGCATGCTGGGCTTAATCTCACGCTTCTTTCAGGCCAGAGCGAAAAAGGGTAATCTCACACTGAACAAATTCAGTTACTCTCTTTTCATCAATCTGGTGTTGCTTTGAAAAGAAGTGGCTATAAATTTGTTTCTCTCTCATCTGTGAAATGTTTGGTGCTTATTTACTTAATTTGTCGTCCAAATATCTTTGCTTATATTTTGGCTTTTAAATATTAGGTAGTGATCATGGAATTAAAGCACAAGGAGATGGGTGGTTGCTAACTGTTGCTTTAATCGAAGGCAGTAATTTAGCTTCTGTTAGCTCTAGTGCATTCTCTGATCCATATGTGGTGTTTACTTGCAATGGGAAAACGAGAACCAGCTCAATCAAGTTTCAGAAATCTGATCCTCTATGGAATGGTGAATATTGTTTGTTTTCTTTAATCATTTTTAGCGCTTATATCTCAAATTGAAACCTTGGAATTTGGTGATCTGATGCATAACTCTTGTTTCCCCTCCATGTGACGTGGATTATTGTATGGTTAATTAATTTTTTTGTTATATCTTTGCAGAAATATTTGAATTTGATGCAATGGATGATCCTCCTTCTGTGCTGGATGTGGAAGTTTATGATTTTGATGGACCTTTTGATGAAGCTGTATCACTAGGACATGTTGAAATCAATTTTCTAAAAGCAAACATCTCAGATCTTGCTGATATATGGGTTCCACTGGAAGGAAAGCTTGCCATGGCTTGTCAGTCTAAGCTACACTTAAGAATTTTCTTGGACAACACTAGAGGAGTCAATGTTGCTACACACTATTTGAGTAAAATGGAGAAAGAGGTGGGGAAGAAGGTATGTAAAACACAGTTTCATCTTTTTCAAGTTGTAATCCTGTTTTGTCACCCTTCTTTCTCGCTTATTTTTTATTTTGAAAATTGTAGATTAATTTGCGGTCTCCTCAAACAAACTCAGCCTTTCAGAAACTCTTTGGGCTTCCGCCTGAGGAATTTCTCATCAACGACTTCACATGTCACTTGAAAAGAAAAATGCCCATGCAGGTATGGTTAGTCTGATACTCTAATGTGTGATGTTAAAAGTCATGGTCAAATTTTCTTTTTCTATTTCGACACTAACTGACACATGCTTCTTTAGTATTATCTCATCAAGTTGCCGTTGTTTCTCTGCAGGGCCGTCTATTTCTATCAGCAAGAATAATTGGATTTAATGCAAATTTGTTTGGGAACAAGACAAAATTCTTCTTGCTTTGGGAGGATATTGAAGACATTCAGGTTGTTCCTCCTACATTTTCATCAATGGGGAGTCCAATAATTGTCATAACACTTCGGCCAGGCAGAGGTGTGGATGCAAGGCATGGTGCAAAAACTCAAGATGAACAAGGCAGGCTGAAGTTCCATTTCCAGTCCTTTGTTTCTTTTAATGTTGCACATAGGTAAAGGGGAGACATCTTATGATATTTTCAGACATGTTTCTTAAATATAAAAAATGTCAACAGTTATGAAAATCTTTCCTGTTAGGGTCTTTAGCAGCACTGGTTTGTGTTCATTTTGGTTGATATATTTTTTTATGTGTTCTAAATTTAGACGTTTGAGGTTGTTCCAACAATCCATTATGTTAAAGATGTCAGCATTGAGCGATTGGCAATTCGTAAAATGTTTCCTTCCACTTAATAGTCATTTTTGACACAACCATAGTTGTTTCTTAGCTGCCATTAATCTCGGCATAGATTTTGGTTTGAAATATTTGTGGTTGCCTAAATTACTTCCCTAGTTTTAGGAGGCATTTGTTGTGCCGGTATGGTATAAAATGATATATATTCCTACTTTTATGTAGATATCCTATATTCCTATGTTACTAAGAAACTATTTATGTGCTGATATAGGACTATCATGGCTCTCTGGAAGGCTAGGTCCTTGAGTCCTGAACAGAAGGTCCAGTTTGTTGAAGAAGACTCTGATGAATCCAAAAGCCTTATGAGTGACGATAGCGGGTCATTTCTTGGCTTGGATGATGTTAGCATGTCTGAGATTTATTCTTATAGTCTTCTGATTCCAGTAATTTCTCTCTCTCTCTCTCTCTCTCTCTCTCTCTCTCTTAGCACACACACATCTGCGAATCTGTTCATGTTGTGCATTATTTCTGTTACTGCCATGTTCCAATTATTGCTTCCTTATTAGTGCACAACTTTGCAAACTTTCATGTTTGCTAATAGTTCTTTTTGTTTAATTAATTTAGTCCAGTTACTTCATGGAGATATTCAGTGGTGGGGAGTTGGACCGCCGGGTCATGGAAAAATCTGGCTGTCTTAATTATTCTTATACCCCATGGGTATCAGAGAACAATGATATCTCTGAGAGGGCAGTGTATTACAAATATGAGAAGCATATTTCACGCTACAGAGGTGAAGTGACAAGTACACAGCAAAGGTCTCCCCTTTTGAATGGAAAGGGTTGGGTATTGGAAGAGGTTATGAATCTTCATGGAGTTCCTCTTGGTGATTATTTCAATGTGAGTGAGTTAATCATACCTTTTTATATGCTTTACCTGCTCTTTTGTTGTCATCCTTGTGTTTGTTTTCATCTCCTGCACCACTGAGCAAGAGTATCCTTTATACCGCAGATACACATTCGCTACCAAATTGAGGATTTACCCCCAAAAGCAAAAGGATGTAAAGTGCAGGTATTCTTTGGAGTTGAATGGCTGAAAAGCACAAAGCATCAGAAAAGGATTACAAAGAACATCCTCCAAAAGCTTCAGGAACATCTAAAGTTGACCTTCAGTCTAGCGGAGAAGGAGCTTTTACCAAAAAGCAAATGAACCATCCTGAATTTGACCTTCAACAAGCATGGGATTGGGAGGTAGTTGATATTCCATCGGAATCACGGGCTCGGATTGGAACTATGATGCATCAGATTCGCTTCCAAGAGTCTTGTGATTGTGCTGTTTGGGGTTGGTTTGCAAAGGAACAAACCTCATAATCAGAACATGGAGATGGATGTTGCTTTTATTGTGATCTTTGGTTGCTTGCAACCCAAGTCTGTTCTTGAAACCAGATCACTGATAAGGAGAGATTACCTAATTGTTCCTTTGTAAATGATTCGTTTGACTGTGACACAAGACACTAAGGTTGCATCTGCAGTTGGTAGTAGGTCTAATTTTGGGTTTGTTGTGCAATTAAGCAAACAAATGTTGCCTCTGTAATTGTTAAAAGTTGTGACAGTAGAATCTAACACATTCATAGTGATATTGATTTTATCACCCGTGGATACCTTAGACAGTTGATAAAAAAATCGTTATAGGTTGGTTGTTGATTATCTAACATAGCATTCTTCTATTATTCTCGGTTTGAGACTGATTATGTAAAGTTTGGTTAATAAAGTGCACAAAATAAGTGTTTTAAACTTGAGTGGTAGAAAAAATGTTTCGAAAGAGAGGAAATAGATTACTATAAACTTACGTGTCACGTGTCACGTGTCACATGGAGAGACATGATGTGTGGAAATCAATGAGTTTTTAGCAAAAAAAAAAAAAAAACAAAAAAAAGCAAAACTCAAATAGTATATGTTTACAACACATGAGTGACATGACCAATACTCACTTGAATACTCATCATACCTCTTATCATCTATGTTAACGAGGTTTTTTTACTTAAGTGGGGTAGTTTTACAAACAATTTACCGAATTGGGGTAGTTTTAAAATTATTTACAAAACATAGGGTAGTCAACGAAATTATTTACGAAAATGGGGCAGTCAAAGTCAAGAGAATGTCACGTGTCAAACTCTGGTTGGCCAAAAAAATTTCAAAAAAAAAAAAAAAAAAGGTTTTGACGCTGGCGCCATGTGCAGTAACCCAACCTCGACATTGCGACACTTACCGGCGCTTGCGTTGATTGCGACACTTACCGGCGCTTGCGTTGATTGCGACACTTACCGGTTATATATATTGGCAAAAATGCCATAGTGGGATTCGACCCCTGACCAGGGGAAGGAAACAACTATGCCACATGGGGTAACCGTTGTGACACGTGGCACAGCGTCAGAACCTGTTTTTTTTTTTGAAAATTTCTTGGCCAACCAGAGTCTGACACGTGACATTCTCTTGACTTTGACTTTGACTGCCCCATTTTTGTAAATAGTTTCGTACCCTATGTTTTGTAAATAGTTTTTTAATTACCCAAATTGGATAAATTGTTTGTAAAACTACCCCACTTAAGTAAAAAAGCCATGTTAACGATGTTATGTAATCTAATCCTTGTAGATAAGGAGACTTAATTAATGTGTGTTACTTTTTGAACCCCGTTGTTTACTCACTGGCCCCCATTTTTTCCGCCTTATACAAGGCGGTAATGCATTTTTCCGCCTTATGCAAGACGATAGTGTAAATTATCAGTTTTTTTCGTCTCTTTCTAGGCGAAAAAATGGTAATTTTGCACGTCCGCTTTGTATAAGGCGGAAAAAATATGATAATTTTACACTACCGCCTTGTATAAGGCGGAAAAATGTACTTCCGCCTTGTATAAGGCGGAAAAAATGGAGACCAGTGAGTAAACAACGGGGTTCAAAAAGTAACACTCTAATTAATTAACGTTTTACACATCCAAAGATCAAACAAATAATTTCAATTTGTCCGGAACTAAAGCAACTAGTGCAAAATGTCATACTTATTTTTTTCAAGGACTAAAATGTCAATTTAGTAATTTTATTTTGGCTTGGTTTGAAAATCTAATGACTGGTGACCAGTATTAGGATATCACTGGAATTGAGTTTGAAGTTAGGGAGAAATTAGTAATTAAGAAATAACATAGTTACAAACACGTAAATACTTGTTAATGAAGAAAAGTTAAATTATTTTTATTTCACATCTTTCTCCCTTTCTCCCTCTTCGCTTCTCAAAGACGCAGCGTTCCAAAACCCTAACTGGTTCGATTCTCTAACTTCCAATTTCACCAATCAATCATTCAAATTAAACTAAAAATCGTGTCTTTATCCAGAATTCGATCATGAATTGCAAACTATTCTTCAATTTTCACTTCAATTGTTTCAGTTATAACTATAACTATTATCCGCTTTAGATTTGTCCCCAATTTGATTGCGTACTAGGCTATATTCTTATTCTAGGATAGTGGAATGAATCATATGCTTTTATTTTTGATTACCCATTTTTCTTCTTATTATCAATCAGTGCTTATTTTCTTATGAACAAATCACTATGTTGCGATATCTTGGTACCCTTAATTACAAGCTATGTTTGTGAATTTGGCTTTTTTTTGCACCTAATTTTTTTTTTAGGGTTTCTGCAAAAGTGAGAACTTTGCTGCATGATGTTTCTGCTGAACAAAAAGGTTTTGGTACATTGCTTGTTTTCCTTTTCCTTTTGATGTGATGGTGGCATTGTGATTCGACTTTTTGTTAGTGAGCTCATATAAGGGAGCTCATTGACTAAGTCCATTTGAAGAGAGAATGTACGGAAGAGCATCGTCCGGTCTTGATAGGTTTAAGAAAGCTCAGACTTTGGAACCTTTCTCTGTTTCTGCTGTCAATCCGTCTTCGAGAACTACTTCCGGTCCGCATCCCTCTAGTAAATTAGTAGGGAGTGCCTCCACTTGGCCTCCGCAATCTCAAACTAATGTTAGCCAATCCCGCCAGCAGCCACAGCAGCATCATGCTTCCCAGAAGGCGGTAGCAGTGGAGGCGGCCCCGTTGTTGGGGCAGATTCAGCCGGTGACGCAGGTTGGAGGTGGGCAATCAACGTGGTACCCGCCGGATTGGGCGATCGAGCCGCGACCGGGTGTTTTTTATCTGGAGGTTTTGAAAGATGGGCAGGTGTTGGATCGGATTAATCTGGATAGGCGGAGGAATCTCTTTGGGAGGCAAGTCCAGACTTGTGATTTTGTGCTTGATCATCAATCTGTCTCTCGCCAACATGCTGCAGTCGTTCCTCACAAAAATGGGAGGTTAGATCATTTCTCTCACCAATATTACTACAATGGACTTGCTACTTATCTATATAAAGCTATCACTGTTGTTTTCGTTCTGAATTACACTCTTTAAGGTTGATTAGTTTGTCGAAAAACCAAAGTATTTCAACTTGTTAGTTTCTGGCTTTCTGTTAATCATCCATTCATAAAGATGAATTACAGATAACTCATGAGGTACTTCTGTGCTTTTTAGATATTAAAGTTAAGAAAATTGTGATATAAAATTTAGGAATTGATGATTCAACAAGGAGCCAGTGCCAAATGCACCAAGGACAAAACCCTATCCATGTAGTGCTTTATTGCTTAGTTATACATAGATGGTCCTTGACCCAGATAAAAGGTTAAAGTTGTGTTAGGCAGTTGACAACTAACATAAAACTCTGTTGAATCTAATTGAAATGAAAATGATTCAACTATGCACAAGAGAACTTTTATGGAAAAATAAGTAAATAACCAATTATCTTCCATGATTGAATGGCAGAGACATGACATGTCCTTGAATGCTTAGATTAATATGTTTAGTTATTCTATTTATGTCTTGTGGAACTAGGTAGTCCCTTGGTAATTGTGATTTTATTGGCATTAACAAAATTGGTTATTTATTACAGCATATATGTAATTGATCTGGGATCTGCGCATGGTACATTTGTTGCAAATGAGCGGTTGATTAAGGATTCACCTGTGGAGCTTGAAGTGGGGCAATCTTTGCGGTTTGCCGCTTCAACAAGAATGTACGTATTAAGAAAGAATGAGGCTGCTCTTTTCCCTCGTCCTCCACCACCCACAGAGATAAATTTCCCACCTCCTCCTGACCCATCTGATGAAGAAGCAGTTGTTGCTTATAATACGCTTCTAAATCGTTATGGTATCAACAAGTCTGATCTAATCTCCAAATCTAGCGAGTCTGGTAGCTCAGCAAGTGGCTATAATAAGGATTACCAATCAGAAAGAGCTGCGAAGAGAATTAAGAAGACAAGAGTTGCCTTCAGGGATCAGGTTGGGGGAGAGTTAGTTCAGGTTGTTGGAATTTCAGATGGTGCGGACGTAGAAACGGAACCTGGTCCAATCGGTGTTAAAGAAGGAAGTCTTGTTGGTAAATACGAATCTCTTGTACAAAGTACGGTAATACCAAAGGGAAAAGAGCACTCCATTGTCAAGGAAGCAGGTTCATCTCAGAAAGGCGTGACTGATAAACTACAAGAAGTCTTGAAAAAGGTCAAAGCCCCACCAAAAACCGGGATTTACGATGACCTTTATGGAGAATCCCTATCTGTCAAAGTTGGATCTTCGTGGGCATATTCACCTGTCAGTACTGGTGAACAAGGCCTTCCTGCTAAAGAGGATGGGGAAGGGAATGCATTAAGTGGAAAATCAAACAGTAATCTAAGCAATGTTGATGGAGATGATGATGATGATTTGTTTGGTTAACTATTTGGAACCCTTGCAGACCGGGTGAGTAATTATAGAGAGCTTAAATCAAATTTGATATGCTGCCAGTTGATTATGTTGCTGTACGCGAAATAAATATCATGCGGAATTAACTGCTACAGGATCGTGTAGAAGGTGTAATCTGTTGATGATTGATAGTTCAGGGAAATTCCAAGGGGAGTGAGGGCTTTTGGTCGTTTTGTGTGTAACCTTTACTATGCATTTATGTGAAGGGACCGGTTATGTTTAGATGGTTAATTCTCAGTACAACAGTAGGTAAATGACAAATATCATTCACTTGCTCAATGAAAAAGGAAAAACATGATCAAATTTCTGGAGAACATTAATTTATTTTCTACAAAAGTTATTTCTACATGTTTCTTGGAAATAGGATTTGGCATGCAAATGCTGCAATGAAAAAAAATAGCACTTTCCTTAAAAATACAGATTTCTTTCATGAATACAGTATTCTCCTCGTTGTTAATGCCCAAAATGTTCTGCTTTGTGTGTGATTGACCAAAATGGAAACAAGAAAGCAAATGGATGATGTGTAACAAGCTGGATTTGGATCATCTAATTTAGTTTTATGTGACCATTTTAAATTTGGTCTTTTCGACTATGCATTACTGTAAATCTTTTTTAAGAGTGAAGTACCACTTTGGTCCCTCATGTTTTTTAGATGGGATATTTAGTCCCTCAAAATATGGAAATTCACTTTTAGTCCGTAAAGATTATTTTATGGGACATTTAAGTCCGCAGTTGAGGCAATTGACGAAGTGGACGGAAGGGCTTAAGTGTTCCATAAAAAAAATTCCAGGGACAAAGTGAATTTTCACATTTTGAAGGACTAGAATGTCTCATCAAAAAATATGAAGGACCAAAGTGGTACTTCACTATTTTTTTTAAATTGGATTGCTAAAAGTATCCGGTTGCTATAGTTTGTGAGTTAGAAGTGTGAGGTTGTGAGTTAGAAGTCTCAGGAGTTAGATGATGCAAATTCATTTATATAGGAACAAGCATAATACTTGATATTGTTTTCAAGGTTTCTTTTCATTTATACCCATCGATTTTAGCCTTATTTTAATTCATACCATTGGGGATTAGTTTTTTAAAAAAGTGAGTTTGATTTCAAAATAGAAAACGAGTGTATTAACCTTTGATTTGATATAGTAAACAGGGATGTCATTTTACTTGGCAATTCAAGGGTATGTACACTTAGAGCATCTCCATTTCGAGCATATATCATATATATTTAAAATTTACTTTTTACTTTTTCACGTTATCAATTTTTTAGCATATCTTTTTAGCTAACTCATATTACTCCCTCCCGCTCGAATTATAAGCAAAACTAACTAAATTTGCGCTTATTAAGAAGGTTAGTTGATTGTATTTAATTTTCTCAAATTTATAAAAGAATAGAGGTATTTTAAGAAAGTTGCATTGGAAATGAAACAAAAATTAAATAAAATAACAATTTTCAAGGAATATTTTAGGAAAGTTGCATTGGGAATGAAATAAAATTTAAGATAGTTGGTTAATTTTGCTTATATTTTAAACCAAGAGAGATGTGTTTTTTGTTGCTTATATTTCAAGCCAGAGAGAGTACAATTCTAGCCTGCATTTAATATGCTAAAGGGGTTCCACATGTCAATCATTGTATTTTATTCATCTTTCTTTTATTAAAGGAAATTTTATATAATGCCCCGCTTGTACTTTTTAATCAATCAATGTGTTTTAGCAATCAACACAATTTCGGGATTTCCCCTCTCCTTCTTCTTCATTTGCTCCTGCTTGTTTTCACATGCTGTTATTTCTCGGTAGAGGGAGGGAGATATGTCCTTCCCCTTCATTTGGAAAAGTGTGTGAGTTTGTTTCCCTTAGTTTATCTGGGTTTTGTCTTACCTTTGTACAAGTTGTTTTGTTTTGTGTGTTTCTAGTGGATGGATGTCTCTGGATAGTTTTTACTTTCCAGATCTGATGGTCATCCTCTTTGCTCCAATAATTGGAAGGCTACTCGTCGAGACAGATCTCTCTTTGTCGACTGTTGATTTGGCTACCGTCCAATGACTCTCTCGTTTTAGATCTGAGATTCCTTGTCGCCGAAATGAGCTTAGTCCCAACATCAATGAGATTGTTATATTGGAATTAAAAACTATTGAATATCCTGTTAGAGTCTGGTTTTGACAGTTGCTGTTGATCCATGTCCATATGGAAAAGTATGTTGTTGCAATGTATTTTGCTTTCCCTTTAACTATTTTTAGTGTCTTGTACTTGTAATTGTCTCATTACTTGTATTGTTTCTGATCTATGAATAAAATACACATTTCCATTAAAAAAAATAATCAATGTGTTTTACTTTTGCCTAAGCATATACTCCCTCCGGTCTCATTTTTAAGCAAAAATACCTAACTTCACAGGTATTAAGAAAAGTTAGTTGAGTACATTTAATTTTCTCATATTCATAACAAAATAGACTACTTTAGTAAATTTACATTGAAAATGGAACAAAAATTAAATGACTCAACCACTTTATTGATATATTTTAGGAATGTTTGTATTAAGAATAAAAAGTTAGTTATTTACTTATATTCAAGACCATTAATAAGATATTTTCTTTTGCTTATAATTGAGACCGGAGGGATCATATGCTAAATGCTTGTGTAAGCTAACTTTTTTGTTTGCCTTCAATGACTTTTTTCACAAGCATATATGCTTATGAATTATGATAAGCTAACATGGTATAAGATGAGTATCGAAGACACTGATAAGTTCATCTCTTAAAGCTTTTTCTGACTAGAAAAATGTGTGTATGCCATGTTTCATTTTTGTCAACAACAGTCACTAGATCTAACACTCAAGCTTTAAGACTGGGCTAGCAAAGTTCAATTACTTTTGAACCTAATATGTTCTTAATTGATGAGAGTTAGTTTTTAGCCCTCATATTTGAATTTTGTATTTTCTTAACTTCATCTCTCAAGAGGATAAGATATTAAAAGAAGTGCATTTTTATAGAAAAACTAAACATTTAATGATTCAAGTGATAGTGAACTTAGTTTTTCTAGATTTCTTTATTACTTTTAGCTTCTCTATTTCAAGTTAGTTTTTAATCTTTAGGGCTGAGATTAAGCAAACCCTTAAATTTTCAAGCCTCGCAATTTAGAAAAAAAAAAATAAAAATAAATAACCTGAAATACCCTTTCCCTTCCTTTCTCTATTTCAAGTTTTCTACTATTCTCTTCTTAACCATCAAATACTGATCTTTCAAATCTCTTTCTCCTCCTTTACCATGCTTTTTCATCTTTCTCATTCAACACACTCATCTTCTTTACACCACCTATCACACCCATAACATATTTCCAACGTTCCCAACCCTTCAAAGACCCTACGATGGGATATATATCACTTATGCAACTACCAAAAAATGTCACCTTTCTATTACCGAATTCTTCGTTTTTCTTCCTTTTTGTACCTTCCGACTGTATAGTGTCAAAATGTAATTTCAATACACATTCTAGAAACACATTTGCATGAATGTTAAAAACATTTGTGATCAATAAAGATATGGCACTATGAAACGTAAATATTTTATTCCGACAAAACTATTGTGGTCGATTCTGTGACTCTTAAGTGTCGGAATGCAAATTTTATATCCCTCGTCTTTATTACAAGGAATATTTAACCGAATTATACATATCAAAAAAATAGTTAGTTTTATGAATTTTATGAAAATATATTGTAATATTACAATTTTACCCTCTCATTTTTTCTAGGAAAATTCACCCTCATTAATAAACAAAAAAACATAGATAGTCAAATCATTTAATAAGGGCAAAAAAGAGAAAATAATAAATGATGCATAAAAAATATAAAATGACTTATAATTAGAACCAAGAAAATTGTCTAGAATATGACCTATAATAAAACCGAAGGGAGTAATATGACACTTTTGGAATGTTTAATTCTTGCTTCGTTCCTATTTAACTATATTTTAAACAAAACACACCGTTTAAGAAATCTAATCATTACTTAAATTTTCAACACATTATTAATTATGTTTTGCCTCACTATACCGTTTCTCTCTATAATCATTAATTTTTTTTCCACTACTTACGTAAACAAAGACTTATTAAATAGGGACAAACATGAAAAATAACATTTATTACACTATTGAAATTTCCAAAAAAAAGCGATATTTTTTTTTAAAAAAAAAATCTCTATAAAATAAAGATAATAAGGAACGGAATGACGAATAAATAACATGATCAATGAATTCCTATTCTTCAATGTCATAAAGCAAAATTTGTACAGTATTTTGACATTGGAGCATGGAAATGACCATGTTTCTCGACTAAAGAACATAAGCATGTTCCTCAATCTCATGCTTTGTGCCATGTTCCTCTGTCTCACCTTGTCCTCGTATTGTTAATTGGGTTCATATATTTTTCTTTCCTTTTAACCGTAATACGAATTGAATGTGAAAAATAAAACATTTTCGATTGAGGAAAAAAGTAGATGAGAACAAACCATTGTGTGTACAACGGGTGTAGCTGGCATCAGAGAATAAGGATTTGAGTGTTGGTTCGTGGGGTTTGAGAAGAGGAAGAAAAATAAGGCTTTATGGGAGGCAAAAAAAAAAAAAAATTAAGGGCATTATAAGATTTTTCAACAATTATAAGGTTCAAAAATTCAAGTGACTCTAATAGGAATTCAACTTGGACCAAGCCAAAACTCAATCCCATTTACACCTTTTAATTTTATAAAAAAAATAATAAAACTTTTAAATATGCATGTTTTTAATTTTGAAAATTCATCTAATTTTGATTTAATTTTAATCCTATTTTTTTATTGGTCATGATCATTAATTATATTGTGCCAAAAAATTGGTTTATTAGATCGTTGTCTACATGATTAGGGAATTGACACATCAATCTTGTTTTGTGTCTAAATTTGATGTGAGTTAGTGCCACGTGATTGACGACATGGGCTCTACATGCATTCTAAAGTAGCCCTAAAAACTCATCCATCTTCCATAACACATGGTCAAGTGATCAATACTTCGTTTATGAGTTTTGGTTTTGTTCCCGATTTATGATGTGGGTCCCACAAACATACTTAAATAACACAAATATATAGCACTGGACTTGATGTTTAAATGACCATTGCTTTTGTATAAGGGTTTTTCTCACATATACACCTTATGCATAGGATAAGCAAATATTAAAAAAAAACTAAATAATTATTTAATGCTTCATTAAATATATATATATATATATATTCATAAAAGCTTATTTATTTAAAGTTTGTTTAACTTATACATATGATGCATAGGATAATAATGCCCTCCTTTATATAAATCATTCTTTTTTACTTACGAACTAAATTTGTGTATTCAATCAATCTTAGATTGTTAATTTTGTTTTGGCAGAGCCTAAGATTGTTAAATGAGATAAAATAATAATTTATTTTAAACTGAATAAAATAGATATTCAATTATTTACTAGTTTTACAATAAGTCTATTTTGTAAGGAGAGCTTTGCTACTCATAGTGATTATATTCACCTGAATAGAATTATTTTCGGTAGATGGAAGATACTTGTGATTTAGAAAGAAAAAAAAAACCAATTTTTTTTAAATTTTTGAAGTACCATTATTAAACATTTAAATTTTGAATTAGTACTCAAATAAACATGAAATGTGACATGTAGGCATAATACACATGATTATGTACTAATTCTTAATTGAAAATCTCAGTTTTGATCATAGGCATCACCATCATTTGATGGTTTGTTGATGTATTTAATTTCCTAAAAAAACAAAACTCAAACGTGGAATGCATGAGCCTTTGTTGCTTAGAAATTAGAAGCAGTAGGCCCATTGCGATGGAGTAGTGGTTGACTATGGCCACCTGAAGCTAGGGTTTCCAAACCATACTTATTACTCAGTACCATATTCATTAATCAGAGGTAACATATATACCTGCATGCCATTGCCATTATTGATGATGTTTAGACCAATTCAAGCTTCATGGTTGACTATATGTCTCTATATCTGAAGAAATTGTGAAAAGTAACCCACGACATGATTCTATACGTGAAGGCCTATACTTTCTTAAATGTCAAGTTTTAAACTTCCACTTCACTAAAAATAGACATAATCATAAATTATCAATAATCAATTGCTTTTGAAGAGATTTTAATCGTTTTTTAAAACACGCCTATATTGCATAATTTTCTAAGATATTGATAATCATTAAATGGTTTAATGTAAGCAAGGGTAACAAAAATGTTATTTTGATTTTGACAATCAAGTTGTGACAATAATTTAGAGTTATCATTTGATTTTCTGATAGGTTTTTTATGTGTGCGTAAAAATAAAAATTGAAAAATAAATAAAAAATAAAGCTAATTTAATTTATTGTAAAAAAATGATAGATTATTCGATATGGAAATAACATTCTCCTAAATATAATAACTTTTTAGCCGTTGATTTCCCCACCCACTAATATAGTAATATAGGTCATGTTTTTAACTCATGACCACTTTTGCTGTTAATCTGTTCAAAAAAAGTTTTGCTGTTAAGCACTCGAACTCTTATTAGCTTAAGGTATATTATGTCCACAAATTTAGTTTCGTTCCCTAGATGTATGATAACTTTAACCAGAAAAAAATAATCGTCATTTTTAAGCTGGAACCTCCAAATCCCAATGAGTGTATGCGCTCAAACTTTCCACAGAATGTAATTAACCATCTAAAAATAATATTGGAAGTGAGTTACTTTCTTGCCTTAATTAGGATCACTTACCTTACCTGGATAAAAAAACCATGTCCATGATTTTTGATCTTTTAAAGTCCGCGTGCGTATAGGAAAGGTACAAGTTATAAAAATGAAAGGGAGCCAAATGGAGGAACAAAATTAGGCAATTTATGAATAAATTTTTTTTAAATGACGGATGTTAAAAAATCTATATTGGGCAAGTCTATATTGAAAATTGACTCATTCACAGAATTTATGAGCATTAATTAAATCGATTCATGATACAAACTTACCCAATATAAGTAAAGTGATTGATATATATTAAGTGGATAAGCTAATGAGCCAAATGTCTTAATATTTTAGGTTTAGATGAGATAATAAATTTTTACGGCGAGATTCATTCATTTCGCCTATGGTTGAAGATCCTCCGATCATTTGCTTTCCATAATGCTAACAAGAGATTTAAGAGCGAAATAATTGCCAAGGACGATGGATCGATGTATGCGATTTCTTTTTTTCCTCAAAATCACCATTAATAATTATGCGGAATGCTGTTTGCAAGGGTCTATTCAATCAATTTAAGGTCGGTAGCCAAAATGCAGTTATTATCAGTGATGGTTCTCCTCAGAATATTTTTGTGATGAAATGCGTTTTGAGGATGTCCGAGCTCTGTTCTAGCCTATCAGTTAATTTCTCCAAAAGTAGTCTGGTCACCATAAACATAGATGCGTCTCAATCGGAAAACATGGCTTGCAACTTGGGGTGTAAATTGGGTAGTTGGCCTCTGAGATATCTCGGGATCCCAGTCGGTATTAACCACAGGAAATCGAATTACTGGATAATTTGAAATTGAAGTTGGAGTCTTGGAAAGGGAAGCATTTATCCTTTGGCGGTCGGGTTGTCTTGCTCAACTCAGTGCTCACTACCTTGCTGGTGTATCTCTTCTCCTTCTACAAGGCCCCAAAATGTGTGGTAAGTTCTCTCATTAAACTTCAAAGAAACTTCCTTTGGGGGGTTGTGAGGACAAATCAAAAATTCCTTGGGTAAAATGGGAAACTGTATGTAGGCGTAAAGAGGAAGGGGGGTTAGGAATAAAAGATCTAAAAGCTTTTAACTTAGTCCTATTAGGTAAGTGGAGATGAAGAGTGGTAGTTGAGAGAGATAAATTATGGGTTTCAATTCTTGAATCGAAATATGGGGATTTAAATAGATATCTAGATGTGTCTTTTCTTTCTAGGAGGGGAGTTAGGAAATCCTTATGGTGGAAGGATCTTGAGAAAATTGAGGATACTGGTGGGTTCTCACCCAATTGGTTGTCTTCTTCTCTTGTCAAAAAGGTGGGTGATGGTAAGAATACAAAATTCGGGTTAGACATTTGGTTAGGAGTTTTGCCCTTAAAATCTCATTTTCCTAGATTGTACTTAATTATTAGCAACCAAAAGGAGGAAGAGATAGTACATTTGGGTTCCTGGATCAATGAGGTATAGGTTTAGAACCTTACTTGGAGAAGAACCTTATTTAACTGGGAGAAGGTTGTCTTAAATGAACTAAACATTTTGCTTGAGAATGTAGCTTTACAACAGGACTCTACAGACTCTTGGACATGGAAAGCAACAATAGATGATGTATATTCAGTGAAGTCAGCATACAAAATAATTCAAATACAACATCAGGAAGGTGATAATACACTGCTCAAGGTGATTTGGAAAGCTAATGCCCCTTTGAAATCAAAAGCTTTTGGATGGAGGGTGTTACTCAATAAGATTCCCTCAAAATTGAACTTGGCAAGGAGAGGCATCACGCTGTCTTCAGAATAGCGCTTGTGCGCCTTTTGTAAGGAGGCTGAAGAATCCACGAACCACATTTTCTTTGCTTGCAAGATTGCCTATGGTGTGCGGTTTCTCCACGATCCTGCATACTGATGGTCCTACTCATTTTTCTCAACATTTGCTTCTCTTTAAGGAAAACAAACTTAATCCGATCTGGTCAATGATTTGGCTATCGGGGATATGGTGCTTGTGACTCTCTAGAAATCAATTAATTTTTAATGAGAAGGTTCTGCATCTTGACGAATTGGTGGACTCAATCAAGATGAAGGCTTGGTTTTGGCTTACAGGTCGCAGCAACAAACCTTTCATGTCGCTGTTCGAATGGCTTACCAACCCGGTGGAAAGCTTGAAATCATATTGCTAGCTTTGTCTTTGCTTATTAATATGCTTTGGCTCATAATGTTTTTAGCCACTGTTATTTTTGCATTTCTATAGCATTTCAGGTGGTGTTTTAATTTATAAACTTTGCAGATGTATGTTAGCCTGCATAGCTTTTCAGGTGGTGATTTTCTTATAAACTTGGTGTGATGTATTTATTCTCTGCTTGGTGGTAACTCTCTTACTTCCTGCAGAGGCTATCAATATATTTTTTTCCTATAAAAAAAATAATTAACGTGGTAGCTAGGTGAAGTGTTTTGCTGTCCATCGGTAAAAGTAAGACTCTTAGTGAATTGTTGAACCAACTTCTTGAAACACATATATAACAATAGAAAAATGTATAAATAATCCTAAGTTGAGATTTAAGCTAAATTAAATTTTAGTAAATCGTACCGAATTGATCAGATACGTACTCAACTCGACTTATTTTCACCTTAGGTAGAAGTTAAAAAAAAAGAGTGATAGTCACGCGATTGCCAAGCTGATTAGGGTGGAATGGGTTCTTGTATATTGACACTATCAAATAAGGCTTTAGCTCACGGGGAAGCATGCGCTTGCACAAATGTTTCACTTTAGGGTTATTATTATTAAGAATACAAATATGAGTAAAGTAAGTCCCAATCACTCTACTACCTTCTTATCTATTCTTAGTACATGTTTGGTTTTGCGGTGAGTTAACCCAGAATCAATTCTGGAATGTCAATGCTAGTAATAGTTGCTTCTACTCCAACGTGATTTCAGGGTCAGAATTGACTTCCAGAATGGAAACCAAACATAGCCTTATTAAGTATGGGGGCATGTTACGTTTCAGGCCAGGCATTGCAATTGAACACCGGATTTATTATATATGATAAACAAATCAAAACCAGTTTTTTGAGGAAGAATTCTTCTGCTTTTTGGGCATAAAGCCATAAATTAATAAATCTAATTAATCGAGAAAAGTGGTAGATGTGAGAGAAATTAAAGGCAGCTAGCTGATTTAAAATTGAGTATTAATAAAGTAACAAGTATAATCTGACTCATCTCCTGAAAACTAAAATAATGCATCCATAATCCAGAATCAAAACATTTTCCTTCCATATTAAAATTAAAGTGCTGCATGCAGAATAAACAAATGGGTTTGGTATTGGATTCACAGAAGAAAGACTAACTATCTTCCATGAAAAGGCAATGGTCGGTTCAAAGATAAGCTCGACACTGCACAATAATAGCAAGATCTAGTTAATTAAGAAGCTCAAAAGAAATTGATATAATGATCTCTATTATCATGATGATCATGTTATTGATATCATGATGCTCATCATGGCCATCATCAGCTTCAGGTCACAACATCATTTGTTATGGATTTGGAACTGAAAAAGTAGTCAAGGAAATCGCTCTCAGCTTATGTATACACATTTTGTTCTAGCCGTTTATAAGATTGATATAGACATAAACCGTTCTTTTTCTACCTTGTAGCTGCTTATTAGTGCAAAAGTCTCTTGGTGATAGTTAGCACAACTTCTTTCAGGATTGGTAGGGGGTCCCATATATGTATATGTGTCGATATAAAAATTAAATAACAACCGTGTTATTACATGTATATTTAGATCTGACAATTTTCACGACAATGTTGATTTTATAATTTTTTTTTAAAAAAAATAAGGGGCGATAATTTCGCTTATAAAACTCTTATGAGAATTCGTAACATGAAGGATTAGTTGAAGAACATTGCTCAATCTCATTATTTACTTGCTTAGCTAGTCTCACATCTATGTTTATTTCATTTTTGTTCCTAATTAAGAACCATTGAAAAGGGAGGTGAGAGGGGTGAGGGAGAATGGAAGAGAGTGATAGTGGTGATTTTTTTATTGTAAAATAAAGAGTGGAAAATAGTGTACGAGATCCATTTAAGAATAAAAGTGAATTCATCTTGATTTTTGAGTGGAGTGAAAAATTAGGGTTTTGTTTATTATTATTATTATTATTATTATTATTTTAAGTTTTTGATCTTAACTTTTAAGTGGTACCCTTTGTTGGGTTCACTTATGTGCTTAGATCAATCTATCCAATACAGCGAATTGTAAATGATATGACACCTCCTAAAAAATTGTTGTCTTCCCAATAAGTAAAAATTATCCCTTAATTCTCGAATTATTTTAGCAGTCAACAAACTACCATTAGACCAATCCACTTGAGTTGTGATTGATGCATGTACAAGAAAGTGAGATAAATAACTTTGTAGGTGAGAATGCTATAATCATCGCATCTAATTGCACACAAAATATTTGACTAAAAATAAAATCATCTTTAGGACCCGAAAGGAACGCTAAACTTATGGAAGCATTGGTGAATGAACTAATAACATAGAAGAGAAGCCTTTCACGCATGATGTATATACATGGCTGGGATAAGATAAAGAAGTGCTTGTCTTTGTTTGGCCTTCAAATCAACCATAAAGCAGGATAGAATATAATGAACCAAAGCATAAATTTTCGGTGAAGAGTTGATTTTTCATGTATTTACCAATTACCATAACATACCCCCTTCACGCAAGTGCCTTTTAAGCTTAAAACATGGACAAAAGCACAGGTCCACGTATCTTGTGCAAAAATTGAACCTTTTTTTAATTGAAAAAGCAAGGCTCGCAGCTTCGATGTCATGTCCTAAACTATTTCTCTTAAAGGCTTGAGCAGTCATGATATTATTGATTTTTTTAATATATGAGCAAAGCTAATAACATATTCTTTCCATTGCATATTTTATTCTGGGATGAATTTCTCATTAAATCATACAAGTCCACTCTCTGTTTGCTGCTCCTATTTAGATTTAGTGAATCCTACATGAAACTCAACTCATAAATCCACTATAAACACATGCATTCATTTTTTATTTGATGGCTGTTACATGAAATTCAACTCATTTTTTGAGCTCAAACTTATAGAATTAAGCTAAAAAAGACTTGTAAAAAATCACAAGTTATTTTTAAAAACTTAAATAAGTTATCCGATATTTACATATATAAAGTTTAGGATTCGATCATGAGTTTGATGAGTTAGTAAGATAATGTCATTATGTTTGCTTAGTATATTTTTTATCATATGGTCGAAGCTAAGTTAGAAAGGAATAAAATAGAATAGTGCAAGTGTGCAACTTTCTCTCTTGTACCTTTGCATATATATATATATATATATATATATATATATATATATATATATATATATATATATTAACATTACCATTGCCACCATTATCACACTACTATCATCATTATCTAATGTACAACAAATATTAAACAAAATAAAATTATCATACTCATATCCGATCATACTTTTATCATATTCTCTATCTTATATTGTCTTTATTCTATCAAAATTATCAAAGAGAATTGAGTAGAATCACATCAGGGTTGATGTAACAAACGGCATAGGGAAGGAAACGTGGCCGGCATGTATAGAAGGTTGTCCAACCATAGGGCTAATAGAAGAAGAATATACCAAGGTTTAGTGGGGGGAAGCATGATGAGGAATGCACAGTGGATCTACTACTATAGGAGACTTGGCCCCACACACAAGCTTCTTTTCAATTATGATAGGAGCACTCCAACCTGCATTGCATGCTTTTTGTGATTTAATCATACAGCATCAATTTTCTACTAACTGTTAGGGTGAAGACTCCTTTTTCAATTTCCCTCTTCTATTCCATTCTATTTCCTTTTCCAAGAATAGTCATTGTTAGAAAATTTACATGAGATATTATAAAGATGAATGTTATAATTAAATGAAAATCATTCATGTCAAATAATGATCCATACAATAAACAAAGTGCAAGTGTTTTTATTTATATATAGTATTAAAAATACTATAAACGAGAATTTGAAGATAGTAGATCTTCATTTATGCATCTTTTCTAATGAGAAAATGATAGAAAGAAAAACGGATCTACATGATCGGAGATCAATTTTTTTTTTTTTTTTTATAATAAGTGTAATACCATTCCATAAAAAGTAATAACTTCATAAATTTTATTCAATATTTTTATTTCAATCTATCATATAACACTTTTGATATTTACACGATAAAAAATCGTAGGTTTAACGTCAAATAACCATCAACTTTTGAATGTAGTTATTACCATTATCTTTTTTTTTCACTTATTTTTTTTTATCCTTTTATTATTATTATTATATACACATACACTTATTTCAAAATATCAAAATACATAAAGGAACATGAAATGATGTCCCAATTTGATTTTAAAAAAACTTTACCCTTCAAAGAAATTTATCATGGCATGCTTTTGATACATTACTATGTTGACTAATCCCAACAAAATAATCTTTCTCTTTCTTTTTCCATTCTGTACAGCCTAATACTGTAAGTTAGGATACATTGTGGTACACATTCTTTGTTTAGTTGATACCCTCCCTAGTTGTTTCTAACCCAAGCTTATTAGCTACTATAATAGCCTATTCTTCCTCTCTATATTCTGTATCTCTGAGGATTTCTTGCATGAAACTACATAAGCATACTTCACTTTCCATCTTCACATGTTGATGCATATATTCTGATTTTAGGCCACCATACATACATATGTATATATGTGTGTGGCTTCTGCTTCAACCACTTTCTTCAGTTTACACACACATATTACTTCAAAACTAAGCAGCTTTTTCATTAGTGAATATTTTTCTGCTTCCTATCATTCAAGTAAACATCAGTACTATGTTCATGGGTATGTTTTCTGCTTTCTTTACTTTTTTAAACTCTTTATACATTTCCAATGCATTTCTTTTGTGTTTGATACTTTGATTAAAGGCCTAGCTAAGTCTGCTAGCATAGGGAGATAACTAGGCACTAGAAGAGGGAGCAATTTGATTAAAGCATTCTGTTTGACTTACTCTACCACTCTAGAACCAATTAAAGCTTAAAGTGCTTTTTCATTCTGTTATAAAGATGAATAGCACTTTTGTCAGATTTTTTTTTAAACATTTGTGAAAAAAGCAGCACACTGAAGGTTCTGCTTATAAAAATCCAAGAGAAAAGGGACAATAGGAAAATGATAAAACCTTTGAGATATAAGGGTAACTAGTAGAGAACTTTATCAATTCTTGAAGAGAATGTTCATCTAATTGGCTAAATACCTTACTGAATGCCATCCAAGAATCAAATAGGGATGTCATTGATTCTGCATAGACAAAGCTTGCTGACATTAACTATACACTTTCTGAATTTTGGTTATGATCATTGAATTGGGATCTGTGAGAGTTACCTCTAAGAAAAAAGTGCCTTGTAAGGCTTCTGATGCTATCTATCTTATTTGGAAGAAAAACATGAAGGGCTTTTTTTTTTATGTCTAGTTGAAAGCAATATGTGCTGTGCCACAAACACTGTTTTTTTTTGCTTTATCATATACATATGTCTGTGAAAGCACAGACCAAAATGCATGTCAGGTTTCAATAAATGAATGGTAGATCATAGATTTGAAACAAATCTCATATAAAAACATGTCTAACGTTGTTTTTTATGAAACTAATGTGGAGCTAATTTAGTAATTACATGAATAAAGTTTTGAAGGAAAAGAGAAAAAAAATGAAGAAAGATGAAAAAGTTGGCTTCCACCTTTCCTGGTTTTGATGGAGAGTGGGATACTTGAGAAGACCACACTTCAACATAGGACCACTGCCCTCCAATTATAAGTTTCAATCGAAAAAAATTCTATATATTAAAGTTCATTGAACTCAGAGAAAGTGACTAAACAAAGTAACCTCACAAAAACTATTATGATAGTTGCCTTCTCTTAGGAAGCTTTTGATCACAGACTAATTGTTTTCTTGGTGCATCATTTTCTCTAGGATTTCCATATACTTTTCTTAATTTATTCATGTATCCTTATCCTTGTATTATGGAATTAAAAGTACCTTGTGAAAAGATTGGCTAAGCAAAAAACTACATAAGTGGATTTGAATCCCCAACAGTTAATTTTCTTGTCTGATATAGTGATATACTAATAGTTAATTTCCAACGTCCAAACACATCATAAATAGTATACACTATCTATTCTATTGCCAAGCACCATTACTTAAGGCAATCTTATATGTTTATTTATGCATAACCTATCTTATGTAATGTGACTGCTTCTCTCTTCAATTATTACTGCTATTTTTTATTTAGGTTGGATGGGTATTCAAGACCTAAAACACTCATAATTTTATATAAGTGTGTGTGACTGTGAATCAACTGACTCTGTTTGAGCATTATACTTTAGAGTTTAGAGTGTAATTTTTTATGCTTTTATTTTCACTTTTTTGGCCAACCAGGATTGAAGAAGTTGGGAGTAGAAAAAAGATGCTGATGCATGCAATAGTGTAAGTCCTGTTTAAATCATGTTTCTGCTTTATCTGAAAAAGAAATGTGTTCATAGTTAATAAAGTTTGGTACAAAACCTTTTATGTTATTGAGAAATTCTTGGATAAACACTCAATTCAATAGTAGTTGACAAATAGTTCTTTTTTCTTTAGAGAGATAGTTACATTTTCAACACAGCCTGCACTACCTCACATGTTTAATATCATGGAATGCCACACAAAGCTTTTCTCTTATCATTTGGATTATTGCCCTAATGGAATTACATAATTTAAGGCCAAAGCATTAATGTAGGGGTTGGATTATCCTGAGATCCAATCACTTAATAGACTAAGTACTATTACTTAAACTAGAGCTCAGCGAAAATCATGTACAATTAGTATTAACTGTTGAGGTTTTAGCAAGATAAGAAACTTAATTCTAACCAAAGTCAAATGGAATTTGCACTGTCGGCACAGCTGCAAATGTGGGGCTTTATGCAACAGATATGGATATTGATAATATCATTCTCCATTATCAGTATCCTTGAACTTTTGTAACTTTTATTTTACTTTATCAAAAGTAAAATAATATATATGAGTTATATGTCTCATCACTCATCGTCAATTCTAGATTTCTCATGTTCTTCAGTTTCTTGTTACATGTCCAGGATCAGAAGAAACCTGATGTTAGTCAGTGAGAGTAATCTGCATTCATATAATTTCAATTAGCTAACCAAACTTCATTCAATTTTGAAGTTTGAACTAACTTCCAAAAGCTACTAGAGTAGAGACAAATTTACATCATTGCATGGCATCTAGCATTATTCTCTAAGCAGTTTCTATTCTGCAGATTCTTTCTCGGTGCATGATGGCAGAAACTCTAATATATTGTTTTTCCTTTTTCCTATGAATTGAAAGGCTTTCAGAGTCATATGCAAAGCAATGAGGTTTGAGGAGCACTTGTAATTGTGATTTGAGGTAATGCTTTCTTGCATATTTTTGCTCTTAATTTTCTTCTTATATTCTGGTGTTGCATTTTCATGAACCATACTAATTCTTCCAAGCATGTTCATCAATGTCTTGAATTACTGGATAAGCCTTTTGATTCACCTGTAAGAGGGTACACAGAATCAAAACCTTGACCTTATGGTATCTTAGTATCGTTGAAGTTGCAGGCTTTGAAGTAGAGGTTTTTCTTCATAATTGGGCTACAGATCACAACAAATAGACATGAAGTTCATGAAACTTGGTACTGGGGCTGATACTTTTTACACTGAACAAGCTACCAGGTACTTTACATTTATCTTTGGTCCAAAAACAGTATACAGTTTATTTTTCCGGATATATGTATGTGTAAATATATATGTCACAAACTAACATGTATTATCCATAAATGTAGAACTGTGGTTTCAGATTTGCCTGTGGATCTTGTGATAAAAATCAATGGTATAACTTATCTGCTACACAAGGTATTGGAATTATATTGAGGGTGATGTGTGTTAGAAGAAAATCTAAAGTTAATCTTGGTTCATCTATAATTGTTCTTTTCTTAGCTGCAGTCTCCACTTCTTTCAAAATGTGGCCTACTGCAAAGACTTTTCTCTGATTCAATTAATCCTGAGACTGTTTCTATAGAGCTTCATGATTTGCCTGGAGGGGCAGATGCTTTTGAACTGTGTGCCAAGTTCTGCTATGGAATTTCAATCAACATTAGTGCTCATAACATTGTATCCGCGCTTTGCGCCGCTAAGTTCCTCCAAATGAATGATTCCATTGAGAAGGGAAACTTTGTAGGGAAACTTGAATCTTTCTTCAGCTCATGCATTCTTGAAGGTTGGAAGGACTCCATTATGACACTGCAGACCACTGATAAGTTACCAGAGTGGTCTGAGAATCTTGGCATAACAAGAAAGTGCATCGATTCAATTGTTGAGAAAGTTCTTACACCCCCCTCACAGGTCAATAACTCAAGACAATATCATATTTTGAGAAAGTTCAAGAGATTGTTACTTCTATTTCATATATTTTGCTCAATATTGATGATTCTTCTGTGCAGGTTAGGTGGTCCTATACTTACACTAGACCTGGTTATACCAGAAAACAGCATCATTCTGTCCCAAAGGATTGGTGGACTGAGGATGTGTGTGATCTTAACATAGATCTTTTCCGGTGCATAATAATGGCTATTAGATCAACATATGTGCTCCCACCACAGCTTATTGGTGAAGCTTTGCATGTCTATGCCTATAAGTTGCTGCCCGGCATCACAAAGCTTGGAAGTTCAGGCACTTCAGCATCATCACAAACAGAAGGATCTAAGGAGAAAAACAGAAAAATTCTTGAAACAATTGTAAGCATGATTCCTGCGGATAGAGGGTCAGTTTCAGTTGGCTTCTTGTTAAGACTTCTCAGCATTTCAAGTCATCTTGGTGTCTCACCGGTGACAAAAACAGAACTAATAAAGAGAGCCAGCATACAGTTTGATGAGGCAACAGTGAGTGACTTGCTTTATGACCAAAGTTTTTATGAAATAGAATTGGTTCTAGCTGTTTTGGAAAGTTACTTGAAGCTTTGGAAAAGGATGTTCTCTGGTGCAGTGGATAATAGAAACCTTATAAGATCAATCAGAAATGTAGGCAAGCTTATTGATTCCTATCTTCAAGTGGTGGCAAGGGATGATAATATGCCAGTGTCCAAGTTTCTAGCTCTCACTGAAACTGTGCCAGCAATTGGTCGATTAGAGCACGATGATCTCTACCAAGCAATTAACATCTATCTTAAGGTGAATTATATACAATACCTGCAGTGTCTTAAACAATGTTTTTGTTCGAAATATAAAAACCATTCACGAGCCTTTAACTAATGGCTTAATCTTTTGGAAGAGTTAGTTTTTGACATGGTATCTGAGCTTCTATGATCAAACAGTTTCGAGTTCAGTCCTTGCCATCTTCATCAGTTCTTAATTTCCATCGTAAACATTTGAATTTTGAAGGTTCTTTCATGAGGGGGCATGTTAGAAATATAAAAAGTAAAAACTAATCATCTGTCTTCACCTAACAACTTTAAACTTTTGAGTCAAAGAGATGATTTATGAGTATCTAAACTTGTTGAACTTTTGTGGCCACTTTCCAATTCCTGAAACACTAAGAATTGCAAAATTACTGAAACTACTTCAATATAAGCAATTTAGTGCTACACTTTTATTCTTTACCTATTTTTATTGTACATGTTCATGATGTGGTTTAAGTTCAATGGATGAACAGGTGCATCCTGAGCTTGGCAAGGCTGACAGGAAGCGCTTGTGTCAGATTCTAGACTGCCAAAGACTGTCCTCAGAAGTGCGTGCGCATGCGGTCAAAAATGATCTTCTTCCATTAAGAACCGTGGTGCAACTCCTCTACATTGAACAAGAGAAAAACTCTAAGGTAACAACCACTAGTCAGAAGCTTCAAAAACCACATGAGATGCTTCTAGGAGCGAAAAAGAGACCAGCAACTAGAGATAGCCGTCACGGTAAGCAATCTATAGGCCTAAACAAAGAAGAACTCAATAAAGAAGAAGTACTCACAAGAGGAACATCTCTTAATGAAAGTAGAGAAAAGGGTAGTACACACAAAACTAGAAGATCAGATGGTAAGTTGGCATTGGAGTTAGAAAGAAAGATGGTTATAAGAGGAGACACTGAGGAGAAAGGGTCAGAAAAGATAAGGGGAGCCAAAGAAGAAAGTAACTTGGATCCTAAGAAAGCCATACAAAGGGTAAGAAGTATTAAATCAGAACATGGCCGTGAAAAGGGAAGATAGAGATAATAATATTAATAATAATCTTTGAAGAATTTAGAGAAATTCTCATCCTCCTCCTATATATGTACTTTGTATTTTTGTAACTTCAATTCTTATGATTTCTTTTTACATGTGTCATAAATGTAAGCAGTGGATTATCATTTGTACTAATTTGATTCTCATAAAGAGTTGTATTTATCATTATCAAAGAGGTCAATGCACAAATGCATTTGAATTCTCAGACTGATACAATCTCCATCACTTTTCATATGCTCCATTGTATAAGAAATCAAACTTATAGTCTGTTTGATAATGCTAATAAGCTTAAAGCTTTAGTGGACATTATTAGAGATGTTTATACTAGTAATAATTTAATTTTTAATATTGCTTTCGGCAATGGTTACTGGTTACAGTTGTGTGACATTTGATAGACTAGTGTTGGATCTCTGAAATTGCTATGCCTCTTTCTTATTCTCTTCTCCTTTCTCTCCCATTTGGGTTACACAGGGACAACTTAAGCTATAGGCCCTCTCTAAAATTTTTTTAGCTTATTTATGTCTTTAATCTCTAAAAGTTTGTGGTGTTTTGATTTTGGTACCTACAAGTTTTTTTTTGAGTTTGACTCATTTGTTTTGAAAATTTTGTATTAGGATGACGTGGATAATTTGGATCCGTGCGAGTAAAAGGGTCAATGCTCAATCACAAATACATTTGAGTTTGGCGTCGTTTGCATCATTCACCTAGTGATAGCATGCAATACTTACACACGTGTGTGCTTTACGCTGAACTGGCCACATTAGAGTTAACAGATTTTTTTTTTTAATGACATTGACTAAAACCAAATTTCAAAACAATTAAGGAAGAGCCAAAATAAAAAATAAATAATAAAAAAAACTTCTAGAAACCAAAACCAAAATATTTCCATTTTTCAAGGACTAAAAACATAAATAAGTTTTTTTTTTTTTAAATTATGTTTGTAATTAACAATGACAACAATTTTATAAAATTAAAACTTATGGAATTTTTTGGTGGAAGAATTTAGGTATCCGAAATTCACGTAATACTCCAATTGATCCGAATCAAGTTGAGAAGGCTACTTTAAAATTAAAAACTCTCAACAATTTTTTAAATCCTCAAAACCTAAATCCAAGACCTTACTTAAACGAGGGAAACCCCTTACCCGTTGAACCAACAAGTGTCACTAGTAAACTCATGACATTTTGATAGTTGGAAACATAGTACTTCCTTCATTTTATATATAATGTGTTTTAAGTTTATGCACAAGTTTTAAGAAATGATTAAATGATGTAAGAATTTGAGGTATTTTGATTATAATATCCTATGTAGTTATTATTGAAAAGAGAGAAAGATATTGAATGTAAAAAAGATGTTGTGATAAATAAGGGTATAGTTATGATCAATAGACCTATAAAATAAACTTACAAACAAGTTTACACCTTAAGAAAATAATATGTGTCATTTGTTAACCAATCAATAATAAACAAGTGACACATGTCATTTCCTTTGTAATATAGGCCTATTTGAAGGTTAGTTTTGTTTTTTCAATGGGGTGTAGTTGGAAAACACAACATTAAATATGCATTGGATTTGTAAGAAAACAAAACATATGAAACAAGAGAAAAAAAACTTAAAAAAAAAAGAAACAAGAGAAAAAATCTCTATAAACACTATAAATAAAATGGAGGAAGTAATATATTTTATTTAAAGAATAAAATATTAAATATTCCTTTATCTTCTCAAATCTTAACAAATGTAAAAGAATTTGTTTGTCTTTGAATTAAGGCAATTACTAATAATCTTTGGTGAACTTGTTAAAACATGAAATGGAGTAGATAACCATTCAAAAATGTATTTCTTTAAATTTTCAAGACATGAAATAATGCGCATTTATAACTATTTTCTAAGTATCGAAAATATAATTGTTAGTAAGACTCTTAAATTAAATAGAAGTATTTTTATAGTCATTTAATACCTAGTATTTTAAATAATCCCAAGGAATTAAATATTTTTTTTAATATTTCCTTCATCCATATATAGAAGACCCTTTTGATAGGTTTCACGTCTATTAAGAAAGTTGATCAATTTCGTTAATGATATTGGAAATATGAATATTTGATATGTATTTTCAAAACTACCTTCATTAATATTATTGAGAATCTAAAAAGTGCTAAGTAAATAGGGATACTAGTGAAAATAATTAATTAATTGTTATTTAAAATTGGTATAAAATCTTATAAAAATGGACAAAAAAAAAGTCTCAAAAGAGTCTTATATATAGAAACGGATGAGTACTAATCTTTAATCAAGTCAAATCAAAAGTATTTATATTTCCAAAATTTTAAGAAATTAAATACTCATTCAAAGAAAAAATTAAATGCATTTACTTTTTTTCAATGTCTTTTACTTATTTGTTAAATGCTTACTATATTTGTATTTTTAATCAATTTAAAGAAAAAGTATTTTTATTACAATTTTGAGCTATTAAATGTTTTTTTTATGCCCAAGATATTAAATGTTTTTTACAAATATTTATTTTTACCTTTTCAAAGAAGAAATTACATGCTTTTACTTTTTTTTTCATTGTCTTTTACTTAGTACCACCTCTGTCTGACTGTCTCTAAATATAACACATTTTTGACATTTTTATCTTGTCTTTATTTATAAGGTCTTATATAAATTTTCAATGACAATTAATTATTTCTTTCTACAAACACTCATATGTATTTAATACTTTTTAATTTCCAATATTATTAATAGGTGTAGTTTTGAAAATATATATCAAATGTTCACGTTTTCATTACCATTAATTAAATTAACCAACTTTTTTTATTGAACGTGAGATTTACCAGAAGGATCTTGTATATTGGGTCGGAGTAACTACTATTTGTTAAATGCTTACTATATTTTCCATTTTTAATCAATTTAAAGAAAAAAAATATTTTTATTACAATTTTGAGTCATTAAATGTTTTTTATGCCCAATACATTAAATATTTTACATATATATTTATTTATTACTCTCTCTAGCTAATCTTAAATATAAAATCCTTTTAGATTAAAAATTTGATCCTAAATATAAGGTCATTTTCCACTTTTTTCTAAAATTGTTCCTTTATGAGAATATGGTTTTTATTGAAAAGAAAACACCATATTTACGTTTTTGTTTCCTATTTAATGGGAAGTTTAGAGACAAATAATTTAAAAGATCCATCAATCAAATAAAAGAAACAATTATGTTCAATGATTAAAAAATGATATTTTAAAAACAATATACCAAAATCTATTAATTTTAATGCATTATTGGTGACGTAAATTTTTTCAAAAAAGTTTTATATTAAGGACAAGAGGAAGTATTTACTACGTCCTCCATTCTCTAAGTTAAGCGATGTAAAATTACACTCATAGGTAAATAAATAATTATATTATGTAAGAATACGATATATATTGACTAAAACACCCTTTTTTTAATAATTGAAGAGATAACAATAACAAATGTGTGGAGATTATATTAAAGGACGTAGAGAAATGAATAATTAAAAAGATGTGATAAATAATAGCATATTGAAAAAATAAATATAAATTAATATTAAATTTTTAAAATTAGATAATATATGAGACAAGATAAAATAATAAAAATACATAATTTAAAAGATGTACGAGTTTTTTAAATAATAAATAATATTAATACGAGTTAAAAAAAATAAGATCAATACATTCTAAATACTCCTTTTGTCCCTATATATATAAAATACTATTTTAGAAGATTTCACGTTCATTAATAAAGTTATTTAATTTAGTTAATAATATTGAAAATGTGAATATTTGATATACATTTTCAAAACTATTCATATTAATATTATTGAGAATTTAAAAAGTGTTAAGTAAATAAGAGTGTTTGTCGAAAGAAGTAATCAATTATCAACATGTGTTGGGACGAGTGGTAAGCGGCTCGATCTCGCTTAAGCAAAGGTCTCGAGTTCGAGTCCTTGTGAATGCAGAAAATTCATGTTGGGAGACTCACCTGCCATAGTCAGGCATACGACCCGGGTCGGATCCGGATGTACCTAAGTAGTACTTAGGGAATTGGGTGGACAACGAAAAAAAAGAATTAATCAATTGATATTATAAAGACAAAATAAAAGTTTCAAAGGATTTTATATTTAAGGAAGAAGGTAATAATTTTTAAAACAACATGATTTTATATTTAAGGACGAAGGTAGTCAATAAATCAATAATTTTTGAAAGAGAAATGCTTAGGACACTTCTTAAGAAAACAATTACAGATAAAAATTATTGGAAAATGTGATTGTTTATGTTTTCGAGAATGTGATGAATGTAAACTTAGATTATTTTTTCTATATATAATAACCTTAACAAGTACTTTTAGAACACATGTTACGAGTCAGAAAGACCCTTTGTGAAATGGGAAAAAGTACTAAATACTAATACTAACTCTAACATGATATTCTTTCCATAATATGATTGGTTCATGCACAAGCTCACAACTGAAAAATGAGAAAGTGCCGTTACGTCCTACGTGTCACTGAAAACTGAAGCTACTTTCTTTCTTTGTAATGCATGATGATGAATGAATGAATGACTATGGAGTTTTTTTTTTTTTTTTTTTTTTGTTTTTTTCTTCCACACTGAGCTGTTCTTCTCTCCTATCATCATAAAATGGTATTTTTCTAATCTTTTCTATAACCCCCATTTTGACCTTATTATATTTCTTTCCAAATTTTGATTTTTTAAAAACTTTATTTAATAAAATTTTTAAATTTTTTAAGGAATCAATGAGGTTTGAATTTGCACTAAACTCATATATAAACCAAAAACCTGCTTCATTTTTTCTACACAAACATGGCTGAGAATGTGGATTCCTCATTCTTCTTCATCTAAATGGTAAACCCAACTCTTCCATTTTAAGTTTTTAACCATTTCTACATTTCTTCATCTCAATTATTTGCAAGTTTCTTTTTTTCTTTTCAATTGATCTAATTTTAAATGCTGTTTTGTTGGTTGTGTTTAATCAATAGAATTGAGTATGTTTAGTGTTAATACATTGTCCATGTCTTTTTTTTTTCTTACTTCTGCAATGGGGTTTCAAATTTTAATTCAGAACATGTTTAGTGTCTCAAAGTCACTGTCTTGTTTGTCTTGGGCTGTTTCATATAGAGGTAAAAATCACTTCTTTATTGTGGTAGTGTGCCTGGCCATCTGAATTTTGTGCTCTGCTGTTGGAACTGTAATTTTCCATTTGTTTTGAAAGCGTAGGCCACAATGTGAAACATTCATTCTAAGTTGTTTTGTAGTTCTTCCTTTTGCAAATGTAAAAGTTCTGCATTCTTGGTTTATTTTAGTTAACTTATTTTCTTTACTGTAGTCTGAATTTTGCTTTGTTTGCACCTACATGTTTAATTATTGCTATTGTTTTTTGTGGTTTCAGTTATGGAGGGTTTTGACATCTGGAAGAGATCATGGTGCAGTGCTTAGACGGATTAAAGCATTTGTGTGCTGGTGTGGCCAATTTCTGTAGCCCTGATTCTTCTAAGCAACCTATAGGTTTGAAAAACCCAGGAGCTATTGCAAGAGAAACTGTGTGTATGTAGTTACTACCCTATTTCTTTTGATTTCATGATTCGTTGTATTTTCAACTTTGTCGACGGTGGTTCAGAATTAGCATATATTATTTGCACCAATTATTATTATTTACACTGACCTGGTGGGTGATGATGTTCTTCAACAAATTACCGTAGTAATTCGACAAGAGTGGTTATAAAAATGGTTAACAGAGGCCTTCTGGAGGCCTTTGAAGACTTTTGAAGCAATTAGATTGGGATATATCTGCATAACCTTACCATTTTTCTTGTTAAGACTTGAATATGACTTGTTTTATTCTAAATGCAGTTAGTGTAAGTGAGATTGAAGCACTGTATGAATTGTTCAAGAAGATCAGCAGTGGAGTGATTGACGATGGACTAATCAATAAGGTTAGTTATCCCATTGCCTGCTCTGTCCTTCTATCAGTTGTTTTTGTTGTTGTTACTGCTGTTGTTGTTATGCTTAAGCTGTTAGTGTTAGTTTCAGGCTCATGAATGGTTTTATATCTTATAGTGTTCATACTTGAATTCACAGCCTTTTTGAACAATAGCATTCATTGTACAAGGTCATTATATTCATAAGTATCTTCTTTTTTTTTTTTTTTAATGTGAAGCTCACTATAATCTATAATACCTGTTGAGTTGTCAATTTGCTGTTCTACACATTGTCCTTTTCGTTTGTTTGACAGTTTTTTCCTTTTATATGGCAGGAAGAATTTCAGCTGGCCTTATTCAAGACAGATAAGAAAGAGAGCTTATTTGCAGATAGGGTAAGAAGCTTTTACTTTTCAATTCTCATGGCTTTGTTTAAAGCTTCTTTCAACCTTTCCACCCTGAGGGAAAAAAAATGTGCATTTTTTGGAATATCCTACTGTTTCAATATATTCCCCAGTAAAATTGTTGTTTTTAAACTATCTTTTTATACATTGTACTAGTATATTTGACCTACTTCACCATGTTACTATATTACCTGTTACCTGTGGGCTTATATACCATCCTTTTTACCCGTTTTAATAGCTGGATGTCTTTGTTTAGGTGATAATCTACGATCCTATGATTTTGAAGTCTTTGAAGTTAGTTGCATACCATAGACATATGATATATATGATATGATACGATTTGTATTCCTAAAATTCTGTAGGTGTTTGACTTGTTTGACAAGAAGCATCATGGGGCCCTTGATTTCAAAGCATTTGCACTTGCTCTCTCTGTCTTTCATCCCAATGCATCAGTTGATGATAAGATTGAGTGTAAGAATGATTAATTGTCTACTATTTATTAAGACTCTAGATATCTTCTAGTCAAATTTTTTTATTACGGATTAAAAAGGAAAGGGTATTTATTGGAGAGGGTAGAGCATACACAATCTGTCTTTTATAATTACTGTATTTTTTCTTGGTAGTAATTCATATTTTTTTTTGGGATTCCTAACTTTCCCTTCTTGCAGTTTCATTCCAATTGTATGATCTCAAACATCAAGGATTTATTCAGAGAGAGGAGGTAATTTATTTTTTTATGATGTTGAATTAAAGAGTTTTGACCACTCACCATGTAGGATTTCTATGTCTAGGTTAACTATATCTATCAATGTAGGAAAGATTTATCTGATTGGATGCCTATTCATCCTTAACTTGCATAATTTGTTTTCCAGAAAACTGCTGATATATGTATTTTCAAATTCTTTGTAATCCTAGGATTGGAATTTAAACCCAGCCTAGGTGATGAGTCTTTCGAAGATAGATTGGGCCATCTTTGTTTCCTAGCCTTTGCATTGGGTGAACGAGCTGAGTTATAAATGATTGCACAAGAATTAAACAACTTTGTCATTTTTCTTGGGTATTTTGAAGTGTTTGTTTACTGCTTAATGGATAGATCAGTATTTCATTTCGGGTTATAATTTCAGCACTTCTGGTTGAAGGTTACTGATGTGAGAGTTGAGAATAACGTAGGTCAAGTTGGTAGTGTATTGCCCCAAAGTCGTGATCGAATGGTTTTCCCAGCATCAAAATAACCAATTCTATGATCTTTCAGGACCTACATAGCACATTCTATTCTTTTTTCCTTTCTCTCTTTACTAGTTATAACTTCAAGTCTTATATCTTCCGCAAAGCTAAAAGTTGAGTGTCTGCCTAGAGTTTAAATGCAACTAAATTAGAATCGTATTTTAGAATCATGGTACAAATTTTATTATTGTTTCGTTGTTCAGTTTGGAGTTTGTTTGTTTAAACATGCTTTTTATATATGCATGTATCTGATATTGATGTTCATTGTTTTCTATGTATAGTTAAAACAAATGGTGGTGGCCACTCTAGCTGAATCCGGCATGAATCTTTCAGATGATGTGGTCGATTGCATCATTGACAAGGTGCTTCATTTATCTGATAACCTCAATATGCATGTCAAATCTTTTGTTCATTAGTCTAGGTCGTATTGAAGCATTAATAAGTTTTCCTAATCTTTATGTTTTACTTTTTGTTAGTGAACGAAATTTAATATCCTATTCGCTCTTCTTGATAGCCCATAGAAGTAAAAGCAATTCTATCAAGCATTTAAGTTGCATTTAAAGCATGCATTCTTTGTAAATGAGTAGTTTAGGTTTTACCACTGGGTGCGAGTTGTCTTTTACCTAATTTAAGTGTATGTTCTTTTGATGGCACGTTGTTCTTCACTGTATCTCATGCTAATTACATATCAGTGGCTCAATTAAGCGTTTTCTATGTGATCTTTTCCTCATATTTGGACCAAAGTTTCAACTAAGTTTCTCTACTAAACAAAGTAAACCTTCTTCAGCCTTATTCTTTTGAACCTCATCATTTATGCATGTTGACAAGTGAACATAATAATCTATGCAATAATCATGAAGTCAACATACAAAAATTATTATTGCCTTATGTTATCATAATCTTCTCCGTAGAGCTGTCACTAACAGTATTTAACGCTATTTAGACATTCGAGGAAGCTGATACAAATCATGATGGAAAGATTGACAAGGAGGAATGGCGAAGCCTTGTCAGCCACCATCCATCCCTTCTGAAAAATATGACTCTTCGGTATCTTAGGTGAGTTTCTTCTTACTAATAACTATATATCAGTTTTGGAATTCCATTGAATCCTATGGCCATTGAAGGAAATCTTGCCATTTTATATTGTTTGTTTGTTAGAAGTTAAAACAAACCACCACATTACTAAAACTATCTTTATTATTAATAAAGAGAATGAGGCAATAATTTTTCCATCTTTTCTTTTTACAGAAAAAACTTGAATAAATTTATGTGGTTATGAAGGAATGACATCCCGAACTTATCTTTCCTCATCACATGTATTTATCCACTGTAATCCATAACACACGTTCTTTAACTGCTTCTGCTTCCGCTAGTTTATCAGCTTTCGGCTAGCTTATCAATTAGTTGTGCCAAACTGTGTGTAATTGTATATAATATGATTTAGAAATGGAATATTAGACTATGGTATATACCTGAATGGCATCTTTGATGTATCTCTAGGATAGACATATCTATAATTGAACATTGTCTAGCACTTTGTTATCAAGCTCTAGCGATCTAACATCGGTCAAACTGTTTTCTTGGCAGAGATATCACAACCACATTCCCAAGCTTTGTGTTTCACTCACAGGTTGAAGATACTTGAAGCAACTAGAGACATGAAGGGAGTCCTATCTAGTTTCGCTTGTTGATGTGTTTTGTACATTAATGAACATTTGCTTATGTAGTTGCTGCTTCATTGGGAATAAGAGGGGAACAGGATAGAATATATTAGTGTTTAAGCATTAGCACCAATATAGTTGTTGCCATATCATGATGGCTTGTAATCAGCATAGTTCAGACTTGTTGCTTAAAAAAAAAAAACTGAGTTTATGTTAGTTCTTGTGCCTAAAACCTGCGTTACCCTGTCATTTTCGGGTCCATATTATGCCCTGCGTGATGGATGAGTTTTATAGATTGTCTTTTCATTTTGAACTTGATGGTATCAAGATTGTGAATTTTGGTTGAAAATTGAGAGTTGTGACTTGTGAGTAAAAAAACACGCTGTTAGGATTAAAAAAAAACTTTGAAAACCAATTTATTCAAATTAATAGTTATGGAGTGATTCCAAACATTTTTTTATTCAATCAAATTCTTCATCCAATCCCATCCCAACATTACCACCATTGCCCGATCACGCGGTGGTCGTGCCCTATGGGGGGCCGGTGGCGGTTCACTTGATGTTTGGATGGGTGTAATGAGAGGTGGAGTTTGGTGATTTGGATTTTCTAACTTTGAAATTGGTCTTTGATGGCATTAACAAATCTGAATTGTTGGATGATGATCAAACTTTTTAGATTAGATTTGATTTGTGTTTTGATTTTGATTTTTTGAGGTCGAAATCTAAGTCATTCGATTTTCATCCAACAACTCTGTGTGATTGAAGTTACCAACCTGCCATGTTTGAGAGTCCATTGTTTAACATATTTAAATCTTAGTTTTTTTTCTTAATCAAAATTCTCTCAATGTTATTTTTAAATATCCTATTTTAATATTTAACAAATATCTTTATGCTAGCAAATGAAAAAGATATGCAAATAAAAATATAATTTCATTCATGGATAATAATAATGATAATAATAATAATCCACAACATTAAATTTTAAAATAAGTTTTGGTGTTAAAAAAATTAAATAGAGTTTCTTTCTTTCTGATCAACATAAAAATAATAAAGACTACTAAAATTTTAATTAATATAATAATAAATAAATATGCAAATAGGGATGACTTTAATATAGACGAACTATTCTCATATTTTTTATGATCATATTTGAAAAACTTAAGTAAGGCTCATTTACATTATTGAACCTGAAATTGTTTATGCAAAACTAGTGATTTAGTCCTCTTGATTATTTTCGGATTTTAATTTCACCTAAAAAGTTTATGTTTTTTCTTGAATTTGATCCTAATTTTTAAAAAAATTTAAAATGGGCCCTAAATCCATTTTTTATATAACAATTTTTTTTTAAATGTGATGAATGTGTTTTGTAGATATTTTCATTGTGAACTCAAAGATACCCCCGATTATGAATTTTGGTTGAGAATTAAGAGAGTCATAGAAACATTTATCTTCAATTGTGATGGTATGTGATTGTGATTTTTCTAAGAATCTCCAAAGTAAATTATATTATTTCATTTTAGTGATTATACTAAAATGGTGAAAGTGAGTGAAAATGAAAGGGGTGGGTGGGTGAGTGCAAGGAAAAGAATAAGGGTGAAGTAGATGAAAGAAGGATATTTTAAAAAATTTGGGTGCAAAGATTTTAAAAGGATGAATTTGAGCAATAAAAGGGTTGTTGTTAATAGGATTGTCTGAAGATGAGAAATGGGAAGAATTTTTAATTTTTGGCCCATATTTGAATTTTTGGTTTTCATTTTTTCAAAAAAAAAAAAACCTTCAATGTTAAATATTTTTCGACTTCGAGACATCGGAAACTTTAAAAAATACACTTCTTATATACTCCAATTAGAAATATGTTTCGACTCACGACCCTGGTAACTCGGAAGTGATTTGCATATGCTACAAGAAGATATGGAACCGAACCATAAACATCTAATCCCTGTTCCTGACCAGGCACCAATTTTTAATTTTTAATAAAGGAGCAATACTTTTGAAATGCAATCTGAGGGTTGGATTTTGAAGAATTTAGAACATAGTACCTCCCCCGTCGCATTGGTACCTATCTCTCTCCTTTCATGTGCATGTTAGGATTGCCTGGTGTTATAAAAGAGGAGCTCAAAGGTGTTGTGAGTCATCCTCGGATAAGCTATTAGATATGGTTATTTTCTATCTTTTCCACATTGGTTGAGTGAATGGAAATGAAGCATTGCGTTTCCTATTCTGGACACACTAAATGGCTAAGCATGATCATGCGTTAAGATGCCAGGAACTACTCATCACTATAATTTGCTAGATTACATAATAGTAGTTAAGTCAGCTTCACCATTCTGCTACATAATAGTTCATAGATATTCCAATTTAAGACACAGTCCGAAAAGGAGAACCGAGTGAGAAAGGGAGAACAGAGTCTGAAAGCGTATTGTTTTTTAACTTCCGATCGTTCAGTGTAGATTTACACTTTAGACGCTATGAATCGGAACATATTTAAGATTGGGGTGTGTAGGAAGTGTGTTTTTTTTTAAAAAAAATTTCGACATCTCGAAGTTAGAAAATATTTAATGCAACGGATATTTTTCGTTTTTTTTTTTTTATAAATGGACACCAAAAATTAAAACTCAATAAAAAAAGAGAATGAGAAAATGTAAGAGTGTATTTCCTCTGTTTGAGTATATATTTCACACATATAACACAAATTAATCAGCTAAACTAACTTTTTGTGACTTTTCTTAATTAACGACAGTTACCCTTCAATCATCTCTTTAACCCTTTGTTAGCATAAGATTAAAAAAAAAAAGTGAGAAAAGAGAAAAAGAAAACACAAATTAAGAAACATTTTCTCTCCTTTGATTAATTAAAAAATTTAAAGCCAACCCACTAAGCTAATAGCCCGTTGTGCGGGCGGAACAAGAAGAGAAACATCATCTCTTTCTCTTCCTTTTTTTACATCTTCATTTTTTTACGTCCATGTGTGGGAACTTGGGGACGTAAAAAAAAGCTCCTATCAACTTGTTCCGACCTAATATACGACCAAAATCTCGTGCTAAAGAGTGTGAAGGTTTGAGTCCTCTCCAAAGCATAATATTGAAATCTCTCATTGCATTAGAATAAGTTCGGCCGCGGATAACGAAATCTCATGATCTTCTCAATCTAGAAATAAATAAATAAATTGAGTCATATTTTATGAATTTTTGATGTTATCTCTTATTTGATTTTTTTTTTAAAGTTTAGATACATTTTCATCTTTTACCGATATAATTATTATTTTTAACTTTTTTTTTATCTTATCAAATAAGCAAAGAAAAAATTCAATTTTTATTTTTCTTCATTTACTTTTTTTCGTATGAGACAAAGTAAAAATTCTATCTCACTTTCTTATTTTTTTACTTTCTTTTTCACCAAAATCTTCTCAACTACCTATCAATCAAAGCCTCAATCACGAACGTGGAGTTGGTCAAGTGGTAGTTTACTTGATCCTTTAACCAACTGGTCTCAAGTTCGAGTCTTGGGTATGAAGCAACCCCCGCTAGGATATCCCTACCGCTTAGTGCGAGCACAGTTGGATCAGACGGGATAAGTCAGATTCTGGATAAACCAAATACGGGTACCAATTGGTGTAAAAAAAAAACAAAGCCTCAATCTAAATTCCATAGTACAAAAAATTAATTGTGAAAATAAATAGATAAATGTGCGCTAACTATGGTTGGGATAATTTTTGAGCACCAGCCTCCTCCTCTTTTTGTGACTCTACTTGGCACTTGCTGATGCAACGAAAGTTTTTTTTTGCTTAAACCCCGTTGATTATAAAGAAAAGAAATTAATATTTAAAAAGACCGATGTACCCTTAAGTTTATAGGTAAATCCCTCCTTTGTTTTGGGTATCTCACTAAAATCGACTTCTTTCTTCTCTCTCTTCACTCACTGCGGACGCTGCTTTCGGTGTGGTAAGTGCACCTCAAAATTTCTTCCCTTTGAATTTCACGAGTGACCCATGTTTCTTTTCTTCCCCAATTCAACGCATGTCAAATCAAAATCGCTCCTTTTTCATCTTTTGCTTGTTTAATGTCACATTCATTATTATTCTCTGCTTCGAATTTTTTGTAGGCTGAAGCAGGTTTTTAACAATGTCGTCCGACAAAACAGCTTCCATGTTTAACAAAGGTATGGCCCTTAATACAAAGTTTCAATTTTTTTTTAATTCCCTTTTCATCATCATCATCATCATCATCATTATTATTATTATTATATTTTTTTTGTTCAACTTTTTTTGATAAGCATATTTTTGTTTGGTTTTTTTAAGGTGAGTGGTTTATGCTTTATTGGGGGGTTACAATGTACAAATTTAAGAAAGGTTTTTCTTACCCCTCAAATTTGGGTGTAAGATGATGGTGTGGAGTGAGAAATGATAAATGTGATTGGTGATGTGACTTGAAAGGAGGAGTGTGAAAGAAAGTGAAATAGTGTGTAAAAAAATTAGGTAAGAGAAAATAGTGTAGAAATATAAGATTTGAATTTAATTTTTGGTTGGATTCTACTAGTGATATTCTCAGGAGTTTCATGGTTAAGCTGATTTTTGTAAATGCATGATACCGTTTTGTTTTGGTTTTTTTTTGGTTTTTTTTTTTTTTTTTTTTTTTTTGAGGTTATTGATGTCGTTTGATTCGTATATGCTGCATCATATTGCCTGCACCATTTGGTGGTCATGCTAGAATTGGACAGAATATGGAGCATTTATGTTCTGGACTTCTGGTCTATGTTTGGTTATCTTATAGTTTTAAGTGGAACATAATATGAGAGGAGGGTTAAAAAGAGAACACTTTGCTCCGTTTTCTTTTGTCTGCTTACCGAAGCTACCTTAGTTTTTCTATTTGTGTTGATTACTGATAGTATTAGATTATGTGTTGACAACTTGACACGGATGTGCTATCATCGACCAGAGGCACTCGGTGGGTGTTAGTATTTTAAAACAACTTGTGATATAAGCACTTGATTATCTTTTTTTTTTTTTGCCTTGGTAGGAGGTCTTAAGGGGAGAGATGACAGCGCAACAAACTCAGCAAAGGGAAGGAGGGTTCAATTTTCAAATGAAGGTTAGCATCACTATTCTACTATCTTCTTACTGCTTCTCAATTGAGTTTGCAAATACTATAGCTTGTTTCTGATGCATCTTTTTTTTTTATATGCAAATAATTTTTTTTTTTTGGGAGTGGGGGGATAAAACCCAGTTGCCGGGGTTTGAACTCTGGCACTAACACTTCATATCCCACAGCTCTCGGGGACTTGTTTGACTTTCGGATACTGGTCATATTTACAACTGGTTGGGCAATCACCTTGCCAAAATTATTATTTGGTTATATATTGTAGGTCCATTTGAATCCATAATAGGTGTTTCTCCAAGATCTGTTATTATTGTTTTCATCTTTCTGGTGACTTTGCATTCCAACACATGTATATCGAAATCTTGAAGTATATTATTCATTCTTTTCTTTCCTCCTAAGTCATGTTTCTTTTTTTCTGGACTATTTTTCACTCTCAAGGTGATTTTAGCAAAGGAGGAAAGGGAGACAAGGTTGCAAATGGTAAAAAGACCCCGGTCTCGAAAGAACTACAGGCATCAGAACCTAAAATTGGTCAAGGTTGCACTTGCTTTCATTTTCTCTTATATGTTTCTTGTGAGATTTTTGGAAATCATATGGAGTATTATTAATTTGGACTTGTATCCTGACTATTTATTTGGCCATTTGGGTTAAGTCACTATATTAACTTAATTTTCATTACATGAAACCATGGACTGATCCAGGAAAGGGTAGAGGGAGGGGTCCATTTTTTTTTAGTTAACCTGGTGCATAAAAATTAAAATATAAAAAATTATCTTATTAGTTTACCTTTATAGTGTGGAATGTGAAACAATAGAAGAAAAGAAAAGCATTTACATAGAGACTTACTCAACCTCTTCTTTGAAGAAGTAATTATCAATAATGAAAATGAAATGCACTTATTAGTGGTTAGTTAGAGTGCAAGTGTTGTGTTTCACCAAAAAACAGGGAGTGAGATGAGAGGTGAAAGGAGGTTAAAATTTTGACTTCAAAGAGAAGCTTCTTCCAAATTTATCATTTATTTTACTTTAGCTATATATATAATGGGTCTACTAAAACGATTTAATTGAGGAGGACCCCCCCCCCCCCCCCCCCCCCCCCCTTTTCTGTCCCTGCATGAAACCAACCTTTATCTCTAAATAATATTAACAATATGAATTCGTTTTGGATGACATATGCAGAACTTCCAGAAAATGTGAAATGCCTGGCGGACTGTGAGGTTGCATATATCTTACAAAAAATTCAAGACCAGATGGTCATGTTATCTCAAGATTCAGCTATCAAAATCCCTGTGTGAGGACAGCTTCTCTTTTTATCGAAAAAGATACATGGGCTATTTAAGGTTTATCATGGGATCTATTTGAGTGATCTGAACTTTCTTTTTTATTTTCTGTTGTAGGACATTTGACAAGGGACTGCAGTATGCCAAAAGTAGTGGCAAGTACACAAAGCCCGATTCTGTTAGAGGCGCACTTCAGTATCCTCAATCTTTCAGTCTGATGTGTTTATACGTGTGTGTGGTAGCGCTATGCTGCTATGTCAGTTCTTATGTTTGCTTGCATGGATAAATGCCATTACTGTTTCGATTTATATTGAGTCCCCTCTCTTTATCTCTATAATGTTCATCTCTTGACTCAAAAATCAGGCATCTTGTAGGTTTTGGTGTCACTGACAGTGAGGTACCGATCTAATCCCAACTTCCTTCGTTCTTACGTATTATGTGGCATTCTTGACGTAATTGTTGCACTCCACTGCAGATATGTGTGATTGCTAATGCGTGCCCAGAAACTGCCGATGAAGCTTATGCTCTTGTCCCATCTTTAAAGGTAAGACATGGAGTATTTTATTTTCCTTTCATATAAATCATTACTAGAAGGAGTATGGTTTTTGGTGCTGAAGGTAGTTTTATTTTGTAAGTAATAGTCTAATAGATGTTCTTTCAGCATTTGATGAATAAGCGTTATTTATGAAGCATGGACACATCCTTTTGGTGCTATGTCTGTGTCGGGTACACAATGACTCATGTACGACTCCGTAAGTGTGTGATTTAAAAAATATTTTTTTATGCTTGGACATGGAAGGACATGCCATGGACACCATTGGACACAGCGAATTTATAATTATAACAAAACTCAATTACCATTTTTAAAAATAAAAAACAGTGATGGACCCAATTACCCAATCCCATTCACTCAGTTACAAGCACCACTTGCCCTAGCCAGACAACGATGCTTCTCACTGTGACACCACCTTCTCCCATCTAGCCATCTACCTCCATTTGACTAAGCCATCAAGCCACCAACAAGCCGATGGTGGAGAGTAAAATTAAGTTGATCCTTAGATACTCACTCTAGTTATTCTGTTTGGTTGTATGTTGATAGTTCTACTTTGTCAAAGTTAGTTTAGGAGACTTTCTTGGACAATGTCTATAGAAATTATGCTTCATTTTTTTCAGGGGCTTACTGACTAGCAAATATTGGCACATGTCAAGATTTATAAATATGAGTTATAAACCTTAAATTATAGTATAAAAAATGTGTTCCATGTTTGATTCCATTATTTTGCTTTTGGTTGTCCCATGTCCATGACATGTAAGTATCTGTGCTTCATAGGCCTTTATTAAGCAAAGGTGCTCTTCCTTTGGATAAATCATTGCAGTCGCAAGAATAATTTATTTTAGGCTAACAATCTTAAAACAGGGTAGGCATCGTTTAGATATTTTACTCGTATGATCATGTGACCTAACTTTTAGTTACTTCAGTGGTAAGTGATAACTTTGCATTTTGTATGAGAGTCATTTGGAAAACATAATTGCTTGATGGTCCCCAATGTGACTAAGGTAACCACGGCTGGTTTGGTATCCGATGTTATGTCATCATAAGCCACTTGTCAAAGGATACTTTTGAAAAAGAAAACAATATGCCAAAAGGATGATGCCATCTTTTCTTATAGTATGTATCTATTTCAGGGTAAGAGAAGCCTCACCAATGAAATTCTTAAAGATGCATTAAGTGATCTTGCTAAGCTTAGACAGCCAATCTGAAGTTACATAATGAAAAGTCTTGCTGGTGAGTTTTCTTGTTTATGCTTTGACTCATTATCTCCCCTTTGTGTCTGCTATTCTACCAATTAGCCTTTTCTTGTATTCTCAGTGCAGATTTACTGTTTAGGAGAGCTAGAAGTACCTACTGTGGAGAATGTGGCAAATGCAAAACACTATCTGAGCTTGCTAACTGAGACAATGTGATATCAAAACTTGATCCATCTTTTATGTTCGTTTTATGTTTTCAGTCAGATCCTATTAGGCTTCTCTAGAAGATGAATTTTGTATGTACTGGACCACATAAGTTGTACATGGTGACAAAAGACAAACCTGGTAACAGAAAGATGTGAGATTTTGTCCATTTTCTAGTTGAAGATTAGTGCCCAATCCAAAACCAGGAAAGGTTCCTTGTTAAGTGAGTGAGACGTGCAAACGTCATTTGATTAATTTGGTATTATTTGATGGGGCATTCAAATTTTACTTGGAAGTTCGAACTAAAAGGAAGCAAAGCTACTAGGAAGGTTCCACACTCTTCTTTAAGCATGATGTCAAATATTTTATTTTTGACGTGTATGAAAAAGATTGTTATTAGAGTCAAAATTTATGTTAGAGATTTCTAAGCTTTGAAATAGATTAATTTTCTGCTAGAGAAATCCACGATGCACAAAAAGAGAGAATCGGGTGATTAATACATTCTCTGGTGAGTGCAATAATGGTGAAATGAGAAAAACAAAACAAGGTCTTAAATACATACTTGGTGTATTTTCTTTGACTTTGTTCTGGCATTATTAGACTTCGATTTATGAAAGGCTAATGTCGATTAACGATTACTGACATGTTTGGTTATAAGTTACAAAATCAATTATGACTTCAAAATCACGTTGGAGCAGAAGCAACTGTTAGTAGCGTTGGTATTTAAGAATTGATTTTAGGCTAACTCACTGCATAACCAAACATGCAATACATAATTTTATCATGTTTTCTTTTTCACCATACTCATTTGCAACTATACATAGTTAGATGTTGCGTGTGAAATATTTGATTTGTCTATTTACAAGCAAACCAAAGCTCAACTATATGAGTGTGATATATGCTTATTCTCCTTAACCAAGATTTTGGCTTCGAATTGTGTATGGAAAAAATGTTTATGTATACTAGCAAATCACATTACATGTATTCCAACCTAAATAGAGTCCAGAGGGAAGGTATACCTCAAGAGAGGTGATATTTTCATACTTGAAAATACTAATCTTTAACTCTCAAGTATCCTACAGCACCACTATAAGCGGGATGGGTTTAATTGCATTCAAAACATCTATCTATATTCCTCACTAGAGGTGGCAATTCGAACCAATCTGCTTCAGGTTCAAGTCACGATCGTACTAAATAAGAAAAAAGTTTAAGATGAAATTTAAGTCAAAAATCATATAATTAAACTCGGCAACGAACCTCTTTTTAAATAGATTGGGCCAGATTTGTAGGAGATATAAGCGATTCGATTCAAAGCTCGACAAATTCAAGCTTTATTATTTATTAAAATTGATCACAATAACCTTGGATCTATTCGAGTTGAATTCTCGAATTTGGGTTTTCATCTTTTGACCCCTCGAATTTTTTGCTGACCCCTCTTTACATATACGCTGAGGGGTCAGCGTATGTGCATCTTTTTACACATAGGTTGGGGGTTAGCGAACTTAACAAAAAATTGCATATACGCTGACCCTCAGCGTATATGTAAAAGGGGGTCAGCAAAGTAATTGGGGGGTCAAAAAATGAATTCCCAAATTTTAAAACCTTAAACCCACTTTTTTTATCAGGCTTGTTCAAGCCGGCCTAAGCCCATTTTGCCATCTTTGCTCCTCACTAGCTAATCCATAATATTTGTTTGTTTTGATAATTTCAAAATTATGATTGGTAAAAAAAAATAAATTTGTGGCAGTAAGGCAATAACCCCCACTCATAAAGGGCGAAAGAAGCATCATTTATGATTGGTCAATGCAAAGTGTAAAAGATGCCGTCTTTAGTATGACTGGTCATCGGGGATTGGCAGAAAAAGGAAATCATTTCATTTAGACGAGACCAAAACCAGTCAATGCAATTTTCATCATCTTCATCTTCATCAAAATGGGTACACTAGAACCCACTCTACACTCTGACTCTGATGAAGAAGATGAAGATTTTGTTGTAGAAGAAGCATCAGAGAAATGGAAGAACCATTACTCATCAAACCACAGAATACTCCTTGTTGGAGAGGGTGACTTCTCTTTCTCTCTATCTTTAGCCAAAGCTTTTGGCACTGCTCACAACCTCGTTGCCACTTCCCTCGATTCTCAGGGTCAGTCTCAGTCTCAGTCACTCACTCCCATTTTTCTTTTCTTAAAGTAAAAATAAAGTTTCCAAATTTATCATTGTTTCCATTTAAAAATCAAAACTTGTAGCCTTTTTCATCATGCCCATGAATGATAAATTTGATTGGTTGTTTTGTTTTTATTGTGTATGTGTTGGGTACCAACTAACTGCTACTACTAGAGAACATTGGAAAGAAGTACAGTAATGGAATGAGTAATGTGAGGGAGCTTGAAGAGAGAGGTTGCCTTGTGCTTTACGGTGTTGATGCTAAGGAAATGTGTCAGCACTTCTTTCTCAGGACTCAGAGGTTTGATCGCATTGTTTACAACTTCCCTCATGTTGGCTTTCTTTTCCCTGAGACCAGCCACTGCCAGATTCAGTCAGTAATACTACTATTCTTCTTTTCCCTTTTTCTTCTTGTTTTTTTTTTTTTTTTAATTGTATTATTATTATTTTTGTTGTTGTTGTTCTCCTTGAAAACCTAAATGAGGTTGTTGGGAATTTCGAAAGACTAGAATTGTAGCCCATGAATTAACTTGTTCTGTGACTGCGATACTTATTACTCCATCCGTTTCACAATGTTTGGCCTTTTAGGTCTGGGCACACAGATTAAGAAAGTGTTAATTATTGTAAGTATTATGTATAGTTTGTCTAAAATGCCCCTATTTAATCCTTATTGAAAATTGTAATAGTATTTAATTTTTATTAGTAAGTGTGTCTATTAATTAATGTATAGCGGTTTAGATATGAGAGAGATGATAAAAGTATAATTAACGATGAGTAAGAGAAATGATTGAATGAAAGGTTAATATTGGAAAAAAAATATGTTTGTGTATTGAAAATGTAAAAGGCCAAACATTGTGAAACAAGGAAAAAAGTCTAAAAGGCCAAACATTCTGAAACGGAGAGAGTAGTAGCTATTACTATGTCTATGTGACTGTCAGATACCTCATGGACATTTTTGGACACTTAACTGAATTCTGTAATTTTCCTTTACTTTCTGAATTTTCACATCAGTACTATTGATGGTAGTGCTAAAATAATCAACGAAGACTTCATATTTGTTACCATATGGTGGGAGGTTCATATTGAATTCTGTGTCTCATAAGTATCCATTTTTGTCACTTTTAACCAATTTACTTTAATATTTTATATTTACTTTAACATATCCTTTTGTCCTGTGTCATGCTCCTGCTTTCTTGAAAATAATTAGATAAATGTAACATTTGAGTAGGTAATGTAAATGCTAACTTTTAAATATTATTTCTCTTGTAGTTTAAAATTTGTGTCCTTTTAATTTTATACTCCTATTAGTTTAATATCCTGAATGATATCTGTGTTCAGTCCTATAATTTTTTAAAAATTCCATATTCCCATGTGCCTATTTGTGTCCCGTATTATACTTGTCACTTTTCTTTCCTAGTATGACTGTCACCACACATCAGCACAAGGCAAGTAGAGTATAGGGTAGTGTTTGATCATATCATGATATAAGATTGCTGCTAAAATGAAAAAACCAAAAGTCTAGCAGAGTCAACTTATTCTAGATGCATATTGGAAGTGCATTATCCAAGAACTGTTAGGTAATGACTTCATAACAGTCATACTTACATAAGATTAAACATTCTTTAGTCCTTGTATGTGTTGCTATAACTTAAATTACCTGAATATTCTACTTCCTAAATTAAGGGTTACTATGTAACTTATTCCAATCTGGTGAAACCACCTACTATCTAGCTTTTTTGAAACTTGTTCTTCAATGTAGTTTAGTATGCAAGCATTTGGGTTTGTTTTAAGGCAGTGTGTGCTTACTGATGGACCTGAATTTTTGACAACCAAGCAGGTTGAACAAGAGGTTGGTGAAGGGTTTCTTAGCAAATGCCAAAGTTTTGTTAAGGAGAGAGGGAGGGGAGATTCATGTAACACACAAGGAGGGTGATCCATACAACAAATGGGATCTGGTACAAAAGGCAGAGAAGAGAGGGCTTGTGTTGGTGCAAGTTGTGCCATTCTTCAAGGATGACTATCCTGGTTATGAAAACAAGAGAGCCCATGGGAAATTATCTGATGCCTCTTTCATCATTGGGGACTCTAGTACTTACAAGTTCAAGCTCAAAACCAAATGACTTAGGGGAAGTTATATATAAGTGGTGGATTTTGTTTGGAAGATCAAATCAAAGTCATTTTAAAGATGCCAACAACCTCCTCTTCCCCTTAACTTGTATGTAGAAAACTAAAATGTCAATCTTGTAATTGGATCATTCTATGGAGGTGGTGATCTTGTGTAAATACTCATTGACTGCTGGAGCCTGGTTTGTTATTTTCAAGGGATTGTTTTTGCTTTAGTTCTTTCTTAGTTTCTTGCACTATGAAACTGTTAAAGGCCTTAAATCTTGCAGTTTTTTTGGCTGATTTCAGTTATATTTATAAATTCATCTCTCAATATATTACAATATCAATTCAAATTAATAATAAGAATAACTTTAAAAAAAGAATAGATTTTGTATTTTTTTTTGTTTTTTTTTTAAATGTGTTTTCTCTTACATGTTTGGAGTAAAAAATGCATTTTTATGAGATTTAATTAAAAAATACACTAGTTTGGGATATGAGAAAAACTTTTTTGAAATCCCAAATTATAAAAAAAAAAAAAAAAAAGTTGAGAATTCAATTTTGTGGGGTATTAATCCAATACTCCTTTTCCACGTGACTCACTCGAATTATTGGGCCTTAATGCAGAAAGTATATAGGTCCGAAGCACCTGCGTTTCTTATACTCGTTTAAAATTGTACGTTGCAAACAAATAACATCTACTCCGCAGTAGCACGATTGGATATTCTATTGTTTGAATTCTCTGGGTTCGAATCCTGGCTGCGGAAATCCTTTTTTTTTTCTGATTTTTTTAATCTCTTTTTTTAATCCTTCTTCTTACACAAGTATTTGGTGTTTGTGCAGCAAAGTCCCACCAAAGTCTAAACCCTAATTGACACACACAAATGAGGATTGCTTAATTTCTTACTCGTGTCATATTAGTAATGGTGTGTGATTATTGGCACTCTAATGTATCTGTCATTCTCAAAATTTTTATTTGATTTTTCAACATTACATTTTTTCTTACTTCTTTAAAATCAACTTTTTCAGTTTTTTTAACAATATTTGCCTAAAACCTTCCACTATAGGAAAATTTCTTAGCTAACATAATATTTTATGCAACCAAAAATGTCCTTGTTGAAACTCGGTAACTCTTCTTTCTTCTTATGCACGAAAGTCACCATCAATTTCAGGATGGGTTTTTTTTTTTTTATAATATGCCTATTAAAAATTGTTCGTTAGACATTAACAAACTAGTTTATTATCGACAAAAAATTTATTTGAATACACTTCTTCCATTTTTGATTTCGATATTAACTTTTCAATACAGTTATCATTTGAATATATTATGTTTGGCACTTCCCTTGCTACTTCTTCCACTTGCAAATTATGATTGGCCAGGGGTTTTCATTTCCAAACAATCACAAAGTTCTGATACGTAAATTATTTTACTTAATTTTTTATTGCTTTAAAAGGTGGATTTCATTATTTTATTATTTATCATTTTTTTTAATGAACAAAAAGTTTTATTAAGGAGTACTAGACATACTCAAAACATAGAGTTTTTACAAGAGAATTAAGACAATCCCTTAAGACATGTCATAGAGTTATTACACCACAAAGCAAAATCAAAACTTGACTCACCAAAAGCTTTAACCTACATCTAGAACTTAACTTTAAAATTATCTCAAAAAGCCACCAAATCAAAATCACCTTGGATGAAGATTATATCACTCCTTTTAAGCCAAACAAATCAAGTAGCCATGAGCCACAACCCCCACACACACCTGGATAGCAATTAGAATTAGGGATACCAAGTTGTAGCTAGTTAAAGAATTAGCTCCCAAAATTTCTAATGATAGGATGACAATGAAGGAGATGGATAACTCTCTCCATGCCCACATAACATAAATAGCATCTATTTCCAACATCCATCCCTCTAGTCAAAAGATTAACACAAGTTGTTAACCGGTCCAAGAGCATTTGCCAATTAAAAGACAAGATCTTCTAGGACGATTTACTCTTCCATAACATCTTAAAGAGAGGCATATTAGGCGACACGGAAGGATAATTCTGGGCCAAAAAATGTTTTGACAGCCTAACATACATAAGTGTCTCTCATATTCAAAGCACCCATACTACCATTGGACTACCTCCATTTTCCGGATTCATTCCTTTTCAAAGGAGTATTTCTCAGAAGCAATAAGAAGTTCTTGAAAAGATCTTCCTCCCAAGCAAACATTCTAATTAATTACTTATCATAGGTGAGGAATTTAGGAGAAGTTATAAATTGGTCTTAGACAATCACGTCATCTATGGTCCAGACCAATTATAATTTGTCATACACAGGAAAACAAAATTAAAAAATAACATTATTTGTGGTCTTCTCATTCTTATGATTTCTGGATCCATGCATCCTGTGTACCGATACGACTAAAATATTTGAATCTATGGTGAATTGGGTTTAAAGATATGAAATTGAACAAAAATTCAGGGATAATGATAGTCAAAATTGGCGAGCTAAGTATGCCATAACAGATGAGGACTAGTAGTGTGTAACAGACAAAGTGTGCCCATACCTCAAGTAATAGATATCCGGCTACTAGTATAATGACAAGAAACAAGTTGTAGAATTTCACTATTTTTTTACTCATGATATTGGCTTTAGGTGAACATGCTTTACTATAAATAGGTTTGCAAGAGAAAGAATGAGCAAAGGCTGATAAGATGATGAAAAAGGAAGCTTTGGTTTCTACTCTCTTATGGCTCTTACTATTTGGATTTATAGTTGTTTCTGCTAATAATGACAATGCAAAGACTCATCTACCAACTTCTAAGCGTATGGTCTATTATCCTCAAGGTAATGTCAATGATATTTTAGATTCATTTTCCTTATTAATTTCTAATTGCAGCAAGATTAAGTAAGCTAATAAAAACAACTGTTTTTGACATTTTTCTGTTAAGGTTGTCGTTGCTGTTGGTTCATTTGGAAGCCAATGATCAGGTGTGGGAAAGTGTGCTGTGAAGATGGATGTTGTTAAACATTTGTATCACAATGATGAAGCAAACCCACCATAAGTTCTACTACTAGGTTTCTCTTCACCCAGATGCATAAATGTGGTGGTAAATGATCAAGCAGGATGCCAAAACTTTGAATAAAAGCCCTGCATAAAAAGTTGAGTGTCGTGGATAACTTTTACCGTTATCTAACTCATTTCATAAAAATGTTTTCTTTATAAATGTAATGATTGTGCTGATTTTCAATAAAATAATTGTGTTTTTTTTCCTAATATGTCATTTATTTCTCCATGGTCATTATTTCTTTTTGGTTACTTTTGTAAATCAAGATACTCCCTCCGATCCTATATAATATATACAAGACTCTCTTGGAAAAATTTAAGTCCATCAAGAAAGTAGATTAAAGTTATTAGTGATATTGAAAATGTAAATATTTAATACTTCATATTTTTTCAAAACTATCCCTATAATTATTATAGAAATTTTAAAAAACGCTGATTTAATTGGGGTATTTCTAGAAAGAAGTAATTAAATGTTATTAGAAATTGGAAAATGATTTTACAAATAGGACCAAATTTTTTTCTCTAAAAAGGTCTTACAAATAAGACCTCAGGGAGTATTATTGAACAAAAATAGATAGAAAAAGGAACAAAGAAGATAGCTAGTTAAATAAAAACAATTTTTTAAAAAAATTAGATAAATAAATAGGAACAAATGAAGTACGTAAAACAGCAAACTTTTTCTTTGAATATGTTTCTCCCGAAGAGATTTCAATTCAATAATTGCATCATTGCATGTCTCTCCCTCTCGAAAGTTTCTAAACACTATGGATGGGTAATGAGTTCTGTTACTTCTATATCAACTTTTGAATATGATAGGGATGGCGGGAGTATCATATAAATTTATAAAAATGTCTTATAGTAGTAAATAAGGACGGAAAGAGTATAGTATAAACTTATTCTCTACCTTTAACTTAATTGTACTTTCTATCTATACACGAATTTAAAAAACACATAGAAAGCAAAGGAAAATTCCTTGTATACACGCATAAATAATGAGTTGCAACATTAAACCTTGGCCCTTTCTTAGAATTGATTATGGGGCAACACTGGTGCCTCTAGGTGGCAACCAATTCCATGTTCTTAGGCAATGTCACATACTATTGACTAATTCACTTATATATAAAATAGTTACATCATTAACAAAAATAACCAATTAACCATTTTATACAAGTGAATTACCCATACTATATACTTCATTGACTTGAACACTTGTTCCTTAGTACTGCAATAGGATGTGAATTCCAAGAAACCATGATTCTACAAATGCAAACTGTAATGCATCTTCTCCTCCTACCAAATGAGGTCTACTAGAAAACCATGGTTCATTCAAATAACTAGAAAGAAGTCAAGAACCAATATGAAATAATATATATGTGTAATATTCAATACATAATGTTCATACAGTCTCTTATATGATACAATGACTGAATCATATGATAGGCTCCTACAAACTAAGAATGCTTTAGAATATTTCTAAGATTAAATAAATAGTATATGAAAAGCTACTCTAGGTTTTTTTTTTTTTTTTTTTTTTTCAGTCTCAGAAGAGGGGGACCATGAAAAACCCACTTATGAAACCTCTTAATCACATTCAAAGCCAAAATGTTACATGTAAAATTAAAAGTAATACTAGAACCCACCACTGATATGTTGTTTGAGATGCAGATGAAGCTGAGCCTTTATCTGTAACTCCTACGAGAAAACGACAATCACCAACCGAAGGGTCTAGGAAAGTAACCATACCAAGGCCATCAAAATCGCAGCTTCTTGAATCTTGCATTTGAAGCTGATAGTAACTGTTGAAAGCATAAGAGATATTACCCTTCTCCCCTATTTCATTGCATGAACCGCCATAGTTAAGAGTGGTGCAGTCTGCAACACTGCATGCAAGTCTCATGTGGTTAACTACATTGGTCAAATCACTGGAGGGGCTTGCGACACACCATCTAGATGGAAGATACTGAACATTCTTTGCATTTCTCAATTCCTTGTTTCCAAGTCCAAGATTTAATGCATACTTGGCTTGGCCATCGAAAGAGAATATCCCCCAGTGTCTTTCAAAGTTTCCGGGCAGTGTGCTCTTGGCTCCTTCATCAAGCAGACTGAAAAGATAAACATCCATAGGAGGACTTTGTGGCCGCAAGGGGGTCCCTTTGTTGAGTAAAATGTGATTGATAAGGCCTTGATTGAAAACCCTTGCTGCAGTGATATTGGCCCCGACAGCTCCATCTGAGGGCCAACCAATTTCTCCGATAACAATAGGCATCTGACCATATCCAAGTTTACTGAGGGCTGCAACTAAAGTGTCATAGTTTCCATCAAATGCATTGGTGTAAACATTGGCACCATCTGTGACAGGATGAGTAGTCCCTTCAAAGAATGCGTACTCTTGGGGGAAATCTGCATTGCCATAAAGGCTTAGAAAGGGGTAGATATTCACAACAAAGGGTGAGCCATTTGAGTCGAGGAACTGAACCAATTGAGTCATGATTTGGGTCAGTTCAGGACGGAATGCCCCTTGGGAAGGAAGCGCCGACTCGTAGGCATCTGCATTGCATGGGACAACTAGCTTTACATAACCAGCAAGATTTGCTTTGACCAAAGACTGTTGTAAGTTGAGTAATGCTGGCATGACCAAATTCTGAAATTGACCATTATAACTGTTAAGGAAGGGCTCATTTCCAACAGCAACGTACCTGAAATACAATACAGGGCAAAAAAGTTTAAAGGTCTGTGAAATTCAATATGCTCTATACATTTGAAAGAATAAAAATCTAGCAACAAGGCAGAAACAACAAAAAGTAAAAAATGCAGAATGCAATTAAACATAAGTTTCATCTCTATTACAGAAAGGAAACAATGATGAAAACTGTATTGTGTTGTCTTCTCTATATCTGAAGTGAGTTGCGAGCGCTAATCCATAGACCTGGGAACTTGACAGCTAGAATTTAGAACTAGATCAAAACACCAGTATCATAGTTCCTATAATTCTTCTATTTCAAACTAAATATGGGATTCTTCAATAAAACGTTTGAATGGCACCACCCATTAACCAAATACTCAGGCCTAGCTTGCTATGGTAGTAAGCAAGATGGCTGGCCCATGAGGGGAAAGCAAAACAAGATATAGGCTTCATATATTCCACTAAACATAAGAATTAATGGTTCAGGGAGGGAAGACGAAAAACTCAAGCCTCTAGGTAATTTGTCAATCAGTAGGTTAACCGAGACCAGTACTCGAAAGGAAAGGTTCATTTGCATAAATATGCTAGTATAGATGTACGTAAGGATCATCACCTATATGAACAGACACTAACCGGCGTGTAGGCAGTGCAACCCTTGGTTGGGCTCATCAACTGAAAATTCAGGAAACTGCTTACAGCTATAGAATAGTCAAACAACTACACGTTATTCATTCCATCATTTGTCACAACAGCAGCAGCAATCACACTCATCTACTAGCATCACTGGCAACAAAGCTGCTCATAATTCCACTATCAAGTAGTTAGCTAAAATAGTGGAATTATGAGCAGTTTTGCTGCTAGTGATGCTAGTAGACGAGTGTGATTGCTGCTTGTTTGTGACAACATTCAACAAATATAAAAGCTTAATATAATTATAAATTAAGTTTATATCATGGACTGACATTCTGAATAGTTCATAATTACTCTAACCAACTTAAATTTAAAATTAAGAAACAAAAGATTCAAAATTTATAACAATACGAAACACTTTTGATTGAATACAGATTTTGAACCCCAATATAAAGAGTGATTCGTCCTCAGATCCTCGACCCCATTACTCTCACCTGTCGGATGATCTATCTGACCGCGTAAATTTTCTTTTAAAAATTCTGATGGTTTATCCGACAGGTTTAATACACAGTCCCATAACTCATCCGACGAGTGTGAGAAATAAAGTTACAGGTGCAGATAAAATTTCCCTCAAAATAAGGTATAGAGCTGGTGCTTTTTTAGTAATATATTGACCATTTCTATGTAAAATATTACTAATACTATACCCATACATCAAAGCAAAATCCTAGATTTTTTTAATCTCTAGTGCAATTAATATGTTATCACTTCAAAGTAAATCCAATACTACAATTTTTTCCCCCATAGTATCATCTCATATTCTCATTCGGTAAGTAAGTAAGAGACTAATCTCTTATCTCTCGGATACGGTCTGGTCCTAAGCATGGGGTGTTTTAGTATTAAACAAACCCACAGACACTTTCTACTTAAACCAACAAACATTTGCAGTAAAATCCAAGCCATTGTTAAGGTAAAAAAGGTTGGATTTTGAAAGATGAAGAAACTAATATATCATTATGCACATTGAAGAGAGAGAGAGAGAGAGAAAGAGAAAGAGCAACCTGATATCAGCACCACCATGACCCATATAAGCAGAAACATTCTGATGAACCCACAAATCAGAAGCAGAAAGTGAAGAGCTCAATAAAGACAACATCTCATTAGGGATCCCAACCATAACTTGAATCCCACTCCCCATGAGTGCTTTCAGAACATCACTGTCTGCTTCAAAAAGCTTCACTTTTTGGATCTTGTTATCTCTCAACAGATCAACCACTGTTGTTGGCTTCAACCTGTGGAATGATACTGTCCCCCAGTTCACCCCAATGCCTGATTCCACTGACACTACTACAAAAACCCATAATATTAATATTACCAACAAGTGAACAACAGTGTTTGATCTTCTTGGCACTAGCATGGGGAGTTTCTGAGAATGGAAATGATGGTAAAGGTGGAAACTTTATGTGCTCATAAGAGTTTTTTTTTTTTTTTTTTGGTTTGAAGGTGGGTGTGAGTGATGAGTGATGAGTGATGATGATGATGTTGGTGTAATGGTGCTGTGTTTGTAATAAGTTGCGTGTCTGAGTATAGATAAAGATAGCAGTGTGAACTGTGAAGTGTGGTTTTGGTGAAGAGTTCAAAGGTTATTAGTAATACATTAAGCAGGGTGGTGTTGGAATTACCAAAAAGTCCTCATTTTTCGAGTATCTGTTTTAAAATAATAATAATAATAATAATCTTGAGATTTTTTTTTTTCCATGACCGGATTGTCCACCGCCGACCGCAGTGACTAATCTCCTCGCTGGCTTGTAGGCACCTCTAATGGGTGGGACAGCTGGCCCCTAGATTTAACTTTGCTGCATGCATAAGGCAGGATTCGAACACCTGACCTTGCTTAAGCGTGGATCAATCCCTACCACTGAACCACACGGTCGGGGTTAATCTTGAGATTATTTATTACTATGAAGTTAAATATAATTTTTAAAAAAATATTTTTAAGTATTTTTGAATAAAAATAAAACATAAACCTGTGTTGTTTTTTTATTCAGAGTAACTTTTACATGGCTCTAGAATCAAACCTTTGTTTTTGAGTATTACTTTTTGAACCCCACTGTTTATTCATCAGCCCTCATTTTTTCCGCCTTATACAAGGCGGTAATGCGTTTTTCCGCCTTATACAAGGCGGTAGTGTAAATTATCTATTTTTTTCGCCTCCTTTTAGGCGGAAAAATGGTAATTTTGCACGTCCGTCTTGTATAAGGCGAAAAAAAATATGGTAATTTTACACTACCGCCTTGTATAAGGCGGAAAAACGCACTACCGCCTTGTATAAGGCGGAAAAAATGGGGGCCGGTGAATAAACAGCGGGTTCAAAAAGTAATACTCTTGTTTTTTATGATATGTCGGTAGCATCTATTAACTAGTATACTTAGTTACTTACGAGCCGTTGATCCAGTGGTGTCAAAGATTACATTTAGTAAGACGAACCATGGTTTGATCCCCTCAATAATGTTGGAAGATGAATAAAACTTTAACCCTGAAATCCCACTCGAACTGAATTAATCGGTTCAATGAACCGAATATCAAGATACAAACCAAAAAAAATTAACTAGAGTATCAATGAGATATTTAAAGGTAGAGGGAAAAAAATCAACACAGGTCAAAGCAGATTGTGGTACTGTGGCTTAAGTTTATTGTAGCATATTGTTCCGTTAAAATAATGTATAGTCTCTTAAAATAAAATAAATTACTAATTAAAAGAGTAATTAGTTAATTTATTGTACATAATATTAAAAGCATGTTATGTTTCTTTTATTTTTAAAACTTTTTCTATTTTGTTGGACTAATGAAGTACAATATATCATACTCCCTTCCTCCAATTATCTTGGTAAAAGTCAACTAAATCAACGAAAATAAGAGAGTATCTATTTAATATAATGCATGATTTATTCATTAATTACAAATTGATAATACATAAATTTTCATATCATTACAATTAATATATATTGCAATATTGTCTCTAAAAAATCTTTAAATGTGTTTTCCTTACTTATTTATTAATCATCGATATAATATACATTCTTTAAGATTTTTCATTTATTTTTTATTTTAATATGAGACAAATTTTTGCATTTTTTTACCAAGATAATGGAACAAGGAAAGTAGTTAGCAGAATGGCACAACCAGATGAAACTTTATCGAATTATAGTGGTAGTATTTCTTTTTCTTAACAAAATATTAGGCATTTAATAATCATTACACTGCCAGACGTTGTTTTTTTGGGTGACCAGTGATTGCATATTCTAAATTCTAACCCAGCAGTTCATTGTCGAGGATGAAATATAAATTTGCAATTTTTATTGGAGCACAAATATCTAGAAGAAAAATACTCTTATTATTTTTTTCGTTTCTTATTTATAAAGCATTTTAAAATAATTTATATAAATTAGAAAATATGAGTTAGAGATGTTTATTATATTCAAAGTTATAAAAAAAATATCTCAAAATTTTAATATTATTTCTATATAAATTTAAATATAATCTAGAGTGTAGTTTGATATAGATATTATTATGGAAAAAATAAAAATGCTTATTGAAATGTGAAATATATAGTGAAATTATTAAAAGCATATTTGACAGTATAAGTTATTTAATGTTTCTAAATATTGAAAATTGATTTGTACTATTTAGGAACAATTAATAATAATAATTAGAAAATTAAGGGATGTTTCCAACATTGGAATGAGCACAAAGCACATGCTCTTATGGCTTATCTGGAATCAAAGTGAGCCCTTGATTATGGGGGATTAGAGAAGGGTCTGGTGTAAATGCAGAATGGGTTTAGCAAAAGCAGATGATTTGTGATGGTGACACACGAACCAGGGATGCTAAAAGCGGGGATATAATGGTAAGCTCACATGGGACATAATAACGATATTAATACTAAATGTAATCAAGAGAGTGCCTAATAGGTCTAATGTTGTGGTGTCTGTTTTTGAAAATTAACGTGTATATAAAATATGGGTCTTGCTAACAAGTGCCCTCGGGACACTTGTTAAGGTTACTTTAATAAGAAAAATAATCACAAGTTAACATTTATTCTCTTCTCTCGAAAATCTCAAAAAGTGTATTTTCCAATGTTTTTTATCTCCTTTTAGTTGCTTATCAAGTGCCCTAAGAGCACTCGTTAGCATTTGCCATAAAATATAGTAAATAACACATTTGTCATCATTCAGTAAAAGGAAAGGGACACAGTGAATGAGTGAAAGAATAAATGCATAGATGAGATGATGCTAAATTGCTAATCACATGAAGTCGGTGCTTAGTGCCTGATGCGATCACAAAAATATATATATTTAGGTATCTTACTCTTACTAGGCCATGTTCATTTATCCTTCCTCCAACTAGTTCATTTTTCCTTCCTTCCATGTTAGTTTGTATGTTCTTTTAATAATTAACTAAAATTACGGTTTTTTTTTAGGTTACTTAAGGACACTTGTTAACATTTTTATTTTTTTTTTATTATTGCAAATGTCTTGGATTTTATTTTTTTTTCGCAAGCTTTATCTATGTTAGTTATCCATTATTAATAAGTATTTATTAGAATTTCAAATGAGATTTGTGTGGTTAGAGAAGTTACATATTGTATACAACAATATAAATAAGTTAAATTGTATATAAGTGATAAGATTCATAAATTCATTATCTTAATAAGATTTTGGATCAAGATGATGTCAATCGATTATTTGAATTATGGAAGTTAATTAATATTATCAATGACATTGAAATTAGTATTTGTTAATATCACTAAAAATTAAAATAGTTGCTTAAGAAAATAAACAAGATAATAAAATCTGTATATTTTGAAACAGACCGAATATACATTTTGTCATGATTCTTAAAAAAAAAAAAGATATTTCTAACCTATGCAAAAAATATGCAAAGGACTAACAAACTAGAAGAGAAAAATTCTGATTGAAAAATGATGTACTTAATAAAATAAAGAATAATATCTTAAATTTTCAATTCAAATTTATCATTTACGGTATAATTATATATTTATTTTGTGCATAGTTTTGGAAAACTCTTCTTGAACACTCTTGATGCAATGGGAGTTAGCTCGGAAAAAGAAAAAAAAAAAGAACTCGTTGGCTTTATTATATCACACCAGTTAAGATACTCACAGAATATGGGACCTGTACGTTTCTATCCTCCACCATAGGAGGATGCTTTCTTATTCTATTCGGTATTCACTTTAAGTTGAATTTATTTTTCAGTCTCCCTGTCCAAAAAACAGTGAACTAAAATTAACCAGTGTTATTGAAAAACTTATAAACATGCCATTTGTCAAAATAATGCTTTCTTTGTTAGCTAACCAATTTACACAGTGGCTGCCTTTTTTTCAAGTGTGACATAAAATTCAACCTACCCAGTTTGATGAAGCCAGGCCAGGAAAAGATTTAGTTAGCAGTTGATTATTTTAAACACAGTGCTGAATGCTGATAGTGATTCTTAAGGATATTGATCAAGGAGGAAGACTCACTTTCCATTATAAAGTGTTTGTGTCTTGCATTCCAAGTCATCTAAAGGTCAAATTTTTTTATTACAGTAAAATGATTTTTTTAATATGTACCTTATAACACATGTTAAAAAAAATTATATTTGATAAATCTATAATAAAATTAATGTATTTAGAAAATTTATGTATATTAATTACATCATTTCTCTAACAAACTTACCAAAGATGAATTTTTTAACATTATCTTAGATCACATGCTTTTTTTTTTCATACTTAATAAAAATGTGTAAATAAAGAGATAGGATTGAAAGAATATAACAACTCTTAAAATAAACATTAAAAAGGGAATTAGAGATTCTAATTTTCTTATTAAAAAGGGGAGCAAATCGTTGTGCAGGCCTTATGATCAGTAAATGGCATTCTGGCCCCTTTAACTGTATTTTTGTTTCCTCATGTCACCCCTAACATTTTTCCTTTTGTATGTGAGGATGTGTATAAGATTGCTTTCACACAATTAGTATAATTCTTTTTCTTAGGTGTTAGCCACATTAATTATTTTAAAAAAAAATGGTACCGTATCTTATAATGTCAGCTAGGGTCCCTTATTTGACCATTTTTCTGACTTTCGCTACAAGTTCATGTACATCTGTATCTAGCACCAAAAGATTTTTAAAATAAAAAATACTGATATAAGGAAAATTAGTATTATTGTTGATGTTTATATTTGCTTTTATTTCAATATATTTTCAAGAAGTATGTAGGTAGCCTTTTATATTACCATAAATAAAATGTCCCAACAAGCTTTCACAGAATTATATTTGACTCAAAATTCTTAACCGAATATGTGAAAAAGGGAGAGAGGTTTCTACATATTCCTTATACCAATATTATGTTACACTGATTGCACACGCTTGGATAAATGTTGAGTCCACAAATCCTTCAATTATAGAGCCTCAGCCCACAATTGCCTATTCCCAAGGAATATTACACTTTTCACTATGTTATTATCCCTTACATATATGCTAGCTGCATTGTCATTTTAATATCTTGTGAAAAAATGGCATAGCCATACATACTTAAGGCAGAATGCCCTTCCTACATGTAAGGATCGGGTGGTGGTTTTAGTGGCCCTTTTTTATTTTATATTCAAAAACCACTTTACAAGCTTTTGAAGGAATGTAAAAGGAAACAAGTCTTTTTTCCAAGGTTAAAGTAAATCCAGATATTGATATTCTCAAGCAGCAGAAAAAGGATTTTAAAAAAAACTTAATTATGTCACAAGTTTTTGAAGTTTGGGGTACTTTTGTCAGATATCCTTATACTTTTTTTTTCAATGTTTGACTCCCCGAAGTTACTTCTGGGTTTGTCATATACCCCTACTACCAATTCTGGCCAATTTTGATGACATGTAATATCGGAATCTTTTTTTTTTCTTTTATTATTTAACTAAAAATATAAAAATCTTAAGTTTTTTAGTTTTTTAAATTTTATAAAAGGAGGATCTTTGCCCACGGGGCATCGGATGCTTAACTTCCTGCGTCTGATCAGGATTCCGATGTTACATGTAAGCAAAATTGGTCAGAATTGGTAATAGGGGTATCTGACAAACCTATAAGTAACTTCGGGGAGTCAGACATTAAAAAAAAAGAATAAAGGTATTTGACAAAAGTATCCCAAACTTTAAGGACTTTGACATAATTAAGCCAAAAAAAAAAAAAGTTCTTGCTAGTATGTCAGTGTTCTTTTATAAAAGTCAGCACTGCAAAGCAAGATTATCTGAAATTCTTCATTCAGCAAAAAACCATTGGTGATTCCTTGTTTGGAGACACCTTATCTTTGTTCCCTTTATAACACAATTACCACTTAAAGGGAATCCAAACAAAACAATAACCCTTGGGCTTGGTTGGTATAGAATATAGAAAGCTTATGTATCACTCTTTGCTGAGTAGCTTTGTCTGCCACCTCATAAAATTAAAGAGTGAGAGGGCCAAGCAATAGTTGCACATGCTTATCACTTCCAAGCTCCTTTTGCATCAACATTGCACCAATGACTATGCAAATTTTCCATAGAATCACCAATGCTAGAGATATCTATGCCCCAGAAGAATCCCATCACTACTTTAGTCACTCAATATCTTCTTTAGACTTAACCAAAAAGATGGCTGCATGTCATGCCAAAAACCATTATTAATTTCCACATTGGAATCATTGTATATTATAATTAAATATTAATCATAATAAATAATTTCTATTGTGAGAGGTCACCTCACCCGTGACGGTTTAACAGGGTTGCGTACTTGCTTTATGGATGATATCAGATATCACATTGCATAACATACAACTTGTGCTACAAAATATGTAAAATTGAAGTCACAGTGCATATATTTTCTATAAAGGATCGGAAAAAATAGTTTAGACAGTAGAAACATTGATGCATAGCACACTAGAACATGATAATCACCTATGATTCAGAGTTCATTTTCACCAAGAATGCAACTAGTTTCCACAAGGTTCACTTAAAACCAGAGCATTAGTGATCCTTCTAAGGGAAAAGAGAAGGTTCACACGCATTAAAATCAGCACATTTATCTAACTTAACATCTTTCTCATATAGTACTAATTAGTCAATGACAATTTGGCAACATTTATTTAGAATTGTATTCCATATATAGAATCGTATTATAATTTGAAGCAAACTACATTTACTCATTACTATTATACTTGGGACTTGATTGTCAAACCTATGATTACAAAATGATTTTTAGAAATGAATCACAATATATGTGCTGATGAGTTTAATCCAATTGAGATACTGACAGATAAGCATCCACCACTGCATGTCATAAAGCTTTGCCATCATGCAGTGATTGCAATGTGGAAAGTTGTAAATAAAAGAGGACCTTTTGTGCAATTTGTTAAAGGAAACAAGATAAACTTGTTTACACAAACACAAGATATATAATCATACTCATAAGTCATAATTATGCACCGGGTGGCTGAACTGAGCTTTTGAAAGGTTTGTCCAAAGACAAGCAGAAAAAAGCGAAGATAAGAGAAATAATTTGTAAAAAGAAGACCCTTTAGGCCTGGATACCACTTGCTTAAGGAAACAAGTTATAACAGTTCACATAAACACGGGATCTGATAAACAATCATAATTCTTTATTGGACTGATCCATGCTTTTGAATGGGTTATCGGAAGAGGAGAAAATCACAATACATAATGAGAAAACTGCTTAAAGAAAAAAAGAAGAGGAAAAAAAGCTTCAATGCCAGATTTCCTCTCATTCCTTATATGCTCATGAGTCATGACCAGTTGACCACAAATATTAACAACCAAACCATAATGGATAAATACGATGTTCTGCAAAATTCCACACATCTTTAGATTTATTTGTTATTGGTCCTCCAAATTAAACCGATTTAATCATACAGTGAAAAATGAAATCATACAGTGAAAAATGAAATCCCTCAAAGATTTGAAGTGCCACCACATAATTCTTTAGATGGACCAATGTTGGCTACGCAACAAGTATACCATGACGCTACAAGTAATCTGTCATAAAAATAAAACTTTGCACATTTGATTGTATTCAATTTCCCATACAAATGCGTACTTATCCCAGTGCTTCACATGTCCTCAAGCGAGTACAACAAAGAGGCCAGAGTACATCACCTTCCTACTGCTCTTTTTTGGAAGGCTGGGAAGATTGCTGAGCATCTCCTGTAAACTGTTTCACGCTATCTTTGGCCTCGGCAACAAACCTAGGATCAGGTTCGTGCTTATCCGCGGGTTCTCTCATCGCCAAATATATGTAAAACGCGATGACCATATTAACTGAAATGACAGCAAGAAAACCACTCACGAGTGTCATAGAGTAAGGGGACAAATCCGCCGTTCCTGTTACAGACAAGGAAACACAATAAGGTAGTTGAAAATGTTAAAACAAAAAAAATGGTGAGATCCATTCTCAGTAAGCAGGGAAGATCAAGCATACAATAAATAAGACAAAGGGGAAACTCTATGTTTGATGAATCAAGCTAAACCAGAACCAGATAGACGAATGCATACAAATTAAATGAGTCTATAATTTGAATAAAGAATCAAGCAGATCTGGCTGCAGCTTCATAAAGTATGCACAAAATGCAGTGATCACAAAAGCATGGAAACAAACAACAATTTCCAAGCGCTAAACAATTACCATGAATTCTACGGCACCTCGATACTTGGAAATCGGGCAATCATGGCATATCCAAGTCAATAACCATTACCATGTCTCATGAAAACGCGAAACACACACTCGAATATACAAAATTAAAAGAGTAATATGTCAGATTAGTCCCTGACTTTGTAAGCGTCGGTCAAGTTAGTCCCTGATTTTATCGAAATAGCAATTTAGTCCCTGAGATTTCATTTTAAAGCAAATACATCCCTGTGATAGTGACGGCAGGGACTAACTTGATTGATTGACGTTCTCCTATCTCAGGGACTAAATTGCTATTTCGATAAAGTCAGGGACTAACTTGACAGATGTTTACAATGTCAGGGACTAATCTGACGTATTACTCAAAATTAAAATTACTCTAATCTCCTCTATATTCGAGGAAAATGACACAAAATAAAAAGGGAATCACCATTTAAATGCCAAAGCAGATAGACATTTGAACGATGATGGTGTGAATAATTAAATAAATAAATAAAACCCTCGCTGTTAGATTTTGTAGTATGAAAAAAGTGGGCGTACCGGGAAGGAGATGGTGGTTAAAAGCATGTAGAATAGCAAAAGGAGCAGCCCACATGAATAGTGATGCAATCACAAACTTCTGCACTACTTTCATTTTTGACAATTTTGATGAATTTATGCCCTTCAAAGTTCAAACACCCCCTTTACAGTATATAAAGAAGTACTGTAAACAGATACTAAATAAATAAAATTGAGAATACCAAGTAGATTGAGTTAGATGGGGAAAGTTGCTACAGCCTACAGGGGAATAAGGGGAGGCAGCAATGAAAAACGATGATGATACTTCACGCACTGCCACTGGAGAGAGAGAAACAGAGATCGCGAAAGGAAGAAACGATGCTGGTGCGGGTGAGAAATATTGGGCCTGGGCCACTCAAGAATTCGGGCTGGCTATGGCTAACACACGAGGGTTCTAGTTTTTTTTACCCCGGTTAATTTGTTTTCACGTGAAAATCTCATAATAATCTTACTAACTTCCAATAATCCAAAAATATCCCCCTCTTATTCCATCCTTAATCCTTATCCCTCCTTTTTTCCACTCATTTAAAAAAATAAATAAATCCGTTAAGTGCTGATGGGGCTGAAGGAACGTACCACCACGTGTAGGATGACGTGGATGATTTAGACCGCAAGAGCAAAAGGGCCAAGACTCAATCTACAAACACATTTGGGTTGGGCTTTGACCCTTTTGTTCTTGCAAGTCCATATCATCCACGTCATTTTAGCGTGGCACCCAATACTCGCTCACATATATGCTGATGTGGCGTTTCATTCTCCACATAAGCGGTTAACGGATTTTTCCTAACGCCATATATTAAAAACAAATTATCATAACAATTAAGGATGAATCAAGGTAAAAAAACATAATTAAAAAACTCCCAACTTTCAAAGACAAAAGACATAAATAAGCTTAAAAAATTTGTCTCGTTATTAATTTAGATGATTAAGGTCTACGTGCATATTTTTAGATTTTTTTTTTTTTTTACCTTAGCCAACTCACTTATCATGTTTATTTAACGTGATCTTTACATTTTCTCGACTCTAATAACACTTTTAACTATCTATCTTATATTCTTATCCATTATTTAAATATAACACATCTTTAGATACATTTATCGGGTTCATTCAGATCGATTTAATAAGTTCAATCTATTTTATCGACTCTAATAACAGTTTTCACTATCTAATTGTTTTTAAGTCATTTTGATTATTTAAACATTTAAATAAAACATATCTTTAAACACATATAAATACTTTGAAACAATTGTACATGCAAATTATAAATCCTTTGAAACAATTGTACACGCATTGCATGGATTCAGAACTAGTTTAATTTGAATTTTAAAGCAAATATATTTCTCATATTTTTCTTCACCTAAAATTTGGTATATATGGTTTATATTTCGTAAAAGTTGAGTCCTTTTTTTTCTTTTTTCCTGGGTTTTAAGTAATAGATATTCTCCATCTATAAAAGATAATCATGTTGCTTAAAAAAATAATCATGTTTAAGACGGGTAAAATCACTTCACTCTTGTAATTATTCCTTCCGGTTCTATATGTAAGACTCTTTTTGTGAAAAATTAAATCAATTCAAAAAAGGGAGTTAATGTTGTTAGTGACATTGAAAATGTAAATATTTAATATGTTTTTTAAAAATTGTCCATATAATTATTATTGCGATTCTAGAAATGTTGGCTTCATAAGGGTATTTTTGGAAATGAGTAATAAAATATTATTGAAAATTCGAACTGGGCCTTACAAATAGGGCTAACTTTTTTTTCTTTCTAAAAGGGTCTAACATATAGGATCGGATGTAATAATATTTTAAGTTTTGGCATATTTATGTCTTTGGTTCCTAAAAGTTTAGTATGTTTTGGTTTTAGTCCCTAAAAATTATTTTGATCGGGACTAGTCCTTAAATTTTCAAATATTTTGGTTTTGATTCTCGCCGTTAGGGAAAATTTGTTTTGTTGATGTGACTAGCGGAACACCGCATCATCAACTATGTGATGTGAGATGACGTCAAAGATATGTTATTACGTGGATGATACAGGCCCACAAACACAAAATGGTCTCATACGCAAAATTTTGCCTTTATGGGTCTGAATTATCCATGTCACCGTCTTTTGGCATCATCTCACATCATGTGGTTTCTGATATGGTGTTCCATTAACCACGTTGGCAAATTATAAATTTTTCTAATGCAGGGGAACAAAACCAAAATGTTTGAAAAATTAAGGACTAAAACCAAAATAATTTTTAGAGCCTAAAACCAAAATACACTAAACTTTTAAGAACCAACTTGTTAAGACTCAAATTCAAACCTTTCATATTCTCCACCATATCAATCAAAACTCACCTGACCCATAAAATTTATGCATCAACATCACATTATCATATTCTTTTAGATTCAACTTCAGTTTATTGATGTTTTTAAAATGTAATTTCCATGTTAATTATATACTATTTTTAAAAATTATCCCAAATATTTTTTTCAATACATTAATATTTACAAATTTTCAAAAACTATATTTGTACTCAAATAACATTTAAAAAATTAAATTTAATAAAATTTAATATTAAAATAATTAAAATGTTTTTTTTTAAAATCCAAAACAATATATCCATATTAGAATATAAAAATATATATTTATATTTAATTTTCCCCATAATAACAAGATATTTTTAAGAATAAAAAACAAAAAATATAGTTTGAATACAAAAGACAATGGAAATTTATAAATATGGAAATTTATTCAATTTTAGTTTTAAAATATTATTTGAATAAAAATATGGTTTTTGGAAATTTATAAATATTAATGTGTTGAAAAAAAAATTGCAATAAATTTTGTAGATAGCAAGTAATAAACATTATTGTAATGAAATTGAGTCTAAAAGTATATGATGATATAATTTTTTTTATACCCAGAATCAGGGATCCACCTGACCACATTGGACCTAATGAATCTTGCCAAATCGGGGGAGTATCTACTAAACCACTTGAGCGCTCCCCTCATAAATCAAAACATGTCCAATTTAGCCAAAGATCAAACATGAAACCTTAGACTCCTTTATGCTCACCCTTTACCAACTGGATTATGCTTGGTGAACATAAAATGATATAATCTTGTTGTATGAATCTTTCAAGTATGGTGACTATAAACTAATGCAGTGAAAAATATGAAAAATCATAAGTTAAGTCTTAAAAGCAAAATGATAATACAATGCTGGCTAGTATGTAAGAGTTTGTCTGATAACTTTAATGTTAAAACTCTCGGCTGAATGCCTCGTATAGTTGCACCGATTTGATGAAAGTCTGCATATGCTGAATTTTTTTTTAACAGCAAACAAAAAGAATCCATTAAAAAGGAGGTAACCAAGCATTAAAGCACAAAATAATGACCCCACCTTCTATGAAGGGTTTGCCATATGATACCCTATCATGTGCTCAAAGAAGCCCCAAAGCCGAAATACAATAAGTTTCTTTCACACTAAAGTGAAGATAATGGAACATACATAATACAACTCCCACCTATACCTACCAAACTATACAAATGAAGCACCTCATCCATGATAAAAATCTTCAAAGGCACCCTACCTCCTTAAAAACCTTGCTTAGAAAAAACCCAAAAGGGAAAAAATTCAAAGCAAGGAAAAAAGAGCATAGCAGTACCTCAGAAGATACACCACCTCTAATCGGATTCGGTACAAGGTACAAGAAATACCCTTTAGCCAACAAAACCTCCCTAATTACAATCACATGATAATTAGCTAAACACTGGGCACATGTGCCAATTATTATAAGAAATATCAAAACCCAAAATATTGATCAATTGCCACGACTTTCACTTAGCTGTCTCCACCATATCTGGATCTGCATCTTGAAATAACCTTTATGCAGACCCGTCCCTTAAGCCAGGACAATAAGGGCAACCGCCTAGGCCCCAATTTTTTTATAAGCTGTATCTGGAAAAAGAAAAGTTAATTAAGAAACAAAACGGAACTTACAAAAGGCAGAAGTATAGCCCCTCATAGCAATTAGCAAAAGCCAAAGCCCACGCACGGCAAGCCCACACGACCATGACAGTATGACACAAAACTGGAAAAACAAATCAAATTTAGAATTACTGAATTAGAAAGGGTGAAGGGTCAAAGGGAAAACAGAGAGACGAAGAGAACAAAGCAAGTCAAGCAACAACAACTTTAGTACTTTACGTATTTTAAAATTATATAAAAGCAAAAAGAACATCAAATATCTTATTAAAAAATAATAATAATAAAAATAAAATCCCAATTTCATTTGGCAGTATACATGAAACTATTTTTGTATTTGTGAGATGCAACGTTAAGTATCACTAGACAATATAAATGCAAGTGCCTATTATTAAGATACATCATCAACATATATATTAAAATAGGTGAAGTTGAGGGATATTTTTTACTTTCCCTTCATGATAGTTTTTTCCTCCAAATTTGTTTCTAATCCTAGCCATCCATTGAACGAATGTGATTTATTTTCAATGGATGGCTAGGATTAGAAACAAATTTGGAGGAAAAAACTATCAGGAAGGGAAAGTAAAAAATATCCCTCAACTTCACCTATTTTAATATATGTTGATGATGTATCTTAATAATAGGCACTTGCATTTATATTGTCTAGTGATACTTAACGTTGCATCTCACAAATACAAAAATAGTTTCATGTATACTACCAAATGAAATTGGGATTTTATTTTTATTATTATTATTTTTTAATAAGATATTTGATGTTCTTTTTGCTTTTATATAATTTTAAAATACGTAAATACAAACAAGTGACTAACTTGATCGATGTTTACAACGTCAGGGACTAATCTGACGTATTACTCAAAATTAAAATTACTCCAATCTCCTCTATATTCGAGGAAAATGAAACAAAATAAAAAGGGAATCACCATTTAAATGCCAAAGCAGATAGACATTTGAATACGATGAGGGTGTGAATAATTAAATAAATAAATAAAACCCTCGCTGTTAGATTTTGTAGTATGAAAAAAGTGGGCGTACCGGGAAGGAGATGGTGGTTAAAAGCATGTAGAATAGCAAAAGGAGCAGCCCACATGAATAGTGATGCAATCACAAACTTCTGCACTACTTTCATTTTTGACAATTTCGATGAATTTATGCCCTTCAAAGTTCAAACACCTCCTTTACAGTATATAAAGAAGTACTGTAAACAGATACTAAATAAATAAAATTGAGAATACCAAGTAGATTGAGTTAGACGGGGAAAGTTGAATGAAGCTACAGCCTACAGGGGAATGAGGGGAGGCAGAAATGAAAAACGATGATGATACTTCACGCACTGCCACTGGAGAGATCGAGAAAGGAAGAAGCGATGCTGGTGCGGGTGAGAAATATTGGGCCTGGGCCACTCAAGAATTCGGGCTGGCTATGGCTAACACACAAGGGTTCTAGCTTTTTGACCGCCGTTAATTTGTTGATCCCTTGTTTACGTGAAAATCTCATACTGTAATAATCTTATCGTACACACCAACATCTTCAAACTAATTTTATACTGATCACTAATGATAGAAATTAATCGATTATCAACATAAAGGTTGTGCAAATATAGCTTTCCATACTGTTATGATGGACAAATACATTAGCTACTTCAGTAGAAAATTAAAGAGCTATGTGATTCACCTATTATAATCTATAAAATGCAGTAGCCAACTAATTGAGAGGTTCCATTCAAAGTCGTTTGAAAGAAATAAAGAGACAGATTGAAAACAGAGAAAACCTTAATGGTTTTCATCTTCATTTGCCTTTAACCTCCTCAACACTCACAAGTTCAGTGTGGCCAACTTTTTTCCTCATACATTTCGTCAAACGAGCAGCATCCAATTCTTCTCCAATCACCACCACTCGATCTTTAGCTCCCCCTTCTATAGCAACAGAATACACACCTACATCATGCATTAACCGATATCAATTTCACAAATCAGATTTATTAAGTTGGTTGAATATACTAAATAATAATAATTTTTTTTAAAAAAAAAAACCAAGAACATGTGGTGAAAAGGGTCTGTCACTAACACTAACCACTAGTACCAGAAGCAACCTTGAGTGCTTTTGTCTTTCTCTCTTGGCCATGCATGAACACCCTCATCACAATATTTTGTTGCAATTAAATTCACAAGATGAAAGAGATGAGTATTTTATATGCCTACATATCTAATTTCAAAAAAATAAAATGTATGAGGTTACCTTCATGTTTGCAGTGTTTAATTATCAAATATTGGTCTTGCTATTTTATATGATTATCTAATGAGCAAAATAAAAAAGAGAGACAAAGAATGTAAAATAAAGTGTACCTTCATCTTTGGTGAATAAATTCTTGGATGTACGTTGAACAGAAAGCAAACCGTTGCCCTTCTTATATGCTTAGAGTGGATCAAAGAGATCATGAAAACCAGGAGAAATAATTAAGAATTAAGATTACAAAAATGTACCCCAAACTTGCAATGCAAGTACTAATATTGGCAAATTTGAAACATATATACACGAATAAGATCAAAGAATTTGTCTTGCTCACAGCCTTACATGTGAAGTAGTTACTTTTTTCTTTTTTTGAAACTTCTTGTGGCAGCAACCCTGTGAGGAAATAAGAAAAATATTGGCTAAAGAACTAAACCTAATGGTATTTATAATCGAATAAAATTAAATCAAATGGCATCTATTTTGAAATGTCAAATTTGTTACATATGTACAATTTTTTATTCTAAAACTTGTAACGGTGTATGAAAATGACCAGGATTAAGGAATGATGATGTTATGGGAGAAGATTCAACATTGAATCCTTTATCATGATGAGTTTAATTTTGATGGATTATTGTCATAAAAATATAGTCTTACAAGGATATTTATTATTGATTTGACCCAAACAAATATAAATTGTCAAATGTTCGTTGGTGACACAGATTAAAAGAATATAATATTATACTTAACTTATTATTAGAAAGTGGTTTATTTTATAATATAGTCTTTAATAAGTTACTTGTTTAAAATGAATGATAAGAGATCTTGCTTGAAATGCACACATATCATAAAATTCCTTTGAGCTGCAGTCTGCAGAGCTCTAGGTTCTGACAGTGAAATCAGTTACATATGAGACAAAAACAAATTCATCTTCTATGATAATAAAATGAAGTAAGTGAGAATTAGTATGTTCTGTTGCTTTTATTGGATTAGTCTGTTCTATCAATAAATAATTAACTGGCTTACAAAATTCATAGCCTAGTGACAATTAAGGATTCGGTTATTTTTAGAACCCTTGCTTCCTTTTGTCAATTTTTTTTTCTAAAATAGAAAAGATAAGAAAAAAAGTGAAAGAGGCCTTTACGTTTTATTTTTTGAACTATCTGTAGATATTTGATTGGAGCTGCATTCCAATTTCTTACATGAGAGTGAGACACACTAGAGAGGAGAATAGAGCCATAATAGAAAGGGATGGGATCCCTATTGAGGATACATGGTGTCCCACACCCACATGATCTGAGAGAGACAAATTCGTGTGATGGTTCACTCGACAAGGAGTCCTACTTGAAGTCAGCCTAGAAGCTTCATTAACAAAGCTTAATCGATACTCTATCTATTTCTATTATTTTTATTTATATGACATTTCTAACAAATTTATAAAAATTAAGAAAAATAATTAGAGATAGTTATTATTTTTAAAGTTATTAAAAATTAATGTCAAAATTTCAAAACTAGCTTTATATAAAATTAATTACAATATATATTTTATATGTATATAATTATTATTATCAAAAAATTAAAATATTTCTTGGACTATAAATTATATAGTAAAATCATTAAGGTTGTATTTGATATAAGTTATCTAATATTACATAAATATTATAAAATGACTTATATTTAGAAACAATTAAACCTTAAAAAATATGACTTATAAATAAAAAGAATGGAGTAATAACTAATAAGGAAGAGGACCCCTTAGGAGTATTTACTCCCTCCGTCTCATAATTTTGGTTGTTTAAAGTTGATGCTTATATATATATATATATAATGGTAGTGTTATATGAACATTTAGATTTGACATTTGGATCTAACATCTGGATTTTTTCAATGGTCAAGCTCTACAAGTAAAGATTTATTCTAAAATATCAATTTTTGAAAAAAAAAAAAAAAAGGCAAAACAACAAAAGATATGGAAGAGTATTTGTTCTTAAAATTTTTACATCAAACTTCCATTATAACATTTTTGTTGGAAAAAGAAAAATGGCTTAAATATCAAATTGGCCCTTATAAATATTGATTTCTTTAAAATTAGTCCTTACATTTTTTTTTGTTTTGGTCCCTACTGTTTCCTTCTGTTTTGGTTTGATCCCCGCTGTCAACTATGATTTAGGATAATACAGATGTAATTTTAATTTTGGTCTCCATATTTTCATTGTTTGGAGATTTTGGTCCCTACTTTTCCAACTCGTTTTGGTTTTGGTCCTTGTTTTTTAGTTTCGTTTTGGTTTTGGTCCCTATCCCATTAAGTCACTTCAGCACATTTCATCCAAAATTGACATCAAGGATCAAAACCAAAACAAAATGGAAAAGCAATGACCAAAACAAAAAAAAAATAGGGATTAATTTCAAAAAAGTCAATATTCACGAGAATCAATTTGATATTTTAGCCAAGAAGAAATATTGAACTTGTTTGATTTACAAAAGTTGGAGTATAAAAATGATTTCTGTTTACATAAGCTCTGTTCATTTCAAATTTTTTCCCTTATTCCCAATTTTCCCTCTGTCCTGTCAGGGAGTTATTTCAAACTCAGGGTTGGTCCCCAGCCTTACTCAAAGATGATTTAGTTCACATGATGGCTCATTAGGTTTAGGCAACATTTTCTAATATGAATTATTATCAGTTTTTATTACTATTATTACCCTTTTAATATTCAATATGTATTCTCTAAACATATTTTCTTTTTTGCCAAAAATTTTTTAGTATTTGGGCTACTGTATTAGTATATATTTAGAACTGTTAGTAATGGCGAAATGCGGGAGTCAAGAAGATTAAAACTCAACACTGATCATAAGATAATTGCTGAGAGAATTTCTATTGATCCTGATACTCTGGGAGTATCTGAAAATTAGTCTTACAATAATAGGTGTGAGGATGCTTAGTAAACAAAGCAAGAAAAAGAGTCTAAGCAATTTTATGAGCAATTAAAGACTATACTAGATTATGGTGAACTTTATTTTAGTAACACTAAAGTTTGAATCTATGATGTCATGTAAATTAGGCAAACAACTCACCACTCGGCCAATACCAGTAAGTTACTCACTTATGGTTAAATTTTGACCTATGATTGAATATTGAAATTTTCTTTTGTATACACATATTTCAAAAGTATTAAAAAAAAAAGGTACAACATCCCTTGTGATCACCCCAAAAAAAAAGTACAACACTTAAAAAGAGTTACATGCATGAATACTAGCAAAACAAGTATTTTATTTTATTTTTGTTAATCAATTAGTACAAAGTACAAACCTTTTCTCATTATTATTGAACTCAGGAAATGCTCTGCCTCTATCTCTATCTCACTCACTCTGCCACAAATGCAGCATGCCTTAGGTAGGTACTGCTAATTGATGGCCATGTATGATGCTTAATTAACCACTCCTTAAGTCCTCTTTTACATTATAAAGATAGAAAAAGGGGTTTGGGTAAACAAAAGAGTAAAATATAATATAAACATCTCTTGGCCTCTGGTGGTTAATTATTTGGCTTCAACTTCTCCTAAGCTGATGATATCAGAATGCCCAACCTTTTTCCTCAAACAATTTATTAACTTAACAGCATCCATGCCATCTCCAATAACCACCACTTTGTCTTTATCATCTCCCTCTAATCCCAAAAAATTCACACCTGCAATTTCAATAATTTTTTTTGTAAGGTGATAAGTTCATTACCATTTACGAAGTTCTTAAAAATGAAAGAGTAATGTGTTTACCATTTGCTGATGCAACAACCTTGAGTGCCTTAGTCCTGCACTTCTGACAATTCATTTGAACCTTTATCACAATCTTTTGCTGCAAACACAACCACATGCAAAAAAGGGTCAGTTATTGCTGATTTGAGATTTATAAATAAAATAAAATAAAATAAAATCTAACATGTGATATATATATATATATATAGAAGTTTGCAAATGGTGTATCTACCTTCATGTTTTTGAAGGAAAAGTAGTTGTAACTTCTAGGCTTAAGGTTATCTTAAAGCTATAAGAGGCAATGATATGATGAAGAGGGTGTAGTTCTTTTGGTGAAAAGAAATTGCAGTTCTGTTTTCTTTTTATATGCTCAAGAGTGGGGTTGGAACTTTGAAGCAAAGTCAAGTCATGAGCAATCAATAAAACAAAATTTAAAAAAAAAAAAAAAAACAAGTCTAAGTCAAGAAAAATCGAGGAAATTGAGATAAAAAACTAATGGGCCAATAAAACTAATACAATTCGGCTTGATTATGTTTTTTTACTCAAAAGTTGTTTAGATTTACTTTTAGTCATTAAATTTTTTTTTTAAAGTTCTTTTACAGGCAAAATTTTTGAGTTTTACTTTTTGAACCCCGTTGTTTACTCACCGGCCCCCATTTTTTCCGCCTTATACAAGGCGGTAGTGCATTTTTCCGCCTTATACAAGGCGGTAGTGTAAATTATCAGTTTTATCCGCTCTTTCTAGGCGGAAAAATGGTAATTTTTCACGTCCGCTTTGTATAAGGCGGAAAAAATATGATAATTTTACACTACCGCCTTGTATAAGGCAGAAAAATGTACTTCCGCCTTGTATAAGGCGGAAAAAATGGGGGCCGATGAATAAACAACGGGGTTCAAAAAGTAAAGCTCAATTTTTTGAGGAGGTCAGAGAAAAGTTATTTAAAAAAAAAAAAGTTTGGTTTTGATCACTAAAAAAATAGTTTTAGTTAAACAACAATGAGTAAAATTTGGTTTAGATACTATGTTATATGTTAACTTATCGAAATAAGTGAAATCAAAATTTCAAAAGAATTAAGATTAAAATCTAGACAGTAATGCCAAAATTGAGTCAAAACAGTGAGGTAAAAAATATATTTAATATTTAAAATTGATGTTATGAAGGTTCTTTAAAAGAAATTCAAATTAAATGGATCTTTGAATACTTTCATGGATCCAATTAGGCCCATATGCGATTTAGTTGTGAGCATCGAAAATTCGAAATTGAATATGTAAATACCAAAAATTAGCTGGATTTTAGCGATAAACATGAGAGTGCATCCCAATTTAAGGATTCCAGGAAGAATTTAAAGAAAAATTAATCTATCATAGGAGTGTCTCTTGTAAACTCTTTTTTTTCCTTACAAACGAAAGGAGCAAAGAATCTTGGAAAAAAACTAGTAATAAAAAGACTGGTTCAGAAGTGAAGAGAATGTTGGTAAGAAGACTGATATAAAATCATTGAGTTTAATTTAGTTATTTTTAAGGTTGATTCATGTATTGTGTTTCGGTAAGAGTTTTGTAATGGTTCAATTCTTGTTAGGGTTGAATTCTTTAGATAAAATTATTATATTTTTATGGCTTTAGGAAAAATGTTTTTTTTTCTTGTAATCTCTAGACGTACGCAGTTCAAGTAACCTTAACACTAGTTAAATTCTAATACATTTTGCTTATAAAAATTGAATCTTTGAATAACATAAACTATGGATGAAGTCATTTAACGGAATTATCATATTTTGTAGGTCAAAAATGATTTATAGACTTATAAAATTAGCCTACAAATTAACTTATCACAAAAATAGAGTGACATGTCTCATTTGCTTACTATTGATTGGTTAACAATAACACATGTCACATTTTTGTGGTGTAGGTTGATTTGTAGGTTAATTTTATAAACCTATATATTATTATTTTTGTACTGTATATTGCATCATGTATTACTCATTTTCCTTGTTTTGAGATCTTAAAGTAATAATTAAAATGAGTAAATCTATTTTTCCAGTGCACAAAATGAATTGGTACGTTAGGGCAATTGTTACTTTGTTAGTTAGCTCCGTCTAATTTGCTTTTCCCGAAAGTGGAGCATGTATGCTCTCGCTCAAAAACATGTTTTGTTAAAATGTTTCTCCTTCTCGTTGCCGTTGAATAATGTTTAAAAAGAATGAACGAATTAAAATAATTCATGGATAACGGAAGCAAAAATTAATGAACATATGTGCAATTTTTTACACACAAAGTATGTCCTAGCAAGGACGTAGTGGTATTTATTTTATTTTATTTTTGTTTTTGCTGCCCACTCAAAAAATACCACTTATACGTGCAATTGAGAATATTTTTTTTTAAAAAAACCACTTACGTCCAAGAAGAGACGTACATTTTTTTTATTTTTTTTTACAAAAACTCATACGTCTTAGGTACGACGTATTGAAAATAATTTATTTTGTTGTAAGGGCTAAAAATTAATACTTACGTCTTGGTTGAGACGTATGAGTTTACAAAAAATTAATACATACGTCAAAGCTTAGACGTAGGTGTTAAAATTAAATACAAAGGCAACGTCTTAGATGAGACGTAAGGGCTAAAAATTAATATTTATGTCTTGGTTGAGACGTAAGGGTTTAAAAAAAATTTAATACTTACGTCAAAGCTTAGACGTAGGTGTTAAAATTATATACAAAAGCTACGTCTTGGTTGAGACGTAAGTAGTAATATAACTATTAAGGATCCTGGTAATATAATTGTTCACACGTCTTGGTTGCTACGTCATTTTAATTTTTGTTTTGAGTTAATCCATACGTCCATGTCAGGACTTAGAGCAATGTGAATTGTTAAAAAAAATTCATCCCTACTTCTTAACTAAGACGTATAGTGTTTTTAAAACATTTAGTCCCTACATCTTAACTGAGACGTAAGGGTTAAATTTTAATTTTATCCATTTTTTTAGAAAAGCTTTATGTCTAAATTAAGATGTAGAGGTTAAATTTTTTAAATAAATATGTATTAGAAATCTATATTAAAAAATATCATGAGTAAATTTTCATTAAAAAAATAAAAAATAAAAAATAATTATTGATCCATGCATCTTAGATGAAACATAGGGTGCTTTTAAAAAAATTTAATTTCTACATTCATGCTAAGGCGTATAATAATTTTATACTCTCTCCGGTTCATATTATAAGCACTTTTTCTCTGTCACAAAAAATGATGCTTATAATATGGATCGAAGGGAGTAATAATTTTATTTATCAATAAAAAATCATCGATTATCGATTTTGATACAGAAAAAGAATTTTAATAAAAAGTCAAGGGGGAGTAAATTAGAGCGAGCCTCGTTAGTTGTTACAGCTGCTAGTGCGAAGTTTCAACGGTTGTTAATATGTTGGGTGTGAATGTGTTGACACGACTTATTAATGTCTTGGTCTTGAACGCGTGAGATAGTTTTTCTACAATGTGAAAACTGAAAAGAGCACTTCTTAGTTAAGCAGTACAATACTACAATTTGTCCTTTCAAAAATAATTAAGTCATGTAGTATGACAATGTTTTTTTTTTTCCTTTTTAATTAGTATCCTAAACACATTGATTAAAGAATACATTAAATAAAAAATTATATTAAAAATATAGATCAATTAATTCTCTTCATCTCTCACAACTATGTTGCATCAATATAGATACGATACCGAAAACGGGTACAGTACTGGGTATGGAGTATAGGGTACTAGTACGACAATATAAATTCTAATTTTATAAATAAATATATATAAACAAGATGCAAATAAGCAGTTTTGACATTGAGATAGTATATGAGTTTCATAAAATTAAAGGTTGATGCTCAAAATAAATAAAGATATAAGGTCGAAAGATTGATTATAACATTAAAATATAAATTCTAAGACAAAATTACATTATTGGTACGATTCACACCTAAAATATACCTTAACATGTCAGTTACAAGTATCCAAGAATATGATACGTGTTCCGGTACCAAGATGTACCCGTGCCTAATACATCACCAATTATCCTAAAAATATTTGTTATCTTTATATATATATATATATATATATATATATATATATATATATATATATATATATATGGGATTGTTAACCTATGTAAAGTGAGTTTTTAGTTGGTACACTTTAGCATAGTGTACCAGTTTTTAGTAGACAAAAAGACCCTCAAATTTAAAAAAAAAGACATAGTTTTAAACACAAGGGTATTTTAATAATTTCTCATTTTTAAAAATAAAAAAAATAAAAAAAACTGAAACACCCCAAACTCTATCCCCCCTTTCTCTCATCCCTCATTTCTCAAAGCTCTCATCTCTCTCATCTCTCTCACTCTAACCTCCTTCTCTCTTCTCTTCTCTTCTCCACCCACCGCTGCCGTCAACCGCCGTCGCTCTGCTAGCCACGACCCGAAGCCCCACTCTCAACCAACACCGTGACCCGCGAGCAGCCCTGAGACCCGCGAGCCCGACGGCAACGACCCGCCACCCGCGAGCAGCCCCACCCACGACAGCCACCACCACCTGCGAGCAGCCACCTGCAACCACCACTGCGATCCGGCACCCCGACTGTAGCCCCACCACCACAACATCCGACAGCCACCACCCCATCAACCAATCCCATCTATCATTGATATCAAGCACACAAGGTGTTTGTGAAAAAGCTCAAGGTCTTAGGTTGACTACAACCCCACACATTTTATAATATTTCCCTTTAATTTTATTTACTTTATTTCTTCTTACTGATACAATAGCATATTGTGACATTTTTGTAATTGCATATTTATACATGCTTTTTTTGTGTTAAATTATTGTTTATGGAATTTTTTCGTTCTTAGTATTTTGTCCATTTTTTCCGTGGAAGGATTTCATGGCTCGTTGATTGAATATATTCTCAGGGAAACTGAGACACTTCATGCTAAGGTATGGACCAACACATGAAAAGCTATGATCAAATGAAAATTTAAAATATAAAATCGATAAAGTGGAAGTACTAGGTCCTAAAATATAAATTTAGGAAAATTAAAGCCAACACAGTCAGGAAAATTTATATTTATATTTTAGGACTTTCCTTGAGACTATATTCAACCAACGAGCCATGAAATCCTTCCACGGAAAAAATGGACAAAATACTAAGAACGAAAAAATTCCATAAACAATAATTTAACACAAAAAAAGTATGTATAAATATGCAATTACAAAAATGTCACAATATGCTATTATATTAGTAAGAAGAAATAAAGTAAATAAAATTAAAGGGAAATATTATAAAATGGGTGACCTTGAGCTTTTTCACAAACACCTTGTGTGCTTGATGTCAATGATAGATGGGATTGGTTGGTGGGGTGGTGGCTGCCGGATGTTGTGATGGTGGGGCTGCCGTCGGGGTGTCGGATCGCAGTGGTGGTTGCAGGTGGCTGCTCGCAGGTGGTGGTGGCTGTTGTGGGTGGGGCTGCTCGCGGGTGGCGGGTCGTTGCCATCGGGCTCGCGGATCGCAGGGATGCTCGCGGGTCACGATGTTGGTTGAGGGTAGTGGTGGCAATTCGGGCGGGCGGGCAGGCATTGCCCATGCCCATCAAAAGCCGGTTTTTTTGCGGGCATTGCCCGCCCGCCCATTATAATATTTTGGGCGTAAAATTCATGCCCTGCCCGCCCTAAATGAGGGCAGGGCATGCCCATGGGCGGCCCATTTAAATAAAAAAATATAAAAAAAATCATATATTTATTTTTTTGGAACATAAAAAAAAATATCATATATTCTATCTTCAAAATTAATAAAATGTAGACTAAGATTGCACAACATATAAAATGTTCACACTCAAAATTCATAAAAACATAATAATAAAGTTTGATACTCGACAAAAGGTGTAGGACTACTTCTAATTGTGTAGCTCCTAATTTTTATTTTTTTTAAAAACTAAATAATGGCCGGCCCGCCGCCCGCCCAATGATGCCCGACAAAATAAATGGGCATGGCGGGTGGGGTCCATTCAAAAAGTGGGCTAAAAAATGATGTCCTGCCCACAAAAAATGTAGGACGGGCGAGCGGGACCCGTGGGCATCCGCCCTAATTGCCAGCACTAGTTGAGGGTGGGGCTTCGGGTCGTGGCTGGCGGAGCGACGACGGTTGACGACGGCGGTGGGTGGAGAAGAGAAGAGAGAAGGAGGTTAGAGTGAGAGAGATGAGAGATAATGGAGCTTTGAGAAATGAGGGATGAGAGAGAGGGGAGATAGGGTTTGGGGTGTTTCAGTTTTTTTTTTTTAAATTTTTAAAAATGAAAAATTATTAAAATACCCTTGTATTTAAAACTATGTTTTTTTTTTTAAATTTGAGGGTCTTTTTGTCTACTAAAAACTGGTACACTATGCTAAAATGTACCAACTAAAAACTCACTTTACATAGGTTAGCAATCTCATATATATATATATATATATATATATATATATATATATATATGTTTTCGTTAAAGATGAACTTCAATGTGCCACAATTGCACGTGTATATGGCAAGTGCAATTGATAGGAAATACCTTAACTTTGGGTCAGGCCGTTGACAAGGAAAGAAGGGGGTCGAGACTCGAGATCGATGATAACAAGTGATTAGTCTCCACTGCTATTTTGCAATCAATGAAAAAAATGTTAATAGGTGTTTTTACTGTTCTAATTAAAGAAGTATGAATATTGCAAAAAAAAATAAAAAAAATAAAAAAAATAAAAAAATAAATAAAGAAGTATAAATAAAAACCAGTAATTTTATCTTGGAAAATACTCCCTCCTGTCATATAAGTATATGACTTTTTTGAAATTTTCATTTTCATCTTATTTATAAGATTCTATTTCAATTTTCAATATCATTTAATTACTTTTTTTTTTCATAAATATCTTTGTTAACTTAACACTTTTAAGAGTAACAATAATAATTATAGAGAAAAGTTTTGAAAAAATATATTAAAGTTTAACTACTTCCTCGATAAGAGAAAAATCTCATAAGGATATTATAAATAAGAGATGATAGAGTAATAAATTTATGACATCAATCATATTGGTTTTCCTTTTTCTTATAATATCCTTAGTGTAATGGTTAGCAAACTTCTTAGTAAGTTATAAGAACCTTTTACACTTTTACTTTGTCTCTATTTATAAGATCTTATACCAATTTTCAATGATTATTAATTATTTTTTTCCACAAACACTCCTATTTACTCAACACTTTTTAGATTCCCAATAATATTAATAGAGGTAATTTTGAAAATACATACCAAAAGTTCACATTTCCAATACAATTAACTAAATTAATTCATTTTCTTAATGGACGTGAAATCTTCCAAATGAGTCCTATATTTAGGAACGGAGGAAGTAGTATAAAAGAAAAAAATTTATGGGTATGCACTAACGGTGTAATGTTTTTTATACTATTGGGTTATTATCCACAATTCATTTACATTACTTTTAACTAATATTCAACTATCATAAACACGTGAATAATAAATGATACAATGATAATAAAAAAGTTTTAGCATCAACTATTTTCTCTAAAAAAAATCATTAACGGGACAATATTTGATGTCACACACTTTATTCCAATATATGTGCTAGAATATGATGATAGACAAAGAGAAAATAAATCTAATTCAAATTTTAATACTCCCTAGTTTCTTATTATTGTCATTTGTATAAGACATTTTATATTTAGCTGGAAAGACTTGACCACTGGACTGTTTCAAACACGGTTCGATGAGTAGTAACTAAATTCAACCAGATTTCTATTACAAAGTCAAAATTAATAATTTGGTCCTCCAAATTATTGTATTATAAATTACAAACGCTTTTTATATTAGTCAATTCCACCAATTTCTGGCTAATAAGTAATACTCCCTCTTGTCCTATATATAGGGCATACTTAACCGTGTTCCTCGAACCAAGAAAAGTGGTTAGTTTTGTGAATTTTATGAGAATATATTGTAACATTACAATTTTACCCCCTCCACTTTACATGGAAAGTTCACATTCATTAATAAATAAAAAAAATATAGTTAGTCAAAGCATTTAATAAGGACCAAAAATTTCTTCTAGAATGTGCCATATATATATATATATATATAGACACATATATGACCAGAGGGAGTAACAACATTAAAATTGTCCCATCTAATACTTAACTCTCCTATGCAGCATATTGACCCCAAGTCCCCAACCACATAGCCCCCCCTTCCTATAATTTATCTCCATTTCTTGTACAGTTTTCTAACTCTTTAACAAGATAAACTGCATTGAACATCATGAACTTCAATAGTAAATTACCATATATTAGCTTCAATTAATGCTTTCTACTATCATACTTTTTTTTTTATAAGACTGAATTTTATTTCAAAGGGACAGAAGAGTACAAGTTATACTCCCCAATCCACATAAAACAGCAATACAAGAGTAGAGAGTACATACTGATGCAGAAAAAATAACACCCCGCCCCAAATTAGCAGATATAACAGAATGAGAACAGAGGAATAATACTATCATACTGTTACGTGCAGTATGCCTTATACTCTTATTTCTCTATGGAATAAAAGCCTGTTTGGTTATGCGTCAAATTGAACCAAAACCACATTAAATAGATATTAAACGCAGAAGCTATATAGAGAAGCGTTGGCCTAAACACACGTTTGAGCATGTCTCGACGTGAAAACAAACATGGCATAAAACTTTTGCTTTATCCAAAAGAAAAGAATTGGCTTCGATAATATAGGAAAAAAGAAATTCCAATTACATTATATGAGGAGTGTAGTTTGACTGACCCTTACTCTACCCTTGTAGTTATCCTAACACAAAGCTAACATTTCCTTCAGTAAGATTTGGAAATGCATATAAAAAATTCTTCCAATCAACTGTAATTTCCTTTCCATCAATCCCGAAAGAGCAAGTGACTTTAACCTCCTTCAAGTCATGCCACCAGCATTTAACATGCCTTGACCTCATTATTAGACTCTCAAATAGAAACTGCTTTAGATTATTTGAGAAGACAGTTAAAATCTTCTTGAAGAATCCTGAAGAAGACAAAGTGCTATTAACTTCCTCGTAGTCATCCCACCAACAGTTCATATCCCTTGATGAGCTGCAAAAACACTTTTCCTTTGATTTTCTGCTCATCAGGGCCTCACAGAGAACCTGTTTTCGATATATGATTGACCAACAGAGTTAGAAAATAAAGGCATTTAGACTTGAATATTACATGGAGTAGTAGAAATTAAACCACTAATAATTCAACAAATAACGTTCATAGGAATTGAACAATGAACCTCCAATTAACTCTCAAGCCTTTAAAATTCAAATTTAAAGACTTGGTACATGATTACATGAACTACACTACTCATTTTTCGATAAGGAAGACAAATTAATAAAGTCCTTCTCTTCAAAGCTTTCATATAAAATAAAACACATGACATGGCTGCATTATTCTTCATTAAAAAATAAAGGCTAAATTACTCATTTGGTCTCTTACCTTATTTTTCAATTTTAAATTGGTCCCTTACCTTTTTTTGGTTTCATATTGGTCTCTCATGTTTCTTTTCGCTGTCAATTTGGTCCCAGAATCACTATTCATCCTATGTGGACCAATATGTTATGGACACGTGTCACTTTCTCTCTCCACGTGGACCAATATGATATTGACACGTAGGATGAACAGTGATTCTGAGACCAAATTGACAGCGAAAAGAAACATGAGGGACCAATATGAAACCGAAAAAATGTAAGGGATCAATTTGAAATTGAAAAATAAGGTAAGAGACCAAATGATTAATTTAGCCAAAAATAAATAAAGAAATATATATTGAGACAATAATGTACCTTAACGAGTGTTCTGCAGCTTAAATCACAAGAAATTGTTGATGGGCGGCAAGTCCAAAGCAAGCTAGTTACAATAGGAAAAGTGACAATTCTTTCATCTGTGAAATGTAGGTGCAAGTGCTTGATGACTGGTGGAGGGAGTGGAAAATATTGCAATTCATGTATCTTGAGCTTATGAAATGTAAATAACACATAGTTAGTAAATAAGTTAAAATGAAATTATTTAAGTAAATATGTATGTTTAATTAAGATAATCACTTACAAAGCTATGAACATCGAAAAAGGATAGGGTTGCTGAAACACTTCTGCCTTCGAACTGTTGGAAGAATTCCCTCACATTCTCACAAACCAAAACCCAATTAAAAGAAAGCTCGACATGAATCTCCAATTGACTTGAACAATTTAGAAAGTCTATTTTATTGAATTCGCTACTAATATATCTGAACAAATATAATTTTGGAGCATCAATATTGATATAGGCCTCTTCCCTTAGTCCATAACAATCGTCCAACTTTAAGACTTTAAGTTGGGGTAATGATATATTTATCCTCGCAGGCATACAGACCTCCCTCAATTCTAAGGTATGCATAAGAGGGAATAAATGATGTCGAAGAAACCATTCGCCCTCGGTTATGTTCAATTTTGCCAAAGACAACTCATTTAGGTTCACGCACTTGTCCATCTTGAACTTAGTCTCAGCACCCCAATCAAGATCAGGACCACAGTAATAAAAATTCTGGAGACTTGGTGCATCAATTTCAATCTCCATTATTTCAATTTCCCCTATAGTAATGCGAACTTCTTTAAGATTTGAGAGGCCATGTATTGATAACACAGGACCAAAGCCACGACACGAATCCAAAGTTATATATTCAATTAAAGGACAACTTGTCAAAAGATTATGAAATATAAGTTTATCTTTGATGTGGACATCACGAAGACTTAATAATTTCAAGGAGGAAAAGGTGATTGGATGATTCAAAAATGCTTGATCAAGTAAGATATATCCATTCAAGATTAGCTAAACAAGTGATCTGGCGTTAAGTAAAGTTGAAGGGACGTGATACCGATTAGCATAGTCGACATCAGGGAAAATGACAGAGTAGTCTCTGTTGTAATCATTACTATGCAATGTAATATGTAGCACCTGCACAGCACAATCCTTAGCAAGCCGAATCCAACAATCAATACGTGAATATAGAAGTTTAGGTCCTTCTCATGATTTGTTGAATCAACCCAGAGATTGAGTTTTTTTAATGTTAAACCTTGATTAAGGAACCTTAGCAAAGAGTTGTCAACAAAATCGTAGAAGAAGTTGGTTTGTTTGCTCCGAATAAAAGCATCATGATTTTCATGGAGAACCAAGTAAGGGAAGGTGGAGAATGTTTGTCTCCAAGACTTGGACAGGACAACGGTACACACAGCTTCTCGATGATTAAGCCTTGACATGATGTTGTGAAGGATGTCTTCCGGTAGAATGGAGATCCTGTCCATTGTGACGCCAATTCAAGAATGTTACAAGAGTATGTATACTTTCATGATTAGCGATGATATATATAAGCCTCTAAAATTAAACTATAGATAAGCCTATATCGTAGATTGATTTTTTAGATTGCAAGATTATTGATAAATAGATTTTGATTTTGTACATAAAAAAGATTATCAATATTTTTTGTTTGATAACTAACTATATTCTCCCTCCACTTTATTTGTCATTTTAGCATTTTTAACTTGATGTAAATTATTTGTCGTTTTAGGAATTCGATGGTGTATTAATTCATTTTTTCTACCTTTAACTTTGCATTTAATACGTTGAAATATGTGAAATGGGTGATAATTAATATACTTTGAGGATATCTACTATACTTTTGACGGAGAAATTTTCGAGGCACCACGTTTGTTCGCTTAAATAATACTCGCACCAGAGCATTTGTAGGTAGATAATATCGTTTTTAATCAAAATTATACTTTAAAATAAATAAATTATCTCTTCAAAATTAAAATTTAAAATTAAATAAATTATCTATATGTGGAATATGTTGAATCATTATCCTCATTTTGTTAAAAAAAAATCATTATCCTCAAAAAGATCGATAAACACAAAGAGATGATACTTGAGAGCATTATCTGTATGTGAAATCATTATCCTGAGTTTGTTGAAAAAAGAAGTAATCATTATCCTAAAAAAATATTTAAAAAAAAAATCACTGTATATAACATGGTCTCACCTTCATTCTTTACTTTTGTTTCACCTTCAGATCTCTCTACTTCCAAGAATTCTCTAATTTTATTATTTCGTATTTTATATTCCAAATTATTTATTGCTTATTTTATATTTGATTTTTGTTGTGTGTTTGTAGCAGAAGAGAGCACTGATAAAATAACAAGACAGACAAGAATAACAAGTTCAATGTCGTCTTCATGTCCTATGAAATACGGAATATTCTAATTTATCCTTAAATTTACTTATAATACCACCAAACAAAAAAGATGAAAATATTTAAATATGATTTACTTTTGATTCTTTAAAATAAAGTTGATAATCATATAAAAATGTTAATTTATCTATGAAATAAATAAGGAAGATATCAGATAAAAAGTGTTACTTTTTTATACAAGAAAGTACAATATTTCTCAACAAACTCATTTAAATTAATTTTTTTTAAGCGTAGTGTTTGATTTAAGTCTTTGCCATTTTGTATAATTTTTTTTATTGTTGTGTAATAATAATCTTTACTTTAAAATAAAACAATCTTTACTTTAAAATATTTAATATAAAAAATTAAATTATCAATAACCCGTGCATTGCACAAGGTGAGAGCTAGTATTATAATAAAATTATCTAATAATTCTCTTAAAAATTGAATCATTAAATAACTTTCTTAATCCGTGTGAAATTTCTAAAATGACAATTAAATTAGAACAGATGGAGTATCTGATAGGAGACATAATAATAACAATCTATTTATTGTGACATAAATTAAAATATATATATATATATATATATATATATGTTGATATTTCAAAGCAATTTAATCGGTTGTTTGTTTTGATACTATCAATATAAGATCTTATGTGAAATTGAATGTATCTTTAAATTTTTTATTTTTTTTTTTTTTGCTTTTGCAGGTGGTGTCTGGGCTTTCGCACTTTGGTGGCCCAACTAAATCCACTCCGACCCTACGGAACTCCACTTTGTGGACAGGGGTCTCCCAACGTGTGCCTCTCCGTTTCCATGGGTGTCGAACTCGAGACCTCATGGTTAAGAGATCTAGTGAGTTGCCACTAGACCAACAGCATGTTGGTTTTAGATTTTCTTTTCATCGTTTAAAAAAAAGTTCTTATCTTTTTATCCTTTTAATTACTTAGATTTTCAAGCCCAATCTGAATGATTTTTATTTGAAGCGGAGAACATGAAGGTAAAATATGTAAGATGTATCTTATTCAAATAATAATTGTACTTGCAAATATGAAGCGAGGATATATACCTTCAAAAGTAAAATATGAAGTGAGAAAAAAAAAAAAGTTGAGAAAACTAAGAACAATTATAACTTAGTAACGTCTTAAATTGTGAATAAATTGGTTAAAGTACATGAAAATATTTTTTTATCCTTTATCTTATTTTTAGGTTTCAATTTGGTCCTTATATTTAATAAGAGTCAATTTAGTTCTCTATATTTTTAATGTTTGTCAATTTGATCATTCTGTCATGACAGTGTTAAATTTTCACCGGAATATTTTGATTTTGCCTAAAATTCATTTTTTAATCATCATAATCTGCATTGTATCCTTGTAATTTGTAATTTTTAAAACAAAAAAGACAAAAATGTGAGCGAATTTTCACGTGACAATGAAATTTTATCAATTAAAGTATCAAATATATGATGAAAAATGTAGATTTTGACGAGAAAATGCTGGTGAGTGGAATAAGAAATTTATTACAAAATTAGTATATTTCGGTGAAAATTTAACATCATCATGACAAAAGGATGAAATTGACAAATATCAAAAACATGAATGATTAAATTAACTCTTTTCATAAATAAATAACTAAATTAAAACCTAAAAATAAGATACATGACAAAAAAGTATTTAAGCCTATTATTTACGATACGTACAGTTTAAATTACAGCCGCTGTAAACCACTTCGAAAAATGGTAGCAAATGAGGTACTAAACATGGGTAAATCAACTATAGTTTATAGAAGATGTATGACTAATCGCTAGGGATGTTTATGAGTCAACAGTTTATTTACGAGTAATATGTCAAATTAGTACATGACTTTGTAACCGTCAGTCAAGTTAATCCTTGACTTTATCGAAATAGCAATTTAGTCCCCGAGATAGGAGAACGTCGATCAAATAAGTCTCTGTCGTCATTATCGCAGGGATGTATTTACTTTAAAATGGGATAAAGATAGGGACGTATGTGAATTAAAATGAAATCTCAGGGACTAAATTGCTATTTCGATAAAGTCAGGGACTAATTTGACCGATGCTTACAAAGTCAGGGACTAATCTGACATATTACTCTATTTACCAGTACAGTTATGTGATGTATTGGTTGATTTTTCAGTCATACATCATAATCTCCTATCAAAATTATAATTAGAAATTAAATAAATTATTCAAAATTTTCAAATCATTATCTACATGTGAATTTTATTTAATTTAAAATTGTAATATTTTGATTGGGAATAATGATTTCACCACATACATGCAAATAATATTTTAATTAGGAATAATTATTTTATATTTAGATAATATTTTGGTTGGAAATAATGATTGAAAACACTTGAATAATCTAATTAATTTTAAGTTGTAATATCTTGATTGAAAATAATAATTTCATATGCAGATAATATCTTGATTTGAAATAATGATTTAAAGGACTTCAATATGCATATCAAATAACAGTACTAACATTGGAAAATTTACCAAAGAAAAAAAACATTGGAAAATTACAATACACCATAATGCATTACCCAATGCATTGTTTAGACAGATAAGTATTATATTTATATCAAACTAGCTCTTCCCCCGTGCAATGCATTGCACGGGTTATTGATATTTTAATTTTTTTATATTAAATATTTTAAATTAAATTTTATTATTATTTTTATTATAAAGTAAAGATTATTATTAAACAACAACAAAAAATAATTATACAAAAATGTAGTAGTTCAAACCAAACCCTATACTTTTAAAAATTAATCTAAATTATCTAGTTGATAAATTTTGTACTTACTTTTTATATGAGATATTCCTTATTTATTTTATGGATAAATTGACATTTTTATATATGATTATTAAATTTATTATGATAAATAAATATTAAATCAGAATTAAACATGATCTTTTTTATATTTATGTGATGGATGGAGTAGTTTCTTTTTTGTACAATTAGTATTTTTTTATATGATTATCACATTTGTTGTTATTAATGATAATTAAATATTTTCGTCTTTTTAATCGATTATCTTATATCAAGTTAATAATAAGATTGAATCCTAAAAATCTTTATCTTTTCTCAAGCTAAATATTTTTATTATTTTTTATGATTATCTTTATCTTATTGGATCTTAATCTTTATTTTTTATTTTATTTTTTTTAACACTTCTCATCATATATTCATATCTTAATATTAAAAAAAATGAAGACATATGTCAACAACAAAATTATTTCTCACCGGAATATGACCATGATATTTCTTCTTAATCCTAGAAGTCTTAGCCCTTCTCTTCTTTGAATAGAGAAAAAGGATCAATTATTTGCATATTCTCTCAACAAAGAATAATCAAAGTAAGTATGTGTAACAACTTACCAAAATTTCCAAAAAAAAAAATAAAATTGCCAAGGTCATGCTCTTGTTTGAAGTAACTCATTAATGTCATTCTTCCTGAAATTAGCATTAAGCAAAAGTCAATTAAAAATATAACAAAATATGTATAATCTAATAAGTAATTCATGAAACACTCAAAAATCAAAATTTAAAGCTCTAAGTAGAGAAATTTCAAAAAAAAAAGCTCTAAGTAGAGGAATAAGCAAAAGCCAATTATAAATATAACAAAATATGCATCATCTAATAAGTAATTCATCAAACACTCAAAATTAAAATTAAGAGCTTTAAGTAAAGGAATGAGGGGAAAAATAAAAATAAAAGAAAGAATTTGGAGAAGAGAATTCTTAGAATTAGATAGAATTTTAAAAATTGAATGGGAGAGCCTATTATATATATAGTGATTTTTTTAATATTTTTTAAATATTTTTGTTTAGGATAATGATTTGTTCAACAAATTGAGGATAATGATTTCACATACAACTAATGATTATATAAATTTAAATAATTAATTTAATTTCAATATTGTAATTTTGGTTTAGAGATAATGTTATTTACCTACAAACATATAATGATTAAATAAATTTAAATAATTTATTTAATTTTAAATTGTAATTTTTATTAGAGATAATGCATGATTATCTACCTACAAACTCTCTGATGCGAGGAAAGCTTCATGGGACAAACATGGCGCCTCGAAAATTTCTCCGACAAACGTGGTACCTCGAAAAGGAATCCTTTTATATATAGATAGTAGATAACTGTTAGTATATGAATATCATATAATAGTTTTTGATTGATTTAATTATGGTAATTCATATTAAATGTTGCATAAAAAAAAAGGTGATTTAATTGAGAATATTAAATCATCATCATTGTCCTAGGTTTGCTCAGCCTTAAATTTTGAATTTCACATATTCATCGATCTTCTTCGTCTTCTGATTCCACTTTATATTTTTCTTTCCTTATGAAAGCGATCAAAACCAAAACTCCAAACACTTCATTACCGAATTCGACCCTTCTTCTTCTCCTTCTATCCCTCACTCGCATGCTAAGGCTAAGCTTGACATATATCATGTGAGCAACGATTTTTGAAGATGGTGTCTAGAGTCAATTTTTACAAAGAAGAAGACATTAATTAGCTTTTTGAAGATTAATTAACATAAACGCATCTCCCAACAAATTTCTAGGGTGCCAATACAATTCTTCATTGTTCCTTTCTGGATTTTCATTTTTTAAACCTTTGATGGTTTGAAGTCTCATTATGAACATTTTAAGTTGTAAGATCTTCTTCTTGAACTCAATTATGAACATCCTCAATAAATAGATATTAACCATGTTTCTGTTAATAAGATTTCACACAAACATAGATATGCATTTTCTTGTTTTTGCACAAGCAAATATCTATAGGTTTTTAATAATTATACAGTTTCATTTTGAGAGACTGTTTATAAAAACATTCACCACATAGACTTTGATATCGAACCAACAACATAGTAAAAGATGTTTCAGTTATGTGGCCTGAACCTAATGGTGAAGAGTTTCTCAGTTTGCTCCAATTAAATTCCTCAATTTGACTGCATGAATGAATGAACAATGTCTTATGCTGCCATTTGCTAAAGATAATTTTTATCTGTTTACCAAAAAAAAAAAAAAAGATAATTTTTATCTTGTGCTATTGCAAGTAAATGCCTGAATGAAAGACTCGACGTTGAGACACCTAAGCCATTGGGTGTTAACATTTTGTGGGTGAGGGAACTAGGTATCTATATATGACCTTACTATTTGTTACTAATTGATTTACTAGCTAGTTGTTGTTTGTACCTGGTTATTAACTCTAATAGGTACCAATAGGATATATCCAATACTAACTACAACAAGGTTAGGTCTTACACTAAGACCCAGAGATCGATCCTTATAGACCATAAATTACTACTTATAAGTTTTAAAATAATTTACTATAAAATTTATTTCCGTGTGGGTTCTTGTATGAACTTTCACTTGAAATGCTTAACAATGATGAAAATATTAATTTTAATTAATTTTATAATTTTTTCTTCTTCAAATTTTGGTAGTTATATTTTATTGGAGTTATTTTTTTTGGAATACAAAGGATCAGAACGATTTGATCAGTATTTTATAAAAAAAAATAAAAATAAGATAACCATCTATCTATTACTATTATATTTGGAAAAAAAACACCTTTTTCTAACTAAAATAACTAAAAAAGTGAACATAATTTTGCTTTCTCATTTTATCCTCAACAATTATACCCACAACTTACACAAATTTACATTAACTTAAAAAAACAACCATGTTTCTAAACAATGCTAGTTTCCAAAAAACGGTTTGGGTACAAGCAGTTTTACAATTGCCATGTAGCTATCTTTATGGATCAGGATCCTTTGTCTTAAATCATGTCTCAAACCTTGTCCCAGTTGAAAGTTATTTTCCATAATGAGATGTGATTGGTTGGGGATAGAATTTGAGACATAGTTTGGGACATAGGATCTAATTCCATCCTTTTTAGGTAGTTTTAACTTTTAAGCAAAATTGAACTCCGATTGAACAACATTCTTATGAAGAAAAAAAGGACCTGTAATTTTGAAAAAAAAAATTATATTTATGTTTTTAGTCCCTGAAAGTTTAGTTTGTTTTGATTTTAGTCCCTATAACTTATTTTGATCGGGACAAATCCTTAATTTTTCAAACATTTTAGTTTTGTTCCCCTCTATTAGGAAAAATATGTTATTTGTTTGTGTGATTAGCGGAACATCAAATCAATAATTCACGTGTTGTGAGGTGACGCCAAATAGGTGATATCACGTAGATAATACAGATTCACGAACGCAAAATGGTTCAATACACAAAATTTCGAGTGCATGGGTTTGAACATCCATGTTACATCATCTATTTAGCGCTACCTCACATTACGTGACTGTTGGTGTGAGTTTTCGTTAACCATGTCAGCAAAAAAACTTATTTTTTCTAATGGAAGAGACAAAAACAAAAATGTTTGAATAATTAAGGACTAGTCGGTCAAAATAATTTATAGGGACTAAAATCAAAACACGCTGATCTTGATTATTATTATTTTTTTAATAATTCATGATTAGTATTTTTTGTTAAGAGAAAAGTTAAAAAAATATTTGTTCATTTCATCTCACGTCCAATTTATAGAAACTGCATAACCAAAACTAAATTCTTCTTAGGCAAAACCTTTTCTACCTTTCTTCTTAGGCAAAACTTAACCAGGAACCACCCCTTTTGCACCAACATCTTCCAATTGCATCACCTTGTAGTTAACACTTATCACTTATCATAACACAAAGCTAACATCTCCTTCGGTAACCTCGTTAGTTCAAGTCATGCTACCAACATTTAACATGCCTTGACCTCATTATTAGACTCGCAAAGAGAAACTGCTTTAGATGATTTGAGAAGATAGTTAAAATCTAATGGCCTTGAAATATTTTGAAGAAGAAAAACTGCTTTTAACTTCCTTGTAATCATCCCATCAACATTTCATATCCCTTGATGAGCAGCAAAAAACACTCTTCCTTTGATTTTCTACTCATCAGTGCCTCACGGAGAACCTGTTATACATACATATATATATATATATATAGTTGACAAACAGAGTTAGAAAATAAAGGCATTTAGACCTGAATATTACAGACAGTATAAATTAAACAGCCAATCATCCACCAAATAGTAACATTTATAGGAATTGAACATTGAACCTCCAATTAATTCTCAAGGCTCAAAAGATTTGATACATGACCATATATACAAACTATATTAATCATTTGTTGTTGATAAGGAAGGCAAATTAATAAAATCCTTCTATTCAGGGCTTTCATATAAAATAAATTACTTGACATGGTTGCATTATTCTTCATCATTAAAAATAGATATAGAAATATGTATTGAGACAGTAATATACCTTCACGAGTGTTTTGCAGCTTAAATCACAAGAAATAATTGATGGGCAGCAAGTCCAAAGCAAGCTATTTACAATAGAAAAACTGACAGTTTTTTCATATGTAAAATGTAGATGTAAGTGCTTGATGATTGGTGGAGGGAGTGGAAAATCTTCTACTACATCTGCCATGTGCTGCTCAAACTATATATAGAATCCAAAGTAAATAATAAATTGTTAGTCAATGAGGTTAAAATGAAATTATTAAAGTAAATACATATGTCTAAGATAAGCTAGCACTTACAATTCTTTGAACATTGAAAAAGGATAGGGTTGCTGAAACATTTCTGCCTTCGAACTGTTGGAAGAATTCCCTCACCATCCGATAATCCAAAATCCAATGAAAAGAAAGTTCAGCACGAATCTCCAATTGACTTGAAGAATTCAGAAAGTCTATTTTCTCTTTATTGAATTGGCTACTAATATAGGTGAACATATATAATTTTGGAGCATCAATATTGATATAGGCCTCCTCCCTTAATCCATAATAACAATTGTCCAACTTTAAGACTTTAAGTTGGGGTAACGACATATTTATCCTCGCAGGCATATTGACCTTCTTCAACTCTAAGGTACGAATACAAGGGAATAAATGATGTTGAAGAAACCATTGGTTGCTAATTATGTTCAAATCTGTCAAAGACAACTCATTTAGATTCACACACTTGTCCATCTTGAACTCAGTATAATAAGGACCACAATAATAAAAATTCTGGAGACTTGGTGCATTAATTTCAATCTCCGCCATTTTAATTTCTCCTGTAATAATGCGAACTTCCTTAAGTTTAGAGAGGTCTTGTATGGATACTACAGGATCAATGCCACGAACCGAATCCAAAGTTATGTATTCAATTAAAGGACAAGTTGTCAAAAGATTACGAAATATAAACATATCTGTGATGTGGACATCACAAAGACTTAATACTTTCAAGGAGGAAAAGGTGATTGGATGATTCAAAAATGCTTGATCAAGTAAAATATATCCGTTCAAGATTAACTTAACAAGTGATCTTGCATCAAGTAAACTTGAAGGGACGTGATACCGTTTAGCATAGTCGTCTTCAGGTTCAGGGACAGTAGTGTAGTAGCCTCTGTTATAATTATCATTATATAATGTAATATGTAGCACCTCGACAGCACAATCCTTAGCAAGCTGAATCCAATAATCAATACGTGAATATAGAAGTTGTAGGTCCTTCTCATGATTTGTTGAATCAACCCAGAGAACGAGTTTTTTTAGTGTTAAACCTTGATTAAGGAACCTTAGCAAAGAGTTGTCAACGAAATTGTAGAAGAAGTTGGTTTGTTTGCTATGAATAAAAGCGTCATGATTTTCATTAAGAACCAAGTAAGGGAAGGTGGAGAATGTTTGTCTCCAAGACTTGGACAAGACAGCGGTACGCACAGCTTCTTCGTGATCAAGCCTTGACATGATGTTGTGAAGGATGTCTTCTGGTAAAATGGAGATCCTATCCATCATGTTACAGTTCAGCACCTCAACCTGAGTATGTATGTTTTTATATTAGTGATGATATATATATAAGCCTATAAAATCAAACTAAAAATAACTCTTATCTTATATCACAAGAAAATGTATTAATACATCGATTTTGTAGATTGATAGATTAATTTTTTAAATTGACAATTACTAATAGATTGATTTTAATTTGTAAATGAAGAATATTATGGATATTTTTGTTTGATAACTATACATTTGATATAAGACATAATCACATGATAACTATACTATTTATCGAGACATAAATCAGAAAATCTATGGATATATATTAGTAAATTATATATCGATATTTCAAAGCAATTTAATCTCTAGTTTGTTTAATTTTGATAAGATATAGCATCAATATAAGGTATTATAGAAATTAAATGTATCTTTAGATTTTCTTTGTCATTGGTTAAATTTTTTTCTAAGCTTTTTATCCTTTCATTTAGATTTTCAAGTGTAACCTAAATGATTTTTATTTGATGAGGAGATCATGAAGGTAAAATTTGGAAGATATCTTATTCAAATAATAATAATTACAGATATGAAAGGAGATTGGAAAAAATCAAGGACAATATATATATATATATATATATATATATATATATATATATATATATCTTAGTAACGTCTTAAATTGTGAATAAATTGGTTCAAATACATAAAAATTATTATTTACGTACGGTTCAAATTTACAGTCGTTGTACCAATAAAGCTCACCATAATGAGTAAATGACTGAATTTTTTTAGTCGTGGGTAAAGTAAAGACTTTGAGGAAATTATGTTTCAGAAAAAAAAAAGAAAAGACTTTGAGGAAATTAGTTTTAGGCTCGAGATTAAAAAAATAATAATAAATAAAATTTTATAGTCGTTGTAAACCACTTCGAAAAATTGTAGCGACTAGTAATAGACAGAAACGTTTATGAGTCATCAGTTATTTAACCGCTATTTTACAATGTAATTTTGTTATTCTAAGGGCAAATATATAAGTAAGTAGCTCTTATCCAGTGCAATGCATGGGTTATTGATATTTTAATTTTTTTATATTAAATATTCTAAATTAGAGATTATTATTAACAGCAATAAAAAATAATTATATAAAAAGGTAGGAGTTCAAACCAAACTGTACAACGAAATAAAATTAATCTAAATGTTTTTGTTGATAAATTTTGTACTTCTCCATATAAATAAAAAATAACACATTTTATCTGAGATATTCTCTGTTTATTTGATGAATAAATTAATATTTTTATATGTTTATCTACTTTATTGTGATAAATCAAAATTAAATCAGAATTTTGTTTGATGGTATTATGATCAGAATGTCTCTTGTTTATTTTGAGAAGGAAAGTTGAATCTTGGTGTTACAATAAAAAATTATTTATTTTTTTCAACTTTATCTTACCATTTTTTCTATATTTCCTTAAATTATGGAATTTGTATGCAGTTTATCTTTTTATTTATTTTTTTCAACTTTATCTTACCAATTTTTCTATATTTCCTTAAATTATGGAATTTGTATGTAGTTTATCTTTGGCCACATGTTTGGTTACTTACCTTAACAAATTTTATAGATTTAAGTTATATTTATCCAAAATAAATAATCTATTTATTTATTATCTATTTAATTTCAAATTGTAATATCTTCAATGGGGATAATGATATTTAGAAAATTTGAATAATTTATTTAATTTCAATTCATAATATTTTGGTTAGAGATAATGATTTATCCAAAATTAATAACAAATTCAACTTAATTATTTAATATGTGTTTATCTAAAATAAATTAATGATTTGAAAAACGTGAATAATCTATCTAATTTCAAATTGTAGTATTTTGATTGAGGATAATGATTTCATACTGTAGTTTTAATTCTCTTCGTACAAAAAATTTTAAAAAAAATATTTACATCAAGTATAAAATCAAAATATATAATAACTTTAATCTATTCCTAAAACAAAATATATTATCGAAGCAATTACAGCAGTCGTAGATGGAGTCTTCTGAAATTAAAACTTAGGCCCATCGAGAAGATGCAGTCTTCTACCACATAACGTCTTCAAAATACTGAACTAAAAATAAGATTAAAGAGGAACTTAAGAATCACACAATATAAATTAAGATGAGTGAGAAATATTAGAATTAGAGAGATTTAATGACAAAAAAAATGCAAAAATTGAAGATTGACATAATTGGGAGATTGTTGTTTACATGAATAAACATATTAAATTGAAATAAGCAATTAGAGAGAGATTAACTTAATAATTAAATAATATAAATTAAGATGAACGAGAATTATAAGAATTAAAGAAATTCAATGACGAAAAAAATGCAAAGATTGATCATGCTTTGGGAATTTAATGTCTGTATGTCTTCATCTTTGAGCTTGATGCCTGAACTATAGAATTTTATGAATAGTATTGCATTGCTTTTTATAAAATAAAATAAAAAATATCTAAGTTGATGGAATTATTTCAGCGTGCTACAAGCTTATGAGCATGTAACATCTATGAACTTTAATACGGGGTAAACAATCATGCAATGCCATGGGGCAATATTGAATGTAATTTTTTATACTTTCAGTTTGGTGAGATAATACGTAATTCCAGCCACATAATTTTGCTAAGGCTTATTTTATACAGGTGAAAAAAAGAAGCTTCGCAAATAAAGGATTTCTTCCAAACGTAGAAAGAGAATGCTGCACCGCAGGGTTGATCTCAGAAAATTAATTTGGTAAGGGAGAATAAACATTTTTCCTCTCCAATGTCATCCATTGGATATTTCTGGTCACACTATTTCAGTATTTAATTTCCAGCCCTTCTCTTTGTATCTCAATTAATTTTCAATATATTATATGTGTGTTGGTTGACAAGATTTAGTTATAACTGGTGCTATAAAAATTGGTCCCTTTTTTTTTTTTTTATTTATAATTTTCACATCTTAATATTCTGTGATTGATTCCACAAGCTTTTTACTCACATGTGATGAGTGATGACCCTTCTTTTAAGACTTTTGCCTGCAGTTTTCCTTTCTAATCATGTAATTGTTCTAAAGATGGATGGAAGGTCTCTTGCTGGTCATAATTATTGTTAAAAAGTAAAAACTGGTGCTAAGTTGTATGAAGCATATGCCTTTGAAAGCCCATTAAAAGTAATTAATAATTACATGGGAGAAACTGTATGGGGCTATGCACACCTAATTTGCTCTATTGTTTTTTTTTAAATTTGTCACTTTGTGTTACAAGTATAATCAAAGATTAGCGGCATTCGGGGTTTGTTAAGTTTTCCATGATGGCACCATATGGAAAATAATAATGCGGGTATAGGTGTTTCTGCTATCTGTACTGGAAACCTACAAGATAATTCGCAATAGCGTAGAACTCATGTCTTTCCCTCCCCTCTTCTAATTGTATCCATTATCATTGAAATGAGTGTCCCTTAACTTCTACTTTGCTTTTGCATTTTGAAATGTCAATTTTGGTTTCTTACAAGTGCATCTTTTTTTAACAGCAAACAAAATTAGAATTTCATTAAAGAAAAGGACACCCAAGCATCATTGTACATAACAAAGGCCCCACCTTCTATGAAGGGTTTGCCTAAGGGTACTCAATCATATGCTCAAAAATGTCCAAACACCAAACTTACAAAAGTTAACTTCACAAACATGTGAAGAGAATCATACAATTCAAACTACTTGGAACTTCCTATCAAAACATCCAAAAAACCTAAATGCTAGCACCAAAACCCCATGAAACTTCTTACAAGTGCATCTGAATCTCATGATCTGTTGTATGCTAAATCATATTTTATTTTGTTGTGTAGTTGCTTCTTTTCAAAGTTAACCATGTTGGACTTAGATGAGATACCATGGATTTAATTTTTTCTTGGCAATTAATTCTCGTTTAACAGTCCTTTTTTTCTCTCTTTTTCCTTTTTTTGGATTCTAGAAATTAGAACAGATTGTTTTGGAGCAAGTGGATATATTTTCTTTTCAGCCTATGCACTCTCGGGATTATTGTGCCCAGGTATATATTATCCTTCACCCTGCTTCTTCACATTGTTCTCTCTTGGGGCCTGGGGGCATCATAAATGGTATTGGCTTAGAAAGCATTGCTATTTCGAACAAAGAAGCATACCAAGATTCACTCATCAGCTTATTCCATAGTATGATTCAATTTCTGTATTGTTTATGTCATTCTGTCTTAATTAAGCAATTGAATCGTGCATTAATCTCAAGTATTTTTGGAATTCATGTTAGTGCTATTAGTTTGGACTTTGGAACTCCGAACCAGTTTGGGATGGTAAAACTATTCAATCTTTAAGAATACTTTTAGCGGCAATAGCAAATGCCATCAAATCAGAAATAGATGGCGTTAAAACTTGTGACTTTTAGTGGCAATTAATTGGGTCTTTACCATAAATGCCGATAAAACCTTTAGCGACGTTGTATATATTGCCGGTAAATGTATTAGTGGCATTTTTTATTGCCACTAAAGAGCAAAATTAAATGCAGCCAAAAGTGCTTTTTGTTGTAGTGCGCATAGCCAAAAGTGCTTTTTGAATGATATATAGCAAATTAGACAGTAGATAGGAAATATGGAAAAATAGAAAGAATATAATATATAATTCAAAAATACTCCATCTGGTCCTATTTACAGGGGATACTTAACCATATCACACAAACCAAGGAAGATAGTTAGGTTTCTTGAAAATTTAAAAAAATACTTTAACATTACAATCTTACCCTCTTAACTTGCATTGGGAATTTCACAACGTATTACTTCACGTTAATGGGCAAAGGGCAAATAAGAGAAAATAGCAATAAATGCCTCCTAGAAAATACGAAGTGACTTATAAATAGGACCAAAGAATCTTCTAGAATATGACTTATAAATAGGAGGGGGGAGTGTAGAATAGTTGAAAAAAACAAAACTACTGCTAATTTCTATGAGGCTATATTATTATATATTTATATATATATATATATGCATATGCATATATATATATATATATATATATATATATATATATATATATATATATATATGGACTTAGTAATAAAGCGGACGATGAGATACAAAGTGCAGCGACACAAGGGGCAAGAATCGTTGACATCTAACCAGGTTAAAATGCATTGTTTGGGAAAAACATGATTGCAAAGCATTGAGCAGCCATTATCACTGATGTGTAACTCCTGCAGACAGATAGGACAGCACTCATCATAATTCAATTCCTCTGTAACCTTGGCGTTCTTCAAGCATCTATAGAACGTTCCTGCTCCAGGTTTTGGATAAAAAAATTGAATCGTCATTTGGATTGACACATCAATATTATCAATATTATGCTTATAAATATACAAAGATAATCTGAACTTCTTTGGATGAAGGTGGGAATCAGCATCAAAATCGTCATCAAGACTACTACCAAGACTGTGATCAAACTGGAACGGTTGTTGAATTACGGATAGCACACTATCTTGTATTGTTTGGTTGTCCGGAGGTAGAGTGTTGGAATACCGAGGGTTGTTGGATGAGATGAATTGTAGAATATATCGACAGGTTGGGAGGAAGGATTGAGGATCAGTGTACATAAAATCGACCCACTCTGTTTGAAGATCAGGACTTGGAATTGTTCTGTCTGTTACAGCAAATCTGAATTGATCTCCGGGCATAGCCTTGGAACGTTGTTGCTGTTCGTCCGCTCTGAGCACTTTATACCTGTACCCCATGCTTAACAACACACTTTGCAAATCTTCTTTGACTATATATATATATCAGCTCTTATTTCGTGTAATGTATCCCAGGTTGATATTTTAATTTCTTTTATATTAAATATTTTAAATTAAACAACGAAATATAATTACACAAAAAGGTAGTGATTCAAATCAAATCCTACCAGTAACAAAAATTAATCTAAATGATGTTGGTGATAAATTTTGTATTTTCCCATTAGGATCAAAAATAAACTTTTTATCTGAGATATTTCTTATTTATTTGATGGATAAATTAATATTTTTTATATGATTATATACTTTATTGTGATAAATCAAAATTAAATTATAATTAAACATTTTAACATTATTTTTTTAGTATTATCAGTATAATTAATAATAAATCAGAATATCTCTAATTTATTTTGAGGTTTTTTTTAAGGGAGAGAATGAAAGTTGAAACTTAGTGTTACAATAAAAAAATTATTTATTTTTCGAGATAATCTTTGTTGCACGTGGATAATTCAAGAGGTTGAATTTTTTCCGGAATTTTTCTTCTTTAAGGAAATCTTCAAGAGGAGATGTGAATAATAAAATAAAAAACTTTTTATATGATAGGAAGGATAAATTAGTTTAACATAATGATTTAAAAAAAAATTAATGATTTAAATTTATTTATCTTATATCGGTCAATATCTAATTATATTTTTTTTATTATCTTTTATCTCAAACTCTCTCGGTTGTCAACTTTATGTTGTCAACTAGCTCTTACCCTGTGCAATGCACGGATTGTTGATATTTTAATTTTTTATATTAAATATTTTAAATTAAAGATTATTATTATTTTTATTATAAAGTAAAGATTACTATTAAACAACAACTAAAAATAATTATATAAAAACTAAAAAGGTAGGAGTTCAAACCAAACCCTATACTTTAAAAAAAAAATCTAAATGATCTTGTTGATAAATTTTATACTTCCTCGTATGAATAAAAAATGTAACACTTTTTATCTGAGATATTCCTCATTTATTTTATGGATAAATTGACATTTTTATATGAGAAAATAGATGGTGCACCGACACTGTAAAGGTTTTTTTACACTATCAGTGCATCATTCATCATTCATGTGTTTATGGTCGTTGACTTTCGAATAAAACTAATACAAATGAATAGTGGATGATGGACTGATGATGTAAAAAACGTTACACCGCCAGTGTATACCCATTAATCTCTTTTTCTATATGATTATCAAATTTATTATGATAAATAAATATTAAATTATAATTAAAAAATTTGATCTTTTTATATTTATGTGATGGGTGGAGTAGTTTTTTTTTTGTACAATTAGTATTTTTTTAAATATGATTATCAAATCTAATGTTATTAATAATAATTAAATATTTTTATCTTTTTAATCAATTATCTTATCTCAAATTAATAATAAGATTGAATCCTAAAAATCTTTATCTTATCTCAAGCTAAATATTTTTATTATTTTTTATGATTATATTTATCTTATTGGATCTTAATCTTTATTTTCTTCTTTTTTAACACTTCTCATATCTTTAATTTATAAATTTTATAATTAGGTCCCTAAAATATTTATTTAAAAATATTTTTTATTCTTAATGTAACTTACCCAAAATACCATCATTCTAATATTTTTTTATCTACCTAAAATACCCTTATTTTAATATTATTTTTCATCTACCCAAATTTTAATTTTAAATTTCATCTACCAAAAATACCCTCCTATTAATACTATTTGTATTTACTAATTTCTACAAAGAAGAAGAGATTAATTAGCTTTTTTAAGATTAACATAAACACATCTCCCAACAAATTTCTAGGGTGCCAATACAATTCTTCATTGTTCCTTTCTGGATTTTCATTTTTTAAACCTTTGATGGTTTGAAGTCTCATTATGAACATTTTAAGTTGTAAGATCTTCTTCTTGAACTCAATTGTGAACATCCTCAATAAATAGATATTAACCATGTTTCTGTTAATAAGATTTCACACAAACATAGATATGCATTTTCTTCTTTTTGCACAAGCAAATATCTATAGGTTTTTAATAATTATACAGTTTCATTTTGAGAGACTGTTTATAAAAACATTCACCACATAGACTTTGATATCGAACCAACAACATAGTAAAAGATGTTTCAGTTATGTGGCCTGAACCTAATGGTGAAGAGTTTCTCAGTTTGCTCCAATTAAATTCCTCAATTTGACTGCATGAATGAATGAACAATGTCTTATGCTGCCATTTGCTAAAGATAATTTTTATCTTGTGCTATTGCAAGTAAATGCCTGAATGAAAGACTCGACGTTGAGACACCTAAGCCATTGGGTGTTACCATTTTGTGGGTGAGGGAACTAGGTATCTATATATGACCTTACTATTTGTTACTAATTGATTTACTAATTGTTGTTTGTACCTGGTTATTAACTCTAATAGGTACGAATAGGATATATCCAATACTAACTAGAACAAGGTTAGGTCTTACGTACACTAAGACCCATATATTGATCCTTATAGACCATAAATTACTACTTAGAAGTTTTAAAATAATTTACTATAAAACTTATTCCCTCGTGGGTTCTTGTATTAGCTTTCACTCGAAATGCTTAATAAAAATGATAAAAATATTAATTTTAATTAATTTTATAATTTTTTCTTCTTCGAATTTTGGCAGTTATATTTTATTGGAGTTATTTTTTTCGCAATACAAAGGAACGATTTAATCAGTATTTTATAAAAAAAAAAAATAATAATAAGATAACCATCTATCTATTACTATTATATTTGAAAAAAAAAAAACACTTTTTTCTAACTAAAATAACTAAAAAAGTGAACATAATTTTGCTTTCTCATTTTAGGCCCTCATTTTATCCTCAACAATTATACCCCACAACTTACACAAATTTACGTTAACTTAAAAAAAACCATCAAGTTTCTAAACAATGCCAGTTTACAAAAACATATCCCTTGATGAGCAGAAAAAAACACTCTTCCTTTGATTTTCTACTCACCAGTGCCTCACGGAGAACCTGTTATATATATATATATATATATATATATATATATATATATATATATATATATATATATATATATATGACAAACAGAGTTAGAAAATAAAGGCATTTAGACCTGAATATTACAGACAGTATAAATTAAACAACCAATCATCCACCAAATAGTAACATTTATAGGAATTGAACATTGAACCTCGCTCCAATTAACTCTCAAGGCTCAAAAGATTTGATACATGCATGACCATATATACAAACTACATTAATCATTTGTTGTTGATAAGGAAGACAAATTAATAAAATCCTTCTATATATTCGGGGCTTTCATATAAAATAAATTACTTGACATGGTTGCATTATTCTTCATCATTAAAAATAGATAAAAAAAAATATGTATTGAGACAATAATATACCTTCACGAGTGTTTTGCAGCTTAAATCACAAGAAATAATTGATGGGCGGCAAGTCCAAAGCAAGCTATTTACAATAGAAAAACTGACAATTCTTTCTTATGTAAAATGTAGATGTAAGTGCTTGATGATTGTTGGAGGGAGTGGAAAATCTTCTACTGCATCTGCCATGGGCCGCTCAAACTATATATAGAATCCAAAGTAAATAATAAATTATTAGTCAATACAGCAATAAGGTTAAAATGAAATTATTAAAGTAAATACTACATATGTTTAAGATAAGCTAGCGCTTACAACTCTTTGAACATTGAAAAAGGATAGGGTTGCTGAAACACTTCTGCCTTGGAACTGTTGGAAGAATTCCCTCACCATCCGATAATCCAAAATCCAATGAAAAGAAAGTTCAGCACGAATCTCCAATTGACTTGAAGAATTCAGAAAGTCTATTTTCTCTTTATTGAATTGGCTACTAATAAAGGAGAACATATATAATTTTGGAGCATCGATATTGATATAGGCCTCCTCCCTTAATCCATAATAACAATTGTCCAACTTTAAGACTTTATGATCATAGAAGTCTCATGTTTTTAGGTTTATCTTTTTGAGTATAATGATTTTTTTTTTTTTGCAAAAAATTGATACCGAGGATAATGATTTCACACAAAATTAATTAAAAAAAATTAATTATTAGCAAATATATCAATCTTTTTTAGCTTTTTGAGGATAATGATTTTTTTTTTGTAAAAATGTTATACTGAGGATAATGATTTCACACAAAATTAATTATTAGCAAATATATCAATCTTTTTTAGATAAGTATAAATTTTTGTTAGATGTTTGGGTTTATCATGGACTATTACAAACTCACCAACCATACCTATGTAGCATAAAATTATTAAGCGAATAAAGGGCATTATTGCCAACATATATAAATAATGTGCATGTTACGGCACTTAAAATACTAAAATATTGAGTAGATAAAATCTTTTTACAATAAATCATAATTTTAATTTAAAATAATAGAAATAATAAATGATATAATGTATTAAATCCTTTTAATCACCTGCCCATATAATCATGTGAACTTCAAAATATAATTATATGTGCTTCGTATAGGTAAAAACAAAAATCCATATAAGTATATAAGAACATTAGAGAATCTCATGCAAGTTTTATTATCATTTACACGTGTCTTATAAATTGTGGTTGCAATAATATATAGCCAATAAGAAGATTAAACGTAGCATTACATGACATATTTTCCTTTTTTATTTATTGAAGTTGACATATTTTCCTTTTTAAAACATAGAATACGTGTACATAATTTGTTTTTCCACGTGTCTTTAAATCTTGTGGTTACAAAAAGTTTATGGTAGATTAGAAGTTTGCATGTGACACCGAATGACACATTTTTTTTTCTTTTTTAATATTTCTATTGTGGTTACAAAAAGTTTATGGTCAATTAGAAGTTTGCGCATGACACCGAATGACACTTTTTTTTTCTTTTTTAATATTTCTATCATACAACCAAATCTTGGATTGTTGCAAAACAATCTTTTGACTTGCGGGATGTTCATCATTTTTTAATAGGTTGAAAGTATTTAATATAAGAATACTTAGTATTTAATAGGCTATTTTTTTAAGTGATCGATGGTACATCACTTTTGTTGTAGAGCTGTCTATATTTAAATCTAAAGATTCTATCTTCGAAACATAAGACATAAGAGAACCAATCAAGCACAATATAATATAATAAATAATTGAAGAATCAATTATTGGTTATTTGGTGACCAAATAATTTGTAAAAATTAAATAACAAAGGGAATCGTAATCATGTGTGAACAACTAATATATATTGATGTGAGTTTTACTTGACATTGGTTAAAGTAACACTCCCTTTGTCACATCATCATTTACCTTTAACAAATCTAGACTAATAATAAAGACCTAAATTAAATGGTCGACCCCAATCCCTTCTTTTCTTTCTTTTTTCTTTTTTGATAGACAAATAATACTTAAGTGGGTCCTTCCCTCCTTCCTATTGGAAAAGGGTGCTCTTGCCGCATTAGAATCATATCCTTATTGTTGCGTATTGCTGCGTGAAGCTTGTTGCGAAGCTTGTTGTTGCGTGAAGCTTGTTGTTCTTCCCATGCTGTTGTTGAGAATTCATTGCAAGCCAATGCACGGGTTATATGGTGACACATTGGAAGAGGTGGTGGTTCATGAACAACAAAAAGAGAGGAGAATGATGAAGAAGATGATTTTTATGACTTGAGAAATCATTATATTTATAGTTTGAAATATGTGATAAATAAGAAGATATTTGGGTTTATAATGAACTCAAGCATCATCTCTTTGAGTTTATCAGATAATGATTTTTTATTTTTTAAAAACAAAATGAGAATAATGATTCCACATATTCCACATATAGATAATTTATTCAATTTTAAATATTAATTTTGGACAGATAATTTATTTAATTTTAAATTAAAATTTTCATTAAAGACGATGTTATCTACCTACAAATGTTATGGTGCGAACATTCCTTAAACGAACAAACGTGATGCCTCGAAAAAGGATGTTTTTATATAAGTATAGTATGTGTATATATATATATATATATATACGAAAGAATTTTATTAAAATAAAAAGGGGAAGGAGTATAAGTAATACACCCAAAGCACCAAGACCATTACAGATACCACACAAAACTTGCCAAACATTAAGAAAGTATTTTAGTAAAATCATCTACACCCAACATATAAAAATAATGAACTAATACATATAAATATGGTCACCCCCTATATATCTAAACACCTCTCAAACAACCAATCAACAGTCTAGGAGCTAGCAACAGTATGATCATAGAACCATAGAGTAAAGAGAAACCTTTTTTGTTTTTGCTTTTTAACCGCATCCAGCTCCTACACTTAATTCTGTCCACAATAGATTCCGTTGGGGGAGAGTCATGTGCAAACACCAGATTGTTTCTGTTCAGCCACAGATACCAAACTACTTTTGCTAGCCAAATCAGCAACCAATTGTTCCCCAATTTAGCATTCACTAGACTTAAATGAAGAGAGAGGTGCTGACAATTCTCTTAAGGAAGAACCACATAGAAACCGAACCAGCCATAAATATCTTGCCAAATGTCGTACGCGAGAAAAACAGATCAGGGCAAGATTCTGCATAACCATCACAATGAACGCACTATGTAGCACCACCTCCTGGTTCTGCCAATCAAGACCAAGAATCCTCTACATCCAGTTTCAGTTTCAGATTATTTACATCTATCACATCATAGAGTGAGTTAAGACAGTCTTTTTCGCATTCAAAAAAGTCCCTCCTCCAATTTAAATTCCACACCTATTTACCGTTTGACCAATGTCCCAAACTCTTAACATCATACCCTTTATTCTGACTTAAAATAAATAAATAAGCGAGGAAAACACTTTCTTAAACACAGGTCTCCTACTCAGTTATCCTCCCAGAACCTTGTATGACTCCCATCACCCACACTTTTACGAATCATGGACGGAAACCATCCCTCTCCCAAACCTGGATATTCCAGAAGCTACATAATATCACGCCACCAACGATTTACTTTACCACCCCTCTTCTCCTCCCAAGCAGACCTCTCACAATATTTAGACTTAAGAACCCTCATCCACAACGCCCCACTATTACACAAAAACCTCCATCTCCATTTCCCTAACAATGCTAGATTAAACCTAGCTAGATTCTTAACGCCTGACCCCATTTTCTTTTTCTTTGCACACTACATCCCAACTAACCCAAGGTATTTTCCTTTTCACTTCACTTTTCACTTCACACCCACCAAAGGAAATTTCTTTGAATCTTAATAAGAGATTATAATATCTTTTTCTTTTTCGGAGCCTTGTAGAAGGAAAACAGATAGACCGACAAAGCATTCAGGACCGAATTCAACAGGACAATTCTCCCGCCAAAAGATAAATATCTCCCCTTCCAAGCAGATAATCTAGATCTAAACAATTCAACTAGACGACTCCAATCAGTAGATCTTCTATATATTTGATAACTATATGTTTGATATAAGACATAATAACTATACTATTTATCTAGACATAAAAAATCTATGGATATATATTAGTCAATTATATATTGATATTTCAATAAAGCAATTTAATCTCTAGTTTGTTTAATTTTGACAAGATATAGCATCAATATAAGGTATTATAGAAATTAAATGTATCTTCAAATTTTCTTTGTTATTGGTTAAAGATTTTTACTTGATGAGAAAATCATGAAAGTAAAATTTGGAAGATATCTTATCCAAATAATAATAATTACATATTTGAGATGAGGTTACCTTCCGAAGAAAAATATGATGACGTGCGAAAAAAAAAGAGACTGGAAAAAATCAAGGACAAATATATCTTAGTAACATCTTAAATTGTGAATAAATTGGTTCAAATACATAAAAATGATTATTTACATACAATTCAAATTTATAGCCGTTTAATTAGTAAATGACTGAATTTTTTTAGTCGGGGGTAAAGCAAAGACTTTGAGCAAAAACTTTAATTTAAAAAAAACAGTTGAGCTCGACTCGTAACATTAAGGACTTGAAAGAAAAGAAGGAGTTACATGGTTGCTTAAAATTGAAGAGGAATTAAGGACAAAAATTGTGAGTGACGGTGGAGAGGGGCTTAACTAGGCTTTTCCGATGGGTGATGGGCTTATGCCATGAGGGAATGGGTGGACTCAGTATGCCATGCAAGATTGTTAAGTTACATGGGACAATTTTCAAGTTGTTAGTCAAAAATTAATAAAAAGGATTAACGTGAAAAACATTTGTAACTTATAAAATAAAAATGAAAAAAAAAATATTTGAAAATAAAATTGAAAAACATAAATAACTTAAAGGAATTAATCATTAATTTTACCTTTCGCTAAACTTTATTAGGTTAATGTTTTGGATTCCCTGAAGAAATGAAAATTTATGCTACTCATGATGTTTCAACATCATATATATTTGATGTTGGACTCATTTACTCTCTCTCTCATTTATTTACATTTTCCCGTGCACATTTATTTTCAAAGTAGTTTATAAATAAATAAAAAAGAGAGAGAGACAACAGAAAACTGGATTAATCTCAAATGGACGGTTGGGAATGAGACAGTGGAAGTTTTGTCTTCTCTTTTGTTTAACTTTACACTCTACATCAGTGTACAGGGACATTTTAGTGCACATGTTGCTACTACAAGTAGAAAACCATGTTCATAAATATGGCCTAGGGTAGTTTCTCAGTTTTGTGTACACTGGTATATGCTTATCTATGCATTATATTATATTATGAATATAAAGCTAGGTTCACAACATGCTGGAATAGCTCAGTTGGTTAGAGCGTGTGGCTGTTAACCACAAGGTCGGAGGTTCAAGCCCTCCTTCTAGCGTACTTTTATTGACATTATTTCTTAAGTATATTGAGTGCATTATTTTTTTTTTTGGATGGTTGATAATCTATTAAAAAAAAAAAACTTGCATCAACTAACCTAGATAAAAAATAATTATTTTATATAACTTATTATTGGAACATTTTGGCTCAACCAAAATTATCTCCCATGATTATCAAAAAAAAAAATTATCTCCCATGAAAAATATAATCTATAATAAAAAAATAAATTTGTCATTTTTGGTCGACATCACTTTTGTCATATTACAATAAACCGCCATAAAACAAAATGAAAAATTTTAAATATAAATATATTTTTAGTTGAATGAATTTGATATATATATTATTGATGGACTGGTTGGATGGATTTTGTACCATGGGTCATGGGCATATTGAATTTTCTTTAATATATTTTTAACCAATATATATTATATATAATCTGACTTAAAATTTATTCAAATTAAAATTTCAAATCCATCATTTTTACTCCCTTAGTTTAAAGGCTAAATTACTATTTTATCTTATATATCTTACTTATTTTTCTCAATTTAATCTTATAACTTTTATTTATCTTAAATTTGTACATAAAGCACTGAGCAAACGTCATCAGCATCAGTTTTAACATTATTTCCCACTGTCACCACTCTAATAGAATCTTAGCTATCAAATTCAAATGTATACATACCTTCTTGATTTTTCTTTTTAATGACAAGATAATTAAAAGAAAACTACTTTAATAAAAAATACATATTGTTCCCGAGGCGCATGTGAATGGAGCAAGTCTTACTGGGAGCGTCGCCCCCGAAAGGGTCCGACCGTAGTGCGAGGGATTAGTCATCCAATTACGCGGGTGCAGTGGATACCCTGGTTCATAAAAAAAAAAATTACATATTGAAGTATTTTAGCTTTTTTCACTCCATCCTCCCACTTCTTCTACCTTAGGTTTTTTTTTTTTTGTATGCCGTATAGATTGGTCACTATCTATCTAGCCGTGTCAAACTTGGCTACTCAAGTCCACCAGAGTCAAAGACATAATCTTCTAAAAGTAAAATAAATGTAAATTTGATGAGTCATTGATAGAGGACTCTACAATTTTTTTTTAAGAGAACAAAAGAAGCAAATTCAAACATCTAATCTGTGTATTATTACAATAATAATTTTATTTCATTTTTTCCCACTCAAACAAGTGACATAATTTAGAATCCATAATATAATAACATAAAATAATTAACTTCATAATTGGTAAGATTGTGACTACAAACATTGCTGAAGACCTTGACGCTGTATAGAGTATAAATCATTACTCCCTCCGGTCCTTATTATATTAAATCTAGATACAATGATGGGAGTCGTTCATAATAGCCACATATTCACAAACTAGTACTCCATGATTGAAATAATTTGGCAGCATTCGAACTCTTCTGCCACCGTACAATACAATTTCTCTTGCATGTTGCCCAGTTATACAGAAGCTGCATTGATTTTCCTCGTGCACATTGTCTTCCAAGCTTGCAACTCTGATTATGCACAGGCCTGCAGGTAATACATGCCTTAATAATCAAATAAATAAATAAATAAAGGGTATCTGGTTATTAAGTAAGGAAAAAAAAAAAGACTAATAAAGGAAATGATATGTACATATATGGTGCCAAGATATTTGAAATAATGGTGCAGGGTAATCTTTTCCAAACATAGAAATTGAATAATAATCCGGAAATAAACATCATCTAAACTGAAAAGTATGGAATGGGAAAAGGATATGCAGATATGATTGTGAAAATTGTATAATCAATTAAGACTTCTCAGAAATTATCACTTATGATATGGAATATATAGAAATGAAAAAAATAAGTAATAATAATTAAAAGAAAAAGATGTTTATATATATATAGTGTATAAAGTTGATTGAGAATGAAAACATTTATGATCACTATGTCGGATTGATAAGCGCAACCTGCCTGACCCCCAAAACGCCAAATAAAAAGGTTGTCAATCATTTTGACAAAAGCTTCTTACATGGCATTCAGGGAGCCAGGCAAGCACATATATCATTTCAAATATATACTGATCATAAGATAGCAGGAATCCACCGAATAGCTTGAATAACTTTCACTCCTTCGAAATCTGCATCGTCAAAACAATCAAATTATGAAGTGTGCATAAAAAAATAGCTTAATTAAGTGTATGATGACTATTTGATAATAGAAATAGAGAATTTGGCAGCAGATTAAGAGCTACATACCATTATATGTAAGAGGGGCATATATATAAATATAAACTAGGAGGAGGCCGGCCAATGATAATTAAGGAGAATCATAAATTGACCTTTTTTTTTCTATGACTTGAAGGGTTGGAATGATGAGTTTATTTGATTTTGGAGGCAATCAAGAGAGGTGTTGGGGGATTTAAGGAGGAGTTGAAGCAAATAAAAGTGAGGGGAGAGACAAGAGAAAATCGGCATGAAAGAAGTGGAGAAAAGAAGACTAGTCCAATAGGCAAAGGCGGCAGCCAAAAGCCTTATTTGTAAGCAATAGTTTCCATTAGATAGGGCCAAAGCTGCCTGGGTTTTACAGGTAGTCTTTTTTGGATTTTCTTCCCTTGGAAAAGGTGACCCATCCACCCCCCAACTCAGAATTCTCGTTTCAAATTTTCACATCACATTTTTCATCTTACTCTCTCTTAAGTTACATGTCAAAATGAGGCGTGTGATTATCTGTCATATCAATTATTATTAACCTTTTAATCATTGTCAGTCCATTGATTAGCATGCAGATTATTTTACTTTTGCTGTTTTAAGACCTATCTCATAGTTTTAAAGTGCAGTTTTGCAATTGCAATATTGTAATTCAGGGAGTTTCTGTGTTTGAATTGTGACTATAATTATATCAATTGTGTTTTATTATAATTTTTCATAATTACATATAACATAAACAATTAATCATAACCCAAATTTAAAATCGTGATTCCTGAGTTTTTTGGAATTTCAAAAAAATTATTTTCGATTTCGATTAATTCGAATCTAAGTTGAGAAGATCATTTAATTATAAGTAGGAAAAACTTTCTCTATGCCTATTTATTTTGGTCATAAAATTTGAATGTGAAAGCTCACTTATGGACCATATTTTGTATCACTTGGACATTTTAATTATCATTTTTTGTATATACATTTTTTATTTATATTCAAGGGGTAGAAAGTACACTTTTCAGGGTTAGAATTTCTTCAATCAGGCTTTATATCACCTTAGTCACCATTAGATTAAAAGTTCATATTTTACAGGGTATTTAATTGTATCAAATTTTATAAAAATTCAAAATTTTAATATTATTCATTTATATACGTGAATATTATTAGATTATATATTCACTAATATGTAAATTTTCTTAAAATTGTGACAAATAACTTAGATGATATATTATTATTAAATAACGGTTGGACATGTATAATTTATATTGTATAAAAAATTATTATGAGTGGTATATATGATAATTGATTATATTTACTTTAACTTGACCTATTAGCAAAACGGTCAATGACTTATTGTGTGATACACAGATCAGGGGGCCAAAACCAGTGAATAAGACAAGGCCAGAGTTGCAGTGTGCGTTACCTTAGTTTGAAGCTGGGGTTAGCTGGATCAAATATGGACAAATATGATCATGAAACTCATACTTACTCCATCACCATCAAACAATTTAATATAATAAAAAATCTTGTGCTGTTTCTATCAATGGATTAAACTAGCTGTAGCCGTTGTAAGCCGTGCGTTTCATCTGTTAACTATACTGTTAATGTAATAGTATTATTCATTAAGAGAAAAAAGTTTAATTAGATGAGAGAAAGGCTTTTATTTTTCATGTTGTTCGATCTAAGCAAACTATTTCGTACATGGTGTATAACTCATGTGAGTATAGCGTACATTGCAAATAAATTGCCGGTTTTGTTGTTTTTAATTTTGGTCTCTTTAAAAAAAAAATAATAATCAAGTTTTGTGAGAAATTTGGTTTTTAATATCTATTGTTAGTCTACGTGCGTGATAAACAAAGTCACTAGTATATGGTGTTTTTTTTTTTTTTGTTAATATGTATATGATGCTTATTTGTTATATGTATTTAATGAAAAATGATTAATCATAGTAACATTTTCTTAAGAATGCTAGATTAAAAAAAATTTAAAGGGATTAAAACAAAAGAAAACTGTTATATGGTAATAGCAGGGAGGTCTATGATTTGGTGAAGCGAATAGGAGATATTCTAGCTGGGTAGTTGGAGGTGAGCAAAACGCATGTGCATATTATAACTTTAATAAGAGTGAAAAAAAAATATCTTTTAACTTATTAGTTGCCTTCGTTTAATTAGAGGACAAGATTTTTTTTCTTCATTTTTTTGTTACGAGGGAAAGAGGACAAAGGAAATGATACAGGAAAAATGGCAGAAGATTCCACGTTGTGAATCCCAAACTTTGTTACTCATCTCAAATCCATGAAAAAAAATCTCAAATTATGTCACTCTCAACGAGCCTGCACATAAAATGTTTTCAAGAAGAAATTATAAGTATTATTTTTTTAAGGCATAAATTTAGTCCCTAAAAGTTCAACGTGTTTTGGTTTTAGTCCCGCTATAAGTTATTTTGACCGGAATTAGTCCTTAATTTTTCAAACATTTTGGTTTTGGTCCCTTCAATTACAAAAAATCAGTTATTTGCTGACATGGTTAACAAAAATCCACATCATCAGCTGCCTCGAGTTGTGAGGTAGTGCCAAATAGGTGACATGACATGGATGATTCAGGCCTATGAACTCAAAATTTTGCTTATCGGACCATTTTGTGTCCGTGGATTTGTATCACCCACGTTATATCATGTATTTGGTTTCACTTCAGACCATATGGACTGTTAATGTGATGTTCCGCTAGCTATACAAACAAATAACAAATTTTTGCAAACGGAGAGGACCAAAACAAAAATGTTTGAAATTTTAAGGACTAGTCCCGATCAAAATAACTTCTAGGGACTAAAACCAAAACACACTGAACTGGAACTAAAGACATAAATAAGTCTTTCTTTAAATTATACGTTCTTTGATTCTAATTATAGTTCACACTTAACCACGTTATAAAAATTAAGAAGGATAGTTACATTTTTTGAAACTTTAAAAATATACTTTAACATTGCAATTTTATCATCTTAACTTGTATTGAAAATTTTTCAAATGTATTGTTTCATATTAATGAACAAATGATAAATAAGATAAATAAAATAATAAACTTTTTCTATAAAATACAAAATGACTTATAAATAAGATCGACTAATTCTTTTAGAAGGCCAGGTGACTTATATATAAGAATGGAGGGAGCATGTGTGGAACCAACAAAACCCACAATTGGTAGATGATTTAAACATGATTTTATGAGTTCGATTTTTGGCATGTATGTATAAAAAACTTTATCAATAAAAACAAAACTCACTTCGATTATTTTATGCTTCAAAAATGATTAATGTATACTATTTGGTGTTGGATACCATGATGAAAAAAATAAAATAAAATATCATGTGCGTTATACTCAACTCATCTAGGGTGAGTCGATAAATTCTCTACAGTGCAATTTATAAATGGATTGATTTTATTAAATACGATATTAGAAGTTTATTCAATTCACTTGCATATATATGTCAAAAAAAATTAATAATAAAAATTAAATTCACTTTAATAACCTTTAGGAAAGATTAAGGTTCAATTGTGAGTTAATTAGGAGACACTTAAAAAAAGAAGGGTGAAGGGGGTAAACTAAGGAAGCCTGTGAAAGCCACTGGGGGTAAGAGTTGGAAAATTATAAAAGCCTTGAGAGTGGTGAGTTGACCATGGTGATAGAAGTTTAATCACTTGCATATGTATGTAAAAAAAATTAATAATAAAAATTAAATTGACTTTAATAACCTTTACAAAAGATTAAGGTTCAAATGCCAGCTAGGAGACACTTTAAAAAAAAAAAGTGAAGGGGGTAATCTAAGGAAGCTTGTGAATTTTTTTTTCTCTCCCCTCCTCCTTCTTCTGCTCCTGCTTGTTTTCATATGCTGTTTCTCGGTAGGAGGAGAGAGATCTATCCCTCCCCTTCTTTTGAGAAAGGATGTGAGTTTATTTTCCCCCGTTTTTCTGGGTTTTGTCTTGATTTTGTGCAAGTTGTTTTTGTTTTGTGTGTTTCAAGTGGAAGGATGCCTCTGGATAGTTTCTACTTTCCAGATTTGATGGTTATCCTCTTTGCTCCAATAATTGAAAGGCTACTCGTCGAGACAGATCTCCCTTTGCCGAATGTTGATTTGGCTACCATTCAACGACTCTCTCGTTTTAGATATGAGATTCCTTGTCGCCGAACTGAGCTTAGTCCCAGCATCAATGAGATTGTTATTATCTTGGTATTAAAGGGTATTGAATCTCCTGTTAGAGTCAGGTTTTGGCAGTTGCTGATGACTCATCACATGAAAGATTATGTTGTTACATTGTATTTTGTTTTCCCTTTAATAATTATTACTGTAAAATTTCTTGTACTGTTTTGATATATGAATAAAATACATTTTGTTCCCTAAAAAAAGCTTGTGAAGGCGCTAGCGGTAGAGCGAGTTGGAGAATTATAAAAGCCTTGAGAGTGGTGCGTTGACCAAGGTGATAGATGTAAAAATCACAGCGAATCAGCAGCAGCTATGTACATGTGTTACTTGCATGATCCAATATTAATGATATTTACACCAAAAAAAAAATATTAATTATATTAATTCTATCCATATCTTTAATTTAAAATATTTTAAAAGAATTTATATAAAAATATTTCAAATCGACAGTATGAATGGAATTAAAACTTTTAAGAATATTTATATCATACAATATAAATTTGGATGGTTGTTATGCAACCCTTTGTTAAACTAATAAGAATTTGCCACCTAATTAATACATGTATGTCATATCATTGCTTAAAGTAGTCAAAATTGATTTTTTGCAATTTAGTCCAACATTAAAAACTAGATTTTTTTTATGTTGGACTAAATTGCAAAAAATCAATTTTGTTTACTTTAAGCAATGACATTACATACATGAATTAGGTGACAAATTCTTATTAGTTTAAAAAGGGTTGCATAACAATCATCCAAATTTATATTGCATGTTAGTAACTCCCAACTATTAATCCTTGATTGTGCAATAATCTATCGTGTTAGTCACACGTTAAACCATTTAATTTGTTAATACTTTAACATAACATTGCTATAACTGATAAGGGAGTAAATTGTAAGACACATGCATGATTTAAGAGAAGTAGGTCACGTTACAAATCTGTAACTGTTTTATATATATATATATATATATATATATATATATATATATATATATATATATTTAGTATCAACAAGATTTGAATATATGACGTCATGTAAATGATCTAATAAAAGCATGTTTGAAAATATGTTGGAAGCTGTCCAACATGAGTTTGGAATAGTATCTAAAGTGATTTTTCCAATGCAAGTAAGAGTATCATCTGAGTTGAAAAATCAATTCTGGGCCAAATTGAATTTGTTTCAAACATACACTAAATCACTCACCGTCAAGCCCAATCGTAGTAACTTACTCAGTAATTATTTTAAATCTTGAAGAGTAATGACTAGTGAATGATTTTTTTTTTTTGTTTATAATTTTAATTAACTCATCATGTGAAATAATTTATACTATCTTTTGAAGTTGAAATGTCCAAGTCTTCTATGGACCCATAGAAAAAGCAAGCAAAGCAAATGTGTGTATGTAGCTGTCAATAGGGGCAATGGCATCCTGAACTTGATTTGTTTACTGTGGCCCCATGCATGCATGCAAGTTTTTCTTTCATTGTGGTGGTGTCAGGAATCAGCGTGATCCCTGCTTAGTCTAAATTAGAGATCTGGGACCATTAAACCGTTTGGCCTTTATTTTTTAAAATATTTAAAAGGAATAAATAAGGCTACTACCTGGCCAACTATAGGCCACAACAGCAAACGAGGGAAGATTTGATTCACATCCTTTTATCTTCATGTTGTGATCCCAATAAGCAAAGTTATGTAGACACTACACTTACATTATTTCTTCTTCTTTATGATCCATTTTCAAGGATCCCTGAATACACGTTTTCTTCACCTTTTTGGGCTTCTTTGGAATGACAGATCAGCCTTACGTTGGGTAGGTCCCTTTGTACCTCAAAATGTTGGGCCTATGAGGCCCATAAGTGTTCAAGAAAAATGTCCATTTTTAATAGAGTGAAGGGACACTTTGGTCCCTCAAGTTTTTCGACAGGGACACTTTAGTCCCTCAAGAAATTTAATTCATTTTTAGTCCCCGAAGTTTTCCAAAAGTACCAATTTGGTCTCTGTCCTATTTCCGTTAGTCACTTCGTTGAGGAACTAAATTGATACTTTTGGAAAAGATGAGGAACTAAATTGGTACTTTTGGAAAACATGAGGACTAAAAATGAATTAAATTTCTTGAGGGACTAAAGTGTCCCTGTCGAAAAACTTGAGGGACCAAAGTGTCCCTTCACTCTTTTTAATAAAACAAAATTAATGATTTTCAGTGGTAGATAAACACTTGGACTTGGACGTTGACAAATAATAATAAATTTGGAATTTTTAACCGGTAACACAACAACATAAATTACTCCCTCGGTCCTATTTATAAGACCCTTTTGGGATTTTTCACTTCCATCAAGGAAAGTAGATAACTTTGTTAGTGACATTGAAAATGTGAAAATTTGATATACTTTTTCAAAACTACCTCTATAATTATTATTGGAACTCTAAAAAGTGTTGACTTCATAGGGATGTTAGTGGAAAGAAGTAATTAAATGCTATTGAAAATTGAAAAGGGGTCTTATAAATAGGACCAAAATAAAAACTCCAAAAGAGTCTTATAGATAGAACCGGAGGGAGTAATAATTAAGTGATAAATCAGGTCATATTACTGTTGCCATATTAGCTTTTATTGATAAAATTGATGATTTATTACTCAACTATTAATTAAATAATGGATTATTGCATTACCATTCAAATTTTAGTTATACTAGGAAAATTGCCCGTGCGATGCACAAGTCTTAAATTTTGTTATTCTTTATTTTTTTTAAGGGCTTTCCATTTGTTAAAACATTAAACATTAATTTTATTACATGTGAATTTTTTTAGCGGACAATAAATCAATCATTTTTTGGAATTATATTTTATATGGTATTTTTTTTAATTATTACAAATTTACATTGAAATTTATTTTTTTATGATCAGACAAATTTATGTAATCAAATCGAAATACAATACTTATAATTAGATAAAATGCGATAAAGATTTTGAAAAATATTTATAATAGGTGAAACAATCATGTATACTTTAAAAATAGTTATGAATAACTGTTATTATTTTTTCGTGTTTTTTTGGTGGGACAATTATATAATATAAAATTGGTATAATATATAATACACAAACTTCTATCTATATATTAAGCAAAATGTAAATATTTAAATATGTTTTTGTCACACACTTATCATTATCAAGGAAAAATCATAGTTATTTGACACATGTTGAAGTGAAAAAATATATTTGTAATGATCAATAAAAACATGTTGAATTGAAAATTAAAAATGTAAATAAACAAAACAAAAACCAATTGTACTTCCAACTTCTAAAGTTTAGACACGGCTTAAGAACATCTATTTGGAAAGAACCCTGAACAAACTTATATATGAGAAGCAAAATACTTAAAAAGAGAAAAAGATCTTTATCCTTACATCACCGGCGAGAACACGTTACCTTTAGTTGCCTCAAGCATTTTGAAGGCAGCCACCTTCATTAAATGTTTGTCTCCTTAATATTTCTTATTTTTGTGATTTTCTACCATCCTTATGGTCGGGAGTATTTCCTCAATCGTTAAATGGGACGAAGGCCGGGAGTATTCCCTCAATCCTAAATCTAAGATCTTTATGAGAAATTTACATCCATCATGAATGTAGGTTAATTTTGTTAGTAACATTGAAATTGTACAAATTTAATATACTTATTTGAAACTACCTCTAAAGATATTATTGACATTTTAAAAGGTGCTGACTTAATTGAAATATTTTTTAAAAGAAGTTTTTTTTATAAGCGTTTTTTGGAAAAGGTAATTAAGTTTTATTAGAAATTGAAATGAGTTTATGCAAATTGAAAAAATAAAACTATAGATACAGATGGATAAATATATATGGATTAAATGATAATTTTTTATTTTAATATTTTGAATGAAACTTTTTAGTTGAAATTTCATACACATTGACAATTTCTTGCTAAATATTTTGGATATATATATTTTTATTAGACTTTTTTTACTATTTTTTTACCTATATTTTTTTAATATTTTTATTAGTCTTATTTAATGATATTGTGTAGTGCATTAGATATATATATATATAGAAAATATTATTTTTTAAAAATAATTTTTTATTTAGATTTAATATTTTTTTACCCTTAACTAACGGGGTTTGGTTCAGTTGGTGTAAGACCTCAACTGAAATCTTGGGAATGGGACACGAGTGCTAGTAGCCCCGTGTTCGATTCCCACTAAAAACATCCAGTTACTAAGCTCGCTCCAGATTAGTATCAAGGACTCCCTGATATTAAGGGTGCTCTTGGGGATACCGGTGGTTCTGCAAAGAATACAAAAAAAAAAATTAACCTTAATATTGATTGATAGCATTTTTTTTATAAATGTGTAGTAAAGAATACAATAATATATAGCAAAATATTTATTAAATTTTTTTATAAGCAAATTTTGGATTGTGGTAATAATTAAGTTTTATTATAAATTGAAATGAGCTCATGCAAATTAAACAAAAACTATAAATATAGATTCATTAACGAAAAAATTATAGATATAGATAGATATATAAAGATGAATAATTAAAATGTTAATATTTTGAATAAAACTTTTTAGTTGAAATTTCACATGTATTGATACTTTCTTGCTAAAATATTTCGGATGTATATATTTTTATTAGACTTTTCTTTTATTATTTTGTTTAATTTATATTTTTCTATCATTTTTATTAGTTTCGTTTAACGATATTATGTAATGCATTATATATAAAGTATCTTTTTTTAAAAATAGTTTTTTATTTAAATTTAACATTTTTTATCCTTAATATTGATTGATCGCATTTATTATAAATATGCAGTGAAGAATACAATAATATATATATATATAGAGAGAGAGAGAAATGAAAAGATTAGAAATGATATGGACGGATGTGATTTACTTGCAATGGATGATTGCGATTAGAAAAGAAATTAGGAGGGAAAAAATATCATTTGAAGGGAAAGTAAGATTAACCCTCAACTTCTCCTATTTTATAATATGTTGATGATTATGTTGATGATGACTATTATTAATTATTAATATTGTGTTTCTAAGAAAACATGATGGACAGTTATGATTTAATCTAATAAAATATGATGGACGGCTAAGATTAAAAGATACAAAACGGGCGGTTATGATTTAATCTAATAAAATATGATGGACGACTAAGATTAAAAGATACAAAACACACACTTAATGATGAATTTATGAGAGAAATACACCATTAGGAGAGAAAATGAGTGTTTTAGGAGGGAAATTTTTTTGCCCTTCTACTTCTCCAATTTTAATATATGTTAATGATAGAAATATTCTTTTTAATTTATCAATAAACTTAATAAACAATATACTCAAAAGTGGTTGACTATAATGGAAATGTATTACCCATGGACAAAAATTATCCATGGGATTAGAGATACAAATGTTGAAGTCATACTTTGAGAAAAGCTTTATCTAACAACCACCTTTAGAAAACACTATAAATAATAATACTGTATCCCATTTCCCATTTCCCATTTCCTTCTTCACAAGCATTGTTATTGGTAAGCAAATAGCACATTGCCCAAACTAGGAAAGCAGGAGAAATGTCTGAGAGAAAAGGATGGGGATGGAAAGGACAAGTTTGGTGCTTCTTCTTCATTCTAACCCAAATAATATCTCAAGTTCTCAACTATACGAGAGAGTCCACAACTTTGTTTCATATAGAGAATGTTAATTAAACAAGTTTTTTGGTGAATTCCACTATGAATATCAGCTACTATTGATGATAAGTAGCTAGCATATGTTAAGATAAATTAGTTGAACCTAATCGGAGACTAAATAAACTCTAGCTTGGTATATATATATATATATATATATATGAACATGAATGTTCAAGCATTATTTTGCATCTAGGTTCTGCAAAAACCCCACTCTTGTTGTGAATATGCAATCAATCAATCAATGCGTATGCTTTTATTACGTTCATTAGAATCACTTACATGATCTGGCAATCATGCAAACGCGTATGGTGGCCAAAAGGCAAAACAAAATACCCTCTTTCTATCCATTATGTTGGGTTGGGTAGAAAAGGAAAAAATAATTCAGCAATAAATTTTTTTTAAAAAAAAAAAACCACAAAAGAGAACCTCTCGAGGTTTGTGCATCATCAGCATGCTACCAGCTACTATATGCTACAATCATTGATGATCAATACACTACCGTTTTTATTTTAATATATTAATAGATGAGTTTAAATTGTTGTGATCCTCGCATTTGTGATTGCGAATGTTATGGTGAAGATTATGATTGTTATTATGTTGTAAAAAAAAAAAAAACATTTATTAAAAATTGAAAAATTTATCAATAATATGATACAATTAAATAAGATCATGGAAATACGTTATCAATTATGGTCACCAATATCGCAATATTGTGATCGTGAACTATCCATAAGTAATACAGTCCAGTTTTTGAAACTATATATGTGTAGAAGCATAAGTAGTACAAGCCAATGTTCCTCAATGCATGCAATATATATACTATTAATAACTCCACCAAGATACAAGCTAACTGTTATCTGCATTTGAAATTGAACTAGTTTGGATTTTTATTAACTGCTATATATAATTGCCAGTTCTTTTTCTCCAAGATTTCCTGATATTATTCCGTTTATTTCAACTGTAGCTTATTAACAAATAAATATATTTGGCTGAAATATCCTAACTGAAACATGATCATAGAAAGAAACACTCCATCAATTGAGGGATTTTGGTCAACTACTTGGTACTCCTTTATTATTCACATCGTCCTAGTTATGTTACAAGATTGTGATCATTGCAATCAATTCCACTTCATATATATAACCCTAATCTTTCTTCTACAAGTAGCTACTAGTAGAGACCCTTTTGAGAGAATTGGAGCAAGAACTATATCCATGTTGTTGTTGTTGTTGTTCTCTCTCTATTCACCATTATTATTTTGTTTCTTCTTTATCTAAAGAGCACTTGCCTTCAAAGTGAAATTCTTTTGAGACCATATCATCATATTGTTAAAGCAGAAATGTGGCCTGCTGGAAAGCATTCAATTTTCCTCTTTTCATCATTCATTCTTCTTTACCTGTTTCAAGCACCTGCTTTTGCTACAAAAAAGGTATGCTTTATGTCATTATAACATCTCTTTCTCATATAAACAATTTCGTTCTGTTTTGCATTTCCATTATATACTGTGAAAAAAACTCATGCACACTACTGTGTTACTTATTACCTTCAAGTTTTTCCATCATCTCTTTTTTTTTTTTTTTTTTTTTTTTTGCTTTGGTGCAATAATAATGGCTTGAACTTTGAATTCATTATTGGATCATTTTCCCATCTTTTTATGTTTTTTTATTCATTTAATATTTTGTTTGTTGAAAACATAGTCATACATAGTGTACTTGGGATCACATGATCATGGTCTAGAAGTCACAGAAGCTGATTTTGATCGAGTTACAGAAACTCATCATGAATTGCTTGGATCACACTTTGGAAGGTACACTATATACTATTTGAATTATATCTATAATGAATGTACTAGTATCAGTTTTATATATCTTGTACAATTTTTTTTTGTTAGTTTCTAAAATTAATATTGTTTCCATGCAGTTCTGAGAAAGCAAAGGAAGCAATATTTTATTCTTACACAAAGCATATCAATGGTTTTGCTGCTATCCTCGAAGATGAAGAAGCTGCTAGCATTGCAAGTAATAATGCACACCAAATCCTTGTTAACAAAAGTATAGTGTCCCCTTATAAATCAAATCTAACGTTGGGCTGTTTGATGTAGAACATCCAAGTGTTGTGTCAGTATTCTTAAACCAAGGAAGAAAATTGCTAACAACACATTCATGGGAATTCATGTTAATGGAAGGTAGTAATGGTGTAACAAGACCCAGCTCCTTGTTTGAAAAGGCCAGATTTGGTGAAGATACTATTATAGGACACCTTGACACTGGTAATTTTGTTTCCTACGGTTTGTTTCTGCCATATGGTAATTTCATTTATTTTGTTTACTTTTTTACAGTGGGTCCCATCAGATGTCCAAACCTGGATTTACTATGTAAAATAGTACAAAAATATTATCCACACCAATATTTCTGTTATTCACACTTGTCGGACGAGTTATTACAAAAATTTATTTCATATGATCGGATGATTATGTAAATAGTAAATTGATGAATGTAGATAAAATTTTTTAGAATTATTTTTGTTCTTATTAGTTCATGACATCATCCCAATAATAATATTATAATATAAAGTAAAGATCATAAACGTAGACATAAGAAATTTTTCTTTGCTTAAAAAGTATTGAAAAGTTGTCTCCATAATTTACCACACGACAAATGTGCATTAAAAAGTTTAAAATTTGAGAAGTCCCATTTCCTATATGTCATCTATTCCTGACCAATAAAAGTACCATACTTTCCTCTGTTACCTGACCTCATGATCTTGTTCACCTTAGTTCTTTAAACATGTAAGAGAGAGACATAAACTGTGATTACTATTCACTAATAGTCTAATACTTTTTTGAGTTCTAGCACATCAATTTTTGTTATCATATACATTTATTTATTTAATTTTCATTTAGTTTTCACCTTCTCTGTTTACACACATCCTAACAATACAAAGAAAATAGAAAGGAGAACAAAATATGACCAATTTTTTTTGTTGGATAAATATGTCCCTATTTTATTATACATAAAACATTGCCCTACTTTTGAGAAATTGAGATAGACATTAGCTCTTACTATTAACTAGGTTACAAACATGCTACTGATTATTTTATAGTGTAATACATTTGTGAAAAGCATCATCTGTCCTATTTTGCATTCGTGTAAAACACATTGATGGTCCCTTTTAACATGTTGAAAATGACTGGCAACCCAATATGTTTCAAAAACTTTCACTTCTTTTGGTGATACATAGGGTTTCAATTACTCATTTTGAAATAGCAATGCGTGTCAGTTTTTCTTATTGGCTAAGAAGCACAGAAGCAATTGTATGAGTATTTTTAATTTTTTTTTTTTATGGAATATATATGTGAATGTTGAGTCAATGATTTCTAAGTTTTTCTTATTAATTTCACTTATTGTGTCTAAGGTGCATGGCCAGAATCTCCTAGCTTTTGTGATGAGGGGATGGGACCCATTCCTTTAGGGTGGAGAGGAACATGTCCAAGTGATATCACTGGCTTCCGTTGTAATAGGTAATTAAGTTAATTCTTTGGTAATTCTTGTTCGTCCTCTAATTTATTTTGTCATAATTTTTTTTACATTTTGATCATAAAATATTTTTGCTTTTCTTATAATTCTCTTAATTCTGAATAAAAATCATAATCTTAGTATTATTGAGTTCAGAAGGAAAAGGTTTACAAATCACATTCATTATTTTTTTCCTAAATTGTACCATAAAAAATTGAATTTTAGGACCAAATTGGAAAAAAAATTTGGAAGAAAATAAAATTCGATAATGATTTACATGACGAAATCACTAATTTTATCTAATTCTTCTTAATTAAAATGTATTACTTAGAGGATGAAATCACTATTTTGCCTATTTTTTTTAACCAAAATGTTATGTGTAGACATTTTTTTTACATATATACTTCACAAATTTTATATTAGGCTTATTTATGGTTTTGATATTTAAAAGTTCAACGTGTTTTGGGTTTAGTCTCTACAAGTTATTTTGACCGGACTACTCCTTAATTTTTCAACCATTTTGGTTTTGCTCCCCTTCGTTGCAAAAAATCAGTTATTTGCTTACATGGTTAACGAAAATCCACACCAGCTGCCACAAGGTGTGAGGTAGCGCCAAATAGGTGATGTGATATTCATGATTCAGGCCTATGAACTCAAAATTTTGCGTACGAGATCATTTTGCGTATCCGACTATTTTGCGTCCGTGAATCTGTATCATCCACGTTATATCACCTATTTGGCGTCCCTTCAAACTACATGGACGGCTGATGTGATGTTCCGCTAGCTACACAAACAAATAACAGATTTTTACTAACGGAGGGGACCAAAACCAAATGTTTGAAAATTTAAGGACTAATCACGGTCAAAATAACTTTTAGGGACTAAAATCGAAACAGACTAAATTTCCAGGGACTAAAGACATGAATAAGCCTTTATATTATTCCCTTGATTGCTTTGAGAAAAAAGGTGGAGAGGAAAAAAAATGGAATGAATGATGGTGATGTGTTTGTGCAAATAACAACATTTATTCTTGTTATATATAATTTTGACTAGAAATTCAGAATGCTATTTATTGATGGGTTGTATAGTATCTATGTATCTTTACATGCATCAATTAAATCACCATAAAGTAAAAGAATTAGAGGTAGTGTTAAAAAAAAGTGAATATTAAGTGCTAAAAATTGTCATCAACTCATTCTAGTAGGTGAACATACAGTGAATTCAAGAATGTGCTAAAGAGATAATTAGTGTTTATTGCTAATATTGCTGAATGCTGATCATAAACATTAATTGATGCAATGAATTTTTTTTAATGTATTCCACTGTTCACTATTTATGGTAATTGAATATATATGCAGGAAGATTATCGGAGCAAAGTACTTCAACAAAGGGTATTTAGCCCATGCAGGTCCAATTGCAAGGAGAAACGTAACACTAAACACAGTAAGAGACTATGAAGGTCATGGATCCCACACACTCTCAACACTAGGAGGGAACTTTGTGCAAGGTGCAAATGTCTTTGGCCTAGGAAATGGAACTGCTAATGGTGGTTCACCTAGAGCAAGGGTTGCAACATACAAGGTGTGCTGGCCTCCAATTGGGCAGAATGAGTGCTTTGACGCTGATATATTGGCAGCCATTGATGCAGCTATATATGATGGGGTTCATGTTCTTTCACTTTCTCTTGGAGGGTCTGCTGCTGATTACTCTGATGATGTTCTTGCTATTGGTGCATTTCATGCTGTTAGGAGAGGTATCACTGTGGTTTGTGCTGGTGGGAATTCTGGACCTGTGCCTGGAACTGTGTCAAATTCTGCACCTTGGATACTAACTGTAGGTGCAAGTGCCTTGGATAGAAAGTTTGAAGCTGTTGTTGAACTTCCCAATGGGCAGAAATTCAAGGTATTCCTTTCGGTGTGTGTATATATATATATTAAACCAAAGTTATCATATCTGGTTGTACATATAATGCGGTTGTGCACCTGAATCTCTTTGGGATTAGGATCCTGACTTTACCAACAACAAAAAAAGTTTGGAGTGAGTTTAGTGTATTTTTACACTAAAATCTGGAACAAAAATTTAGATTATGGGCTGTATCGAATTCGCTTGACTTGAATTCTAGTCCAGAACAATATTCATTTCCCATTTCCAATAGTTTTTTTTCCTGTTATTGTTCTATTTTCGTAATAATGTGCATAAATACTTGATTATCAGGGGCCAAGCTTTTGTAAACCGTTGCCAGAAGATAAACTTTACCCTCTCATTAGTGCCAAAGAAGCGAAAGCGGTCAATGTATCTTCTGGAAAAGCGTAAGAACTGCTAATTATATTTTTTTTCTGTTTACATGTTATGTTTTAGTTATTTTGAAAGTTCAAAATGTTAACATGCTTGTCCTGTCCTTGTGCAGTGAACTATGTAAGGTAGGAACACTTGACCCAAGGAAGGTGAAGGGGAAAATATTGGTTTGTCTTAGAGGTGAGAATGCAAGAGTGGAAAAGAGCCTTGTTGCTTTGGAGGCAGGTGCAGCTGGGATGATTCTATACAATAATGCTCATGATGCATATGACTTTGAGCTTTTTACAGATCCGCATTTCCTTCCATCAGTTGAACTTGCTTATAAAGATGGTCTTGCACTTGTAGCCTACATTGATTCTACCAAGTATAATAATATCTCTCCTTACTCCCTTCTCCCCTCTCATATAATGTGTGCATCTGGTTATAAAGAGTACTGTTATATGTACAACAAATTCGAATAACTTTCCTAATAAATTTACAGTGTAACAAAAAGTAAAAACATTTTGCGTTACAAAAATTAGAGGTTGTATTATAGTTGTTGAAACTTGTTGTTCAAGTAACATTATTGTTGGCTTGTGATTCATGATATTTGATCATTGACATCTGCATTGCTCTGACAATATTTTGAATGGCTGCATCATGTGACAGGAATCCGAAGGCATATCTTCATCCTTCCAAAACCGAGTATAATACAAAACCTTCTCCATACATGGCATCTTTCTCCTCTAGAGGGCCAAATACAATCACACCAGATATCCTCAAGGTTTGCATACCCTTGCACTGCGCAATGTACCTTATATAAAAGTGCCCTTTCAGTTTTATTTCATTGCATCCTTTGTTTTTCTGAACTTCCATAGACAATTTCTGTTTTTTTATTTTTTTATTTTTTATTTTTTTTTAATTAGATCAATCTTGGTTTCATTTTATTTTCTTTCTTTTATTGTTTTCAGCCTGATATTACCGCACCTGGTGTGAACATTATTGCCGCCTACACAGAAGGGAATAGCCCCACGGGGTTGGCATCCGATAAGCGCAGGGTTCCTTTTATCACAATGTCTGGAACATCCATGGCCACACCTCATGTGTCTGGAATTGTTGGCCTTCTGAAGACCCTCCACCCTGATTGGAGCCCTTCAGCCATTAGATCAGCAATAATGACAACCGGTATGAGTGTGTATCAGTGTATGTTTACTAGTTTTCGTTTTCTTGTCCCACGTCTAACATCTCTTTTTCTTCTGGAAAATGCGGCCGTGGTGCAGCTAGGACAAGGGACAACACTGGCACGTCAATGCTCGATGGCAATTTTAAAGAGGCGACACCATTCGCCTATGGCTCCGGCCACATCAGACCGAATCGCGCTATGGATCCCGGCTTGGTCTATGACTTAACTATCAATGATTACCTAAACTTCCTTTGTGCCATTGGTTATAACCAGACTCAGATCAAAAGTTTCTCTGGTCCTCAACCTTATAGGTGCCCTGATGCAGTCAACATCTTGGATTTCAACTACCCTTCAATGACAATACCAAAACTCAATGGCTCAATTACTTTGACCAGGAGGCTTAAAAATGTTGGTACACCAGGTACTTATGCAGCAAGGCTACTACATGTTCATGCAGGTCTTAACATATCTGTGGAGCCTAATACATTGAAATTTGACAAAATTGGTGAAGAGAAATGCTTTCGGTTGACAATTGAAGTTGTGAGACCAGGTTTTGATACAGTATTTGGAGGGCTAAGTTGGTCAGATGGGAAGCATTATGTGAGGAGTCCAATTGTAGTTGGTGGTGTTATGGCTTAAATGTGAATGAGGTTTTCTGAGAAGTGATAACTCCACAGATTATAGGCCATTGTGAAGCTAAGCTTATTTATGTACATAGTAGTTCCTTTTTTATTTTTGGAATTCATGATTGGTCTTAATAAGAGGTTATATTATATTTCATTGGTAGATTGGAAAACAAATTGCAAAGTTTGGATTAGTTGATTCTCTTATTTTTCTTTATTTTGTATATATTAGAATAATTTTAATAAAAAAAATCTCCTCTTTGATTTTCCTTCTTGTTTCCAAAATCAGTATTGCACTGTTTATTTTGATGATATGGAGTTCTAATTTAGAGTTTAAGATAATTTGTTTACAATAAAAATTCCATCTAAAACTAGTTTTTGGGGCATCATCTTTTGCTACTAAGGCCCTTTGCTGACACTAACAAATGATGCTTTCACAAATAAGGACCTATGACTATGGAAAGGTAGGTCTTCAAGGGTTAAATTTTGTTATGAAGCATCAAATTAAGAGGGTCTAAAAGTGAAACCTGAATACAAGTATCTCAGTTCTTGACTAATCCCATTACATTAGTGGTAGGGGTGTAACGGTCCGATCCGGTCTTTGATAAATATTAAGGATCGGACCAATTAAATTAACATGGTCTGGTCCAGTCCAGTCCAAACATTTTTTATGTCAAAGACTGGACTGGACTGGACTGGACCATTCATCTGATCTATTTAACTTCTTTTTTTTCTTTTTTTTTTATGCTTTATTAAGCCAAAATAGAGAGGAAAAAAAAATAACTGAACATTACTTTTTTTTTATCAGCAAAAATGAATATGTTAACTAGAGTACCAGTGGTATTAAAAAAGATTACAACACAATAATTGAAATTGCACCCGTTGTGTGGAATTATAGTTACAGTGATATAGCTGAAATGCACCTTCTAAGCTTCTATACTAATTGTACCTACTATACTAATATAATTCATGCGAAAACTAATCTACTCCTTTCATCTGATTCTAACTAGAGGTGAAAAATAGTCCTAATATAATTTTCTCTGCACAAATGGTAATATATTTTTCTTTGTCCCAAGCACAGACATTTGTTTCACCTACACGAATGCTAAAAATATTACTACCTCCTTTCAGATATATAACATTTTTTTAAGATTCTTATAAATAAAAATAAAATAAGAGTCTTAAAAGATTTTATATATAGAAATGGAGAAAGTTACTAAGTGAGTTCACTATTATTTATTTATTATTTATTTTTTTTATAAACTATCGGTCCGGTCCGATCTCAACGGTCTCAAAATTTATGAGACTGTTGACCGGACCATAAAGGAACGGTCTAGGAATTTTGGAATCAGACCGGACCATGAGACCATATCAGATTATATTATTCGATCTGGTTCGGTTCAATCCAATCGATCTCGCGGTCCGAGACCGAATCACTTACACCCCTAATCAGTGGTCTCATGTTTTCTTTGGATACTAAGCCTATATCAAAGCAATGTAGTGTGGTCATGTGAAAGAAAAAGACACTTAAAACACTCATTTGAAATTGTAAATTGATTAAGAAGTTAGATGCTTTCTGCCATTCTGGTGCTAGATTCCAATGCATGAGTCTTGGGTTCTGATCTAAGTTTATTAGATTTTTTAATACTTAACTTCTTGTCTAGCCTTTGATGATAAATGTACTAGGCCCTTGGTTGGTTGTGATGTGATGTGCTGAGATTAAAATGTTAATAATCAGATTCAGACCATTTCTGGGCAAATCTTGTGCTTATTGGTTGCATATAATAATAAGGCATGTTTAAGTTTTTAATCCCTGAATTTAGGTGCTCTTTTGGAATTGAATCTTAAACTTTTTTTCAATGTTTTGAATGCCTAAACTTTGCTTAGATTTTCGAAATGGTCCTTTCGTCGCTTAAGTGTTGATATAATCTAGGACATACTACGTCAAATTCGCCATATCGATAGATAACATGTCACATGATGTCACGTGAATTTTTTAAATTAAAAAATTTTCAAATTTATTAAAAATAAATAAAAACTGTATTTTCTTAAAGAAAAATGAATCTTTTAATAATTAAAAAAATTGATTTTTTTAATAAAAAAATCACGAAGTATCATGTGACGCTACATAACACGTCACTTGTCGATATTGTGAAAGTGACATGTTATGTCGTCGACTAGATCATCACTTAAGTGACAAAAAGACAATTTCCAAAAATTAAACAAAGTTCATAGATCCAAAGCATTAAAAAAAAGTTTAAGGATCAATTCAAAAAAAAATCTAAACTCAAGGATTAAAAAGTTAATTAAGCCTAATAATAATAACTAAATTTGTTGTGTTATTTTTTTACTTTGACCAAAGACTAGTTACTTATCAACGGGTTTGGTTCAGTTGGTGTAAGGCCTCAACTGAAATTTTGGGAATGGGATACAAGTGCTAGTAGCCCCGTGTTCGATTCCTACTAAAAACATTTCGTTGGGAGACCAGCCAGGCAGCCACGCAGCTCGTTACGGGTTAGTCTCAAGGACTCCCTGATATTAATGGTGCTCTTAGAAATATCGGTGGTTTCGTAATTACTTTTGATTCTAACTGATCTGACTCATTTCATAACTAGTTATTTTTAAAGGGATCAGGTGGTGCCAAACCCGTGCCATAGTTTGAACATGACATTGGATTTTGACCTTTTCCAAGGACTGTTTCTTTTTGAACCCCAACCATTACTCACAAACCCCATTTGTTTTCCGCCTTCCCTTAGTCGGGAAGTTAGTAATTTTGTACTCCCGCCTTATGTGAGACGGAAAACAAATGGGATTTGTGAGTAATGGTGGGGGTTCAAAAAGAAACAGTCTTTCCAAGAGGCTTATCTAAGGCTTCTACTCATTTTAATTATTAGTATTTCCTCCTGTCTCAAATAGTTGTTTTTAAAAACTAACTCTACATAGTTGAGTGTATTTAATTTTTTTACATGTATAAAAAAATAAATTATTTTAGTAAACTTACATTGACAATTAAACAAAAATTAAATGATACAACTACCTTATAAAAATATTTTAAGAATAGATATATTGAGAATATAAAGTTAGTTAAGTTTTATTTATATTTAAGATCACTAATAAAATATATTTTTTTCTTATATTTAGAGCAAATGAAATATTTAATAGTAATATTTAACAAGCAATTTACGATTTAATCTATAATAAGACGTGCCGAGTTTGAATGAGAATGTTGTTACATTATCTTTAATCTATAATCTCAAAACTCTAACTTAAAATCCTAGAATTATAAGTTTATTTTGCCAAATATACCATCGGTAATGAATTTTTTTCTTGAATTTTCTAAACCTCAGTCTTTAGAATCAATAATAAAAGACTATAAAGAACATATATTTATTATAAAATCAAAAAATTAATGTCTTCAAAGAAAATAAACATAAAATTTCAATACATTTATTTTATTTTTGAATAACTTATCTTCAGTCACACCATTCTTTTTTAAAATATAATCCAACAAATTACATGATCCTTCATGAGTGTTTGATGAATTTTATCCATTATTGTAATAAATAATAAAAAATATATTGAAAAGAAAAAAGCATAAATAAAAGAATAACGTGAATAGTAATTTTTGAAAAGAGTTACTATATCAAATACCGTACATCTATCAAAATATGTATATGTACTAGTTTTCGGCTAATTTTGTTTGAGAACTGATACGTATATCGTTAACATGATACAAAATTGTACACAGGCTCAAATACGTACGGTAATCGTATAGTATAATCTTAGTGAAGAAGAAAGAGAGAGAGAGAGAGAGAGAGAGAGAGAGAGAGAGAGAGAAAACGTATAATTAGGTATTTAGCCTCGCTGGAAGGAAGGAAGCAAAAGGTGCATCCTATACAATAATCATTGATTGATTTTTTTGACTTCTCTCTCTCTCTCTCTTTCTCTCTCTCAATTCTATTTTTCTGTTTCACTTCTTCTTCTTCATCACCATCGCCATCACCATCGTCATCGTCGTCTTCTCTGAACTCTCTCTCTCTCTCTAACAATTCGATTGTAAAGATCTAAACTTTACATCATTCGGGTTCGACCCATATAAACCAAAATTCTTTAACCATGTCCTACGCATATCTCTTCAAATACATCATCATCGGTGACACCGGTATTATTTTATTTTCATTCATTTCAATTTCAAATATATTTACCCACTTTTTTTTTTCCTTTTCTGATTTGGGTTTTTTGTTTTATTCATCGATTGATTCATCTCATAGAAAAAATGTACAATTTTTTTGCTTTATTCATATGGAGCTTGCTTGCTTGCCCAGCTTCTGTTTCTGATTAGATTTGTTTTATTTCATTTTTCTTTTGATGTTTACACCTTATTTGATTTGGTTGGATGATGCATAAGATGGTGACTATAGAGATTTGGTGTTTTTCCCTTTGTTATGTTTCTACTTTGGTCTCAATTACTATGTTTTTTTTTTGTCCCCTCTAAATCTAAATTTAAAATTTAATTATAAATACTTTTTATTTTGCAGTTATAGTGGATTTCATTAAAACTAGGTTTTTTTAATGAGGGTAAAGCTTTGTTGTCTGAATGAACTTTTCATTATTAATTACGGGTTTTTTTATTGTGTTAAAACTTTGTTGTTGTTATGCAGATTGAGAGAATTTGTCAAAACGCTTTTATGATGTAGTTTCTTTCTTATGCTTTTATCTGTATTTCTTTTACCGTGTGTAATTAATAGCATGATTCTGCCTTGTGTTATAACATGATTCTGGATTTCAACCCATGGTTTGGAAATTTATTTAAAAAAAAGAGATGGGGGGTTGCTTTTCAATTGAGTAAAAAAATTCGTTTGAGAAGTGAAATTCAACCAAGCTGTTAGTTTGAGTACTTAATGTGGAGGGAACTGATCGAGTGCTCAATTGCCATTTGTTTTCTGTAGGAGTTGGAAAGTCATGTCTTTTACTTCAATTTACCGACAAGCGCTTTCAACCCGTCCATGACTTGACCATCGGTGTTGAATTTGGGGCCAGGATGATCACCATTGATAATAAGCCTATCAAGTTGCAAATATGGGATACGGTTTGTTTACCCTTTCATATACTTGTTCATTAACATCTTGTTCAAAACTACCAATCTAGAATCCTGTGAAACCTTTTTTTATTTTTACTGTCTAGCGATTAATAATTGGCTGTGATGCTCATTTTAATTGAGGGCCTTTCACGTGGGGATTTTAGGTCCAGTTTCACCCTTTTGTTCATATATATATATATATATATATATATATATATATATATATCCACCCTGAAGAGTTTTATGTAGTTGAACCCAATAATACCATACATTTTTCCTTTGTTGAATCACTGGCTGGCTGATTTTCATGTAGAGCTATAATGACAGGAATGATATTGGGTTCTGGGGCCAAGGCTGATGCTGTGTCATCATACTTGTTGTAGTAAATTAGGGTTTGAATTACTATTCATTGAACAACCATCTAGATTATATACAGAGGTCTTAGCACTAATTTAGGAAACAAAAGATGTCTCCTTGACCTAGGCTGTAATCCCTTGATTTAGGGGATTTGTACAAATTATAAAATAATTACAAATCACTACACTAAATATGGAGATAAAATATAAACATTCCTAAACCATATCACACAGATTCTCACACTCCCCCTCAAGCTGGTGAATAGGTGTTTTCCATTCCCAGCTTGGATATGATTCTCTCAAAAGCTAAGCTGCTCAATCCTTTGGTGAGAATATCTGCAAGTTGTCCTTCTGTGGGCACATATGGAGTACATATCAAACCACTGTCAAGTTTCTCCTTGATGAAATGCCTATCTACTTCAATGTGCTTTGTCCGATCATGCTGAACCGGGTTATGAGCTATGCTGATTGCTGATTTGTTATCGCAGTAGAGCTTCATAGGTCCTTCCCACTTGATCTTTAAATCTTGTAAAATAATTTTAAGCCAAAGCAGTTCAGCTATGCCTCTTGCCATAGCTCGAAATTCTGCTTCAGCACTAGAACGTGACACTACATCTTGTTTTTTGCTTCTCCATGTCACAAGATTCCCTCCAAGGAAAGTGCAATACCCGGTAGTTGATCTCCTGTCAACAATTGATCCTGCATAGTCAGAATCAGTGTAGGCTTCAAGTGTCATATTCCCATTCCGTTTGAACAATATTCCTCTTCCTGGAGTCCCCTTGAGATACCGCAAAACTCTATGAGCAGCCTGTAGATGAACTTCTCTTGGGCTGTGCATAAATTGACTAATTAAGCTTACGGCATAGGCAATGTCCGGCCTGGTGTAGGACAAGTAAATGAGTCTTCCTACCAGACGCTGATACATCTCCTTATTCACTGTAGCATCTTCTTCCGCGTTCCCCAGTTTTAGGCTAGGGTCCAAGGGAGTACTTGCTGGTTTACACGCTGTTTTGCCTGTTTCCTTCAGCAAATCAGTGATGTACTTTTGTTGGGATATGAAGATCCCTTTTCTGGAGTGTGCCACTTCGATGCCCAAGAAATATTTCAGTTTTCCCAAGGCTTTGATCTCAAATTCCTTGGCCAAAGATTGACTCAAGACCTGTTGTTCTCTCCTATTATCTCCAGTCAGTATAATGTCGTCCACATACACTAACAACACTGTTACTCCCCCTGACGCAGAATGTTTAATGAACAATGTATGATCTCCTTGACTTTGTTTGTATCCCAAGGCTGTCATAACTTTACTAAACCTTCCAAACCAAGCCCGAGGAGACTGTTTCAGCCCATACAAGGTCTTTTTTAGCTTACATACTGTGCTGGCAGCCACATTCTCACCATATCCTGGAGGCACTTTCATATAAATTTCCTCCTTGAGCTCCCCATGTAAGAAAGCATTCTTCACATCGAATTGCTGCAATTCCCAACCAAAATTGGCAGCAAGAGATAAGATCACCCTGACAGTATTCATTTTAGCAACCGGAGCAAAGGTTTCTGAATAATCGATCCCATAGGTTTGAGTGAACCCTTTGGCAACTAGCCTTGCCTTGTATCTCTCGATTGACCCGTCAGCTTTGTATTTTATTGTATACACCCACTTGCATCCAACTGGCCTTTTTCCTGCTGGTAAAGTAACTAATTCCCAAGTTTTATTCTTCTCTAGGGCCTCCATTTCTACATCCATTGCTAGCTTCCATTTTCTATCAGACAATGCCTCGGATAAGGTAGTGGGTATGGAGGTAGTGTTTAGGTTCACGAGGAAAGTTCTATGGGTTGGTGAAAAATTATTAAATGAGAGATAATTTGAGAGAGGGTATAAAGGCTGCTTGGTGCATTTTCTAGTTCCTTTTCTAATGGCAATTGGGAGGTCTGCATTATCTTCAATAATTTTGGTTTCTTCTTCACCTTGTGAAGTTGGGAAATTAGGAATTACCTCATTTGAAGAAAGTGAGTTGGACTCTTGGACTTGTATAGATTCTGGAATGACCTTTGACCTTTTGGTGTACACCTTTCCAAATCTCCCATTAGGTTCAGGTTCTGTTTCATTTGGAAGAGTGGCCTCATTTGACTTGGGGTCAGTTTCAAAAGAAGGTGGAGACACAAGGGTGTTTAACTCAGGTTCTGTCGCAACTAAAAAGTTAGGTAGGTCAGGTAACCTCAGATCTATTTCCTTATCTTCCCTAGGATTCTCCCCCTGAAGATAAGGTTGAGTGAAATAGGCTTCTTGCTCATTGAAGGTTACATCATGTGACACAAAGAACTTTTTGGATGGAGGGTGATAACATTTATATCCTTTTTGAGTTGAAGAATACCCAACAAAAACACATCTTAGAGCTCTAGGATCAAGTTTTCCCCTGTCTTGACTGTGGATATGAACGAAAGATACACACCCAAATATCCTAGGTTTAAGATTGTTTGTAGTGGAAAGATTCGGGTAAAAACAAGAAAGCACATCCATTGGGCTTTTTAATCCTAAGACCCTAGAGGGTAATCTATTGACAAGATGAGTTGCTGTCAAAACAGCTTCTCCCCAAAAATATTTTGGAACATTTTTCTGGAACAACAGTGCCCGGGTTTGGTTTAAAAGGTGCCCATTTTTCCTCTCCGCAATACCATTCTGTTGTGGTGTTTTGACACAAGAAGACTCGTGGATTATTCCCTCTCTTTGACAGAAGGGAGTAACGACTTGATTAAAATAGTCCTTGGCATTATCGGACCTAAGTCTTTTGATTTTCACACCAAACTGGTTTTTAACCATGGAGAAAAAATTTGGAAAAACAGTGCTTACTTCAGACTTATGTTTGAGTAAGAAAATCCAAGTAACCCGGGTACAATCATCAATGAAGGTTACAAACCATCGAGCACCGGACACATTTGGAATAGTAGAGGGACCCCATACATCTGTATGAACAAGATAAAAAGGAAATGTGCTTCTTTTATTACTTATTGGGAAGGGTACACGCTTGTGTTTAGCAAGCTCACACACATCACAATGAAGACTCTCAACATCTAATTTTGTAAAAAGTGAGGGAAATAGAATTTTTATAGACCTAAAAGAAGGATGTCCTAACCTACAATGATAAAGAAGAATCTTCTCCTTATTGGATAACATAGACTCAGATATAAGGGAGTGGGGAAAATTGTTCTTAACCATGGTAGACAGATTTGGTTCTTCAAGGTAATAAAGGCCATTCCATTCTCTAGCACGTCCAATCGTCTTCCTCGAATCCTTGTCCTGAAATACACAGTGACTACGGTGAAAAATAACATTACAAGATAAATCTTCTGTAAGTTTTTGTACAGAGACAAGGTTGGTGGATAATTTTGGAACATGGAGAACATTTTTTAAGGTTATTGATGAGTTTATTTGGATGTTTCCAATACCAGCTACAGTAACAAGAGTACCATCTGCTGTAGCAATTTTCTTATTGCTAGGACAAGGTGAATATGTGGAGAAGTGTTGGGATAAAGGTGTCATGTGGTCTGTGGCTCCTGAATCTAGTATCCAGAATAGGGTAGAAGGTTTCTCTGAGACATTTAATCCAAAAGAAAATTGAAGCTTACCTGAATACGCCAAAGTACAAGTACCTGTTGGTTTTTCCATACTGTCAGGGTGACTAGCAAGTTGGGACCACTTCAGGTAATTCTTTCCATTCAACCTATATGCAGAATGGATATTCTGCATTTCTCCTGGTTGTTGAGATTGTGTATCTCCTGTTTCTTTGACCATGTCCAATACTTCCTCCTCCCCGTCTTTGTTTGACATATTAAGGTCTGAAAATTATAGACCAATAGTGCCACTGGTAGAGGACAGAGATCGGCAATGAAGGCCTATCTGAAATAGAAGGGCAGGTCTAGAATTGTTGGCAATGAAGGCCAACCTAATTCTGGAAGGGGTAATTTACGGTGTCAGCGGAAAGCAGAGGCAGCCCCTGATCAGAACTGCTCTGATACCATGTAGTAAATTAGGGTTTGAATTACTATTCATTGAACAACCATCTAGATTATATACAGAGGTCTTAGCACTAATTTAGGAAACAAAAGATGTCTCCTTGACCTAGGCTGTAATCCCTTGATTTAGGGGATTTGTACAAATTATAAAATAATTACAAATCACTACACTAAATATGGAGATAAAATATAAACATTCCTAAACCATATCACACAGATTCTCACACTTGTTGGCTGTAGTATCACTTTGTTTCAAAGATTTCCATGCTTAGCACGTTGTAGAGTCTCCTTGCAGGCTGATACATTTCCTCTGTTAGAAATGTAATTAGTTTTTGATAATAGCCTCTGCTATCATGAATTTATCCACACACAAAAACTATATGTAAGAATATATTTTTGGCTTTGGTTAGTTAGTTTTTCTCATCCCATTTTTCTTAAGTGGTTATTAGAGATACTGAGTGGAAAGATTAAGCTACTAGAGTGGAGTGGTGGTTGGTAAGATATGGGCTTTGGTAACCCCATACGGGCACCTTTCATTTTTTAGATGGTTAGTGACTTGGTGTCTATAAATTGACAAACGTCAATAAACCCTCGGTTTTGTATTACCCATCTTAATCATATTTCTTGTTTAAAATTAAGCTTGGATTGATTATTCAGTGATGGAAAATCTGCTTATTAATCGTTCAAGTTCTATGAATTGTTAAGTTCAAGAATAAGATGTGGAGTTTCCTTGTTATATTTCAGGCTGGTCAAGAATCCTTCAGATCTATTACAAGGTCTTACTACAGAGGGGCCGCTGGTGCACTGCTTGTCTATGATATAACCAGGTGTCCTTAAATTTGAACTTCTGTGTTTGAAATCATCAAATAAGAATAAGATGATTAATTTCATTTAGAAGTTTCGGTTAAGAATCCATCTTATTTCCAAATCATTCCATATATATAATATTATACGAGTAGTCACTCCCATCACTTTAATTATGATTTGTTAAACATTTTAATCTATTTTTTTTCTATAGATAAATCATCTAAACACTATATAAGTGGATTTTAAACCTTCCTGTGGGCTGAATTACTTCTAGAATGTGCTCTTCTACGTAATGAATATTGTTATATTGAAAAGGATATTCATAGAAAACAACAATTTATGAGTTTTCATGTGTATGCGATGCATATCTGGTGCCTATCCAGTTTGTTCATGCAGTTGTACATGAGAATTATGTGTTTTCTATCATTATCATTATCATATATATATATATATATATATATATATATATATATATATATATACATATATATAAGGGAATGAAAATGACGCTGACCTTTGTTTACCGATAGGAGGGAGACATTTAATCATTTGGCTAGCTGGTTGGAAGATGCAAGGCAGCATGCAAATGCAAATATGACAATTATGCTGATTGGCAACAAATGCGATCTTGCTCACAGACGGGCTGTAAGCACAGAGGAAGGCGAGCAATTTGCAAAGGAGCACGGTTTGATCTTCATGGAAGCCTCCGCAAAAACTGCTCAGAATGTCGAAGAGGTCAAAAGTCACATCTTATATTAACTTCAATTTTCTTCATCTGCCCCCTCACTCCCATTCCCTCGAGAAAATTCAGATTTCCAATATACCTAGGTTCATAGGTTTAATATCTTGGAATATTGTTGTGTTGGATGTCCCTGCCTCATAATATGTGGTATGGTTTAAATACATGTTGAGCTACTCCATTCATTGCCAATTGGTTTTGAGATGGAACCTTAACATGGTATCAGAGCCAGAGCCAACTTCTTTACGGTTGTTCTGGGCCAAAAGTTGCCCTTTGTTATGAGTCAATAGTTACCCTTTGCCTGGTCCGGCAGGCTTCGTTGGAGGGGGCGTGTTGGAAGTCCCACATCGCCTGCCTCATAATATGTGGTATGGTTTAAATATCTGTTGGGCTACTCCACTCATTGCCAATTGGTTTTGAGATGGTTGATTTGGAAATTTTAACATATACTATCCATATGTAGGCATTCATAAAAACAGCTGCGACCATATACAAAAAGATTCAGGATGGAGTTTTTGATGTATCAAATGAGGTTAGTTTCGTTCCTTTTAAGATTTGTGTCATACTCTACCTTATCTGTTTTATCATTATAAAAGGAATTTCACATCATATTAGAATTGAAGGGGGGGATATGTGGGATATTAGTCCACCTGATATTTTAAAATCCTTGGATTCATTCTGGGGATATTCTAAAAGGAAAATCGTACTCCCGATTCAAGGAGCAATTGTTTAGACACTGATAAATTTTATATGATTGCAGTCTTATGGAATAAAAGTTGGGTACGGTGGAATTCCTGGACCATCTGGAGGTAGGGATGGCCCTTCTGCTGCAGGTGGAGGCTGCTGCAGTTGAAGAGATATTGCAAAACTATTTACTTCAGTGATTCCTTTATGTTACTCTTTTTTCTATCATTTTGGGCTTGGATATGAAGATACATACAATCTATGTTCATTGATAAAAGAATCGGATAATTGTATAATGTTTTCATTCTAATCTTGACTTTGTTTTTTGACCTAAACTGATTATTTATTGTGTATAAATAATTGATCTGTTGTTTCATTCTTCTTACTTGTGTTGAATGGAATTTTTCTGTTGTTGAAATGTGGTGTGACCTCTTTTTTTTTTTTTCATCATAAGCTGAATTAATTAGTCGGTTAAAGCTTGTCCCCCCCCCCCCCCCCCCCCCCCCCCCCCCATTTGAAGTCTTTTAGATATCAGCTCGTGTTTGTATCATTGCATGTCTTGTCTGCCTCAGCAAGACATGGCAACAATAAGTAGTTGCTCTCAACAAGAAGTCAAGAGGCTGTCGCACTATGCTTAACATATCTAATGTATTGGAGATTTAGCATTCAAGGTTTTAAATAGCGATTGCATTCGTGTTTTTGGAAATTAAAAAAACCTTAACTTTACAAACAATTGCGATCGATGTGGTCATGATGTGGCATATTGGTATTTATACAAGCTTGATCTTGGCCCATGGCGATTGCCGAGGGGCCATCGGTTAAAGGGACCTTTTTTTTGGAAATTGCTTCTTGGCCCCCACACCTGATTTTTTGACCCCATTTGTATTTTGTGTAGACCAAGATACCCCTTTAGTGTGTTAAATTTTCGGTTCTATGAAATCGGAAAAGACATTCCGATACTACAGAAACGAAATATATTTAAACATTATTCCGGTTCTGTAAAACCGGAATATATATTTCGCCTTTGTATAACCGGAATCTTTCCGGTATTACAAAACCAGAAAAGGAAGAAGCAAATGAATGGAGGAAACAAAGAGAGAGAGAGAGGGAGGGAGCTAGTTCCTAAAATGAGCAGAAAAACACAAAACAACCTCGGATCAAACACACACACAACACAGAACACAAGATGAAATGAGATGCGGTCAAACATAGCAAGGGAGCAACTGAAGTGAGCCAAGCAGCATAATAGTAGTAACTGAATGAGTTAGTTAGATAGATACCTCGGCCCCCACATCCGACTTTTGAGAAGTAGTTCCTATGTCTTACGTTTTATTCCTCATCTCCCATTTTTTTATGAAGTTTAGTCACAATGTTTTTCGATACCTCCGATATGGAAATGTATTTTTCCAATTACCCCTTCGTTGAAAAATATATTTTTAAAATTGGACAATGCATTTTTTAGATTTGAGGGTATCGAAAAACATTTCGACTAAATCCCATTAAAAAAAATTGGGGGTTGAGGAACATGGGGATGAGAACTAAATTTTTTTGAGTTTTAGTCTACAAACCCACATATTAGGCCCAAACCCCATTTTAATTGGAAAATTACTAAAATGGCCTTATATCTTATTTTCCCTCCAAAAGTTTTTTTTTTTAAAAAAAAAAAAACCCAAACCCCAATCCTATTTTTCTGAAAATAAACCAAACCCTAAAGACCCTTCACCTTCTTCCACCTTCATGCCTCTCTTACATTCCTTACACACTCTTACCCTAAACCTTCAACGTTTTCACATTAAAGCACATCGTGAGCTCCTTTGGACATTCAACAAGTGATCTTTGCAGGTAATCATCTTCTCTTTCGGTTTTTTAATACTGATTAGTTACTTCCGACCCTGGTATGTCGAAATTTTGATAAATTCCGACGCGAGTATGTCGGAAGTACTAAAAAAAATTTAAAAAAAAATGTACGGAATTTCTCAAAATTTCAACACTGGTTCGTCGGAAAGTCGTAGAACGCACAGAAAGAGAGAACGAAGAAGAAAATCATGTTTTTACACTTACAAGAAGAAAACTAACAACAAATGGAGATGCAAAAGGAGACAGAACGTACCAGAGAGAGACAGAACGAAGCAGAGAGAGAAGCACAATGGAAATGCGGTTGTTGGTGGTGGTGATGTGGTTGGCGATGGTGGTGATGGGGTTTGAGGAATTGGGTAGGGTATTTTGGGAATATTTCTAAAAATGGGGTTTGGGAGTTAAACAATGGGGTTTGTAGACTAAAACTCAATTTTTTTCCCCTTATGTGTATAGCCTCCCCTTAATATTTTTCCGGGGGCCATTATCAGTATGAGACTCTATAACTGGGCCATTATTATGCAATTGGAGCCGGCCATGCTGTAGGCTAACTTTTTCAGCGTTGTTGTAGACAAACTATATCATGCAATTTAGTATATTACTGGCTCTTACTCCGTGGAATGAAAATTTCTCCGACAAACGTGGTGCCTCGAAAAAGGATCCTTTTATATATAAATAGTAGATTTCAGATTCAATTATAAAATTACTAATTAGGGTATATCTTTTGTCAAAAAAAAAATATTGATTTTAAATTTTAAAAAAAAAATCATGAATTGGATATTCAATTATGACTTATCATTTTAAAAACAATAAATTATAGATGAGGGATCTGTTTACACCCAGTTAAATTACACCAATTCTTACATCATTCATAACTTTTTATATAACGTGAATTTCACTAATCCATCCGTTGAATAATAACTATATGTCATCTAGATCATTTGTGTCAAATTTGAGAAAATTTGGACATCATTGAATATATATTCAAATAGCTCCATTTTCATATATTTTTAAGACATATATTTCATTAATTTTGACGTATATAATTGAAGTACTAAATGATTTTGGATTTTTGTAAAATTTGACATAGACGATCTACAAGATAAAAACTTTCAATCCAATGGTTCATTCTATTAAATTTCACTTAGTGTAAGAGTTATGAGCGGTGTAAGAATTGGTGTAATTTAACTTGGTGTAAACGTATCCCTCCTCTAAATTATATATACATATACTCATGAGTGTATTTGATTTAACCCGTTTTAGGGGTTAATAAGCGAGCAACCGGTTCATCTGATACTTCATCCTATTTAATGATCGATTGGATCAGTTTGATATCAATGCTGCTGCTGCAGCAATAATAATAATAATAATAATAATAATAATAATAATAATAATAATAATAATAATAATAATAATAATAATAATAATAATATAGCTTAACATGTTATATCTGTTTTGTACATTTCCTAATATCACTTTGGTGATATCTGATAGGTGATGGATTTGCAAGCATCAGTGGTATTCCGGTGAAGTCTCTATTATAGGGTAAATGATCCCATAAATATCTTAACTTTTTTAAACGGGTATTATTATTCAAATCATATGTTTGAAATTGTTCATAAAGTAAGGGCATCATTTTTTTACTTTGCCCAAAATCCAGAAAATGTTAGACCCGAATTACCTGCATATCTAGAATCTTACTTAGCATACAAGAGTTAAATCTATTAGAGATTGCCTTATGCTGGAACTACGTCTTTTTAGGTTGCATAAAACGCACCACAAACACTTCAGTAAGATATAAATAATGGGTGTTTTCAAGGTTATTATTGGATTCAAGCTCAATGATATACAAATAATTCATTGTTTTAGATCCATGACATTACCTTTTTCAACAAAAAAAAAAAATCACATATTAAGGGGTTTTACATGTGTGTTCAGTTCCACCTTTATAGTCTTGTATGTTTATTTTTATTTTATTTTTTTTAAAATTCTGAGAATGACATAAGTTACAAGCATCAAGAAGTCAATGAACCACTAGGGATTATATTTACAGATATGATAAATAGTTGAATTCTTTGAGTGGTTCAATTCTTATCATGTGCGTTGTTAAATTTTAACTAACATATTTTGATAATTTCTTTGCCTCAAAAAGCATTAATTAGTATGTTCAATTCAAAAAATTATTCTTGGTACATTAAAAAAAAAAAGGTGGCAATGGTCAACCATAACGAATTGATATAAAGCTCTTTAAAAACCGCCATCAATTAGTCCCAAGAGCGCTCTAAAATACGTACAGATAAGAAATGTAACAAAGTGAAGGATCGGACCAAATTTGTGACATCTATCGCTCTTTCAAAACTCTAATAATGGTAACTAACTTAAGCATTAATGCAGTCACATCTTGAACACGATAGCGTAGACAAAGAAATTGGTACGTTTTGGAGCATTATTACTATTAGGGGATAGATATGTAGTGGGCAATATAATTTCCATTTTGGATCGTAATAAATGAATTCTCAGATTCCTTCCCTTTGCATTTGATTTTTCTTTCCCCTAATCAAGTGATGCATCCACCCAATCATGTGAGCAACAAATGTGTGTGGGTCATGATTGACGATAATGCCTTCAGGTAGAGGCGATTATTAAACTTAGTGCATGCAATGGGATTTTATGACAAAGACTACTGCATATATATGAAATGAAGTGAAACTAGTACATACGTATGAAACAAAATGGATAAGTCGGCAAGGGAAGGGCACTCTCACTATCACATGTTTGATCCAAAAAAAATTGAAGCATTGTGCTTGATTCATGCTTGCAAGATCCACGTTACCTTATGCCACATTAATTGCTCGGTATGTTACCATGTTACATGTTTGAGTTTATATTATTGAGTTAATTGTTACTTTGTCCCTGAAATTACATACCGCTTTCACTTTCGTTCCTCAAATTACGAAAATAACTTTGAGGTCCCTGGATTTGTAAAAACGTGTGCACGTTAATCCCTCCGTCAACGTCCGTTAACGGAGGCATGACATGCACTTTAAATAATTCACTATAGTCCATGTAATCACTTTAAATAATTCACTATAGTCCTTGTAATAATTTTAAGTTATTCATTGTAGTCCCTGAAACTATACAATTTATTCACTTTAGTCTCTATATCAGTATAGTTCAAATTTCAGATTAACTCAAACAATCAGTTAAGAATTAACCAAAAAGATTAAGGGGTATGAAATACCTTCTGCATATTTGAGATGAAGTTTCATCCTTACTCTTTTAAGGACAATGTTTAAGTAATTAAAAGTGTAAAGTCAATACTAAAAACTGTGTACCAAAAACAAAACATTGAAAACTTTCAAAATTTACTCTTAATATATTAAATATATAATTTCATGGACGTAAGTTTTACATTTTTGGTTGCATAAATATTATCTTTGGTGCAATGAAGAGAAAAACTCAAACAGTGTTAATAAAAAAAACTCAAACAGTGTTAATAAAAAAAACTCAAACAGAACGGTACAATTTGGAAAACATACAAAACGATGTTGTACATAGTAAAACAACACTTTGGTTCATGAAATTGACTTTGGATTGGTTGATCCTTCATATTGTAAAGGATGGAACTTCATCTCAGATATGCAGATATGCAGAAGGTATTCCATATCCCTTAATCTTTTTGGTTAATTTTTTACTGATTGTTTGAGTTAATATGGAATTTGAACTATACTAATATAGGGACTAAAGTGAATAAATTGTATAGTTTCAGGGACCATAATGAATAAATTGTATACTGTAGGGACTATAGTGAATTATTTAACTTGATTACAGAGACTATAGTGAATTATTTAAAGTGCATGTCACTCCGCCTTAACGGACGTTGACGGAGGTTAACTCCAGGAACTAACGTGCACACGTTTTTACAAATTCAGGGACCTCAAAGCTATTTTCGTAATTTGAGGGACGAAAGTGAAAGCGGTATGTAATTTCAGGGACTAAGGTGACAATTAACTCTTATATTATTAGTACATGTTATTGGTTGGTTTTTTTTTTTTACACACCAACCAGTACCCGGATCTAGTTGATCCAGAATTTGATTCATCCGGACCGACCCAACTGGACTCGCATTAAGCGGTAGGGGTCTCCCAGCGGGGTTTACTCCATACCTAAGGCTCGAACTCGAGATATTTTTTTTTAAAAAAAAAAAATTAATAAGACTAGTGCATGTTATTGTTAGACATGTATAAAATATGAATACTGAACAATAGGATTCAACTATAGTTGCACTAACAACCAGTTATTTGTGCATTTTCACTTCATTAAGAATATTGTTTGTGATTCCCGGAATAACTACTTTAAAGTCAGTTATGTATAATGATATTGTTTCATACCAGAATTTTTTTAACATTTACTGTATATTATAGTATATTCTAATTAAACTTGAAATAATAAGTGCATAAATGTTAAAATTTAAAATATCCTGTTAAGGGATTTGGTTTCCTTAGCTCAATAAATTTTAAAATACATGTTGTTCGTTTGAGAAAAACATTTTTAGTGAAGATAAAATTTACTTTAATGATTTTGTGACTGAAAAAAAGATTAATCTTTAACCATCAGCTAAGAAACATTCTAAATGTGTAAAAATAATCAGTAATAGTTTAACCTGTGGTTTGATGATCTATTGCAACATAAGTACGATAATGCAAAATGTATTATGAAGATATCATTTGGACATGATGAGTGCGGGACAAATAGATGCAACTTACGTGATCATATATCAAATATTTAAAGTTTGAAAATTGAAAGTCTCAGGTTCAATCTTTGAAAATTATTATTTGGTGGATTATTGATGATTTTAATTTTCTATACGTTAAGACGAGGGAGACTAGAGAAGACAAGTTACGTGCAAATGATGGGTTATTTTTTTTCACTTTTTATTTTATTTTAATATTATAAGTAAAGTTTTGTACAATCAATTACATGATATGAAAAGAGAATACCTACGACATATGGTATTCTAACGTGGTGCTTTAAGAGATTTTTTCCATTTTTTTAAAAAAGATTGGTTATGTTTCTCAAACTCTCAAAGTATAATCTAACATAATCAATTAATTATTTCAATAAATTTAAAAGAATCAATTGATTTGATTTTGCTATTAAAATAATTTTGAACAAATTGAATAGAAGTTGTTATGGATCATAATTATTGGTTCAGTAAGCATCGGTACCACGACACTGGTTGACTTATAATAAGAGCTCTAGTCCCCAAACCCCATACATTAGCCCCCAAACCTCAATATTTTTTAATTTCCAATAATATCCCTATTTTCCAAACCCCACAAATCCCAAACTCTTCATCTCCCTTTGAAACCCTTCGCTTCTGAAACCGATGAAGAGGATGAGTAAGAGCCTCCGAAGGCAAAGGAAAAGCCTGTCACTGGAGCAAGAAGCCTAAGGAGAACCAATTAGAGCCTCAACAGCATAAACAAAGCAGGGTCAGAAAGCAGAGGGTCCTCGGCAAACAAGCCTGCGGAGGCCCCGAAAAAAAAAAGAAGAGAAGAACACAGCAGAGGGTAACACGGAAAAAAGGAGGACAGTAGTCAGTAGCAACCGCAAAGTTCTTGAAACGGATGAAGGGAAACACTCCGATGGAGGTGCCGAGGAGTGGTGGTGGAAGTAGCAGTACCAGAAAGGGTGGAGGTGACGGGAAAGAGCAGAAGAAAACAATGAATAGTGGAAAGGAGGGAGGCCGTGAACAGTGGCAGTGAACTTGAAGGGCTAGCGGAGGAGAGGGTGGTTTATGGGGAAAAGGGGTTGGCGATGGGGAAAATGGGGAAAGGGTATTTTGGGCTTTTCGCTTTTAAAATGGGGGTTGGGGCTAATTTATGGGGTTTGAGAACTAGTATTCTTATAATAAAGGCCCACCAACACCTATCCCAAGAAAATCGGCCTTGTAATAATGTATCCGTTGGAGGTACGAAATAGAGACACAAAAACATGAGATTCTTTTAACATTACAATGATATCGCGGTACTAGCCATCAAAGAAAATTGTGAACTCTGTTATAACATCGGTCCTTACTCAATTTATAAGCATGTAAAAGTCTAGGTATGATCACTTAACATCTTATACATAAACACAAACACAAACTCACAAAAGTATTAACGTGGGAACAGTGACCTTGAGCTAAACGTAAACAGTATTCGGTGGTACATGGTGAAATGAAATGAATTTCATCTAATTCCACCAAAAAACTCTTATTCGATGGTACATGATGGAATGAATTTTATTCGGTGGATACAACCCCCTGAAGATTAGATAAAGTTGAACACTAATGGAGCAACAATGGGCAATCCGGGCATAAAGGGATGTGGAGGAGTTTTTAGAGACAATGAAGGCATATGGAGATAGTAGATCAAAATGATTAAACAATAAGAATAATGATTTTTAGGATTCAATCTTATTATTAACTTGAGATAAGATTATCGAACAATATTTAATTATGATTAATAAGAATAAATGTGATAATCATATTTAAAAAAAACTAATTGTAAAAAAAAAAACTACTCCGTCCATCACATAAATATAAGATTTATTTCATAATATTATCAAACAAAAAAGATCACAATATTCAATTCTGATTTAATTTTGATTTATCATAATAAAATCGATAATCATATATAAAAATTTCTATTCATCCATAAAATAAATAAGGAATATATAAGATAAAAAGTGTTACATTTTTATTCATATGAGGAAGTACAAAATTTATTGACAAGATCATTTAGATTAATTTTTTAAGTGTAGGGTTTGATTTGAATTCTTATCTTTTTATATAATTATTTTGGGTTGTTGTTTAATAATAATCTTTACTTTATATTTTTTTTAACAACCTTTACTTTATATTAAAAATAATAATAATAATATTTAATTTAAAACATTTAATAAGAAAAAATTAAAATTTCAACAATCTGTGCATTACACGGGATGGGGTAAGAGCTAGTAAGATAATAATGTAAAATCATCCTGCCAACCTTATTCTTTCAGGAAGTCATGAAGTTGAGGATAAAAAATGCATTTGAAGGGATAAAATTATTTTAACTCTTGTTAATTTTTTTGTTAGAGTCAAACTCTCCACCAATTGGGTGTTGAAAATCAGAAAATCTTAAAACAATATTTAATTATAAAAATACAATAATACCCCTTTGCCACTCGAAAAAAATCAATAATACATTATTTTAAAAATATTGAATGATTGACTCATTTGAAGAGAATTATATTCCCTCCTATCTTATTTATAAGACTCTTTTTGGGGTTTTTCACTCCTATTAAGGAGAGCGAATAAATTAGTTAGTGATATTGGAAATGTGAAAATTTGATATACTTCTTCAAAACTATCCCTATAATTATTATTGGAACTGTAAAAAATGTTTATTTTATAGGGGTGTTAGTGGAAAGAAGTAATTAAATACTATTGAAAATTAAAAAAATGTGTTATAAATAAGATCAAAATAAAAACTTCAAAAGAGTTTTATAAATAGGAACGGATGAAGTATAAAGTAAAATAAAATAAAAGGAGTGAACAAATAGGGGCGTGGCTTATTCGCTTGATTTGAATCAACACACTCATAAACATGTTTAATTAACTAAGCTAATTACAGAGTAATTGTATATGTAATCTAACAATTGAATTATATGTTACTGGCTCTCACCCCGTGCAATGTACGGGTTATTGATAATTTAATTTTTTATATTAAATATTTTAAAGTATAAATTGTTTTTATTTTAAAGTAAAGATTATTATTACACAATAATAAAAAAAAGAGTGAAGGGACACTTTGGTCCCTCAAGTTTTTCGACAAGGACACTTTAGTCTCTCAAGAAATTTAATTCATTTTTAGTCCCCAAAGTTTTCCAAAAGTACCAATTTAGTCAATGTCCTATTTCCGTTAGCCACTTCGTTGATGGACTAAATTGGTACTTTTAGAAAACGTGAGGGACTAAATTGATACTTTTGGAAAAACATGGGGGACTAAAAATGAATTAAATTTCTTGAGGGACTAAAGTGTCCCTGTCGAAAAACTTGAGGGACCAAAGTGTCCCTTCACTCTAAAAAAAATTATACAAAAGGCAGATACTTAAATCAAACACTACACTTAAAAAAAATTAATTTAAATGAGTTTGTTGAGAAATATTGTACTTTCTTATGTAAATAAAAATTTTAGTAACACTTTTTATCTGATATCTTCCTTATTTATTTAATAGATAAATTAACATTTTTATATGATTATCAACTTTAACTAAAGGCATGGCATTGGGTAAATACCTTGGGGGATTTACATGTAACATATGAGGGGTGGCTTATGAATCCCATTTAAGAAAAGGTAGGTACTGCTACATTCTTTTTCCCTTAATTAGAGTTTTCCCTACGGGGTTTTTCTCTTTTTAAGGTTTTTAAGGAGGTAGAGTCCCTCTCGGACAGGGGTTTGTGAAGGTATTTTACAGGTTGATTAGGTGCAAGAGGGATACAATTGTAAGTTTCATATCTTGTGTTCTTATGTTGTATTCATCCCTTTGGATGGGGAGTTGAGAACTCTGTAACTTTTGTCTTGGTACCTTTACAACACATGATTAAGTACCCTTAGGCAAACCCTTCATAGAAGGTGGGGTCTTCGGTTTGTACCATGATGCTTGGGTAACCATTTCTGTCTTTCCTATAAATAAAATTTATTTTGTTTGCTGTTAAAAAAAATGATTATCAACTTTATTTTAAAGAATCAAAAGTAAATCATATTTAAATATTTTCATCTTTTTTGTTTGATGGTATTATAAGTAAATTTAAGGATAAATTAGAATATTTCGTATTTCATAGGACATGAAGACGACATTGGACTTGTTATTCTTGACTGTCTTGATTAATTAATACATTGCATTTTATAAGGAATATAATGACTGCTCTTTTTTTTTTTTATATTTTTAATATTATATTTGTTTATGTATAGATGAGTATTAAATTAATGTATTTCTTATTTAGTTGATTGATGAAGTAACACTTTTTATATATCATTATTACGTTTATTATGATATTATGATTAATTGGAGTGGAATCAAAATTAAACTTTTTTTTAATTTTTTTGTTTGATGGTATTATGAGAATATTTGAGGATAAATCAAAATATTTCCTATTTCATGGGACATGATAATTTAGTATTTTTTAATATAAATTATCATCTTTTTAATATGATTATCACATTTATTATTATTATTATTATTATTATTATTCATATTAAATATTTTGATATTTTTCATCGTTTATCTTATCTCAAATTAATCATAAGATTTGATCCTAACAAATCTTTACCCTAATTGTTCTAATCATCTTGAATTATTATTTTTTTTCAATTTTTAAAATGTATGTACCTTTTTTTTTAATCTGTTACAGTTTTTTTTAGAGATTATAACAACTAAAGTATTTATCCATTGCAAACTTTTTACAAAATGATAATCATTATATTTAATCATATATCCATATTATTTTTAATGTTTGAAAAATTCTATACTTTATTAGTATTTAATTTGTTTTACTTTTAAAAAAATATTGGAATATTCTCAATTTCGATATTGCAACCTATATAGATTTATGATCTCTTCATGGATTACGTGGAAATTTCTAGATGAGACATCCAAATTCTTTTTCTTCTTATATGTTTTATAAGTATTGAATTTATCTCCTTTTTGTTATTTGTGGATAGCATCAAAAAATTTTATTCCTGAATATCCTAACCAAATAATCCCTAAGTTTTTTTTATAGATTAATCCCTCAGTTTCTTAATATAACACTTTTTTATATTAATTATTATTTTTTCATAATTATTGTGATAAAAGAAATTATCTCGATAGTACATTTAGATAAAGTGATTATAGAAAAAGTAGGAAGAGATTTACATTGAATTTAGTTATTTTTATCTTTGGATATGTAGTTTGTATCTTGTTTTTTTTTTAATGTTGTTGTTATCTTTTAATATACATTTAGATAATGATTTTAATTTTAATTTAATTATTAAATAGAATTAATGATGATATTTTAATGTTTTTGGAATGATTGTTCTTTCTCATGTGTAATCTATGACAAAGGAACCAAATCAAAGTTTCCATGGATGCAAGTTGGTACACATAATTATCCTTTAAGATATGAAGAAAATCTTTGCAAGTTAGTTATTCAACTTTCCACATGTCTAAGATAAAAGCATATGCCACCTTTGCCAGAACCTCTACCACCAACTCTTTTGGAAGAGTTTTGATTGTAGAAAAAGAAGACTTCTCATTCTTCATATTATTTCTTCCTTTCTTCACTCCAAATCACCCATGCTCCTGAAAAGAAACTTGATTGTATTTGTTTGCTCCTGAAAAGAAACTTTATTGTTATTTGTTTAAAATATTGAGATTAGGATTGAGAATATGAATATTGAATAAGAATATGAATATAAAATAAGAAATAAATTATTAGGAACATAAAATACGAAATAATAAAATTAGAGAATTCTTGGGAGTAGAGAGATCTAAAGGTGAAACAAAGGTAAAGAATGAAGGTGAGATCATGTTATATATAGTGATTTTTTTTTCAAATATTCTTTTAGGATAATGATTACTTCTTTTTTCAACAAACTGAGAAACTTTATTGTTATTTGTTTAAAATATTGAGATTAGGATTGAGAATATGAATATTGAATAAGAATATGAATATAAAATAAGAAATAAATTATTAGGAACATAAAATACGAAATAATAAAATTAGAGAATTCTTGGGAGTAGAGAGATCTAAAGGTGAAACAAAGGTAAAGAATGAAGGTGAGATCATGTTGTATATAGTGATTTTTTTTTCAAATATTCTTTTAGGATAATGATTACTTCTTTTTTCAACAAACTGAGGATAATGATTACTTCTTTTTTCAACAAACTGAGGATAATGATTTCACATACAGATAATGCTCAAGCATCATCTGTTTGTGTTTATCAATCTTTTTGAGAATAATGATTTTTTTAACAAAATGAGGATAATGATTCAACATTTCCACATATAGATAATTTATTTAATTTTAAATATTAATTTTGGACAGATAATTTATTTATTTTAAATTATTATTTTGATTAAAGACGATATTATCTACCTACAAATGCTCATGTGCGAATATTCCTTAAGGGAACAAACGTGGTGCCTCAAAAATTTCTCCGACAAACGTGGTGCCTCGAAAAGGGATGTTTTTATATAAGTATAGTAAATAAATTATCAAGTAGATCAAATCTACGAAATTTCAATGAATATGAAAATTATTTGATACTTCATCCGACTATTATATTTTAACGGATAATACGTTATTTAAAATATAAATAAATATGCATTATTATATTACATACCTATGAATCTTCGAATGAAATGAAATTTGGTATATATGGCCGTCATGATAATAACATATAATTCACAATTGGATTGATAAACTTCATAATGTATAAAAAATTATGTGAAAGTATAAGTGATTAAGTTTTACATGGTTTCAACAAATCCTAGCTCATTATTAAATTCCCATCCCTGTCTATCTCAATATTATATTACCATTTTATAGTGCTCTTCTATCTATAATGCTTGCCAGTCGGTGCCATTGCTTCAAAAATTTCCATCCTTTTATTTTTTTTAGCAATTTGCTTAATTGGAGGAAGAAGCAAAATCCTAAATTGCTGATCAACCCTTCTTTTTAAATAAATTTCCTCTATCAGTCTCATCTAATTCTAGTCAATAGCAGAAGAGAAGACCAAGACCAAGAAATTAAAAAAGAAAAGAGAAAGCACATGAAGAGTTCTGTGTAAAAAAAATAATAAAAATTTAAAAAAAAAACCAACCCAGCAATTAGTATTATTTTGTTTCCTTATTTTTTCTTTTAATTTAATTTATAATTTTCTGGGTTTGCTAAAACACACTACGAGGAAACACAAAGAACATAGTACGAAGTAGCAGTTCCAAACCATCCCCCCCACACTTAAAAAATCCAATTTTCTTTCCTCTTTTTATTTCAGATCTCAAAAAAATCCAATTTTTCTTTTCAGATCCCTCATTTTGGCACCATCACCCCACCCCATCTTCTCCTTTCTGATTATTGATTCCAAAGTTTTAATCTTTCATCTGATTCTGCATCAAAGTTTATGGCTTTTCCTCAGAATCCAAATCAGCAGCAGCAGCAGCTACAATCACAAACACAAACACCTCATTTTGATTTGAATAAACTTTTCAACCCAACAACTTCAACAAACCCTTTACCTTCAAATCCAACAAATTTGAACACTTCCCCTTCATTCCCTTCCCCTTCTCCTTCAACCCCTCCACCTTCTTCATTCCCAAACCCTTCTTCTTCATACCCTCCTCCCACTGGCACATACCCTTTTCACAGCCCTCACTATTTCCCTTACCCTCCTAATATCCAAAGTCACCACCTTCAACAACAGCAGCAACAGCAGCAGCATCAGCACCTTCATCAGATGAATGTTCCTCAAAGACCAATCTTTCAACCCCCTTCACCTTCCCCTTCATCACCAAACCCCAACACCACCACCACCACCACCGGTGGTGCAAGGCTCATGGCCATGTTGAGCACACAAAACCCTACCTCCAACCCTGATTCACCTGTTCTCTATCAAGCTTCACCATCATCAAGTGAATTTTCAATGCCTGCTAGTGGTGCAGTGATGCCTTCGTCCGCGGCCGCCTCACCCGCGAGCCCTCAGTCCTCCACCACCACACCGACCAGGATGCTGAGCACCAAGCTGCCGCGTGGGCGGCGATTGGTCGGAGAGGACATTGTTTATGACATTGATTTTAGGTTGCAAGGGGAGGTGCAGCCTCAGCTTGAGGTCACTCCTATCACCAAGTATGCATCTGACCCTGGCCTCGCACTCGGTAGGCAAATCGCGGTGAACAGGACTTATATATGCTATGGACTCAAACTTGGTGCTATAAGGGTGCTTAATATTAATACTGCATTGAGATATTTGCTGAGAGGTCATACTCAGGTTTGTTGTTTCTCACACTAGTGTTTGTCAATTCATTTTGTGTTGTTTTTGTAGTGAATTTGATTTGATGCCGTCGTAGTAATGATTAGAGTGTAGTAGTCTAGAAAGTGAATATTTTTTATGCATAAGAACTGTTTGCTTGATCAGATTCGGCTTCTTGGTGCCGTGAGTGATTGATGCATTGGCTCAGTGATTGAGGGTAGAAATACACTTTTTTTTGCTGTTTTGACATTTTCCGTTGACATTTTGTCAGTTTGATGTGTTTTAGTGCCCTCTGTTTGTGTTAGACAATAATGCAGGGGTGATATGAACTTTGTTTCGTATGATAAAGATGTTTTCTCTTTGCACTAAATGTTGCTTGCACACACACTGCCTTTGTTTTCGGTTGTCGCGAGACCATAAAAAAGGCTTCAGATTTTGTCTTCTCATAGATATCGAACTATTATGTTATGCTTTTTTTTTTTTCCTTTTCTGGATATCGTATGTTGCCTCCTCATCTTGAGTTTTGATAGTAAGGCAAGATGTAATAGTATAAACACATATGACATGAGTGTTAATTAATATTTGGAAGAAATTGTATTAAGTTGTTTCTTTTGTTCTCCTAATCACATTTGGCTTTGTCATTTTTTTCTAATGATATCGTCCTTTCTTTTAATTTGTTTGATAAACAAATTTCAGATGTGATTCTTTTTCTCCATTATTCAGTTTTCCAATCTATATTCCCCTTCAATTTATGTATATCACCTTTTTATGCAGAAAGTAACAGATATGGCTTTCTTCGCCGAAGATCTTCACCTGTTGGCCAGGTAAATATCCCTTTTCTCTTTCTTGTCTAACATTTCTCTTGAGATATCCTAATGTATACTAATGATTTCCCATCTTGACTTTGCTCGTGTGTTCACAGTGCCAGCACTGATGGGAGAATTTTTGCATGGAAGATCAATGAGGGCCCTGATGAGGAAGAAAAGCCTCAAATTGCTGGGAAAGTTATTACAGCCATTCAAATATTAGGAGAGAGTGAATCAGTTCATCCACGAGTATGCTGGCATCCCCACAAACAAGTAAGACCAACTTTCCTTGAAGTTCATTATCTTCCAATTTGTGTTAACCCCTATAGAATTATAGCTTACAAGTTGGTATTGACCAACAGGAGATTTTGATCGTTGCTATTGGAAACCGTATCCTCAAAATTGACACTATGAAAACTGGAAAAGGTGAAACTTTTTCTGCAGAGGAGCCTCTCAAATGTTCCATCGATAAGTTGATTGATGGGGTGCAGCTGGTTGGTAAGCATGATGGGAATGTCACTGAGTTGTCAATGTGCCAATGGATGAAGAGTCGATTAGCTTCAGCATCAGCGGATGGCACGGTCTGTATTTGATTCTCTCTCCTTGCCTTGATCTGTTGCTTTGTATATTTTTGTCTTGCAATTATACGCTGGTGGAATCTGTGAAACAATTAATACGTTCTTGAATCCCCTTGCTTTATATATGGTGGGAGGGGGGCACTGAACAGTTCAAGTCATTGGGTTACATCTTGGAGTTGTCAATGTGAAGAAAATGTTTATATTCATTCTTCTATTTTTGTTTGTTTTTGACAACAGGTGAAGATATGGGAAGAACGTAACACAACACCACTTGCTGTTATAAGACCACATGATGGTAAACCTGTTAGTTTTGTCACATTCTTGACTGCTCCTCACCGCCCTGATCACATCGTTCTTATAACAGCGGTATTTGTTCCTAGTCTTTCCCATTATTTGAAACAATGTATATGATTTATGCTTCAGTTGTGGGTGCCTTTGGACTATTTTGTTATGCGGCTTGACCATTTGTCACATCTACTCAAAGTGGTAACCAAAATCTCCCCCATGTTATTCATAAACTAATTTCTTGTTATGTATTTCTACTTTATTACAGGGGCCACTGAATCGTGAAGTGAAGATATGGGTATCTGACAACGAGGAAGGCTGGTTATTGCCTAGTGATTCCGAGTCATGGAATTGTATTCAGACTTTAGATATAAGAAGTTCTTCTGAAGCCAACCCCGAGGATGCATTCTTTAATCAAGTTGTAGCATTGCCTCGCGCTGGTTTGTTTCTTCTAGCAAACGCCAAGAAAAATACAATATATGCTGTACATGTAGAGTATGGACCCAATCCAACTGCCACTCGCATGGATTACCTTGCTGAGTTCACAGTCACAATGCCTATATTAAGTCTTACTGGTACAAGTGACAGTTTACCGGATGGAGAGCATATTGTACAGATATATTGTGTCCAAACACAAGCTATTCAACAATATGCACTCAATTTGTCACAATGTTTGCCACCACCACTGGACAACGTTGAACTAGAGAAACCAGAACTCAATCTATCTCGTTCCTCTAATGCTTTGAATGAATCTTCTAATCTGGAAACTGGTAATATGCCACAAGTTCATTCTAGCAGCTCTGAAAGTGCCCCTGTTGTAAGCCTTCCTGTAAGTTTGCCTTCTTCAGATATTTCTGCTCTGCCGGAAGCTTCTACTTCGGATATAGAAACCAAGGCAAATGATTTGACTTCCCTTAATGGTTTTGAACATATCCACTCTTCTCCACCTCCACATCCTCCAAGTCCAAGATTGTCCCATAAGTTATCTGGTTTCAAAGGTTCATCAAATAGTTTAGAGACTAGTTCACCAAGTGCTGATCCCAACAGTGAGCAGACGAATCTTGAATCTTCAGCTGAACGGAGGGTGGAGTCTACTAAAGATAATACGGTTGATGTTTCTGCATCTGGTGATAGTTTGAGGAAGAATGATGGAGTTGTACAAAATGATGTCAATGTGGTTTCTAATCCCCCTACAATATTTAAACACCCAACACATTTGGTAACTCCATCTGAGATATTCTCCAAAGCTGCATTATCATCTGAGAATACCCAAAGTTCTCAAGGTATGAATGTTAAAGATGTAGCCGCTCATAGTGATGCAGAAAACTCTGAAGTAGAGGTTAAAGTTGTAGGTGAGACAGATAATAATGAGCGTGATGGAGACAGGGATTCTCGCACTGATGTTGCTGAGAAGAGAGAGAAGTTATTCTATTCTCAGGCCTCTGATCTGGGCATTCAGATGGCCAGAGAGGCGTATAATGTTGAGGGAGTTCGTCAGGCTGATAATATTAAGACCATTGATGTTCCTGATCAAAATTCTAACACTATTGAGGAAGAAGCTCAAGGAACGAAAAAGGATGCACCTGCAAACATTGGTGAATCAGAATCTGTGGTTGCTACTTTGCAGTCTCCAGCACCCGCCACAAAAGGCAAAAGACAGAAAGGCAAAAGTTCTCAAGTGTCTGGTACATCTCCTTCTACCAGTCCTTTTAACTCAACAGATTCATCAAACAATCAAGGTGGCAATTCAGGTAGCTCATCTACGGAAGCTGCTTTACCCCAGTTATCCACTATGCAGGAGATGCTGAGCCAGGTTATTAATTTACATTTGGAGTTTTCTTTTATTTTGCCTGCATTCAACACGGTGTGTACCTTGCATATATCTAATATTTGTAAAATGATCCTTGATTTTTATAATGCTATTCTTTCTGACCTATGGTTGATGTCTTTTTTTTTTTAGTGTATTATGCCATTATGGGTTCAGCATGCTCCAAGTAGAGCATATTGTTATCTAGATTAATAGTTTGCTGCTATATAACCTTGTTAAAATGGATTTTTATTAAATATCTTTATTTTGATCAAAATCTGGGCAGAATGCTTGTTTCCCCGACAAACATCATGGAAGTTTATGTAGACTTATAGTGTACATATAGGGTCTAGATTTTTGTTTAAGAACAAACATACAATGTGTTGCTTATGCAGCCTGAAAATGGAATAGATCTGTCCTATGATGAAGCCTATTCGTTGCTTCAATTCCTTTTTCACGTATCTCTCTTGCCTTTATTTCTTTTGTTATTCTGGAACAAGGATTAAGCAACATTTTCCTGTAACACCATCATTTTTTGGTTACATTATTTAGTAGTGCCATGAGGTTGATATTATTTTTTAATAGTTTAGTCTTATCATGATGCTAGTCAAAATGACACTAGTCAAACCTAAAGTCTTCCTAAGAAAGCGTTTTTTTCTTTAAATTATCTTGTTTGTCACTTTAAATTATCGGTTTCTTTATCTCCTTTGTTTCCTATTTTACAGTTATTAAGCATGCAGAAAGAAATGCAAAAGCAGATGAATGTGATAGTTTCTGCTCCAGTTACCAAGGAAGGCAGAAGATTAGAAGGATCCTTAGGCCGGCATATGGAAAAAGTTGCGAAGGCTAACAGTGATGCTTTATGGGCTCGCTTACAAGAGGAAAATGCAAAGCAAGAGAAGTTAGAGCAAGACCGCACACAGCAAATAACAAACTTGATATCTAATTATGTTAACAAGGATATGGCAACTGTATTGGAGAAAATCATTAAGAAGGAAATATCTTCAATTGGATCAACTGTTGCTCGCTCAGTTAGCCAAAGTATAGAGAAAACAATATCATCCGCTGTCATGGAGTCATTCCAGGTTTAGATTAATTTCAACATTTGAAAGTTCTACTGTTCAAACAGAGTATAGAATGTGGTTACTGTTTATCTAAATATGTACGTTATTAATTTGCTAGGGGAAATCCCCATTCTGAATGGTGCCATCGCATGACAATGTATGATCTTTCAAAGACTACTATATAAAGTAGTTGGATGTCATGGCATACATAAATGTTTTATATCAGAAATCTTTGTATGCCAATTATACCAGCTGATATGATTTGATTTTCTGTCCTATATGGTAACTTGATATTTTCTCATGTTTTCCTCACTGGTGAAAATGAAGATATAATTTGTTTAATTATGTCTGACTGAGGTTATGCTATAAATTCTGCAGAAGGGGGTGGGAGAAAAGGGACTGAATCAACTAGAAAAATCAGTTAATTCAAAACTTGAAGCTACAGTGGCTAGGCAGATACAAGCACAATTTCAAACTTCTGGGAAGCAAGCTCTTCAGGTAAGCGTGTGGTCGAAATCCACCATTTTTAAAAGCACTCGTTGTAACTTTGTTTCCTGTTTTCATGTTGAGTATGAATTTCTGCTGGCCTATGCTTTATCATTTACTGTATTGTGCAAATATAGAAGTAATTGATTGTCCAAGGTCATCTCATTAATAACCCGAAAAAAAAAAAGGACAACATGACATATCTATGTTCTTGGTAATAATACATTGCATTCACGTGACAGCGGTTTAAATTTTTCCCAAAAAGGAGAAAAAATACCGATGAATAGATGAATAATTTAATAATTAATGCCTTAAATCCATCTCAAATGCTAAGAGTTCTACATAGCTTATTATATCAAGTAATGATGTCCCTTTTGAATGTGTATGTGGATTGTGGAGGACTGTTGCAGCTTCACATTAATTAAGCATTGTGCTATCAAGAGAAGGCAGTTAGGCAGATGCAGTAATGTGAGAATTTTCTAGGTAACATTTGAAACTTGAAAGTTTGGTCTGTCTGAGCTTTGGTGGTGCTTGCTACTTGGAGCAAAGGGCTGGAAGTTTTGAGTTTTGTTTCATCTAACAGCTGGATCAGCTGGTTGCTTCCGTTCCTTAATTTATTTTATTTAATAATTAGTTATGTATATCATCGCAAGCTTTACTAGCTCAGATATGTTGCATGCAATTTAGTATTGAATATGACTTCAACCAGACCATTTCTCGTCTCTAGTTTTATTGTAACTGCTCTTTTTATTCTTCAAGCTGACAACCTGTCCATCTTAGGTTGTTTCTTCTTCAAACAGCTTGCAGATAATAGGCTCTAATATTCTCTCACTAGATTGAGCCTCACTTTGCAAGCAATTGTGGATTTCTATATCCTTTATAGGTTTAAGCTTAGATTTATTGTGTTCTGTTTCTAGTAAATGCTCAATCTTGCTCACTTGAAATATAATTATTTGAAGCCGATTTCCCAGGTCTTGTATTTTTAAAGTCTTTTTGACCTTCATATTTTAGGTCTATTTTGATGTTTGCTTCCTAAAAGGTCTGGATTTTCTTGAACTTGTAGGCGGCTTTGGTGAATCTTTTATATTGGTTTTGTAGGAAGCACTTCGGACTAGTTTGGAAGCTTCAATCGTTCCTGCATTTGAGAAGTCTTGCAAAGCTATGTTTGAGCAAATCGATGTCACATTTCAGAATGGTCTTGCAAAGCATACAACTGCTGTTCAGCAGCAGTATGATTCTACTCATTCTCCCCTGGCCGTGACTTTGAGGGTATGTGTAAGATGCTTGTTTTGAAATCACAGATAATATGATGTATTTTTTTAATGTTGTTTTTTCTGCCATCGTAGATTCTTTTTTGCCTTTCTATCGATCCATGGATTAGCAAAGATGTTTTCTTTGTTGATAAGTTACATGACACTATTCAGAGATAATTTGAGTAGTTTTCGTAGCATATATGGTTGAATAATTTTCATTCCTTTGAATAGTGCATGATCCATGGATTTATTTATTAATAGGATTTCAATTCATTCTGTATGAGATTTTATGAAGGAATAATTTTGCATGTGATCTATCATGGTACGCTTTCTTACCTAAAAATATGTTCTATGCGCACGAGTAAAGATTTTCTGCGAGTAAATTATTTTTGAAAACAATAAGATTATTTCATTACTCACCACTCATGACCATTCAAAAAAATTCTATAATATTTATCTACATTTTCATGTCTTCAAGTGGCATCTTGGTTTATTCTCTTGGGAAGCTAAATTATGATAAGTCTTGGTTCTGTTATACCGTGAGCCTTCTCACTACCATGTCGCCATATATATTATAGGCCTTCTTCTCTTCAACCCAATCTTGAATGTCTTACTTATCATATCTGAATACTCAATATGTAGTGTTATGAATTCACAGGAAACAATTAATTCAGCATCATCGATAACTCAAACTTTGAGTGGCCAGTTGGCTGAGGGCCAGCGTAAACTGCTAGAAATGGCAGCCAACTCCAAAATAGCTGCAGATCCCTTTGTAGCACAAATCAACAATGGCTTGCATGAGATGGTATGTTTGTTGTCATTTTCCCTGTTTTCCTATTTTGATGAGTGTATATTTCATACCGTGAGATCACTTTGCTCTTGACAGACTGAGGATCCTACCAAAGAACTATCAAGGTTGATAAGTGAGGGCAAGTTTGAGGAAGCATTCACTGGAGCCCTTCATAGAAGTAATGTTTCAATAGTTTCTTGGTTATGTTCTCAGGTATGGCAATCATATCTACCTATCATTGACTCAAATTACAACTTGCAATTGCATTTGTTAGGAATGGCGCTTAATATGAAGAAACTAGTCAAAACGAAAAGAAATACACAGAATGATAATGAAATAGTAGCTTCAAGCTTTTATTTATTTATTTATTTATTTTTTTCAAATTGAACTATAGATAGTGGAAAACTATTTTTTTTTAAAAATTGAACTATAGGATTTTGGGTAATCTTTATAAACCCGTTGCTTTTGTTTCTTTGTTATAAACCTGTTGCTTTTATTTCAGTCTCTCCTTACCAAAAATAATAAGCATAAAAAATCACCCTTGTGCTCAAGGCTCCCACTTGGTGGGGTCTGGGGAAGGTAAATACACCTAGCCTTACCACCTCACCACCACAATCATGTTTCCATTATTTGAACCCTTGGGTGCAGTTGATAACATCAACCAACCCTAGTACATGAACATCAATGACAAGAGAGTAAACAAAATTATGGCGAAATTAAATTTCTAATATATATGTTGAACAATTTGCACGCATAAACAAGTGAAATTGATTTAGTTCAGTGATTAGGTAATTTACTTTGAAGTTGAAGGTTCGATCCTTCCTACCTAAATTTTGGGCCAAAATTTTAACTTTTATAGTAATAATAAAACGAAACATTAAAATATTTAATATAAAAGGAACAAACTTGAGCATGGTTCGAACCCAGAACCACTAGCCCTATTCCGTGACGGCACACATTGCTGCTAAGCCAACCGCAAACTTGTGTGAATGAACTGCCACTAAAATATATATATATACACACACACATACATACATATACATACATACATATATATATATATATATATTTTTTTTTTTAACATCTCGGGGAGCAAAAGCTCCCACCCGCTCTTGAGAAGGTCTGTCCCTACTGCCAAAGCTCTCACTGACCAAAAATAATAAAAAAAGGGCAGCCCAGGGGCACAAGTTTCCCACCTAATGGGGTCAGGGGAGGGTATATGTACGCTGCCTTCCATGCAAGTGGAGAGGTTGTTTCCAGGATTCAAACCCATGACCTCTTGGTCACTAAGCAACAACCTTACTGTTACGCCAAGGCTGACCCTCTACTCACCAATAATAATAAGCATGAAATATCAAATCTGAAGTTCCTACATTAGTTACTCAAGAGTGAACATTGACTCCAGCTATCCCAAACATGATCAAATTAGATCTCCGCATATCATTATTGGTTAAAGCATATATTTTGTAGTTTGTGATTATATATGCCAAATTAACATTTTAAGTTCTTATATTTTCATAACCAGGTTGATTTAGCTGGTATCTTGACAATGGCACCACTACCATTAAGCCAAGGAGTACTTCTGTCTCTTCTACAGCAATTGTCCTGTGACATCAATACCGAAACTCCCAAAAAATTGGCATGGATGACAGATGTGGCTGCCGCAATAAATCCAGTAGATCCAAGGATTGCGGCGCATGTGCGGCCGATATTGGATCAAGTGTACCGAACGCTGGGCCATCATCGGACTTTATCAACTACCTCTCCTGTGGAAGCAAGCACAATCCGCCTTCTCATGCACGTCATAAACTCGGTGCTAGTGAGCTGTAAATAACTTGATTGTATTTTATCAGCTGTGTAGAGAAAGTGTTAATGTATCAACTTTGGGTTTGTATAGATACCTAGATAGTTTGGAGGGGATAAACTGAAGTGAACTACTACTGTATGTAGTTTAGAGTTCTTTGGTCCAACTGATTTGTGTGAAATAGTTTCACTTCTTTTTTATGCTTTGTTTATTTCATTTTTGATATGGCCCCCCTCCTTAGGTATCTTTACTCCTAACTGTATAATACTATTGCCTTTCACAGTTTCACCTCCAATCAATAACCAATGAAATTATTTGTGGTCATTTTCAAAAACTTCTTTTACTGGAGTGAATTAGGCTTAGGTGCAAATTGTGAATGTGCTTAATTTGTTCATGCTAGCAAATGCAGATGGTTTTAAAGTCTTGCGAGTGTTATTATTCCTAATACCTAGTTCATTTGAGTGATCGATGATCATTTGAAGATGAGTTTGCACCCTCAAAATTAAAGATTCTACCTTAAAATTGTGAATTGCTGTTGATTTCTTTAAAACACTTTTTATAATTTTTTTTTATATGTAAAGTATTTTTTATTTATTTTTTGAATATTTCTATCATGCAACCAAATTTTGGATGGTTGCACAATAATCTTCTAAATTGACCAATGATTGTTTGACACGTCAGCTAATGTCATTGTCATATCAGTTTTAAATCATTGCCATGTCAATTCAAATTAGCTGATTTATCAAACAACCATTGATCCACTAAGGATTGTTTTGCAACCATCTAAAATTTGTTGCATGGAAGTAATGCCCTTATTTTTTTTTTTTTTTTTTACAGATATAGCGTAAGAGGATTTAAATCCACAAAATGGTGATATCCAAATTCGAACCCGAGATTTTTAATTTGATCCATAGATAAACAATTTGTTTTGACCGTCTAATTTTTTTTTTAAAATTATTTCAGTTTATCTCCTCACCTTTTCAAATACACCGTTTAACATTTTTTTTTTTTTTTACACATTAGCCATGATGACTTGGTCCCATGATTTTCATTCTCTCATATTAGTTTTCCTGCCTAAAATTGTCCTATTAAAAATTCTCTATTCTTTATTAAGACTATTATGATTATGATTATTATTATTATTGGTAATTTCATCGACTTGCTTGTCTTATGATATTGAAGTGTGCTCTGTCACTTAATAGTCCCTTGTGTGATACCAACAACAAAGCAACCCTTTCTTTGGCTAGTGAGTATAACAAAAAGAAACCAACCCAAAATAGGAATACAAAAATGGCGTGTATCTTCACGTCATAAATAGCAGTAACTTACATGCCTGAATGAAATTACCATAAATTCATAATGTAAAACGTGTTTTTTTAACGGATGATGATCAACTTGTGTAAAATTTTATGCTACCGGCATGTTATTCATTATAATTACATTTTAACGATTATTAATACATGAATGTAGTTTTTTACGCTATAAGTGCATCTTTATTCATGTGATTATGAATGATAGATAATGTGCTTTTTACATTATTGATGCATGTCTTATTTACTATTTTTTAAAAATAGATGAAGTTGGTTTTCAAAGGAAAGAAAGCATACCACGGTCCCAGAGTTAGAACTAGGGCACTCTCATCTTATATCTAGAAGCTTAACCAACTATTAACTCAATTGGATTAGCTCAAAATTGGAGAGAGTAACGACTAACGACTAACAAAGTGCAAATAAAACCCCGCATTGCCTTTTGTTTTATTAATTTATTTGTTGTGTGTGGTCTTTCCTTAACCAAAATTAGAACCGGAAAAGTAGGAGCTAACTCTTGTCTCACATTTTCATTGTGAAGAGGTGAATGAAACAAAACTAATGTGGTGGTGTACGTGTATGTGCATGTGTTGTGTTGTGTTGTGTGCGTGGTGTGTCATGTGAGTTGGGGTGGTGGGATAATGATGATGATGATACGGTTTTGCCTCAAAATCGCTTAGCGTGTGTGCAAAGCTCACCTCACACCACACCATTTCTTCTATTTAGTTTTGTTTTTGTTTTCTCAACCTTACGTTATCACCAATAGTTCCAATTAAGATTCATTCATAGACATATATATATACATTCACATACGTACCACCTAAGTCCCTAGTTATCCCTCAACCTCAAGACTCATTTCATCAAATCATAGGTATCCAACTACCTTCCATTACTCTTATGATCATCATCATGACATAATCGTTCTGAAATTTGTACCAATCCTCTTATTCTTCGCATAGATTTTGTTGACCACTTTTATAGTAAATTTTGTACAATGGTAAGATTGTTTGTCTTATGAACTGTGTGACCTGGAGGTCACGGTTCAAATCCCGGAAATAATCGCTCTGCTTGCGGGGTAAGGCGGCATACATCTGTTCTGTCCAAACACCCCATTAGATGTGAGAGGCTCGTACACTGGGCGACTACCCTTTTTATAGTGAATTTTGTTTTGTTTTTGTGTTTTCCATATAAAAGTTTGCTTTAATGTGAGATGATGATGATTTCCTTTGTCCATAAGTTATGATGATCTCATATATCTTAGTACTGCTGCCACCTTTATATGTGTTTGACTTTTAAGTGTCAAAAGGACATTTCATATTGTATATTAAAGGAATTGATTGATAATATTGTATATGAATCTTCCTTTGACAGAAATGCAATCAAGGTGTGAAAAAATGGAGCAGGAGAAGAAGGAGAAGAAGAGAGGAAGAGAGGAAGAGGAGGGTGAGAATGAAATTGTGGGCTCTTCTTTTGAGAATAACAACAATGCAAAGAAGAGAGGTATTGGTACAAGTTTCATGAAGGACAAGGAGAAAGTGGAAGAAGAAGAAGAAGAAGGAGAGGGTTCTTGGGATTCTTCTAACTTAGCATTTGGAGTGTTTGATTTCCCTTGGTTGAAAGATGGTGTTGTATCCAAACCTGAAGACTTGGAGGGCTTTGAAGACAATTTCATGTCATCTCTAGAAAACAATGACACTTCTTCTTTTAAAGGTTCTGGAGGCATTGATTTCTTCGACGAATACGGCTTGTGTGACACACCAGAGGCATCAAACATGGCTCATATTCCAGAACCAAAGTTGGTGGTGGAGGATTTGTTGCAACCATTTGATGAGAGTAATGGTTTGGAGCTGCAAGCTGGGGATGTGGATAATTGTAATTGGACCTCTCTTTTTAATCAGCCTATTTGATACAGGAACAACTACATTGGGTATTGTTTAATCTTTGTAGTTCCAACTCAATCTTTTTTTTTTCTTAATTAGGTGTCTATTGATTTAATTCTAGTCCAAGGCTTTCTTTCAGCATGGCTTTAATTTGGGGTAAATCATCACCAAATTTCTTGCACTTTTTCTTTTGATTGTCCAAATAAACATGGACTTGTATGTTGATGAATTAGAAAATGTTGTAGTACTATATAGTTTGGGACTTATAAGTTATGCAGCATTCAGTATATATATCTTCATTTACTACTTAGGTAGGACTTGTATCCTTATAAGTGGAATTTCTGATTCTTTACCGCTTGTGACACACTGACATTGTGAATGGATCGGATATAAATCTGTTGATGATACAATGTAGCGAAAAGTGAAATGGTTTTCAATTGAAGTTATGGTGGCAACTGTGTTTATGTTGTGTTTACCTCAATAACGAAAAGTGCGGCTAATGTTGTGAAATTTGCTATGTATTGTGACCTCAATTGTGATTGTAAATCAAAATTTAAAACCAACCAATTAGGCAGGCCCAGAAGAGTTGAAAACTTGCTATGCAATTCAGGCAAAAGGAGATTTGGTGAATTAGATATAGATTATAGAGTAGTTCTACCTTGTTGTAGGGACACAAAGGTTGTCTAACATTAATAGGAATTATTGAAAATAATCGTTGTTCCCTCTCTTCTGACTTTTGATTTGAGTGAAGTATGCTTACAGATCCACAATTTGCTTTTTTTTTTCTTAGTTTCTGTCATATATTTTTTTGAGTGATTAACATAAGTGTGTTGCTTTGATGATTTCTGCATTTAACAGACATTAAAAATCACCTTCAACATGATTGGTTTATACGGACCAAAAAAACATATATAGGCCAAAATTTAATCCCTAAACATTTTGAAAACCTTTTCCTCCTGGATTGAAGCCTCATGCACAATCCTCATCCTTGTTTTCTTTCTTTCTTTCTTCTTTTTTTTTTTAAATATGCAATTCATTCCATAGAAGAAGATAGTACAAGCAAAACCAACGTTACTCAAACAAAATACATAGTTTCCACACAAATAACGTTAAGAAAAACAAGGTACTTAGCATCAACAACATCTTCCCTCTGGACATGTATCATCGCCTTCTTCCAAAATCGGTTTCTAACATGAAATTCAACAACCATTATCTTCAAGATAAAGATATCATCAATGCTGGAACTAAACACATTTCGGCGACAAAGAATCACAAATTTGTAGAGATGGAGACGTTGGACAAAAGTAAGTAAGATGTGTGTAAGGGAAGAGTTGTCTATGCTATCATTCTTCCAATTATTTGAAAAAAAAGAGGTTGACCACATAATGCACAGACCTCTTCAAAATAAAAACACTCAAAACAATTAAAGATTAGCACTTATTTATATAACAAAACTTGCACATAGACAAAAGTAAAATCCAGAAAACTGGATCTGAAAACCACACACCCTCCTCCTTGTTTTCAAGGTAAGTGGAATGATAATTTTTCGTTAGGAGACCTTCATATCTAAAAATTATTTTGAAGCGTAACTAATAACCGAAATTCAATTAAGAGAAGAAAACTTCTCTCAATACATTTTTTTTTCTTGCTCGCAAAACTTCTAAATTCGACACATTGCTTAAAGAAAACAAACTCCTAGTAGTAATTGGACCATGATTCATTTGTTGGTAAGTGGAATGATTGCTTAACTGTTTAGCAAATGAAAATTGTTAACAATGGATTTACGAATGCTCTTCATTCCAAATAAATAAGATAAGCCAATTTCGCCCTTTCATGAGAAAGGAAGGTCCAAAGTCCAAACTGGTAAGACTACGCTGTTTTGAGCCACCTCACTACAATTCATCTTGCGAAGTCCAATTGCTTCTAAATTCGACTAATTATTTTGGCACCCCACATTTTGCCATATCTATTCTTTATACCTCTAATTCTAATGCATTGATCTATTAACTCATTCCCATGTGTTCATAATGACAAGTTTTGAACCAACTAACAATAAGATATAAACAAGCACAAGGCTTGTATGTGATGTTGTTCTAGGGTTCAACCATCTTGGTTAAACCTAAATAAGCTCACAAAAACATAGACAAAGACAACAAATTTGAAGCTAAAATTATAACCTTATTTTTTTGGTATGACACAATTATAACCCAAATCTGAACAGTGACAATCCAAATGTGATGAGATAGCATGAATTGTCACCTCTGATCAAACTGTTGATGTCAACTTGCGGTTCTCTACACAAGAAGATAGTTCATAAAGATTAAAAGTACTTTCGGTATACATAAAAGTAAGATTGATAATGATGATAATAATATAACGTTGGACCTCATAATGCATATGCATGTATTTAGCTCTCCTACTTATGACTTAGTGAAAATGTTAAATGAGATTAAGATGAAATTTTGGTTTTGGTTTACTACTTTATCTAGTAGGAATATGTTTTTTATAAGTTGGTGTATGATGAATCTCATGTCTTGTATTTTAAATACTCATGTGTTGTAATTTATCTTGTTAGGAATACGTTCGAATACTTTTTATGCTTACTTAATAAATTAACTTTGCTTATAAATAAAATACATAACATTTGACCTCATGATACCAAGAATTTTTTATTTGTGCTAGTTTCTTTTAGGAGTTAATCTATTTGTATTAGTTAGCTGGGTTTTTGTTAAGGGGAAGAGACAGATGAGGGGTTAAGATAAAGAATGAGTAATGGTGTAAAAGAAGAACCTAACCATTATTTTAATGAATGCCAAAGCACGTCATTTGATGAGATAGTATTAATATGATATGCTACCTTCTTAAGATGAATTGATGATGTATTGATATTAGAATAGTCTTGCAGTCTTCCCAGATTTTTAAAATTTTGCTAGTAATAAACTGATAGTTAGACAAATCTCAAATGGTAACAAATAAAGGACAAAGATTAGAACAGAAATTTTAATGTACTTTAAAAGAAAAAAATTAAAAGGCCAAGGAAGCTACTTCTGGGTTCTGGCTCTTGACCCCCATCATTAGTAATTAAAACAAAATTAAAAGAATTAAAAAACACACGCCAAAATTTCTATATAAAATCCTTTTTTCATAAGATGTATACAATTTTTTTTATAATTTAAAAAAGTTGAAAAAAGAAGGTGTTAAATTTAGCATCAATAATTCAAAAGGGTTACTTTGCACTGTGGTGGGTACAAGGGCAGTTGCCATCTTTGATTGTGCCGACACTTCTGTTTTCTATGATTCTATTCTATCACTAAAAATGTGAGTAGAGCAAACCAGTGATGTTGAAGTTTTTGATCTTCACATTTCCATAAGCCATATCATGGGAGCAGCAATGAATAGTGCTTATATTTTACTAATAAGGTTAAACAAAGTCTATAAAATAGGAGTAGCTTCAATCTCAAAACAAAATAAACTTCAATCTTTTCGCTGTGTAGTAATTAACACCACCAATCTTCTACTATAATTGTAAAGCAAAAGGACAAAGATAACCTCATTATCATTAAAATGCTTTAATTACAGTAAATAACACAGACATGATTTTGTTGCATTGAATTATATTTATTTCGATCTTTAATGTTTCTGATTCAATACTTTATACGGTCTACTGTAAAATACTACTGTATTAAAATTTGTCTCAAGTGCATTATGAATGTTTAGCCTGTTTACTTTTCTTGCTAATCGATGTTTGAGAAGTATTTAATCATGTATCTCTTTTCATATGTAATGTAATTTAAGCTTATATATAAAAATTAAAAAAATATTGAATAATGAATGAATTTGTAATATTTTAACTATAATATTTTTATATAAATATTATTGAAAAGACAGATTATAAAAAATTATAGTATAATTATATATTAGATCTATATAACTTAAACTATATTATACTACTATATACTATTAAATTGGAGGGAGTAATAACAATCCACTAGTACTACGACATTAGAGGTTACTAGATGTGTATCTTAAAAAAATCTTGTTAACAAATGCCTTCATATATTATTTTTTTAAGCCGTCAATAAAAAAATAATATTTTATTGAAAATATGCACATAAAATTTATTAATTTATTAAATATCATATTTTTTAATAATATTTTAATTCTTTTAAAGTACACTCGTTGTCGTTTTCTTATTATTAGTAAAAAACAAGCATGATTGGTTTTGTTGCATTTAAAACACCATACTACCTTAGCTTCTTTAATACTTCTTCTATTTTACAAGAATGATAATAAAATGAAAAGTTCAAAAAATTAATGAGATGTATATTTAATGATTTGTTTAATACATCAGTTAATTATTAAACATATAACTTAATGTATTTTTTATTGATCAAACAATTACAATTTAAAATTTACAAGTTTTAAATTTTTTCATTTATTATTTAAACTTTAGTTTAGGATAAACAATTTTATTATTTTTTATCATAATTGTGAAAGAGAGGGACCAACGTGCTGTTGGTCTAGTGACAACTCACTAGGTCCCTTAACCATGAGGTCTCGAGTTCGACACCCATGGAAACGGAGAGGCACGCGTTGGGAGACCCCTGCCCACAAAGTGGAGTTCCGTAGGGTCAGGGTGGATTTAGTTGGGCCGCCAAAGTGCGAAAGCCCAGACACCTGCGAAAAAAAAAAAAAAAAAAAAAAAAAAAAAAAAAAAAAGGGGGAGGGAGTAATAAGAAAAATGAAGCTACTTTTTTCCAACCGCGTTGACCTCTTGAAAATTGCTGGCCAGACATATAACTGTTGAGTACACGATGGCATACAACCGTGTTTGCAAAATTATAATCTCTCCTTTAATTGTTTATGAGATTGGTTTAACCAAGAACAACGTATATTAATAAAAGTCATTAATTTTTTTATGAGAAGATATTATAATTTATAATTTGATTTTTTTAATTTTTTTTAAATAATCTATACCTATTAATTAATAACAAGAAAAATATATTAAATACTCCAAGTTTTTAATAAAAATTAAAAAAATGGTGAATTATAAATATAATACTCCCTCCGGTCCTATATATAGGACATATTCTAGAAGCAATCTTTGGTCCTATATATAAGACATTTTGTATTTTCTATGCATCATTTATTGCTTTTTTTCTTTTTTACCCTTATTAAATGCATGTGTTTTTTGTTGTTCATTAATGAGTGTGAATTTTTCAATAAAAGTTGAGAGGGTAAAATTGTAATGTTACAATATATTTCCATAGAATTCATAAAACTAACTACTTTTCTTGGTCCGAAGAATATGGTTAAGTATGTCATATATAGGACCGGAGGGAGTATGACTTATGTTTAAAACAATTTTTTTTTAGAATGCGACTAAAGATCGTAAAAGGAAAAAGTAGTACTTTAATTTAATGTAAGAGGTCAAATAGCCCTATTTGTAGCATTACCACAAAAATATAAAATACATATCCTTCCGTTCTACTCTCTCTCCTGTCTCAGTTACATGGAAAAAAAATCTTATTAATGGTTTTAAATGTATGCAAAATTTAACTAATTTTTTCTTATCAATACAATTATTCCTTAGATATATCTCTAAAGTGATTAAATCATTTAATTTTTGTTTCATTTCCAATGTAAGTTTACTAAAGTAATATATTTTTTTATAAAATTGAGAAAATTAAATGTACTCAACTAACTTTTCTTAATACATGTGAAATTAGTTATTTTTACTTATAATTGAGACCGAAGGAAGGAAGGATATACTTACAAGACACGTGATGAAGGTGTACTACTTCATGTTTGATCATCACAAAGAGCCCAAACTTTGCGATTAAGAAATACGAAATGATGAAATAGCTAACCAAGGCTGAAGCAAACAAGAGTGACTGCTGATGCTGCTGGCCGTTATTTATGACTCCTATCTAGTTTAGTTTTTTTTTTTTTTTAAGTCCTTTTTTTTAAAGTCCTTTTTTTTCTTAAAAATATCCTGTATCTAATAACCAAAAGATTAATTTTCTCCCATATGTCGATATAACTTTTAAGTTATATTTTAGGTGTAAGTTTAGTAAAAAATTGGTTTATGATTCCTATAATTTACTCTTTCCGATCTTATTTATAAGATCATTTTGGGTTTTTCACTCCCACTAAAGAGAGTTGATAAATTTGTTAGTGATATTAGAAATGTGAAAATTTGATATACTTTTTCAAAACTACCCCTATAATTATCATTGGAATTCTGTTGATTTTATAGAAGTATTAGTGGAAAAAAAATAATTAAATACTATTGAAAACCGTAAAGAAATCTTATTTTAAAAATAAAAACTCCAAAAATCTTATAAATAAAAACAAATAGAGTATTTGAGACGTCAACTTCTTCAACATTGGAAGGAGTGAGCGTGTAGCCGTGTATGAGTAGTTGCTTTGCTTGGCTGGCCACTCATAGGGGCGTTGATTGCTGCTTCCTTCTGGTTTTTAGGAGATTACACACTATTCTTAGTGTTCTATCGGAATCCAAACATCATACAACTATGACTGATTTGGATTGAATGGAATTGTAATACTCCCTCCGATCCTATATATAGGTCACATTCTAGAAAGTTTTTTTATCCTAATTATAAGTCACTTTATATTTTTTATGCGTCATTTATTGATTTTTCTCTTTTTTTGCCCTTATTAAATGCTTTGATTATCTATGTGTTTTTTGTTGTTCATTAATGAGTGCGAATTTTCCAAGAAAAGTTAAGGGGGTAAAATTGTAATGTTACAATATATTCTCATATAATTCATAAAATCAACTACTTTCTTTGGCATGTGTAATTCGATTAAGTATGTCCTATAAGAAGGACCGGAGGGAGTAATAGTAAAGCTTATCCTAATAATTTTTGTTAATACAACATCATATTTAGAGGTTTGAAATCAAGACTTTTTAATAATTTTTTTTTATTTTATAATCTAAGTCCTGAGCGATGATTATTGGTGATTCTAGCTTTATGAATGCAAGTTTCAGAGTATAATTTTTTTTTTAAAAAAAAATCAATCGTCTTTCTTTATATTTTTATGCTCTCATTTGAATTAATCGTTCTACTGAATTACATTTATAAGGATTTTCTTTTCAGGTGAACATCACAAACATGATCTTATAAATCTAGTACTGTATTATTTTTTTTTTACTATTTCATGATCAAATCAACTCTAAACCATATAATATTTCATAAATATGATATTTATATAATGTGATGCATGGAATATATGACAAATAAAGATGAAATGTTAGAATACATTTACTTATCTACGTGATCATTAATTTGAAAATATATCACCTTCTAATAAATATATTATTTTTTAAAAGAAATTTCTTAGAGTTTAATATGTGTCACTAACGATACATCATTTATCGTTCATTTGCATTACTTTTATTTAGAAGTCAATAACCATAAACCCTTGAATAGTGGATGATGTACTGACAATGTAAGTGTACAAACTATTTTCTCAATTTCTTATTATAATTAGAAAAAGAAAAACTCCTAAACCAAAATGCAGACATAATAAAAGAAAAATTCTAAATTTTAAAGAAATTATTTAAAGAGTGACACATTTCTAATACTAATAAGTAAATTTAATTTCATTATTAACAAACAAACATATTAACAATATACTCCTATTAAGATAGTTTAGTTGGGTACTTTGCCCCTTTGCAAATAGAAACCGTGACACAAAAAAAAGTTACACATGTGATGATAATGCAACAAAGGACACAACAAACCAAAGACTAATTCTGTTCCTTTCATTGCCTTCTCTCTCTTTTTCTCTCATCTCCAACGTTCTTCTTCTCTCTTTAGTCTTTTCTCTGCATTCCAATAATCGAAAAAAGTTTCAATTTTTTTTTGTTTTTGATATCAGGTCCCTATTGGATTTTTCCTCATTTCATTTCTCACAAAACAAAACCCAACGAATCTTTCTCTGTTTCCGATCCCTAAAATGGATTCTGGTTTCTCTCTCTCTCCTCCGTAACTCAATGTAACTGCTTCTCATTAAAGTTCAAATCTTTACCATTGAAAAACCCTCTTTGCGAAATTTCTAACGCACCCACAAGAAAAGCAGAAAGTGGGTCTTCTTTATTTCTCATAAAAGTTTCATTCTTTTGTGCTATATCAAAGAGGCGCGTGGGCGCGTGACTGTAAGGAGGGTTCTCTCCCTCCCTGCTCTGATTTGAGTTGAGTTGAAAATGATGGGTTTGAGAAACATTGTGTTGTTGTTGCTTTCAATCACTGTTGTTGCTCCAATTGTTCTTTACACTGATCGCCTTGGCACCTTCAATTCACCTTCAAGTGAGTTTTCCTTTTAGTTTTATTTTTTATAAAGTTCTTAATTTTGAGATATTAGATTATTGATTTTTGGTTTCTCTGTTTTTTTTAATGCATTTGTAGCCAAACAAGAGTTTATTGAAGATGTCACTGCTTTTGTAAGTGTTGAAATTAAAGATTCCTTATCTATTTATTTTTTATTATATTTTATTTATGTTTTTGTTTGTAAGAGTGAGATCTTTGAATTTCTGAATCTTGTTGTTTTGTTATGTTGTTTCAGTCTCAGTCTCTAAGTGCAAGAGACTCTGGCCACTTGAATCTGCTACCCCAGGTAAAGTTCCTTTTTTTAACTTTTACTGTATT